>CM065592.1:282848840-283448840 GCA_033119425.1 Bufotes viridis | reverse complement strand
CGAGCTCATAGAAGGTTTTTTTTTTTTGGCACAGGTTAGCGGAATTAGATTTTTTTGTTTTTTCTCACAAAGTCTCCCTTTCCGCTAACTTGTGACAAAAAAATCAATCTTTCATGGACTCAATATGCCCCTCAGCGAATACCTTGGGGTGTCTTCTTTTTAAAATGGGGGTCACATGTGAGGTTTTCGTACTGCTCTGGCATTTGAGGGTCTCCGCAATCATTACATGTATGGCCAGCATTAGGAGTTTCTGCTATTCTCCTTATATGGAGCATACGGGTAATGAGATTTTTTTTCCGTTCAGCCTCTGGCCTGAAAGAAAAAATGAACGGCACAGATTTCCTCATTCGCATCGATCGATGTGAATGAAAAAATCTCTGACAAAAAATATGCAAGAAAAAAAAGAGAGGCCTGGCGATTGCCAGGACATAGGGGCTCCGCCCAAACATCCATACCCACTTCTGCTCCTATGTCCTGGCAAACGTGATTTCTCCATTCACATCAATCAATCGATCGTTGTGGAGGAAGACATCTTTGCCAGATTTTTGATACAAAGGGCCAGATTTATCATTACACTTACATCTTACTCCACTTTTACATCTGCCCAAAGTCACTTTTAGTTAGTCAGATTTATTAATGGTCCTTTAATACTGTGATAAATGTGGATTGACGGTAGCAGTTTATCCTTCAGTAAGCGGCTTTACAAAAGTCGCACGTCTTTACAAAAAAGTCGCATGTTCTATTAAAAAGTCGCATAAGATAAGCATGGTCCCCCTGGAGTGAAATTGCGCATTTTTTGCGACTTTTTGTGACTTTTGCGACTTTTTAAATGGTTGCAATAGTAAATCTGTCTAGAGATTCATTTACATAAGACAACACGCCCACTTTCACAAAACTGGAGAGCTTAGTGCAGAGCTTGAAAAAGTCGCAAAAAAATGCGCAATTTTACCGATTGCGCATTTTTTTGCAACTTTTTCACTCCATTAAAGTGACTTTAGCTAATGATAAATCTGGCCCGAAGTGTTTGCCAAAGCATATGAACTCCAACACCTCTCCTCAGCTCATATGCCTGGGCAAACGTACCTGTCCTGCAGAGGAGAAATCTCATCTTGCAGCGCCGCATACACCAACTTCACGTGTCTTCTGACAGCAGCGCGATGCTTCTCTCAGAAAGCACATCAGTGCTGCAGCGTTTTCGTCGGTTGGTCCGTTGGTCTACCTGGAAAATAAAGGGTGGTTAGGGGGGGAAAAAAAAAGAAGAAAAAACAGGCAGCAGGCTCATAAACTTGAGCGTTACAAACTTTATAAAATCTGAACATCAAAACTTTTAAAACCTGAACTAACTCAAGATTTCTTTTTCTTGCTACCTGTTTAATTTTATTTTATTTTTTTCTTTTCACTCTTTATTTTCCTTGCAGAAACCTCTCCTCTCCCATAGGACAATGTGTAAAGTGTAAATCACCCAGAGATGGTGCGAAGTACATTATGCACTTTAGGAGACGTTTCTACCGTTTCACATTTCTGCTGTAGCACACCAGCACCCCTATGTGTTAGGGTCTCTCAAAACCTAGTATCCTGAGAGACTCTAGAGCCTGATTGTAAAAACTACCTGTGTTGTGCTGTCCCTACATCCCTAAGTGTACCTGAGTGTGGTACTTCCGGAAACACTCCCCTAGTCATAGGGCAGGGTGGTCAGGACAGTCAAAACAGAAATAACGGGTGTCACGCCTTATTCCACTCCTGCTACAGACACAACATCTTTTTCAGGGTGGCGGTTGGGTTGAGTTACCAGCAACGACATTGGGGAAATGTCGCTCGTGTAGACGGCTCACTACACTGGTGGTTGGGGCCATGGAACCTCCTGGATACAGGAGGTTCTCGATGAACTATTCCTGAAATTTAAGCAAGGATCCTGTTTTCCCAGTAGACAGTAGAGAACAAAACTATTATACATAGCCAATTGAAATAAATATACAGACACCTTCTTATACCAGCGTCTGGTGCGGCGGGAAATCAAATACGGGGCCAACATCTAGTCATTGAAGTCCACCCCTCCCATGTGGCGGTTATAGTCGTGGACTGAGAGGGGCTTTTCAATGACACTGGTTGCCCGTTCAATTTGTATTGTCGTGTCTGCGTGAATGGAGGAGAGCATGTAAACGTCATGCTTGTCTCTCCATTTCACCGCGATCAGTTCTTGGTTACACAAGGCAGCCCTCTCCCCCCTTGCAAGACGGGTGGTAATGAGCCATTGGGGGAAGCCCCGGCGACTAGGTCGCACGGTGCCACAGCAGCCAATCTGTTCTAAGAACAAATGCCTGAAGAGGGCCACACTTGTGTAGAAATTGTCCACATAAAGATGGTACCCCTTGCCGAATAAGGGTGACACCAAGTCCCAGACTATCTTCCCACTGCTCCCCAGGTAGTCAGGGCAACCGACCGGCTCCAGGGTCTGATCTTTTCCCTCATAGATCCAAAATTTGTGTGTATAGCCTGTGGCCCTTTCACAGAGCTTATACAATTTGACCCCATACCGGGCACAGTTGCTTGCGATGTACTGTTTGAAGCCAAGGCGCCCGGTAAAATGTATCAGGGACTCGTCTACGCAGATGTTTTGTGCGGGAGTATACAATTCTGCAAATTTCAGGTTGAAGTGGTCTATGAGGGGCCGAATTTTGTGGAGCCGGTCAAAAGCTGGGTGGCCTCTGGGACGGGAGGTGGTGTTGTTGCTAAAGTGCAGGAAACGCAGGATAGACCTGGACATGGCAGCAGAGTACATGGGCATGTGATGAATTGGGTTCGTGGACCAATATGACCGCAATTCATGTTTTTTTGTCAGGCCCATGTTGAGGAGAAGGCCCAGAAAAGTTTTACATTCGGAAATTTGGAGTGGCTTCCACCGGAAAGGCTGGGCATAGAAGCTTTCTGGGTTGGCGGTAATAAATTGAGTGGCATACCGATTTGTTTCTGCCACGACTAAGTCATAGAGCTCCGCAGTGAAGAACAGCTCAAAAAACCCCAGTGTTGATCTGATCTGAGCTGTCTCCACCCGAACTCCTGACTGGGCGGTAAAAGGGGGAACTAATGGTGCGGCTGAAGTTGGGGGCTGCCAATCAGGGTTTGCCAGCACCTCAGGGATTCTAGGGGCTCTACGGGCCTGTCTGCGCGGTGGCTGCGACGGGGGAATTACTGCACGTGCCACCGTACCAGCTTCAACTGTTTTTCTGGGTGCTCGCCACTTCACCATGTTGTACGGCAGTGCTGGTAGTAGGTCCAGGATGGGCTGCGCTGCTGGTGTATGCCTCACCACGTAATCCGGCAGCGCCAGCCCCACTCTGCTGCCCTTGAAACGGATCCTGTGCTACCTGTGGTCTAGCGACACGGGGCTGTGTACGCCTGGTGGTATCAGGGACCTCAACCTCCTCGTCCGAACTTTGGGTCAGACTGCCACTGCTTTCTACAGGTTCATATTCTGACCCGCTAAATTCGTCAGATGAGGGTTCCCATTCCTCATCCGACTGGGTCAGAATCCTGTAGGCCTCTTCAGGAGAATACCCCTTATTTGACATTTGGACGACTAAATTTAGGGGGTATTCCCTGAGACTACCCAAGAAAAAGAGCAAGCCTGTCTTACAAATGGGAGGGTAGTGAAGTACAGAAGCCGCTGCGATTGATAAAAAAGATCAAAACTGATTTTTTTATCGCCGCAGCACTTGTGAAGTAATTGTGCAGTGATTACAAAAAAAATATTTTTTTTTTGTCACTGCGGCGGGGCGGGCGTGGGTGAACGCACGTGTGGGCGACCAGTCAGGCCTGATCAGGCAAACACTGCGTTTTGGGTGGGGGGTGAACTAAGGTGACACTAATACTATTATAGATCTTACTGTGATCAGTTCTGATCACTTACAGATACTATAAAAGTAAAAATGCTGATTAGCGTGACTGCGGTGCGGTGGGCTGGGCGCTAACGCTAACTACCTACCAAAGGGGGCCTAAACTAATCTAAACCTAAAAGTCAATCCTGGTGGAAAAAAAAAAACAGTTTACACTGTTTACACTGATCACTTTTTTCCCTTTCACTAGATGATTGACAGTTGACTGAGAGGGGTGATCAAGGGGTTAATTGGGGTGATGGGGGGTGATCAGGGCCTGAAGTGTGGTGCTTGGTGTACTCACTGTAGAGATGTGCTCTCTCCTGGGTCCAACCGACGAAAAGGATCCAGGAGAGGGCACAGAAGCCATTTAATGCATTATATTTATAAATATAATGCATTTCATGGCTCTTGATTCGTTTTTTTTTTAAATCACCAGCCTGCCAGCGACGATCATTGGCTGGCAGGCTGGTGACGAACTTCCCCTGTGCCGATCCCGACAGTCTGTGCGCCCGTTCAGGCGCACAGATCGCGTCATCTCGCCTCTTGCGAGATGAAGCGCCCGCGCGTCAACGAAGAACAGAAGGACCGCCGAGATCACGCGTATCTGCGTGCGGCGGTCCTAAAGAGGTTAAAGAATCCAAAATTTACCAAAAGTTGGAAAAATAAGCAATTTTAAAAATGTCAATTTATCTGCTTTTAAGGCAGATAGTGATACCTCATAACAGAGTTATTACTTTACATTTCCCATATGTCCACTTTCATGTTTGCATCATTTTGTAAATGTAATTTTATTTTTTAGGATCTTATTAGTGATGAGCGAGCATGCTCGGCCGAGCACTACATGTATTCGTCGCATTGCTGGAGTCTCCTCCACGCACGCTTGGCGCCTTCTAAGCAACCAATCAAAGTCCAGGTAAGTAATTCCCCTCAGTGTAAGGCCATAGCCATGTTAGCTGTAAGCCTTACACTGATTGGCTGGCCGGAACACATGATACCATTTCATATAGGAGCTGAGGTCTGGCGCTCGGCTCATTTAGCGTCAGGGAGAGCAGACAGTAAGCAGGGACAGATAGCGTTTTGCTCTAAACTTACTGGTTTTAGTCCAAAAACCTTATTGAAAGACCTAACAGTCCTTTTAAGGACTAGAGTGTGTGGGTGCTTGTTACCTTTAGAGGGTATGGGCTTGTGCAATACATGATTGGACTCTGTTTAACTCTATTGTGTGAGTCATTTTGTCATGTTTTATACGATATTGTATATTTTTATACTTCGGGGATGTGACAAACTGTGGTTACTCCTGCATTGCTGCTTCTCTTTTATCATGTAACTGGTTATGTTATTGTATGCTATTTATTGCTATATTAAATAAACATTGATTATTTGTATGTGATTCCTTTAGTCGGATTTTCGCACTTGCATCAATCTTGACAGGATTCGTCTCCAGTTAGAGAGAAATTGTTTTTTGGAATGGTTTCTCCATCGCAACCATGTCGTCGAATAAACAGAAGACTGGTGGATTCTCTCCTGTCTTAGGCAACACTTAATTTTTATTATTAAATTTATTAAATATTTATTATTAAATTGAACCAAAACTTGATTAAAATTATACGTAAGTAAACCTAAATTCGACAATATATTATCCAAATCTTCGAACGAAATTCACGGACAGTCAATTTGCCAAGACGTTTGTGCCGGAGAACATGTATTATTAAATCGTCTTTTCAGCAGCACTTTATAAAGTTGAGAAATTTTAACCTTCTGTTCTGCCCCATATTCCCTATAAATGAATAGATGAAGCGGCCACTCTGTGCCCTCCTCACGCTGCTGCCACCTCTGCAATCGCTTGTTATCATGCCACTCTGTGGCCTCCTCATGCTGCTGCCACCTCCACACTATGTCTCCTTGCCACTCTGTGGTCTCCTGATGCTGCCACCACCTCCACACTCTGTCATTGTGCCAATCGGTGGCCTTCTCCTGATGCTGCTGCTGCCATCTCCAGACTCTGTCATTGTGCCACTTGGTGGCCTCCTACAGATGCTGCTGCTTTCGCCACCTCCATACTCTGCCATTGTGGCCTTCTCCTGATTCTGCTACTGCTGCCACCTCCAGACTCTGTCATTGTGCCACCCTGTGGCCTCCTCCTGATGTTGCTGCTGCCGCCACCTCCTCACTCTGTCATTGTACCACTCTGTGGCCTCCTCATGCTGTCGCCACCTCCATACTCTTTCTTTGTGCCACTCTGTGGCCTCCTCATGCTGCTGCCACCTACACATTCTGTCATTGTGCCACTTTGTGGCCTCCTCATGCTGCCACCACCTCCAGACTCTGTCATTGTGCCACTCTGTGACCTCCTCATGCTGCCGCCACCTACACATTCTGTCATTGTGCCACTCGATGGCCTTCTCCTGATTATGCTGCTGCTGCCGCCACCTCCAGACTCTGTCATTGTGCCTCTAGGTGGCCTTCTCATACTGCTGCCACCTACACATTCTGTCATTGTGCCACTCGGTGGCCATCTCCTGATGATGCTACTGCTGCTGCCACTACCTCCAGACTCTCTCGTTGTGCCTCTCGGTAGCTTCCTCATACTGCTGCCACCTTCACACTCGGTCTTTGTGCCACTCTAGGCTCCTTCTGATGCTGCTGCTTCCGCTACTTCCACACTCTGTCATTGTACCACTCTGTGGCCTCCTCATGCTGCCGCCACCTCCAGACTTTGTCATTGTGCCTCTAGGTGGCCTCCTCATACTGCTGCCACCTACACATTCTGTCATTGTTCCACTCGGTAGCATTTTCCTGATGCTGGTATTGCTGCCCCCTCCAGACTCTGTCATTGTGCTGCCTTTTTGGCCTCCGGATGCTGCCGCCACCTCCACACTGTCATCGTGCCACTCTGTGGTCTCTTCATGCTGCCATCACTTCCAGACTCTGTCATTGTGCCACTATGTGGCCTCCTGATGCTGCCACTACCTCCAGAGCCTGTCATTGGGCCACTCTGTGGTATCCTTATGCTGTTCCCACCCTCCCCACTTCATGACTGGGCCACTATTTTGCCTTTCAGCCTGGCTGACATAATAATTTGCTTGACCCTTCTTCTGATCTGTTAGAAAGAAGGAAAAATGAGATGCACGATGGATCCTGTCTGTGTAGCAACTGTAAGGCCTTTATTGTCCCATCAGAATTGGCCTATGATTTGGTAGCCAAAAGCAGGAGTGGGTACAAAACAAAGAAGACATGCAAATATTCCATTCACGTGTCATCGCTGTTTTAGATCTACTCCTGTTTTTTTGGCATTAGCAATACTAATGGATTATTGAGCAAATGCTGACTGAGTGAAGGCGTATGCTCCACAGACAGGATCCGTTTTTTGTGGGTTATTGTTCTGACGGATCAGAGGAAATGCAAATTAATCAGTGACGTAAACACAAACTTACTGCTGACACCCTCTCCACTCTGTCGGGGCGGGGAGGGGCTCTACTTATATAAGCGTTAGAGATGAGCGAACACCTGGATGTTCGGGTTCGAGAGGTTCGGCCGAACTTCCGGAAAATGTCGGGTTCGTGATCCGAACTCAACCCGAACTTCATCCCGAACCCGAACCCCATAGAAGTCAATGGGGACCCGAACTTTTGGGCACTAAAAAGGCTGTAAAAGACACCCAGAGGGATAATATACCGCAATAAACGCATTGCGATTACAACTTTGAGCTAACGATCACCATGGGAACGCTCCTCCAGTAGAATGTACTGTCGGATCTGAGAATTAAGTTGAAATCACAATGCGATTCTTATATATTTAGCTAATCGCATTGCGATTTCAACTTAGCATTGCTAAATAATTCCATCCATATCGTTAACTTACTGAGTCAGTAAGTTAGCGAGATATGGATGGAATTATTTAGCAATGCTAAGTTGAAACGGCAATGCGATTAAGCAGATACTGTAACAATCGCATTGCGATTTCAACTTAATTCTCACATCCGACAGTACATTCTACTGGAGGAGGCGTTCCATGGTGATCGGTAGCTCAAAGTTGTACTGTAATGCGATGCTAAAATACATAAGAATCGCATTGCGATTCCAACTTTTAGTACTCAACTTTTAAAATCGTACACCACTTTAAGTTCCAAAGTTGCAATCGCGTTCGAATAGAACTTAAAGCTGTCTCTTAGTCAGTTTTAGTATTGGTGTGCTGTAATAGAAGTTACATTAAATGCATTGAATATAACTTAGAGCAATACAGTCAACTTTACACTGTTAGTTTTATTATCGCGATAATACAACTATTCAAGAATCGTGTACGTGCGTCTGTATGTGTGTGTGTTACCTCGGACACTATTCTTTTGCCAGCCACAGCTGAAACCACTGATTTATGGTATTGCTATTTTGGCAATTGAATTTAACCCCAGAAAATAATCTATCCTTTGCCAGACAGCAGACAGTATTATACTTGTCTCAGCCAAAGCTGGAACACCAGATTTTGGGGATTGGTATTTGGGCAATTGTATTTAACCCCTTAATAAAATATAGAAATTTCTTTCCTGAGTTTCTAGGGGTGACAATTAGCACTAGCCAAGCCCCTGATGTAGAGATATAGCAAAAAAAAAAACTAGTATTGATGGATTGATGGACTTGGTGGCAGCTTCTTCTGGCGCACCACAAGTCACAAAATGGCCGCCGATCAACCCAGAAAATAAGTGACAGAAAAACGCTCTGTGCAGCCTAAAAACCAGCGAGCAAGTAACTAGCAGAAGTTCAATGATTCTTAGCTGTAAATCAATCTGTTCATTAGGTGCTGTTGCAGACTTTAACCTGCCTAATCTCGCCCTGACAGAAGCTGAGTCCTCTCCCTACACTAATCAGAGCAGTGTGACGTGCGGCGCTACGTGACTCCAGCTTAAATAGAGGCTGGGTCACATGCTGCACTTGGCCAATCACAGCCATGCCATTAGTAGGCATGGCTGTGATGGGCTCTTAGGGAAGTAAAACGCTAGCTGATTGGCTGCTGTGCAGCCCTTCAGAAAGCGGGAAGTAATCGACGAAAACCGAACCCGAACCCGAACTTTTTTGAAACTGTTCGCTCAACACTAATAAGCATTTAATAGAACAGGTTCTGTAGACATCCATGTGGAATCAGCTGAGTGTAAAGCGAGTGTGCTTCTTCTTGATGCTAACATCGACCTGGCTGAGTTCATATTCGAGTTATTTTTTCGGTTTTGGCCCCATGACTGCCCAAATAAGTGAAGTGTGAATTGATTCTAAGAGCGACACCTGTCATCTGACTCACGTATTATTTCACTACCACAGCACTCCCCCTATGTGTGTTACTGCAAGGCACAGTGTTTTACACCCCTATAAAGGCTCTCTGAAGCCTAAAAATAGCATTTCTTAACGCGATTCGCCGCAAATAAATTCAGATCAAAACAAATCTTTTCAGAAAATACAGCGAACAGGCCGAATCGAATTTTTGAGAAATTTGCTCATCTCTAATAATGTCCCCCAAAAATAATTGTGCTAAAAGGATACTGTGCCAGGGTGCCCCCACAGTAATAGTGCTCCTCAAAGTCCCACCAATAGAAATAATTATTTGGACTTAGTTTTAACAGTGCCTCCAATAGCAATAATACCCCCATTGTGCTCATACTAGTAATCATGTGACCCTTGAACCCACAGTAGTAATAGTTCTCCTTATCATGTGTGCCAGTACAAAATATCCCCTTATCATGTGTGCCAGTACAAAAATACTCCCATATAATGTGCACCAGTACAAATATACCCCCTTATAATGTGCACCAATACAAAAACTACCCCTTATAATGTGTGTCAATATAAAAACTACCCCTTTATACTGTAATGTATATCAGTGCAAATATCATGATCCTGCTTCTATTTCTTAATGCACACACAGCATTTGCAAAGTAACTCTGTGGTTTTTATCCTGTGGTTTCTTCTCTGGACCCATGCATAACTCCCCAGGGAGGCTGTGTATATCCAGAGAAGAAACCAGAGAATAAAAGTTATAGTAGATTTACTATGCAGAATCAGCGTACAGTAGAGACAGAAGCAGGCAGGACATGGTCTCTGAGCTCTGTGTAAGCCCTCATTCTCACGACCGTATCCATTTTGCGGTCCACAAATTACAGATCCCCAAAACATGAATATCATCTGTGTGCATCCAACATTTTGCGCTCCCACACATACCACCCTATATTAGAATGCCTATTCTTTTCCACCACCCTTTCACCTTAATTTGGAGTGCAACCTCTTTCTTTCATCGTCTATCTATCTATCTATCTATCTATCTATCATCTATCTAATGTATCAACTCTTTTTTTTTACTGCCATTAATTTACAATTTACATTATTCAATACTGCATCTGATGATGTCTTTCAAACTGTTTCAAATCTGTTTAAACATTGTTATTCTAAGACGATACTTTACGTTCTTTCTCAATTATCATGCCATTTTGTATACTTATATGCCATCATTACTCACTTGGCAGTGCCAGTACTGTTCACTGCCAGAGCCAAAGTCTTTATAGCTGTAAGATTGTGACTTGGCTTTTGTTTAAAGTATATAGTTAGTGAGAGGAAGCGAATGTCTGTGGATGCATGTATTGTCAAATTTACACAGCACAATTTTCAGACAGATTATCAGGAACAAACGTTACAGCAAATGCTCATTCCCGATAATAACCCAATGTAAGGCTAAGGTTACACGGCGATAGTTGTCGCATAACCTCTTGTCGCTCAAAAGTCGTGCGACAATTTTTATAATGATAGTCTATGGTGCCGCACTGCGACATGCAACATGCTGTGACTGCGACACGAGAGTCGTAAAAAATTCATCCAAGATCCTGTTGCAGTTGCAGCGCGACACTATAGACTATCATTATTAAAATTGTCACACGACTTTTGAGCGACAAGAGGTTATGCGACAACTATCGCCGTGTAACCTTAGCCTTACATTGGGTTATTATCGGGAATGAGCATTTGCTGTAACGTTTGTTACACAACACATGTTGCAGTGTAGTTGTACCCTATGCCTCGCGCAACTAATTGTCGCACGACAAATGTCGCCGTGTTGCCCTAGCATAAATGTTCCACAGATCACCTGATGAATGAGCAAAATGCCCGGTAATCAAGTGAAATCTTTGATGCAGCAAATTAAATCATTGGTTCTGGGCAGCAGATTGTGCTGTGTGAACAACGATCTGATGCCCTGAAACAATAAATCTGAATGAGGACAAGTGATGGCTACTGGTGTCGCTCATCCCCATACAGTGGAGGAGATTGCTGCATGTAAATGCAGCTCTTTCGTCCATTCACGAGCAGGCAATTGTCGGAAAGGAAAAGTCCAATCCCGATAATTGCCTGCTCACTCAGTCTATATCTAAATGTGCCTTAAGTGAGAAAATCATATTTAACCAAATCATATTCAACCAAACAGAATTGCTGATTCTGTTAACCAAAAATGAATTGTAGCCCTGATAAACATATGATCGCTTAGATCAATATTATAAAAAGGACACAGAGTGCATTATGGCTGTTGTTTTTGTGGTGCTATAGCCCAAAGCCAAGGGGGCTTAGTCTGGCAGCAGTACTTCCATGTTGCAGCAGCAGCAGTCTCCATTCAGTGCAGCACCTAATAGCGTAGGGATACAGCTATGTTCTGGATACGTTTTAATCAATCAATTTATTCTAATAACCAAATTTTCATAGTAACATAGTTTATAAGGCCGAAAAAAGACATCTGTCCATCTAGTTTGGCCTGTTATCCTGCAAGTTTATCCAGAGGAAGGCAAAAAAGACCCTGTGAGGTAGAAGTCAATTTTCCTCACTTAAGGGGGAAAAAATTCCTTCCTGACTCCAATCAGGCAATCGGAATAACTCCCTGGATCAACAACCCATCTCTAGTAGCTATAGCCTTTAATAATATTACACTCCAGAAATACATCCAGGCCCCTTTTGAACTCTTTTAGTGAACTCACCATCACCACTTCCTCAGGCAGAGAGTTCTCACTGCTCTTACCGTAAAGAATCCTCTTCTATGTTTTTGTACAAACCTTCTTTCCTCCAGACGCAGAGGATGTCCCCTCGTCACAGTCACAGTCCTGGGGATAAATAGATGATGGGACAGATCTCTGTACTGACCCCTGATATATTTATACATAGTTATTAGATCTCCCCTCAGTCGTCTTTTATCTAAAGTGAATAACCCTAATTTTGATAATCTTTCAGGGTACTGTAGTTGCCCCATTCCAGTTATTACTGTAGTTGCCCTCCTCTGAACTCTCTCCAGCTCTGCTATGTCTGCCTTGTTCACAGGAGCCCAGAACTGTACACAGTACTCCATGTGTGGTCTGACTAGTGATTTGTAAAGTGGTTAGGCCTATGTTCTCATCACGGGCATCTATGCCCCTTTGGATGCAACCCATTATATCATTGGCATTGGCAGCAGCTACCTGACACTGGTTTCTACAGCTTAGTTTGCTGTTCACTAAAATTCCTAGGTAATTTTCCTTACCCAGTGTTTTACCATTTAGTTTGTACGGGTGACTTGCATTAGTCCTTCCCATGTGCATAACCTTACATTTGTCAGTGTTAAACCTCATCTGCCACTTATTTGCCCAAGCCTCCAATCTATCCAGATCCCTCTGTAGCAGTATACTGTCCTCTGCCGTGTTAATTACTTTACACAGTTTAGTTTCATCTGCAAAAATTGATATTTTATTGTGCAAGCCTTCCTCAAGATCATTAATAAATATATTGAAGAGAATAGGGCCCAATACTGACCCCTGTGGTACCCCACTAGTGACAATGACCCAATCTGAGTGCGTAACATTAATAACCACCCTCTGTTTTCTATCACTGAGCCAGTTACTTACCTACATACAGACATTTTCTCCCAGTCTAAGCATTCTCATTTTATATACTAACCTTTCATACGGTACAGTGTCAAATGCTTTTGAGAAGTCCAGATATACGACATCCATTGATTCGTCACTGCCAAGTCTAGAACATACTTCCTCATAGAAACTGATTAAATTAGTTTGACATGACCAATCCCTCATGAAGCCATGCTGATTTGGCGTTATTTGCTTATGTTCATTGAGGTACTCCAAGATAGCATCTCTTAAAAAACCTTCAAACATTTTACCCACAACAGATGTTAAACTTACCGACCTATCGTTTCCGGGCTCTGTTTTTGGACCGTTTTTGAATATTGGCACCACATTTGCTATGCGCTAATTCTGTGGAACACTCCCTGTCAGTATAGAGTCCTTACTTGATTCTCTTAGGATACGGGGATGTATGCCATCTGGTCCTGGCGATTTGTCTATTTTAATATTTTAAGATGCCGCTGTACTTCTTCCTGAGTCAGACAAGGCACTGTTAATGGGGAATTTACTTTTACATTCTGCATTTCATCTGACAACTGATTTTCCTCAGTGAATACAAGTGGAGAAAAAAATATTTAATAGCTTTGCTTTCTCCTCATCGCTCTCTGAAACTCCCCCCTCATTACTCTGTAGAGGCCCGACACCTTCAGATTTATACTTTTTACCACTTATATAATTGAAGAACATTTTAGGGTTAGTTTTGCTCTCTTTGGCAATTAATCTTTCGGTCTCTAGTTTGGCTGCTTTCATTTGTTTTTTACATATTCTATTTTTTTCCTTATAGTTCTTCAGTGCTTCCTCGCTACCCTCCTGTTTTAGGGATGCAAATGCTTTCTTTTTGTCATTTATTGCTTTCTTTACAGTTCTATTTATCCACATTGGTTATTTCTTGTTCCTTAACCTTTTATTACCATAAGGTATGTACCGCTCACAATTAGATTTTAGGATGCTATTAAAAATATCCCATTTGGTGGCTGTATTTTAATTTTTAAGGACTTTGTCCCTGTTAGTTAGGCCTATGGCCTCTCTCATTTGGCTAAATTTAGCTTTTTTGAAGTTTGGTATTTTTGTTCCTCCCTGAAGAAACACTCTTTTGAATGACAATTGGAAGGTTATTACTTTATGTTCACTATTTCCCAGGTGTCCCCCATCCTGCACATCTGTTGTTCTGTCAGATCTATTGATTATTACCAGTATGGCTGTCCCTCTAGTCGGGTCCTGAACCAGTGGGGAAAGGTAATTGTCTTTGGTTATTGCCAAGAACCTGTTTCCTTTATGAGCTATACAGCTTTCAGTTTCCCAGTCTATAGCTGGGTAGTTGAAGTCCCCCATAATAATGACCTCATTATGATCTGCCGCCTCGTCTATCTCGTTTAGTAGCAGATTTTCTGTAGACTCTGGTATATTAGGTGGTTTATAATAAACTCCTATTAGTATTTTATTATTGTTTTTGCTTCCATGTATTTCTACCCACAGTGACTCCACATGTTCATGTCCCTCACTTATATCTACCCGGAGAGTGGGCTTTAGACAGGTAGTATGGAGGACCACGGCATGCTCCGGACCTCTCACTACCTGGCCGTGATCAAGGTCTCGGGATGAGACCGAAACGTTGGCCGTTATGTACTAATAATCTTCCTGGATGAATATATTAACACTATATTATAATAAATAATTGCTTCAAATTGAATCACACGAGTGCCGTCGTCCTTCATACTACTTGGCTGTCTCACTTACCATTGAGCACCGTACCCTATACGTGGAGTGCCATCCAATCAAGAATTTACAATGGGCTTTAGACAGGACTTTACATAAAGGCATACCCCTCCCCCTTTTTGCGATCCTTTCTAAACAGACTGTAACCCTGTACATTAACTGCCCAGTCATAGCTATCATCCAGCCATGTCTCAGTTATTCCCACTGTCATAGTCCTCCTCACACATCACTAATTCCAGTTCACCAGTTTTATTAGTCAGGCTTCTGGCATTAGTATACATACAATTAAAAGTTTTCATTTTCATAAATTTTGTTTAGAAGCAATAGATGAATGCATGATATGAGGCTGTCCGATCCACGTAATTTTTCTTCAATTTTATTATACGATCAGTTAGATGACACTGGTGGCAAACAGCTTGCCTGGTGACAGAAATCTCCTCAGCTGGCTGCATCATGTACGTATATCACATGGAAAGCAATTTTTGCAGATTGTGTTTATTGGACAAATTTATCTTTCAATTATGCATTGTAGAGCTGCCATAAAGTCAAATTGTTTGGGTGCTCTGGGCTTACAAACCCTATCTTGCCAATTCTCATTGTGACATAGCTGGCCAGAGTGATAGCAGAAATATATCAACTTATTGGAACAAAAACAGGAAAAGTTTGTTAAAACAATTTATCACTTGCTACTAGAGAATAACAAAGTTTTGAAAAATTCGATTCGGCCTATTCGACGAACTTTGACAAGAAATTTCATTTGTTCCAAATTAATTAGTCACAAATTGTGATAATTCAATTATACCCAGGCCACCCTGCCTAATCATATTCATCCCGCTTGGTGGCCTAATCTCAGTATGAAGGCTTGGAACTTAACTGCAGGGACATTGCAGGGAGAGTATCACCGTGTGCATTACGTTCTAGTACACCCACATTCATAGTTAATCCGTTCTGTAGGTACTGTGCTGTCAGTATTACAGTTGTAATTTATCAGGGCACCAAGATTCAAAGTTAATTCCTTCTGTTAAACAAAAAGAAAAGCATACAGCACCCTTCAGTATAGCCAAAAACCTGTGTGCATCTCTGCAGGAGCTGTTTCCAAATGGCTCTTTAGTGGAACAAAAAAAAAGAAATAGAGGCAGCGCCAATAAAGTAGTGGAGAAAACAAATATACTTTTAATGCATGCTGTGGCAGTCCAAACACTTGCTTTTTAATCCCTTCTGTTAGCTGTAGATTTACTGTGTGTTAGTATTACAGGTCCCTGTTACCCCCATCGCTGTGGATTTAACCGTGTAGTTTCCCAAGATTCAAGTAGTATCCCCATGAGAGAGTGGGAAAGGTGGCAGCAGCAGCAGTGGTAGTAACAGTGACAACAGAGGCACCATGACAGAGTGAGGAGGGTGGTGGCAGCAGCAGCAGTGACAGTATTGGCCCCATAACAAAATGGGGATGGCGGGAGCAGCACTGACAGTGACAATAGTGACCCCATGACAGAGTAGAGGGTTAGGGGCAGTAAGGCTGTGTTTACATTACTGTTTATTTTTAGGTTCTTCTTATCCATCAGAAAAACAGAAAACAAAAAAAATATCTTGCATTTTGAGAATACATTTCAGACGGTCAGTATTTGATGAGTAATTGTAAGCCAAAATCAAGAGTTGGGCCAAAACAGAGATAAAATGTAATATAAATATTTGCATCTCTTCTGTGTCTTGAACCCACTCCTGATTTTGGCTTACAAATACTGATCAAATACTGACCATATAAAGACTGGAGATAAGGGCCAACAGCAGTGGCAGTAACAGGCACAATAGTGGCCCCATAACAGAGCAGGGATGGGGGCCAACAGCAGTGGCAGTAACATGGACAATAGAAGCCCCATGACAGTGGGGAGGGGGGGCAGCAGCAGAGGCATACAGCACAAGATGGTGGCAGATCACAGTAGTAGCAGAACCCAAAAATAGCAGTGTGGTAGTAAGACCCAGTGGTATACATGTCCTTTAAAAAATGTTGCATGTACATATCAGTAGGCCAAGAAGCACCATTGTAGGGATGTCAGTAGAAGCATTAGGCTGGTGGCAGCACCAGAATGGGGTCATCAGGACATGGCCCATTTTGCACACTATAGTATGATCATTAGTGGCGGAATGATTTATTCTGTTGCATCAGGCATCGGTGTCTGGAATTCCTGGCTGATCTACGCCTGATTCATCTGTATGAAGATTAGTTTCTCAATATTTTGGGAGGAAAAGCGAGTTCCCTTATAGGTAACTATGCCCCCTTCCCCCACCACAATGACACCCACTCTGATACCACACTATTGGCCGGGCAGGAAAGCATGCACATCGCAAACTTGCCAGTTGCGGCCACACTTCAAGTTTGCATGCCCAGTAGTCCAGGGGATCTTGGATCATGGGTGACAAGGTTCAGTCCAAGTATGCCACCACCTGTTGATTGAGGTTCTGCTGCATGTCCCACTACTGCTGGGTGGTTTCTTCAGTAAGCGGCTGAAGAAAACTGCTCATGATACACTCCAGATTGAAGTTGCTGCATATGAAGCTGGTGCTGCTCCTGGCCCCCATCCCCCAGTTATGGCAGTGGAGCGTGAGCGCAGAGGGTCACCCTGGTAAAACCTTCCTGAGGATGGGCAATGGCCCTCGTAGGCAGCAACCAACTTACTACACTCTATAGCAGTCCATAGAAATGCCCCCATTTTTGATTGGTATCCAGGGTCTAACAATGTGGATAGCCAGTAGTCATCTCTCTGCCGAATCCTGACAATGCGGCTGTCACTACATAAACATAACAACATGCATCTGGCCTTTTGCACAAGGGACTTGGAGGGCCTCCCTACCTCCATCTTCACTGCATACTGCCACGGTCTGTTGGGCTCATCTGCGTCCTGTTCATCATCGCCCTCCACCTCCTATTGTTCCCCCTGCTCCTCTTGCTCCTCTCCTGTTGCTTTGTCAGGTAAGCCACCTAGATGTGTATAAAATTTATTGGCGTTTATGTCCTCTTTTGGCAGTTTATCCTACTTAGGGGTCAGGTGGCTGTGAAATGTAGGTGCCACGTCTTCTGTCCCCTCACCAATCAGATTTTTCAGCATCCCCTCGAGGACGTGAAGGAGTGGAATGACATCATTAATCCCGCAGTTTTGCCAACTGACAAATAAAGTGGCCCCCTCAAAGGTCCTGAGCAAACAGAATGTGTCACGCATGAGCTGCCACTGGCTAATGTGGAAGTTACACCGGGGAGTAGAATTGTCCATCTGCAGCATTAAGAAATCGTTAACTATCTTACTCTGCCCGTACAGGCAGTCTAACATACTGTATGTGGTGAGGAGTTCCAACGGGTGGAAACATCGCATAACAGGCGATGTTGGGGAAAAGCCTTTTGCCTTTGCAGCTCATTGAGGGCGTGTTCTGCACGGTAAGAATGGCTAAAGTGCATGCACAGTTTCCTGGACATTTTTAACAGCTCTTTCAGTTCAGTTAAAGACTTGAGGAACCGGGTGACAGCAAGATTGAAAACGTGTGCCATGCAGGGCACATGGGTCAGCTGTCCCTGTCGCAGTACAGACAAAATGTTCTTCCCGTTATCAGTAACCATGGTTCCTTTCTCCAGTTGGCAAGGAGACAGACAGTGTTCGATTTTTTTATTGATGACGCCCAAGTAGTTCTTTCCCGATGTGGCTTAGTTTGCCAAAGCTGACCAGGTGCAGAACCACATGACAATGCCTAGCTTTGCATAGGTGATATGCTGGAAGACCAATGTGAACTGTGCCTAGAGGGGAGGGTGAGGACAAGGTGAGGGATAAGGAGGCAGAGGAGAAAACGTTGGCGCAGAAATCAGATGATTACAACGTGGAGGCGGCGTTGCCATCACCTGGCCAAGTTGCTGGTGTGTTTGGTTCGGAACCACATTTACCCAGTAGGCTGTGAACGACATATATTGTCCTTGACCATAGTTACAACTCCATACGTCGGCGCTGGTGTGAATGCTACCAGACACCGAGAGGCCCAAGGACTAGCCCATCTTCTGCTTAATGTACATGCGCAGAGCAGGTGCAGCTTTTTGGAAAAAGTAATGTTAGTTTGAGATCCTCCACCTCGGGTGGGCACAAGCCATCAGTTCTTTGAAATGGGCAGAGTCAACTAAATTGAAAGGAAGGGACTGTAGTACCAGCAACTTGGCCAGGTGCAAGTTCATCTTCTGTGGCATTGGATGAGTGCACGCATATTGTTGTCTTTTTGCAATTGCCTCGGTGATCAATTGCTGTCAAAACAAGTGACTAGGAGGAGGAGCATCGGGAGCAATAGACGACAAGTTGATGGGAAGGAACGACAGTTTCCTTCTTCTGACGTTATCGAGCCCTGATTGCTGGAGAGGGTGTTCAGGCGGATGCTGTGGTTGCTGCATCAGGCTGTAATACTAAACGAGTGGCACTGTTTTCCCAAGCCACTTTATGATGACACTCCATGTGTTGACGCAGGGCTGTCATACCAACATTAGGACCCTGGTTGCACCTCACCTTCTGCCCACATATCCTGCATACCACCACGCTAACGTTCCCCAGTGACTTTGTGAAAAACTCCTACACTGACGAGTATTGCATTTTCCCTTGACCACTGTGTGAACCGGTGCACTGCTAGTGTGTTCCTCACAGGTAATCTCCGGTGTAGCAGAATGTGTACCCCTCCCGCGCTTCCAGTCTGCTGCCTCACGGGAACACTTCCACCCTTACCCCCTAATAGTAACAATACCACCTCTTCACCCGACTCCCACGTGTGATTGGCTATATAATCATCTACATCTGTTTGGTCGCCACACCTGTCTCTTGCGCTCTTCTCTGACCTCTCACAACATGTGCTCCCACCCGACTATCATCATCGATAGTTACACGCCTAGAGGAGTCCGCAGTCTGGGCTGGCCTCCCATGCATAACGTAAACGGGACAGATCCGTTTTGCGGCCCATAGACTTTTATTTTGATTAAATGAATAACAGAATGCCTCTAAAGGCATTCCGTTATGCATTCCGTCATATAATTGCGTTATGGTCCGTGGTAACGGAATCCATAACGCAATTCACATTTTACCAACAAATTAAATGTGAACGAATTTCAAAATATGAAATTCGCTAATCTCTAGTGGCAATATATTAGACATGCACTATTTTTTTGACGGAATGAAAACACGGATCACGGATGCGGAACAAAAACGGTTGACCATCCGCATTTTTTTACGGACCCATTGAAATGAATGGGGAAGCATCCTATCCGTGAAAAAAAACTGAACGGACGCGGAAACAAACAACGGTCGTGTGCATGGGGCCTTATACTGAGTCTGATGCACAGTAAGTCGATCTGTAGAATAACAGATTAACTAAGAATGTGGCAGTAGTTGAACAAGATATACACTGTGTTATATTAGACCACCGTTTAATACTGGGTCTGACGCACAGTAAGCCTATGTGTAAAATAACAGATTAACTAAGAATGTGGCAGCAGTTGAACAAGATGCACACGGTGATATATTAGACCTCCCTTTAAAACTGAGTCTGATGCACAGTAAGTCTATGGGTAAAATAGAAAATTAACTTAGAATGTGGCAGCGGATGAACAAGATAAATGCGGCGATATATTAGACCACCCTTTAATACTGAGTCTGACGAACAGTAAGTCTATCTGTAAAATAACAGATTAACTAAAAATGTGGCAGCAGTTGAACAAGATATACTTTGTGATATATTAAACCGCCCTTTAATACTGGGTCTGACCCACAGTAAGTCTATCTGTAAAATAACAGATTAACTAAGAATATGGCAGCAGTTGAACAAGATAAATGCGGTAATATATTAGACAGCCCTTTAATGCTCAGCACAAAGCCCATTAAGTCTATGTATAAAATAACAGATTAACTAAGAATGTGGCAGCAGTTAAACAAGATATACTTTGTGATATATTAAACCGTCCTTTAATATTGATGCACAGTAAGTCTATGTGTAAGATAACAGGTTAACTATGAATGCTGTAGCAGTTGATCAAGATGCATGTGGCAATTACACTCAACCGGCATTGTCCCTGTTGGCTCCCTGTGCTCTCCCTACAGTGTCAGACGATTCTCCCTACGATCTCCCTGGCAGTGTCCTTATCCAATATTCTTTTTTAAACTGTTTTCTGCAACACTGTCCCTAGCACATAAGCACTTGTCACATCTCTCCTTAAGCTCAGCTCGCAGTGAAATAGAAGAGATTGCGCTGGATGAGGCTTTTGCAGCGCTGTGACATCACACCGGATTACTGTCTGTGGATTAGTTGGTTGCATTGCATTATGGGTGATCTTGCTTTCCCAGGCTTCTTACTTTCACTTTGTAACATATGCACCCTCCATTTTAGAAAAAAAAAATTATTTGTTACCATGAAGTGCGCGTAAATTTGCATTTGTGGCAAATCAATTTTTTCCTAATCTGCAGATCAAATTCCACTTCAGATGCTTCAATTCACTCAACACTACTTGCTACCACAAAATTACACTCAACAATTATATACACTGCCATATTTATCTATAGACACAGTAGGCCTGAGCCTATGGGCAACTCTGGGGGTAGGTTACCTGCTGAAGATAAAATATACATATGAACACTGAATATTGTATATATGTTTATTAGACAAGCAATGCCATAGGACTGACAGAAGGACACCAGGTTGGAACAAAGAGAAGGTTGCAAAGAGTGTTAGATTCTTTGGCGAGTGCTCCACAATGTTCTGTTTTCAGATAAGCATTTTTAAGCCATACATGCTTAGCCTGGTTGATAGACAGAGTCTAAAGCATCATACATCCTATGCCAGCAGGCTCCTGAGATGTTAATCTGGTACTGATTATACCTGTCTAAAAATAAATACACAATGGATCCAAGAGGATATTAATGGTGTGCATAATCTACAAATCCTATGTAAATTAAGCTTACATAAAATCATACCTTTTTATTATCGAAGGCTTATGTCAGAAAGCTAATAAATGAACAGCAAATTAAGTTTAACTGTGATCAACCAAACACAATGCAACAGCACTCTGCGAACACTGACTGTATAGCTTGTATGTTTTGCTAATGCTATACTCATATATAAATGAATATGAGGTACTTAGCAAATATATAATTTTTGATCAAAATCATTTGTGTCCATCTAACATTTTCTTTTAGACGGGACTCTACTCTACAATTCATAAAGTCCTCAGACCCTTTTTCTTTTTACATTTTGATATATTGCGGATTTTATGCCATTCTTCTCTGCTGATTCTCTCAATCTTTGTCAGTTTGGATAGGGACCATCACTGGACAGCTATTTTCGGGTCTCTCCAGAGATGTTTGATTGGGTTAAAGTCAAGGCTCTAGCTGGGCCACTCAAGGACACTCACAGAGTTCTGCCTAACCCTGGCCTGTGTTTTCTTGGCTTTTGTACTGAGGGTCATTGTCTTGTTGGAAGGTACAGGAACCTTCTACCCAGTCTGAGCATATTGGATCAGGTTTTCATTAAGAACTGTATTTCTGTATTTTGCTTCATTCAGCTTTCCATGAACTCTGATCTCTGTCCTACCCCCACAGCCTGATGCTGCCACCACCATGCTTCACTGTAGGGATGGTATTGGGCACTGCCTGATTTCTTCCAGACATGATACTTAGAATTGAAGCCAAAAAGCTGAATCTTCGTTTCATCAGACCATAAAATCTTGTTTCTCACAGCCTGTGAGTTCTTTAGGTGCATTTTTGCAAACTTTCATATTGACTTTTACAGAGGAAAGGCTTCTTTCTGGCAACTCTGCCATAAAGCCCAGTTGGTGGAATGTTACGGTGATGGTTGACTTTCCTGATGTTTCTCCCATCTACACACAGGATATTTAGCGTTTAGCCATAGTGACCATTGGGACCTTAGTCATCTCTCTTACTAAAACACTTTTCCCTCCGATTACTTAGTTTGGTAGGGTAGCCAACTCTAGGAACAGTCCTGGTTGTTCCAAACATCTTCCATTTAAGAAATATGAAGGCTACTGTGCTGCAGAAGCTTAATTTACCACAGGTGGACTCCAATGTGTAGGATCATCAAGAGAAATGGGAGGCCCCCCAGAGCTAAATTTCAAGTGTCATTGTTAAGGGTCTTAATTCTGTTTTCATTTCTTTTAATAATGGGGATTGAGTGCTGATTGATAGGGGAAAACTTGATTTTTTTTTTTTATTTTAGAACAAGGCAACAACATGAAAAAAGTTAAATACTTACGAATCCATTGTATATTTACTCCTTTCCTTATTTTTGTGCAAATAGTACCTGTGCAAAAATATACCTTTTTTATGCCACCGTACTGTTATATAAGGATTGATAAATCCCCCCCCCCATACCTCCCCAAATGCTTATCACCCCACTCCTGGGAATCCGGTACTGTGCCTTGAAATAATGTCTAACATGCATATTTGAATTGCCTTTATGCTCCTCTGTTTGTTAACTTGTTCCTATTTAACCTAGTTAATTGGCCTTTCTGTATTGAAATTTAACATTATGAACTGACAACTGAATGGCATTTTACAGCAGGTTAGTGCTTATGCACAGTAGCCTAAGTGAATAAGTAGGACTGCAGTGTAAAGCATGTCTTAACCAAAAAGAGCAGTAAAGCATATACATATGTACTGCTCAAACAAATTGAAGAAATGCTCGCACTGTGATCTGGCTTGTACATCTGGGATTCTTAACATATGAATCAGTTTACAGAGGGGAATACCATGTAAAACTGTAATAAAACCTAAAACGCAAAATTTTCTACTATGTGGTAAATGTTTAAACACCCATTTAAACTTCTATTGCTTGTCCTTGCTTATTTCATACAAAAGTGTTGACCTAAAGCCAAAATGTGAAAAGTATCATCTGTATTTTTTGTGTGCCACCTGTAAGTATTTAGGGGGTAATTTATTAAACAGAAATATGCCTAAATTAGGCATATTTCTGGCGCAGATTGTGGTGCAAAGGTGCCTTGCACCACAGTCTGTCACTTTTCCCCGCTCACGCCGGGTCTCAAAAATTGGCCGTAGTGTGGGCGGGGACGGGGGTGGCCGGGCTTCTCGTCTCATTACCATTTTCTATGTATTAGGTGTAAAAAATGGTCTAAATGAAAGACAGAGAACTAATAAAAGCAGGGCTGAACAACATTTCACATGCAAACAATAGAACTAAGAAATGTGGATCATTCTAAATTAAAGTGGTATTATACGTACTATAAATGACAGAATAGGAGCTCTTTGCGCACATTTTTGATCAAACGTGTGTCGGGGCCCATCTACCAGCCGTCAAGGTGGCTTCCGCAGATAGTTACCTAACACTAACAGAACTGCCTCTCCTGGACTTACCTAAGACTACAATATTCAGCGCAGTATAGGAACCAGCCACATTTATACTCTGCTCAGAAGCGTTGCTTAGTCTAAAAGAGGCCACTACTCTCAATATATGCTGCAAGAAAATTTAGACTAGCAAATTCATGGTCACAGGTGCATATCCATAAAGCAAGCATACAGAGAAATAATAAAAGTATGGCTGCACAACATTTCATATGCAAACAATAGAACTAAGAAATGGGGATCATTCTAAATTAAAGTGGCATTATACCTACTATAAATAAAAGAATAGAAGCTCTTTTCGCACATTTTTGATCAAACGTGAGGGTCCATCTACCAGGTGTCAAGGTGACTTCTGCAGATGGGTCCCTAACACTAATAACTGCCTCTCTTGGACTTACCTAAGCCTACAATATTCAGGGCTTAGGTAAGTCCAAGTGAGGCAGTTCATTTAGACCTCTTTCACACGGGCATCCCGGATTTCCTACGGATGCGTCCCGGAACCCTGCGCGAGTGCGCACGCAAGTTCAGTCCGTTTCGACTGCGATTGCGTTGTTCAGTTTTTTCCACGCAAGTGCAATGCATAATCAAAGGTCCTTTTGCAGGTCCTAAAAGAAGAATACGATGCCGGCTGCGCGATCAAGTGGATGAAGTGAGTTAATTCTTTTTTCTTTTTAACCCTTCAAGTCACATTTTAGTAAGCATTCTGTATTAAGAATGCTATTATTTTCCCTTATAACCATGTTACTTTAATGGGGTTGCTCACCCCTATCGTCTCCTAGCAACCATGCATGAAAATTGCACAGCATCCTCACCTGCTTGCGGATGCTTGCGATTTTCACGCAGCCCCATTCATTTCTATGGGGCCTGCGTTGCGTGAAAAACGCACAATATAGAACATGCTGCGATTTTCATGCAATGCACAAGTGATGCATGTAAACCACCTCATCTGCACAGCCCCATTGAAGTGAATGGATCCGGATTCAGTGCAGGTGCAGTGCGTTCACGTCATGTATTGCATCCGCGTGGAATTCTCGCCCGTGTGAAAGGGGCCTTAATGTTAGGGACCCATCTGCAGAAGCCACTTTGATGCCTGGTAGATGGGCCTGACACACAATTGATCAAAAATGTGCCAAAGAGCTTCTATTTTTTTTTATTTATAGTAGGTATAATACCACTTTAATTTAGAATGATCCCCATTTCTTAGTTCTATTGTTTGCATGTGAAATGTTGTGCAGCCATGCTTTTATTAGTTCTCTGTATACTTGCTTTATGGATATGCACCTGTGCTCGTCTACATTTTCTTGTACTAAATGAAAGACAGCTAGGAAGCTGCCTTTTCATAACTCCAAGGCATCCACCGCCAGGTATAGGACATATTAAGACTTAATTAATGTGCCCCTTAGTTTCCTAACAGTAGCTTTATTCAGACAGGTGAAGAAGTCTTTCTTGTTAAAAAATTCAACTTCTGGCCTTTCTGCTATATGTCTATTAACTTTTACTGTTTCCAGTTCTTTTCTCCTGGGACGTGTGCATAAATGTGAAATTTTATAATTGGACTGGACTGTCGGATTGTCTCATACTGACCGTTTTTAATGCAGTTTCTGCTGTGTGTTTTGACATGTTCTGTTTTGTTAATTAGATGTTACTGCATAGCTCTAGGGGGTGCAGAGGTAGCAGTTGCTACCAAGCCCAGGAGCCTGAGGGGCCCAAAGACCTTTGTGCCACGTAAGACACCAGTATTATAGAAAGTGCATGCTGGTTAAGTTACACCTTTGGCTGAAAGGAAAGGGTTAGGTCAAGAATTTGGCATGGGGGTCCCGTTTCAATTTTTATCTCAGGCACACGAAAGATATATATTTCCCTGCCCCTGGTCACAAAGCACTGAGGGAAGGGGTCCCCAAGCTGAACTCTTGCACCAGGGCCCATAAGCCTCTAGCTACGGCCCTGCTGCAGACAGAGGGATAACTTCAGAAATAGCCCAGTCACATTATTCTGACTACCAGTTAATATTCTGAGTAACCACCATGTGCAGCATGGACAGCAGCTAGACAGGTTGGGAGTTACTCAATAGGGTCCTGGTAGGTTGTCACAGGTATCTGGAGCCATGTTGAATGCAGTGCATCACACAGCTTCTGCAGAGTGCTTGGGGGAGGATCCATACAGCAAACATGATGATCGAGGTGGTCCCACAGATGCTCAATTGGGTTCAAGTCTGGGGAATTAGGGATCCAGGGTAGTTCTTTGAAGTCTTGGTTATACTCTTCCAACAATTGTCGGACATTTCTAGCCATGTGACATTGTTTTGCTGAAAGATCCCATCCGCTTCAGGAAAGACAATCAGCATGTATGGGTGTACGTGATCTGCAAGGATGGATTCATACTCTTGGCTGAGAGTGCCTTTCACATGGAGGAGTGGGCACAGAGAAGGCCACAAAAACATTCCCCAGACCATAACACTGCCACCACCAGCTTGTGTTCTTCCAGTAGTGGTTGCAGGATATTTGTTCTCTGATATTTCTCACCTGACACACCAACATCTATCCATTCGATGAAGCAGAAAATGTGAATCTAATGACAGGGAGTGTTCCACAAGATGGGACCTTAGCAAATGTGTTGCCTATATTCAAAACGGGGTAAAGAAAGAACCTCAAAACTATAGGCCGGTAAGTCTAACATCTGTTTTGGTTAAAATGTTTGAAGGTTTTCTAAGAGATGCTATCCTGGAGTACATATCTCAATGAAAATAAGCATATTCTAGCTTCATGACGTATCCGGCACTGTCAAGCTAATTTAATCAGTTTCTATGAGGAGATAAGTTCTTTACTGGAACGAGGTTAGTCAATGGATGTCATCTATCTTGACTTCTCCAAAGCATTTGATACTGTGCCACATAAATGAGAATGCTCGAGTCTCCGTCCCGCACGTTTCAAGCAGCCAATAAAGGTGCAGGTAAGTACTGCCCTCACTGTAATGCCAGTAGCCATGTTGGCTGCTGGCATTACAGTGATTGGCTGGCTGAAACGCGTCATCGGGTGCTATATAGCACCCGATGACGCATGTTCGGCTCAGACGTAGACAGGGAGAGCAGAGCGTAGGATGGGAAAGACCGTGTAGGGAGCGATTTTTGATTCTGAGAAAGCTTTTCCAAGACCCAAAAGTCTAATGGACAGTGCTTCGGAAGGGACAGATAGTGCAGGGAGAGAAATTTGCTGTTTTTACTATCACAAGCTTTTCAAAGACCCCAAAGTCCTTTCAAGGACTACTGTGTGTGTTTGACAGCAGCAAGATATTTTTATTTTATACCTATTAGCGACATATACTGTACATTATCCGCAGACTGTGTCTTTAATAATCTGGGCCACATATAGTGTCCATAATCTGTGGTGTTCTGTAACCAATACTGTAGAACATCTGCAAACAGTGTCTGTATTACAAATTCTAAAAATCTGGGCCACATCTAGTGTCCATAATCTGTGGTGTTCTGTAACCAATACTGTAGAACATCTGCAAACGGTGTCTGTATTACAAGTTCCAATAATCTGGGCCCCATCTAGTGTCTATAATCTGTGGTGGTCTGTAACCAATACTGTCGAACATTTGCAAACAGTGTCTGTATTACAAATATCAATAATCTGGGCCACATCTAGTGTCCATAATCTGTTGTGTTCTGTAACCAATACTGTAGAACATCTACAAACAGTTTTTGTATTACAAATATCAATAATCTAGGCCTAATATAGTGTCCATATTCTGTGGGTTTCTGTGACATATACTGTCCTGCATCCGAAAACAGTGTCTGTAGCGCAAATTTAAATAATCTGGGCCTAATGTAGTGTCTATACTGTGTGTCTTTCTATGAAAAATTCTGTACTACATTGTCTGTAGCGCAAATCGAAATAATTTCTGCCACATGTACTGTGTGTGCGTTTAATACATATCACTGGCATATACTTTACTTTATCCGTAGACGGTGTATGCTAGTCTGTGACATTATCAGGGCTACATCTCCAGTGTAATGTGTGCGCATCCCAAATACCTTTTTTTTTATTTATTGGCGCATACACTTACAAATCCTACACTACTGTACACGTGACATACTTTTAAGCATATATAACATTTAATATTAAGAATGCGGCTAGTAAGGGCCGTGGAAATGGGCTTGATGCTGATGGTGCACACAGAGGCTGTGGCCCTGGGTGTGATGAAACTGAATAAAAGAATGTAGTTAAGGGCCCTCGGGTGCGCTACCCCTCAAAAACATTATTTGGAAGGGCCTTCCGGTCAGCTGACCCTCTAAAACATCATTTGCGAGTGCCTTCATGTCAGCTGGCCCTCTAAAACATCATTTGCGAGTGCCTTCATGTCAGCTGGCCCTCTAAAACATCATTTGTGAGTGCCTTCATGTCAGCTGGCCCTCTAAAACATCATTTGCGAGTGCCTTCATGTCAGCTGGCCCTCTAAAACATCATTTGTGAGTGCCTTCATGTCAGCTGGCCCTCTAAAACATCATTTGCGAGTGCCTTCAGGGCAGCTGACCTTGTAAAACATTATTTGTGAGGACCTGCAGGTGAGCTGACCCTGTTAACCATTATATGTGAGGGCCTGCAGGTGAGCCGATCCTCTAAAACATTATGAGCGAGGGCAGCCTAAAAACATGTTGATATGATGGAGGAGGAGTAGAGAAGTCAGGGGCAATCCAGGCCTTGTTCATTTTTATAGGAGTCGACCTGTCTGTATTTTTAGTTGACAGACGGATATGCTTATCAGTTATTATGCCCCCAGCCAGGGGCGTACGTAGAAATCATTGGGCCCCATAGCAAGAATCTGAATGGGGCCCCACTAACTCCGCCCACTAACCACCACTGGCCCATCCTACCACCTGCCCTGGCTCCTCCCCTGCCATACCCCTAGCAGTGGCAGCCGTGTAGGCATCAAGAGCGACGCAGGTGCCGGGGAGCTGGGTACGTATTAGGCTATGTTCACACTTGCGTTTCTATTTTCCGGTTTTGAGATCTGTCATAGGGTCTCAATACCAGGAAAAAAAAAATGCCTCTGTTTGGCCCCATTCGTTGTCTGAGGGCACTGTCCACTATAAGCAGCACACAGGCACAGTTAATAGGGGGCAGAGCTATAGTGGCACTGGTACAATAGTATACCAGTGTCACCATAGCCCCCCTTGCCCTATGAACTGTGCCTGCATGCTGTTTATAGTGAATACTACCCTCATGAAATTACTCAAGGTCTCCGCATGCACATTCCAATAGTTGTGCATGTTATGGGTAATAGACAGCCCCCTCCCCTCAACCCACAAACTTTTAATTTAAAGTTGCAGTGCACTTCTGTGCTCACTTACTGTGCACTCCACTGTAGCTTGCTGTCTGTGTAGAAGAGCGGCAGGCAGGCCACAGCAGATCTTTACATTGAACCTGGAGGTTGAGTCTGGAGGTGAGACTGTTCCCCAGTCACAGTCAGGTTAGGCAGCAGCAAGGGGCGGACGGCAGCAGAAGAAGTCCCGCGGCACGTCTGCTAAAGTTTCCCTGCATGGAGCGCTGCAGATAAGGCGCTCTAGGCTGAGTAAGTGACTGCGGGCAGGACACGGAGTGAGGGAGGGGAAGGGAGGATGAGAGAGCCTACACACCTAACTACCTAAACAGAGGGAAAGCACGGCCCGGGACGGAAGACAAGTGGGCCACCTTAATGCCTGATATAACTAGAAGTAGGCAGTGATGCAGATGTAGGGGTGGGGCCTTCCATGTGCTCCAGGCCCCCCCTGCCACGGGCCCCATAGCAGCTGCGTGGTCTGCCTATATGGGCGGTATGCCACTGCCCCCAGCAACACTAAATACCCGCTCTGACAAAACGCTGGCAGCAGGGCAGGCCAGCATCTTCGAGGCGTAGAGTGGCAGTTTGTGCCACGTGTCCAGCTTGGACACCCAATAGTTGTAAGGCACAGAGGGATCACTGAGGACGCTGATACGGTCTGCTATGTACTCCTTCACCATCTTTTAAAAATTTTCTTGCCTTGTGACACTAGGCAGCGCATCGGGGTGTGGGTGTTGGCGGGGTGTCATGAAACTATTCCAGGCCTTGGAGAGTTTTGTCCTGCCTCTGTTGGAACTGCTGTGTGTTCCCCTCATCTCCCCTCCTGGGTTGCACAAGGAACTACTTACTCTTCGGCCAGCGTTGTCAGCTGTAAATTTATCCGCAACGACATTCTGTTCTATTATTATTATAGTTTGTGGTTGTATTATTGTTGGTATTATTATTGTTATTATGGTTTATAGTTGTAAAATATGTTATTGTTATTTGGTTATTGATGAGTTAATTAACAGGCCATGCCATTGGTTTACCTCCACGCTCGTGTGTTATGTTTTTAGTTATATTAATGTATAAGTTGGGGATGTTTGTTGTGCATGGGACATATATGCTGTATGATTGCCATGTGTGTGAGCTTGCCAAGCTCCAAAGCTGCCAACAAGTTACAGCCATTATCAGACACAACAACCAACCATGCCTGGTTGTAGGTTGAGTTGCGAGAGCCACAACTTAGTCTGGTCCCTTATACCCTGCCACAGCTCTGCGGCGGTGTGCTATTTATCACCTAAGCAAATGAGTTTCAGCACGGCCTGTTGCCGCTTCCCCACTGCTTCCAGCTACTGACTGATGGCTGACTGGTGCTGCAAGATGAGAATTCAGAGGTGGAAGTGGAGTAGGAGTAGGAGAAGGGGGGTTTGCTGCAACTAATGTAGGTGGTGGTGAAAATCCTGATGTAATGGGGGCCCACAATTCTTGGCGTTGGTCGCACCTGTGCCATCCCAGGGTACGACTAGCTACTGGTCTCCACAAGGTTCACCAAGTGTTCCGTCACGGAAATGTAGCATCCCTGGCCAAAAGAACTTGTCCATGTGTTAGTCGTTAAGTGGACCTTACTAATAACTGCGTTGGTCAGGGCACGGCTGATGTTACGGGACACAATTGCTGGTGTAATGCGGAGATGGCACACCGAGAAAAATAGTGGCAGCTGGGGACTGAGTAACGAGGGACGTCCGCCGCCATGAGGCTGAGGAAAGCCTCAGTGTCCACAGGCCCAAATGGCAACAGCAATTTTTAAAGGTGTGCATTTAGTGCTATGGCCTGTGGGTGGTTGGCTGGGTATTTGCGCTTACGTTCAAAGGCCTGGGTTAAGGACATCTGTATGCGGGCCTATTTGGTGTGGCCCACCTTCTCACTTTTGCCATCCCACAGCCTCTTCCAGCCTGTTACAGTGCTGTGGATCCCTCCCCCTCTGTACTGCTGTCCTCGCTTGGCTTGCCACTTTCCCAGGTTGGGTCAGTGATGTCATCGTCCACCACCCTCTCTTCCTCACTCGGGTCATCCTCCTGACTTGTGTTGTTGACCTAACAAGACCCTCACTTATTGACAACTCTGTCTCATCCGCATCATCCACCTCGTTAAACACTAATTGCCATTCCCCACCGTCATCTTTTTCTGACAGTGGATGCTGAAGAGTTTGGGAATCAGTGCACAAGATCTCCTCATGTCCCTCTTCAGGGAGGGTCAGCTCACCTGCAGGCCCTCACCTACAATATTTGAGAGGGTCAGCTCACCAGCAGGCCCTCACCTACAATATTTTAGAGGGTCAGCTCACCTGCAGGCCCTCACCTACAATATTTGAGAGGCTCAACTCACCTGCAGGCCCTCACCTACAATATTAAAGAGGGTCAGCTCACCTGCAGCCCTCAACTACAATATTTTACAGGGTCAGCTCACCTGCATGCCCTCAACTACAATATTTTACAGGGTCAGTCAAGCAGCAGGCACTCGCCCATCATTTTTTGCAAAGCTCAGCAGCAGGCTCTCGCCCCTAATCTTTTAGAGGGTCACCAGCAGGCCCTTGCTCCAAATGTTTTTAAGGGTCACCAGCAGGCCACCAATCATAATTTTTCAAGGGTGCGTATGATGCACATGATGCATGAGGGGATGCTGATTGGAGTCAGCTCACCTGCAGGCCCTCACCTACAATATTTGAGAGGGTCAGCTCTCCTGCAGGCCCTCACCTACAATATTTGAGAGGGTCAGCTCACCTGCAGGCCCTCACCTACAATTTTTTTTAGAGGGTCAGCTCACCTGCAGGCCCTCACCTACAATATTTAAGAGGGTTAGCTCACTAGCAGGCCACCAATCATAATTTTTTAAGGGTGAGTATGATGCACATGATGCATGAGGGGATGCTGATTGGAGTTGGGAAATAATTTTTTCCTGGCTTCTACCTAACAGGGGATTTTTGGCTCCCTTTGGATCAACTTGCAGGACAGCAGTCATCGAAGAAGACAACCATTTACTGATCAGCGGATGTCCATTTCTGATATTAAAGCCTTTTTCTTCCCAATGAAGCTTCGTTAGCAGAGGCGCAGTGACCATCTGTCTGCTTCGGAGTCCCATACAAAGTAGGGTTCGCTAAACTGTTGTTTTAGATATATTTCTGGTAGCCCTCTGGTTTAGTTTGGAGTTGAGGTGCTCCACTGTAGTATGCTGGTCTGTCCTTGTGCACCTTTTGTAGCTGACGTTAATCTCTCACATCAATGGCACATGGAGCCCTGTAGTTTCAACACCGCTTATTCACAGTGGTGCTTTTTGTCCCCTCATGATACACTTTCACCAAGCAGCATGCAAACAGTTCACAAACTGCACATACTGCTTCATAAATACTGCCAACCTTGGCCCAAAAGCCAATAATCATCCCTTTTTGCAACTCTGATTAATTGCCCCTTTTACCCATAATAGCAACGAGGAATATGTGTACAGACAGCCTATCGCACACCCTATATTCCCACTAAGCCAACTCAAGACACATGACTTCATGAGCTAGGAGCTGCTGATGTTGAAAGTAGGAAGTGGTCATAATAATGTGACTCGACTGTATATAATACTCCTGTATTCTTATGTTGCACAGGGGTCTTTAAGCCATCAAGAAACAAGCCAAGGTCAGGGCCGGCTGCATACAAGTAATCCAGTAAACAGTCCAGACATCAGGGTGGGCAGCACAGTGTAAAAACAAGCAACAGGTTGAGATCAGGTTAGCAGCAAAGGCTCAAATCCGGAAACAGGCAGAAGTCAGTACACGGGCAGGCAAACAAGACTATGGCACACCTTTTCAGGAAGCTAGCTAACTATACCCTACTGCTCAGGCACATTCACACAGAGCAAGGTGCCTTAAATACCCTAAGGTGGCTAACTATAGGCTGGGGAATATTAAGGTGCACTTGCACTGGCCCTTTAAGAGTCTGAGGGAGAGCACACACTATGGGCAGTGAGAGGCAGGCCATAGCCTGCATGTAGTGGGCAGAGTAGCACTACTCTGGCACCACTGGGAGGAAGCAGCAAGATGCCAGTAGCCATGGACCACTGAGAGGTGAGAGCTTCATACCCGCCAAGAGGAGTAAGACAATGGGGAGGGTTCAACTGTATAACAGTACCTTCCCCCTTACACTTCTTCTTCTGTGGTCCGAACTGTAGAATAAATATTTTTAGTCGGGGTAGTGCCTTGATGCTCTCAACAGGTTCCTATGATTTCTCCTCAGCACCAAAGCCCTCCCAGTTTATTCAGGAGTTTATCCATTACTTCAAACTAAAAGTTGCAGTCAGAATGTTGATGGTAGAAGTTGTAGTTTACATGGGAGTAAAGGAGTGTCCATCTAATTTCAGTACAAGGAAGGCACTCAAGTTGTAAAAAATGGTACTTAAACAGAATCATTGCAATGTTAAAGGGGTTGTCCAAGTTTTTTTTTATAAATGACCTATCCTCAGTCTGTTGTTACAGAGGATGCCTCAAGAAACCTAGGACTATGGCTATGCCAAATGGATGCCTGTCTCCAGTTGCCCTCCTAGGGCCATTGTTCATGAAAGCCATGTATAAGACCTCTGTCATTAAGTGACTATTTGTAGGCTCTATGATGAATCATCCTAAGAGTTATATTTATTTAATCTTTTCGGGTAGTCCAGCATCCCCAATAAGGTAGGAGAACAGAAAGTGCACCCAACTAATCAGTGTAAGGTCTTGACGTCTTTTGTTAGATATTCTGTCAAGGGAAGGTACGTCTTACGCAATTTGCACCAGAATAAATGCTTCTTTTACAGTATTTATAAACTGTGCCTCAGATTTATTATTATTATTATTTTTTAAATTATGACCACCAGAATGACCTGCAATGATTTTGAGAAAAGCAAAATGCATGACTCAGAAGGCCTTGACACTCTATACTTTATAACATAGTAACACCAACTTCCAATACTGGGTCCTATTGCACTATGGCACTACTTTAATACTGTGTGAGAGTTCTTCTAGTTTGTATGAGTTTCTTTAAAGTACTTAAGTTTCTTTGAACAGCTCAAAAACATATTTTATTGGGTATAGTGGAAAAGTAGAATGGACCTGGACGTAAATTGTATTTAAATATTTACATTTCGTGGGGACTTGGGGGTTTTGGCATAACCGAGAGCAACAGAAAGGACTTCCAGCTGGTATTCTGCAAAGACAGATACAGAGTTTTTATTATTTCAAAACAAAAGCGAGCAGTTTGGCACCTCTTTACATAAACAGAAAGTCCTTACTTCAAGGAAATGCAAGAATTACAAATATACAGTAAAGAAAAGTGCATCTAGCTCATTCCAATTAAAGGGGTATTACCACCTTATAAGTTATTGCATATTACTAGGACATGCCATTACATTATGATCAGTGGGAGTCCAACCACTGGAAAGGAGGGACCAAACCTACATGGATCTGTGATGTAAATCCTAGTACAAGGGATAGGAGGAAGCGATGCTGTGCAGGGAAATACTGCATAGCTTCACCTTCATTTTGAGGATTGGAGAGATATTGGTAGTTAGGCTCTGATAAGTAAATAATTGCATATCTTAGCTTAACTCCTTAGTGATCAGACAATGTTTTTAATTTTTTCACTGACGTATTTCAAGAGCTATAACTTTTTTATTTTTCGATTGATGTAGGAATATAAGGGCTTGTTTTTTTGCGGAACAAGTTGTAGTTTTTAATGGCGCCATTTTGGGTTACGCATAACTTACTGATTAACGTTTATTAACTCTTTCTTGGGCAGGGAATGGGGAAAATACTGCCACTGAGTTTTTATGTTAGATATTTTGCGGTGTTCATTTTTCGGCATAAAAAACATGATAACTTTATTTTCTGGGTCAGTACAATTACAGAGATACCAAAAACCTATAGTTTTTATTTAACGTTTTACTACCTTTGCACAATAAAAACCCTTCTTTACAAAAAAGAAAATGTTTTTTCATCACTGCATCCCGAGACCCATAACTTTTTTATTTTTCTTTCTACAGAGTGTGTGAGGGTTTGGTGTTTGGAAAATGACTGGGGTATATAACATTTTTTGGTCGCTTTCTATTTTGTTTGTTGTGGCGAATAAGCAAAAAACAGCAATTCTGCCATTGTTTCTTACAGCTGGTCAGGGCTTCTCACATTTCAACCAATCTATGCACCTCACCTCTGTTCATCCAGGTCTATTAAGAGACTTATTTAAAGGGGTTGTCCACTTTTATTTATACTGATGATCTATCATCAGTATCAGATAGGCCGGTGGTCCGACTATTGGCATCCCGCCAATCAGCTGTTTGAAGAGAAGGCAGCGCTCAGTTTACTTGCTCACCGCAGTAATTGCAGTGGTGGGCAGGTGTAATTACAAGTATGGCATCCTCATTCACTACGTCTGTTCAAGTGAATACTACAGAAATGTCCCATAGAAGTGAATGCGGATACTTGTGATTACATCTGCTCACCATTACAGCTGCTACGGTGAGCAGATAAATAGAACAGCTGATTGGCAGTGTTCTCAGGAGTCGGACCCCCACCTATCTGATAATGATGACCTATCCTGAGGTTAGGTCATCAATATAAATAAAGCAGACAACCGCTTTAAGAGAGTCAGTTCAGTCCTCCACCTACTACTCTAGTGAGGATTACCTTGCAAATAAACCCTTCCGTGTATAGCTCAGTCATAATTTAACATTATATTCCTTGCCCATTGAGAACTTTTATCTCTCTGAGACTAATGTTACAGAAGGACAATATTTAGTATTTAAATTTTCTGGCTTCACACCTGCAGATATTCAGGGACAAACGCTCATTCCCAACAATCTGCCTGTCTAAATGTGCAGCCGGTCACCTGATGAACAAGTGAAACTCTTATTCATTCAGTTAAATGATCGTTCGTGCAGGCACATAAATTATAATTTCTGGGCAGAAGATCATGCTGTCCAAATAGCGAATTGCTGAAACAATGCAGCTGTATGAGGATGAGCGATTGCGATAGTGATCACTTATTTTCTTACTGTGGAGGAGATCACTGCATGTAAATGCAGAGCTTCACCCCTAATGAACAAGCAGCAGACTGTTTGTAAGGAGCGCTTCCTTCCCGATATTTGGCTGTTCCTTAGCTCATGTAAATCCACTATAACTATTGTGTTGTCTTTCTCATTGACCCATTTTTGGCGCACAGGCAGAATCTTAGTGTAACTCTAGCACATGATTTGTAATACTCCAAATTTACAAAGGCCAGGTACTTAAATAGTACATATTTCTAATATAAAGATTGTGAGTCGTATTCTTTGACAGTGCAAAGAGCGCTATTATTACTAAATCTGCCCCAACCATGTTTAAACTTTAAATGATGCCGTTATAGATAATAACACTGAAATAGTGTGAAAAAGCCTGCTATGGAGAACTCCCCATTTTATGTTCTGTAGATATTTTTACAACCTCATGCCTGTGGTAGCATCATGCTGTACTGTTTGTTTTTCCTTAATACTTGACAAATTGAGCACAGTAATTAAAATAGTGATTCTTGGAATTGCTGTGGTTCTTTTACATGGAAACAATCGGAACATTTTAGAATTTTAAAGGTTGGAACATCAGATTTTAAAGCCCTGCACTTGCCTATGTACAGATCAATGACCCTGCTGAAGTACTGACCACTGTTTTAGTGTATTTGAGTTTCCTAAAGCACACATCTTGTAATGTGTAAAGCATTACAGCATATTTAATCCTATGGTAAGCATTCTCTTGAAGGGTACAAATGGAAAAATAAATGTTATTGGGACACACTCATTTGCAAAACACCCAGAGATTGTAGATTGAAGTGAACAGTATTTGACTATTAGGTACTCACTGTAGTTCAAGGGAATGTCAAGACTTCTACAGTTGCCTTCATAAGCTCATAGTTATTTTTTTGCCAAACGTAATACATGTAAAATTTACATGACAGATGTGGCACTATACTGTAAACTGCTGAAATTAATTCTGTGATTTATTCTGTTACACAAATTAATTACGGTAATACTTTTTCCATAGAAGGATTTGATTCCTTTAGTTCACAAATTTTGAAACAGTGAGGCTGGGGTCAGACTTGCGCGTTTTACAGCGCGTTCAAACGCGCTGTAAAACGCTCAACACATGAAAACCAATGCTTCCCTATGGCCCTGGTTCTCACTTGAGCGTTTTACAGCGTGTTTGAACGCGCTATAAAACGCCCTACGCTAAAAAAAAATTCTTGAGCTTCTTTGGGGCGTTTTGTCGCGCATATTGTGATTGACGCCACAGTAGTCAATCACACGAACGCGCTGTAATACGCGCGTTTTACGCGCATATCAAATACGCTTAAGTCTGAACCCAGCCTTAGGTTTTCAAACAAACATTGCAGAATATGGTTCAGTGGAAAAACTTTTTATAGCTTTGTTCCTGTTGCAGCTGACACTAGGGGCATCCTTTTCTTGCATGTTTTTTGTTAGCTTAGCATTATTTTAATACCCCTTAGGCTACTTTCACATATTTCTTGAAACTATCCGACATGCTGTACCGGTAGAGGAACAGCATGCCGGAGTTCATGGTATTCAGCATTGCTGGATAGGGCTGGGGCACTGTCACAACCTATTTACTATAATGGGATCCAGTGGGACTCTTCTCTGCCAGCAGGCATGTATCCTGAACAGGACAGGGAAGAAAGCCACTGGCAGATACCTCTGGCAACAGCTTATGTCACCAAGAACAAAAGGATTGGCAGTGAAAATCCAACTGCCTGAAACATCCTGCCATCGGGGAAGAGTCAGGAGACCCTTATAGTCAGAGGACCTTAAATGGTCAGCCAGTACCACCAAATCAGCAGGTTCATATGACATTTATCTACTGTAGATTGTTGCCTTAAAGCAGATTACACATGGGATTTCTCCTGGTACTGCTTATATAGAATATATATGCTTGCGTGTAACTGTATTTCATGTTTCTGGCGCTGTTGTGGTGGAGGCCCATCTGTTGTGTTCAGGAATAGCAGCTTCCATTGCTCATGAATTTGTTTGGTGGTATGAATGAGGACTAGCAAGGACAGCAACCAATACACATTTCCTAGCACCACATCTTTTTAGAGAGCTTGTGCTATGTGGCCCCGCTATAGTACAGCTACATCTTAATGAACAGATTCTACTGAACACTATATCTTGTGGTTGTATTGTGGGTGTATCTTTGTGGCAATGGGTGATGCAGAGGCAAAGTAAACAGTTTTGAGTTAGAAACAGAGCCATAAAGGAGATAAAAGTGGTACCAAGGGAAAATGAGTAGTTTTAATAGCCAATGAGGCATAGAACATCTTATTTGTAGCATTTAGCCTGAGAAACATGCAAGGTAGACCATTTTTTTAAATAAATACCCTTGCCTATATGCCCCCGCTGTGTTTTGGTGACCACACCCACACCACTTTCCAATGTATGTCAGGGGTCCTATCATTGGCGGATCCAGGGGGGGGGGGGCAACAGGGCAATTGCCCCCAGAATGTGGGCAGCAGTGGCGGCGGCGGCAGGGCACAGGGAGATAAGCGCTCCCACTGTGGAAGCGTTCATCTCCATAGCCATCTGTATCGCTGTCCTCAGGACAGCGATACAGATGGCTGTGCTGCGGCAGGGGAGGGAGAGGCGTCTCCCTTCCCTGCTCCTCTGATAGGCTACGGGCCTTGTGCCGGCAGCCTATCAGAGGCCGGTTCAGGCGGCGTGATGACGTCATCGCGCCGCCTGAGCAGTACAGAGCGGGACACAGGCCGGAAGAGGCCTGCATCCATCGCATCGCATGTAGGTAAGTATAAGTGTTTATTTTTTTATTATTTAACATTTTACAATTTTACTGGCACATTGAGGGGGTGGGGCAGACTGAGAGGATGGAGAGAGTGGCACTTATCCCTGGCACATGAGGAGGGGGAGAGGAGACTGGCACATGATGGGGGGAATGGCACTTAGCACTGGCACATGAGGGGGAGAGGAGACTGGCACATGATGGGGGGAGAATAGCACTTATAACTGGCACATGGAAGGGGGTTGCAGAGAGGCTGGCACATGATTGGGGGAGATTGGCACTTATCCCTGGCACATGAGGGGGTGGGAGAGGAGACTGGCACATGATGGGTGGGGGGAGAGTGGCACTCATCACTGGCACATGGAAGGGGGGGGTTGCATAGAGAAGGCTGGCAAATGATGGGGGGGAGAGTGGCACTAATCACTGGCACATGAGGAGGGGGGAGAGGAGACTGGCACATGATGGGGGGAATGGTACTTATCACTGGCACATGAGAGGGGGGAAGAGGAGACTGGTACATGATGGGGGGGAGAATGGCACTTATAACTGGCACATGGAAGGGGGTTGCAGAGAGGCTGGCACATGATGGGGGAGAGTGGCACTTATCACTGGCATATGGAAGGGGGTTGCAGAGAGGCTGGCACATGATGGGGGAGAGTGGCACTTATCACTGGCACATGAGGGGGGAGAGGAGACTGCCACATTATGGGGAGAGTGGCACTTATCACTGGCACATGAGGGGGGAGAGGAGACTGGCACATGATGGGGGGAGAATGGCACTTATAACTGGCACATGGAAGGGGGGTTGCAGAGAGGCTGGCATATGATGGGGGAGTGGCACTTATCACTGGCACATGAGGGGGGAGAGTGGCACTTGTTACTGGCACATGATGGGGGGAGGGGAGAGGCACTTTTCACTAGCACATGATTGGGGGTATCTATGGGGGCACCTCTTACTGGCACATTATTGGGGGCACTATGGGGACATCTACTGAGGCCATAAAGAAGGGGTATTTTATATGGGGGCTCTGTGTGGTACTAGTATTATCAGGGGTATTATCTGTTTCTGCAGTATAATATTGGGGACCACAGCGGCACAGTATTGGGGGTAGTAGGATGATTTGTCCAGAAGATAGTAGGATGATGGAAAAGTAGTAAACTGAGGGTTTTTTTTGTTGTCAAACTGCAGAGAAGAAAACTGTTGGTCTGGTCTGAAAGGAGAAGATGAGGACAGAGAACATCTACCTCACAGGAGACGTCACTGGATGTAAGAGGTAAGTGGGGCTATATTTCTGTAGTGATCGGAGCAGGGGCTCATCAATTGCCGGAAGTGCCTCTCTCGAGACCAGGCTCTGGAACCGCCACTGGGTCCTATAGGGCATTGCCTAGTCATAGAAAGAAACTCTACCAAGCTACATTAACTTCAACTAATGATTTTTCAAATTTTTTCTACAATAATGTTGGTTCTGTTTTACCTGGATATCAGAAAGAAAAATCAGCAGATCTGATGATAATTGAAAAGCACATTATCTGACAAGAATAGCCTATTGGTTCAATGTCTTCAGGAATGTCTCAACATTTTTACATTTGTGCAAAAGTCCTAATAGTAGTTCTTCTTATGTATAGAGCAGACCATTTGTCACTGTATTTTCACACAATTTAATTTAATTTAATAGAAAATGGTGTAACTACTAAATTTCTGAATCACTTCATTTAAAAGATATGCTTGCATCCATCTGAAAAAAAAAAGCTAGAGATCTCACTTCTACCTAAGGGTACTTTCACACTTGCGTTGGTGCGGATCCATCTGTTTATTTGCACAGATGGATCCGCACCTCTAATGCAAACGTTTGTATCCGTTCAGAACGGATCCGTTTGCATTAGGTTTAAAGAAAAATGACAAAGTCCAAACGGATCCGTTTTGAATTACATTGAAAGTCAATGGGGAACGGATCCGTTTTCAAATGCACAATATTGTGTCATTGACAACGGACCTGTCCCCATTGACTTACATTGTATAAAAAAACGGATCAGTTAGGCTCCGCCTCTTCAGACGGACACCAAAATGCTGCATGCTGCGTTTTGGTGTCCGCCTCCAAAACGGAATAGAGGCGGAACGGAGCCTAACTGATGCATTCTGAACGGATCCTTATCTATTCAGAATGCATTGGGGCTTAACTGATCCGTTTTGGACCGTTTGTGAGAGCCCTGAAATGGATCTCACAAACGGAATCCAAAATGCTAGTGTGAAAGTACCCTTACTGCCTGTTCTCAGGTAAGATCCATGGGTGGGTGTGTGTGTGTGTTTGGGGGGGTTGTCAGAGCCAGCTGACAGAAACACTGCATCTGAAGAGTAAAGGAGCCTCCTGTGTTTCTGTAAGTCTGTGCTCTCCCTCCTTATCAGCTTTCTGAGGTTCCTAAAAGAAAAAAAAAACATAAATCATAGTGGGAATTAAGGGAAGTGAGGTCCCAGCATACAGTAGTGGCAGAAGTAAGGGCCCCTGCTTCTGAGTGAAATGCATCTAGCTGTGCAGCTGAAACAGGGAAGCACAGCCATTATGTAACCTTTCTTCGAAAACTCAGGTAAACTTTAAGCTTTCTTAGTGTATCGCCTCCATAGGTAGCCCTTGACAAAAAGAACATGTGGTGCAGGAATTTAATGGATTTGAATAGATTTCAGGAAATCCTTTGAAAAAAAAATAGCATGCCCCATTAAAAATCATCCAGTGATGCCATTGATATTTGTAATTTGTGTGTTAAATACAATAATTAAAATCACATTACTGAGTGTAATCAATTATGTTTTTTTCTATTAAAAATCCATCATACACCCTCGACTGCCTGCAAAATCCATACTTGTTGAAGAGAATGTCAAGATAATTCCCTCTTCATCTCTCTAATGGACCTATGAATGAGATTGGTATTTATAGAACACAGAAGAGGTGAACATGTGACAAATCAATACTGTTAAATAGCAAAGCTCCAAGACTGATTTAATTAGAATCGCTTTAAATCTCTCCCTACATAAGACTGTGCCCTTTCTATAATAACATGAGAAAGCTTTTATCTATTATCATACAAGAATATGCATAAATGGATGATATTGTAATGGAAGAGCTGAGTATGTGGTTCAAAGTAAGCCAGATAGCGTTTCAATTATATGAATGCGCTGTATTTCTATGGGGGGAAAAAACTGATTTTTCCTCAAAGGAAAATAGTACAGAGGTCTTCCCCATGGATAATAATAACACTTATTAGAACTTTAGGTTTTGGCCAAAGGACACGCTTTACAATGCATTTCCATTGCATTTGGTGATCTTGAGTTAAGAGAAGTGCCACAAGGAATTAGATGACCATTTTGTAAATGATATGCAATGTCCAACAAATGTAACTATATATATATATATATATATATATACACAACCCAGATTCCAAAAAAGTTGGGACACTATACAAATCGTGAATAAAAACTGAATGCAATGATGTGGAGGTGCCAACTTCTAATATTTTATTCAGAATAGAACATAAATCACGGAACAAAAGTTTAAACTGAGAAAATGTACCATTTTAAGGGAAAAATATGTTGATTCAGAATTTCATGGTGTCAACAAATCCCCAAAAAGTTGGGACAAGGCCATTTTCACCACTCTGTGGCATCTCCCCTTCTTCTTAGAACACTCAACAGACGTCTGGGGACCGAGGAGACCAGTTTCTCAAGTTTAGAAATAGGAATGCTCTCCCATTCTTGTCTAATACAGGCCTCTAACTGTTCAATCGTCTTGGGCCTTCTTTGTTGCACCTTCCTCTTTATGATGCGCCAAATGTTCTCTATAGGTGAAAGATCTGGACTGCAGACTGGCCATTTCAGTACCCGGATCCTTCTCCTACGCAGCCATGATGTTGTGATTGATGCAGAATGTGGTCTGGCATTATCTTGTTGAAAAATGCAGGGTCTTCCCTGAAAGAGATGACGTCTGGATGGGAGCATATGTTGTTCTAGAACCTGAATATATTTTTCTGCATTGATGGTGCCTTTCCAGACATGCAAGCTGCCCATGCCACACGCACTCATGCAACCCCATACCATCAGAGATGCAGGCTTCTGAACTGAGCGTTGATAACAACTTGGGTTGTCCTTGTCCTCTTTGGTCCGGATGACATGGCGTCCCAGATTTCCAAAAAGAACTTCGAATTGTGACTCGTCTGACCACAGAACAGTCTTCCATTTTGCCACACTCCATTTTAAATGATCCCTGGCCCAGTGAAAACGCCTGAGCTTGTGGATCTTGCTTAGAAATGGCTTCTTCTTTGCACTGTAGAGTTTCAGCTGGCAACGGCGGATGGCACGGTGGATTGTGTTCGCTGACAATGGTTTCTGGAAGTATTCCTGAGCCCATTCTGTGATTTCCTTTACAGTAGCATTCCTGTTTGTGGTGCAGTGTCGTTTAAGGGCCCGGAGATCACGGGCATCCAGTATGGTTTTACGGCCTTGAGCCTTACGCACAGAGATTGTTCCAGATTCTCTGAATCTTTGGATGATGTTATGCACAGTTGATGATGATAGATGCAAAGTCTTTGCAATTTTTCGCGGGATAACACCTTTTTGATATTGCTCCACTATCTTTCTGCGCAATATTGTAGGAATTGGTGATCCTCTTCCCATCTTGGCTTCTGAGAGACACTGCCACTCTGAGAAGCTCTTTTTATACCCAATCATGTTGCCTAATTAGTGTTAATTGGTCTTTCAGCTCTTCGTTATGCTCCAATTTACTTTTTCCAGCCTCTCATTGCTACTTGTCCCAACTTTTTTGGGATTTGTTGACACCGTGAAATTTTGAATCAACATATTTTTCCTTTAAAATGATACATTTACTCGGATTAAACGTTTGATCTGTCATCTACGTTCTATTACAAATAAAATATTGACATTTGCCATCTCCACATCATTGCATTTAGTTTTTATTCACAATTTGTTTAGTGTCCCAACTTTTTTGGAATCCGGTTTGTATGTATATATATATATATATATATAGACAGGCCAAATTACCTTACTTTTTCATTTGTTCTAATATTTTCAAGAGGTTGTTCATGATTCCCCCCCACCCCATCCGCTGGATCTGTGAAGAAAAGGGACTTACCTGCTCTGTACCTCTAGGTTCCATCTTTCTGGGTCCACCTCTGTCTTTGCACTTTGGTCCCCACATGTAAACTTACAGAATTGAGGGGCTCATGTGTACTGCTGTAGCCAACGACTGATGTGCAGTGAAGTCAGTGATAGACCCAGGGAGCTGGTATCTAACAGCAGGGAACAGGTAAATATGTTTCCCAAATTTCAAACAGGAGGGATCCTGGATAACCGATTGAAGTTAGTCAAAGGCATGGAAATGATGATTCTAAGGTTAATGAGAATGCTGGTAATTTTGAGTGTTCAATAGAGTCACATATCATATATTTTGTTTATTGCAACAGTATTGGTTATATTATAAACTCCCAGTGAATCGTATCTCTTTTAACCCCTTAAGGACGAAGGGCGTACATGTACGCCCTTCGTCCGCACTTTAAAGATGGCGCATGAGCGGGCGCACGGAGCGGGCGCATGAGCTGCGGGTAAACGCTTGATTCATCAAGCTGACACCCGCAGCTCATGTCCGCGACATTTAACCCCTCAGATGCCGTGGTCAATCCTGACCACGGCATCTGATCGCGCAAAAACCGAAAGTTTCACTTGGTTTTGCTCGGCTCCCTGATGGCCACAAGGGGAGCCGGGCATGCATGTAGTACCCTAGGTTTCTGTGAATGAAACCTAAGTTACTACACAGTATTCCTATGGAGCCTATGACTGTAATAGGCTCCATAGGAAATATGTGATTTTCTCATATATTCCAATGCTATTGCATTGGAATATATGAGAATAGCAATCTGATGATTGCATCTTATAGTTCCCTATGGGAACTATAAGAAAGTGGTAAAAAAAAAAAAAAAGTTTAAAAAATAAAAATGAAATAAAAAAAATATAAAAATTCAAATCACCCACCTTTCCCCAAAATGAAAATAAAATAAATAAAAAAATAAAAAAATTACACATAATGGGTGTCGCAATGTGCGAAAACGCCCATACTATAATAATATTAACCACTTCAGCCCCCCTAGCTTAAACACCCTTAATGACCAGGCCACTTTTTACAATTCCGCACTACACTACTTTACCCGTTTATTGCTCCGTCATGCAACTTACCACCCAAATGAATTTTACCTCCTTTTCTTCTCACTAATAGAGCTTTCATTTGGTGGTATTTCATTGCTGCTGACATTTTTACTTTTTTTGCTATTAATCAAAAATTACCGAAATTTTTGCAAAAATGACATTTTTCACTTTCTGTTGTAAAATTTTTTAAAAAACTACATTTCTATATAAATTTTCTCTAAATTTATTGTTCTACATGTCTTTGATAAAAAAATCCAATAAGTGTATATTTATTGGTTTGGGTAAAAGTTATAGCGTTTACAAACTATGGTGCAAAAAGTGAATTTCCTCATTTTGAAGCAGCTCTGACTTTCTGAGCGCCTGTCATGTTTCTTCAGGTGCTAGAATGTCAGGATAGTATAAATACCCCCAAATCACACCATTTTAGAAAGAAGACACCCCAAAGTATTCGTGGAGGGGCTTGGTGAGTTCATGTATCATTTCATTTTTTTCACAAGTTAGCGGAAAATGACACTTTCTGAGAAAAAAATAAAATAAAAAAGTTTCAATTTCTGATAACTTCTGGCAAAAAAAAAAAATCTCAGACGGACTCACTATGCCCCTCAGTGAATACCTTGGGGTGTCTACTTTCCGAAATGGGGTCATTTGTGGGGTGTGTTTACTGTTCTGGCATTTTGGGCGGGGCTAAATTGTGAGCAGCCATGTAAAAGCTAAAGGTACTCGTTGGAATTTGGGCCCTTAGCACCCAGGCTGCAAAAGCGGCACTTATGTGGTATCGCCGTACTCAGGAGAAGTAGGGCAATGTGTTTTGGGGTGTATTTTTACATATACCCATGTTGGAGTGAAAGAAATATCTCTGTAAATTGTCAACTTTGTATAAAAATTTTTAAAAGTTGTCGTTTACAGAGATATTTTTCACACAAAGTATGGGTATATATAAAAATACACCCCAAACACATTGCCCTACTTCTCCTGAGTACAGCGATCCACATGTGTGCCACTTTTTCAGCCTGGGTGCAAATAGGCCCTAAAACCAATGAGTACCTTTAGGATTTCACAGGGCATTTTTACGCATTTGGATTCCAGACTTCTTCTCACGCTTTAGGGGCCCCTAAAATGCCAGGACAGTATAAATACCCCACATGTGACCCCATTTTGGAAAGAAGACACCCCAAGGTATTCTGTAGAGGGGTATGGTGAGTTCATGTAAAATTTTATTTTTGTCACAAGTTAGTGGAATATGAGACTTTGTAAAAAACAAAAACAAAAAAACAAAAAACAATTTCCGCTGACTTGTGCCAAAAATAAAAATTCTGTGGACTCACCATGCCCCTCACGGAATACCTTGGGTGTCTTCTTTCCAAAATGGGGTCACATGTGGGTATTTATACTCACCTGGCATTTTAGGGGCTCCTAAAGTGTGATAATCCAAATGCATAAAGTGGCCTGTGAAATCTAAGGTACTCATTGGTCTTAGGGCCCCTTTGCGCATCTTGGCTGCAAAAGTGTCACACATGTAGCATCGCCGTACTCAGGAGAAGTAGGGCAATGTGTTTTGGGTGTATTTTACATATACCCATGCTGGGTGAGAGAAATATCTCTGTATATTGACAACTTTGAATTAAAAATGTAAAAGTTGTCATTTACAGCGATATTTCTACACCCAGCATGGGTATATGTAAAAATACACCCCAAAACACATTGCCCTACTTCTCCTGAGTACGGCGATACCACATGAGTGACACTTTGTGCAGCCAAGATGCGCAAAGGGCCCTAAAACCAATGAGTACCTTTAGGATTTCACAGGCCATTTTTACGCATTTGGATTCTCACGCTTTAGCACCCTAAAATGCCAGGGCAGTATAAATACCCCACAAGTGACCCCATTGTGGAAAGAAGACACCCCAAGGTATTCTGTGAGGGGTATGGCGAGTTCACAGAAAAAAAAATTTGGCACAAGTTAGCGGAAATTGTTTTTTTTTTTTTACAGTCTCATATTCCACTAACTTGTGACAAAAATAAAATTTTCCATGAACTCACCATACCCCTCACGGAATACCTTGGGGTGTCTTCTTTCTAAAATGGGGTCACATGTGGGGTTTTTGTACTGCCCTGGCATTTGAGGGTCTCCGCAATCATTACACGTATGGCCAGCATTAGGAGTTTCTGCGATTCTCCGTATATTGAGCATACGGGTAATGAGATTTTTTTCCGTTGCCAGCCTGATTTTTCATTCGCAATGTGGATGAAAAAATCTCTGCCAAATCAGTGACTGCGGTGCGGTGGGCTGGGCGCTAGCTACCTAACAAGTAGCTAACTAACTGGCGGTGATAAAGGGACCCTTATGCCCCATTCACACGTCCGCAATTCTGTTTGCGGAACGGAATTGCGGACCCATTCATTTCTATGGGGACAGACTTTGTCCCGCTCGGATCCGGAATTACTGATCCGCGCTTCGGGTCTGCACTTCCGTTCGCAAAAATATAGAACATGTCCTATTCTTGTCCGCAATTGCGGACAAGAAAAAGCATTTTCTATATAGTTCTGGCAATGTGCGGATCTGCAAAATGCGGAAAGCACATTGCCGGTGTCCGTGTTTTGAGGATCCGCGGATCGGATCCGCGGATCCGTGAATCCACGGATCCGCAAAACACATATGGACGTCTGAATGGAGCCTTACAAAGGGTGTGATCAATGACAGGGGGTGATCAGGGGTCTAGATGGGGTGATCAAGGGGTTAATAGGTGAGGGGGGTTAGTGTAGTGTTTGGTGCAACTTTACTGTGTTACCTGGTCCTCTGGTGGTCGATCCCAGAAAATGGGACCACCAGAGGACCAGGTAGCAGCTATATCAGACGCTGTTCATAAAACAGCGTCTGATATAGCTGTTTGATGCGATTTATATCGCATCCACAGCCTGCCAGCGATTGATCATCGCTGGCAGGCTGTAGTCCAACTCTTGAGACGCGCGACGCCAGGAACGCGCGCAGCACGCGCGTTCACAGGAACTCTCGCGTCTCGCGAGATGACGCACCGGCGCGTCCGAACAGAAGAGCAGGACCGCCCGCAGGACGCAATCCTGCGTACGGCGGTCCTGAAGCAGTTAAAAAATATTCACCATACGGTAAACATAAAAACGGAAAGAAAGCGTCAAATGGCTAATTCGCCATTTTTGGACGCTTCATTTCCTAAAAAAAAATGAATAAAAAGTGATCAAAACATTCTACGCACCCCATAATGGTATCAATTAAAAGTTCAGATTGCCCCGCAAAAATGAGCCCCTACACTGCTCCGTACACATAATTACAAAAAGTTATAGGGGTCAAAACATGGCGACAAAAAATAAAATAAAAAAATTCCCACTTTTAATTTTTTTTCACTATCAAAACGCAAGAAAAACTATACATATTAGGTATTGCCGGATTCGTACTGACCTGAAGAATAAAATTAACCAGTCAGTTTTATCGCAAATCGAACGTTGTAATTTAAAAACCCAGAAACTGTGGTGAAATTGCTTTTTTGCAATTTCACCCCATTTGGAATTTTTTCCCGCTTTCCCACTACATCACATGCAAAAATAAATGGTAGCGTTAAAAAGTACAACTTGTCCCGCAAAAAATAAGCCGTCATATGGCTATGTGAGCGGAAATATAAAAATGTTATGGCTTTTGGAAGGCAGGGAGCGCAAAACAAAAATGCAAAAATCCCAAAACCCCCGGTCCTTAAGGGGTTAAAGGAACCTGACACACTGATCATAAAGTGTAATTGCAAACAGCATGTTATTAAGCAGGAGGAGCTGAGTAGATTGATATGTACTTTCGCTGGAAAACATTCAATTATACAATTAAATCCCTGCCCTTTCAATGCTTAGGTGTCATGTGGACAGTCTAAATCAACAGTTACATCAGCGTATGGCCCAGCATAGAAGAGCCAACACCTGCAGATACAACTCAGCTGTGTACCTACATCTTAAGGACAAAGGACATTTGTTTGATGACAGCAAAGTTCACATCTTAGGCACAGAGGAGGAATTATTCAAAAGACACGTGAAAGAAGTGATTTCTTTCAAATTTTTAAAACTGAGCTTAAATAAAGGTGGATTGGTGTGACATTGTCTACCACTTACAATGCTGTTCTATCACCTCTCCAAAGGCAGTTTAATCACACCTAATAGCTTCAGTCAACGTGCACCAACATCTTACCTCCATGAGGTCCTCGACTTTGCGTTGATTTTAATAAACAGATTATGTCAGCTAAAACATGAGTCAGCAGTATTTAATGCTGGAGATTTCTTGTAAGTAATTCTAATATAAGAAAGCCAGTCGGATGACTAGCAAAACGTCTTCAAGAGGAAATACAAGTCCAGTTGCTTTGATGAATGAGTGTTTGGTTCTTTGTATCTGTAAGGTTAGTTTCACATATGTGGCAGAGCCTTTGGCGGGCTGTTCTGTAGAGAACAGCCTGCCAGAGTTCTCCAGATCCAACATTGCCAGATACTGCCACCTGTCCTCCAGACCCCTTTGACCATAATTAGGTTCGGCAGAGATCCAGCCACTATCCAGCAAATATGACTGCTGCACAGAGTGGTTTTCGTCCTGCCGATTTCTGGCATTCTCTGATGGAATTGCCAGCTGGCCACAGATGTGAAAATGGCCTAAAAGAGGGGAGAAGCTTCAAGTAACATCAAAAAGAAAGGTCACAGACTGACATTGTTGCAACCATGGAACTGAGCCATTAGACCTAGGGTGGGGGCTATCTCTATCCCTGGATCACCACCCCATGATGCAATTGCAGGGTTCCAAAAGCTGTCATGGTGCCCGGGAGCCTTTTGAAAGCCCCTAGGCCTGCTATGCTGACTACTTTTACACCTATTCTCTAGTAAAATCACCATTCACTGCAATATAGTACTGTATATAAGTATATACATATAGTATAAGTATTGTGTTGTATAATACAAATGATTGAGTGATTGCATGATCATGTCCCCTAAGAGGACTGGTTTCAATTTTGTTTCTTTGATTTTGATGTATACATTTTAATACAAAAAAAAATTGTTTGAATGGAAAAATAGCGTAATCCATTCTATGCAGTGGTGAAGAACATTCATTTTGTATATTCTGCATAAGAGTTCACTTTTGGCCTGGATGAACCTGGAAATGCTTTTAGACTGAGCTGTAAGTCAACCTCCATTAAACATTTATTATATTGCTTTGTACTTTAAGTATTCTCTGCAACATGTTTATTTTTAAAGGATGACAATTATATATACTAGGAATTCAGCTTTTAATAGTCACTTTCAAAACAATTCTAGGTACGCTTCATAGGGCATTTATACCTTCATCAAATGAATAATGTATCTGCTCAGTTGGGTTGGAGGATTCTCATTTTATTTATATACTGTTTCTATTTATCCTTATTATACATTTCAGTACAAACTCTGAAGAAAGTTATGGACACTTATTTGAAATCACCCGAACTTAGCCTTGGCCTGCTAATGTTCAGAACAGAAGATGAGATTTTTAACATCAGAAATTTATGTGATTAATCCCTTAAAGTTTCCCAGCTTTTTTTTTGCCTAATGGATGGGGTCACATGTGCTGCTGCAGCCAATGACTAGCTGCTGGGTCAAGAGCAACTTGGGGATATGCTGCAGAGGCCATTTATTGGTTGCAGTGGGTATGTGACCCCATCCATTAGGAAATTGACATGACTGGAAGATCAGTTAAGAGAGGCAGGAAGTCAGAACAAAGAGTCAGAGCAGATTTTTCCAAAAAAAAAAGGTCTGGAAGTCATTTTTGCTTTTTTCTTACCTGCATTCTAGTGGTTATAATACTATACTTTTTATTTTTAGAGTAGAATAAATGTATACCTTTTTTGCAGAATAAGTTGTAGTTTCTATGCTGACTATTTTGAAGTGTATATAAATAATTAGTTTTGAGGGTGGAATGCGATATTAACCTCGACAGGTAGATTTTAGGATATGCCTAACTTTCTGCATAGTCAGGCATTCTGAGGATAGGGCCGGATTATATGGGGACATAATGGGGTCTCAACCACTTACACTTTCTGCCCAGGCCCATTTTATTTGTCTGGTAAATTCAGTGATCCTTCAAGTAAGTATGTATGACCTAGGAACCCCAGAGTGTTAGAAAGTAAGTCCTGTCCAAAAATGTACTTAGGATGGGCTCAGCATTTTGTAGTTATGACCTTGGCAGTCACAATTCATATGAGTATAAGAGAGTCAATGGCACAGCCGTCTCCATAAACTCCCTTAGAATTAACTGCTTCAGGACCGCCGTACGCAGGATTGCGTCCTGCGGGCGGTCCTGTTCTTCTGATCGGACGCGTCGGCGCGTCATCTCGCGAGACGCGAGACTTCCTGTGAACGCGCGCGCACGTCGCGCGTCTCAAGAGTTGGACTACAGCCTGCCAGCGATGATCAATCGCTGGCAGGCTGTAGATGCTATTTGTTTTGTGAACAGCGTCTGATATACCTGCTACCTGGTCCTCTGGTGGTCCCATTTGCTGGGATCGACCACCAGAGGACCAGGTAACTATGTAAAGTTGCACCAAACACTACACTAACCCCACCCCCTCACCACTAACCCCTTGATCACCCAATCTAGACCCCTGATCACCCCCTGTCATTGATCAAACCCCTTGTAAGGCTCCATTCAGACGTCCATATGTGTTTGCGGATCCGTGGACTTGGGAGCCGGGTGAAGAAGGGGCTTTATCATCATCAGGAGAAGAGGGCGGCATCTTGCCGGTGAGACAGGGGCTGAGTCAGCAAGTCGCTAGCATGGCCGGGAGTCAGCAGGGTGGCAGCAATGGGAGGTCGGGAGCCAAATGGGCATGGGGTAGACCACCCGCTTTGCAGCAGCCTAACTGCCCGAAAAGGAGTGGTGCACGGGTTCACGGAAGCAGCGGCGGTAGCAGTCAGCCAGTGCGTAGTGTTGGGGGTAAAATCAGCTACTCGGCGGTGTGACAGTTTTTTGTGAAGGCGCCGGAAGAGGGCAACATGGCCATATGTAGAATATGTGGGCAGAAGGGTGAAGCATGGCCAAGGTGCCAAAGTTGGCACCACAGCCCTGCATCAACATATGCAGCGTCACCATAAAGTAGCCTGGGAGAACTGTGGCTCCGCTTTAGTGGTCCAGCCTGCCGCAGCAACCCCTGCATCACCCAGTGGAACGCTGCACCCGATTTCCCGGCAGTCAAGGCTCCACCACCTCAGCCAAAGGGTGCTGTCTGTCGTTCCCATCGTCTGCTGGTCCTGATGCTGCTGCTTCTTTTCCTCCTACTCCTCGTCAGTCATTTTGTCAGCAATCGATAACTGAAGCGATTGCCAAGAGACAACAGTATACGTGCACACATCCAACGGCGCAGAAGCTGAATGTGCTCCTGTCTCCTGATGCCGCTGCTGCCATCTCCACATTATGTCACCTTGCCACTCTGTGGTCTCCTGATGCTGCTGCCACCTCCACACTATGTCACCTTGCCACTCTGTGGCCTCCTAATGCTGTTGCCACCTCCACATTCTGTCATTGTGCCACAGAGTGGTGCTGCCCCTCCTACTCTGTCATTGTGCTGCTCTGTGGTCTTCTCATGCTGCCGCCACCTCCAGCCTCGGTCATTGTGCCACTCTGTGGTCTTCTCAAGCGAAGCAGTAGTGCCCAGCACCGCCCAGCAGTGAGCATGGTGACGTCACCGACACTGATGGGCAGGCTTTAGCACTGTGCTAGCCTGTAAAACGGCTAGGGCAGCACTAAAGCCCACCCATTAGAGCCGGTGACGTCACCGAACACACTGCTGGGTGGAAGCCTCCGCCCGGCAGTGTGTTATTGTAAATCAAAGAGCCCTTGCCCTGCGCTATCCAGCTCAGGGCAAGGGAGAGCATCGGAGCATGAAATGTTCAGCTTTGAACCCGGACAACCCCTTTAAATATGGACGATTTTATTTACAATTAAGATTTGTTGGGTGAAATCTAACAATAAACCATTGTTTTTGCAGACTGTTGACCGATCATCTTCTGAAATAAGAAATTGGTCATGTTTGGAATTTTTGTTCGAAACTAGAATTAAAGATCTTTTGTCCACAAATGATCTTATTATGAAAGAACGTCCCCATAAAGTTTGCTCTTCATTCATCTAGCAGCATTGAATATGTAAGGCTTGAACGAGAGGACTAAAGTATGGCTGCGTCACTAAAACGATTGATTACCAGACAATTGTCTCATCAGCCTATAACTGTCTAAGGTGAGGCATATGGTCACGTTTACTCTTGTTTCCACATAAACGCATAGTTTCCTGCAATTCCTGGCTTTTCTGCTATAAGTTTTAAAACTCCAAGCTGTATTCTAAAACCAACATTTAGACTTACCGGTAAAGGGTTTTCCAGGAGTCCAAACATGACAGCACCCACTGGAGGATGTCCCATTTGGCCTCTGTAGGGACAGGAAGCTTTGAGAGGTTAAAAGGCCCCTCCCACCCCACCTCACCAGTGTTTTTCCAACTTACTACTAAAGACAGAATCCAAGTGTTACTTCATGTTTAGTTCACATAAAGTATCTGGATACAGATCCATACAAATAAATGAAAAAAGAAAAAGAGGGAGGGAATTAAGGGGTGCTGTCATGTTTGGACTCCTGGAAAACCCTTTACCGGTAAGTCTAAATGTTGGTTTCCAGGACGTCCTCCATGACAGCACCCACTGGAGAACTTCCAGGAGGGACCACTGCCTGAAGGACCCCACAACCGAATGTTAGGTCCTGTCTAGCAATGGAATCTATTCTATAATGTCTTATAAATGTTGAGAAACTGGACCAGGTTGCTGCTCTGCATATCTGGTCTATTGACATCTCAGCCTTTTCTGCCCATGAGGAAGCCATGGCTCTTGTGGAATGGGCTTTCAATTCCAACGGACAAGGAATATTTTGCTGAGAATAGGCAAGTCTGATGGAGTCCTTTATCCACCTTGCTAAAGTCTGTTTAGAGGCTTTCTTTCCTCTGTTCTTTCTCCCGAAAGATACAAAGAGGTTTGAAGATTGTCTCCAAGATGATGTTTTCTGTAGGTAGGACAGAACAGCTCTTCTTACATCCAGACAGTGGAATTTTTCTTCCTGTGGATGTTTTGGCGAGGAGCAGAATGAGGGAAGGATTACCTCCTGGTTTCTGTGAAAAGGCGACACTACCTTGGGTAGGAAAGCTGGATCCATTTTTAGGATAATCCGGTCATCCAGGACTTTAAGGTAGGGTTCCCTGATGGAAAGGGCCTGGACTTCTCCTATCTGGCGAGCTGTAGTTATTGCTACGAGAAAAATCGTTTTTAGAGTGAGCATCTTTTCAGAAATTTGATCTTCGGCTCAAAGGGGGGACCACATAACACATTTAGGACAATGTTTAGGTCCCACGGAGGAACTGATTTACTGATAGTAGGCCTCGCTCTGGAAACAGATTTTATGAATCTCTTGACCCATCTGTGTTCAGCGAAGGGAAAGTCCAGACAGCAGCTTAGTGTCCGAGATCTGGACTTTAAGGGTGCTAGGTTTTAGCCCCATTTCAAACCCTTTTTGTAGGAAATCTAGGATGTTACCTATCGAAGGAAAGGATACCTCCGGATGAGAAAGGGATAACCAGGATGAATTTTTTTTCCAGATTTTTAAATATATGGAAGTGGTTACTGGTTTACGGCTGTTCTGTAAGGTAGTGATTACGTTATCTGATAGGCCCTTACCCCTTAGGATCTGCCTCTCAGGATCCAGGCTGTCAATCTTAGTTTGTTCAGGTTCGGATGTTTTATCGGACCTTGAATCAGAAGATCTTCTTTTCCTGGGAACAAAATTGGATCTTTGATCGATCTTTCCTCCAGTAGAGGGAACCAAGTCCTCTTTGGCCAGGCCGGAGCCACCAGGATTAGCGTTGTTCTGCTTGAACTCAGCTTCCTTAGTATCGCAGGAATTAAAGGGAGAGGAGGAAATGCATAGCTCAATTTCCTGTCCCATTCCTGTGTCATCGAAACCACTTTGTGGGGATTGTCTCTTGGGTTTAACGAGAAGAAACAGTCCACCTTGGCATTCCCCCGGGTCGCGAAAAGATCTACTTGAGGAAACCCCCACTGATGGCAAATCATCTGAAATACCTCTGTATTGAGTTCCCACTCTCCTGGGTCGAGGACATGCCGACTCAGGAAGTCCGCTGTGTAATTTTCTGACCCTTTCAGGTGGACCGCAGAAATGGATAGGACTTTCCTTTCTGCCCAAGAGAAGATCTGATCTGCCAGGTCCTGAAGATGCTTGTTCCTGGTTCCCCCTTGGCGTTTTAGGTAGCAAACAGCTGTTATGTTGTCTGATAGAATTTTGATGTGGTGATCTATCAGGAGGTGTTCTGCCCTTTTTAGGGCCTCCCACACCGCTTTCAGTTCTCGGAAATTGTTAGATCTGCGGCTGTCTAATTGTGACCATTCCCCTTGAAGGTATAGGTCGGTTAGATGGGCTCCCCATCCCTTCTGGCTTGCGTCTGTGGTTATTACCACTGAAGGTAGATGGTTCCAGGCTACCCCTTTTTTCAGGTTTTGTGGGTTCATCCACCAGTCCAGAGAATCCCGAACTTGTCGGGATAGAAGGAATTTTGAATTCAAGGACTGGGGATTCCTGTCCCATGATAGAAGAACTGCCTCTTGAAGGGTTCTTGAGTGAAATTGGGCCCAAGGTACGACCGAGATGCAGGATGTCATGAGGCCTAGGATCCGCATGGCCTGTCTTAAGGTGTGTGTCCTTTTCTTTTGGAAGGCCCCAACTTCCTGAATTATTTTTCCCTGTTTTTGGGGAGGTAGAAAGGAGTGTTGTTTCTCCGAGTCTAGAAGGACTCCCAGGAATTGTTTTCTGGTTTCCGGATGAAGATCCGATTTCTTGTAGTTTATTAACCATCCTAAGTCTTTGAGTAACGCTAAGGACTGATGGATGTTCCCTTCTAATTCCTGTTTTGTTCTTGCAATAAGCAGGAAGTCCTCCAGATATGGAATGATTTTTATTTGCTGTTTTCTTAGATGCGCCATCATTTCTGTTACGATCTTTGTGAAGATGCGTGGTGCTAATGAAATCCCGAATGGTAAGCACTGGAACTGATAGTGGAATATACTTTGTCCTTCAGCTTGATCGCGAATCTGAGGTATTGTTGATAATATGGATGAATTGGGATGTGGTAGTATGCATCCTTCAGATCGATGGTGCATAGGTAAGCACCTGGATCTATCAGTGGTACTGAGGATTTTATCGACTCCATCTTGAATTTGTGGTATACCACCCATTTGTTCAGGAACTTTAGGTTGATTATTGTTCTGAAACTTCTGTCTGGTTTCTTCACCAGGAATAACTTTGAATAGTGACCCATATTCTGTTGGTTGAAGGGTACTGGAAGTATTGCTTCTAATTTTAGAAGTTTTTGAATATCCGAAAATATTTGTTCTTGTTGTAGAACTGAACTTGCTGTTGTCAGCTGAAACTTCTGAGGAGGGAGAGAACAGAATTCTATTTTTACCCCATCGCGGATAGAGTTGAGAATCCATGAATTTTGGGTGACTCGGCTCCATGATTCCCAATACTGTTTCAATCTCCCTCCTACTGGTCTGACGTCATTGCTTGTTAGTGTTTGAATTGGGGTTAAGCAGGAAGCCTCTTCCTTTCCCCCCTTTCTGGTAGCTCCACCTACCAGTCTTTCCTTTCCCTTTCTGCGACCCTGAGTATTGTTTGGTAGGCTTCCGAAAGGGCTGCGGTTTCTTTGTTTTTTCTTCAGGAAAACCTTTCTTCTTATCCGCTGCACTCTCTAGAATTGAGTCCAGCACGGGACCGAACAAGTGTTCACCAGTGAAGGGGATTGCACATAACTTATTTTTTGAAGCTATGTCTCCCGACCAGGATTTAATCCACAGGGCTCTTCTGGCCGTATTTGTCAGGGAATCATTCCTGGCCGCAAACCGAATGGATTCAGCCGATGCGTCCACCATAAAGGATGCTGCCATCTTCAATAGGGGGAGGGATTCCAGAATTTCTTCCCTGGACGTCTTCTTTTTAAGGTGGTTTTCTAGCTGATCTATCCAAAGATACATTGCTCTGGATACCGATGTAGCCGCTATGTTTGTATTTATTGTCATGGCAGATGATTCCCACGCCTTTTTGAGAAGACCGTCTATTTTCCTGTCCATTGGATCCTTTAGTTGAGAAGAATCCTCAAAGGGAATTGAGGTTTTCTTCACAACTTTTGCGACCTGGACGTCTACTTTGGGAACTTTTCCCCAAAGTTTTGTTTCCTCAGGATCAAAGAGAAATCTGTTTCTTTTCAGCTTCTTCCCATTCGTCTTTAATCATATCCGTTAGATTTGAGTTTACTGGGAAAAGCTTCTTTTTTGTTCTCAGACCCCCAAACATTTCATCTTGTATGGTGCGGGTCTGTTCTGGAATTGCCATGGTTTCTCTGACGGCGGTTACCAGTGGATCCAGATCCTCAGAACTGAAGAAGTATTTTCTTGGTTCTTCCATGGAGGAATGAGGGTATTCCTCTTCCATTTCTTCAGACTCACGTGATGCGTCTTCTTCAGAATCTGAATCTATCTGGATCCTAGGACGTTTAGTCGGTGGAGACGCAGGTGCAGGCGGGGGAGGAGGTTGATTCTGGCTCACCGCCTGGACTTCTTCTCTTATTATAGATCTAAGTTCATTTAGGAAGGATGGTTGCTCTTCTTTCAAAATTTTTGCTAGGCAATCTGTACATAAGGATTTTTTGTATGACTCTGGAAGTTTCTTAGTGCAGGTGGCGCACTTTTTTGTCTTCCTTTTAACGTTTCCATGTTTATGTCCTGCTTCTTTTTCAACCTGTAGAAGAGGACATATACACAAGCTGTACACCTATACTTTAACATAGGAAGGAGGAGAGGGGGCATGATAGGGCTTGCAGGCAACTTACATGACCCGGGACAGGGGAGTCTGTACTGGCCTCAGGCTTCACAGATGTGGGGCCCTCCATGATTTCAGAACTCATCTGCCTGGCATCATGAGCGGGGATTTTGTACTCACCGGGCGGGCCCCTGCCCCTGTTGCCGCGCCGCTCCGCCTCCTCATTTCCGGGGGACTCAATTCCCTAAGGAAGAGTCACCCCACACACGCGAGGCCCCAGGCTGAGGCCTCCAGCGTGGATCGATGCGCGCCGCCATCTTCTTCCGGTTTCCTCTCCCCGACTTCCGGTCACGTGGGGAGTCGCGGGGAGAGCGCGTCATCATGGGAGCCGGAGCCGCAGCTGAGCCCAGAGCTCCCCGGAGGGAGAAGCGGTGTCAGCAGCCCCCAATACAGCGGCCGAATTAAGGTACTGGGGGCAAGTTAGGGGACCTCTACCCCGAGAGGTGCTGGCTTTTGGGCCCGAAGGAGGCTGAAGAGGAGAGGTAGGGACCCCCCGACCAGCCTCGGCCCGTTGTTTTCCCCTTAGGCAGGAGAAATTCCTCTCATGTCCTGTCTCCATAGGGACAGGAAGAACACTGGTGAGGTGGGGTGGGAGGGGCCTTTTAACCTCTCAAAGCTTCCTGTCCCTACAGAGGCCAAATGGGACATCCTCCAGTGGGTGGTGTCATGAAGGACGTCCTGGAAAAGTACTCTACTTGTCTTGTGATTAACATTTAAGTATACAGTATGTAGCTACAGGACGGACTACAAGATTCTCTATCAGATATTGCAGCCCTTTGCTACACAGACCTTTGTTTTAGATCTTTCCCACTTAAATGTTAAGAAGCATACAACATCTGTTCAAGAAATCATGTAGCAAGATCAGATGTGTAGATATCTAGCCAATGAAATGGCTTCTTTGTGGCATCCATAGATGGAGTTATTGAGAAGGTATAGATGTTTAAAGCAAACGATAAAAAGCTGATTCCTCTAGCAGTCCCACATAGCTGTCCCACATAGAGATTTTATCATTTATAAAAAAAAAGTACAGTATTTATTCAAGTATGAACGCAAGGGTATCGGTAAGGAATAATAGTTGATCTCTGGATCTTTTGACAGGTATCTGCTAGACCTAACGTGTGTTAGGAATACAAGCTTGGTTTAGAGTAAGCAAAAATAAAGCACCTGTTCAAGTGATATCGTTATGAGGGCTGATCCAAGTAGCAGGGCAACAGCCAAAATTCACCTGCTTGCTTCAAGAGGATCAGTCACTATTAAGGCATGACCACATGGTGAGGTCACGATCCGTTGGGTCGTGGCCAGCTGCGGTCAAGAACTGCTCGGCCAATTAGGCGGCAGCTACCTGATATTTAAAGGGCATCAGTCAGCAGATTTGTTCCTATGAACTGGCTGACCTGTTACATGTGCTGTTGGCAGCTGAAGGCATCTGTGTTGGACCCATGTACTTATGTGCCTACACTGCTGAAAAAAAAGTTGTTTCAATATATGCAAATGAACCTCTAGGAGCAACAGGGGCGTTGTCATTACACCTAGAGGTTCTGCTTTCTCTGCAATTGCCATGCCCTCTCCATTTCACAGTGCCAAGCAGTGGAAGTGTGATCACACCTCTCCATGTCAATCTAAGTGCAGAGAGAGCAGAACCTCTAGGTGAAATGGCAACACTCCCACAGGTTTATTTGCATATATTAAAACATCATTTTTCTAAGGGTACTTTCACACTAGCTTTATTCTTTTCCGGTATTGAGTTCCGTCCTAGGGGCTCAGTATCAGAAAAAAACTGATCAGCTTAATCCTAATGCATTCTGAATGGAGAGCATTCCGTTCAGGATGCATCAGTTTAGTCCCTCTTACGTTTTTGGCCGGAGAAAATACCGCAGCATGCTGCAGTATTTTCTCTGTCCAAAATTCCGGAACACTTGCTGGAATGCAGAATCCGGCATTAATTTCCATTGAAATTATTAGTGCTGGATCCGGCATTAAATTCACCGCACTGACGGATCCGGTCTTCCGGTCGCCGCATGCGCAGACCTTTAAAAATGTCAAAAAGATAAATACCGGATCCGTTTTTCCGGTTGACAACCAAAGAGACGGATCTGGTATTGCAATGCATTTGTGAGATGGATCCGCATCCGGATCCGTCTACAAATGGTATCCGTTTACATAAAGATTGCCGGTTCCGGCGACCGAACTGCCTGCCGGAATCCAGCAACGCAAGTGTGAAAGTACCCTCAGCAATGTGTGCACATGTGAACATGGGACCAACACAGATGCCTTCAGCTGCCAATCGCACATGAAACAGGTCAGCCAGATTCATAGGTACAAATCTGCTGACAGATGCCCTTTAACTATTGAAGACCGCGCTGTATAGGCAGTCTGAATTCTTAAAGGGAATTAGTCATCAGTTTTATGGTGTCCTAACTAAGGACAACATAAACTTGTAACAGGTCTCCTTAGTAAAATGCTGGGTCATTTTATTTAACCCATGTTGCAAAAATCTGGTGCTAAACAGCCCCAGCACGTGCCAAATAGTCCCCATATTCCTGAGCTTCTGACTCTCCCCGCCCACCTGCTTCTGAGTCATAGGAAAAAAAACTGTCAATCAGAGGCAGGTGGGTGGGGAGGGCGGTTAGCTCATGTATATATGGACTATTTGGCAGGTGCCGGCGCTGTTAAAACCTAGCAGCATACAAATTGTGACAGATTCCCTTTAATGGCCTTGCGGCAATTAAGAATTCAGACCGCCTATACAGTGCGGTCTTCATTAATTAAATATCAGGCAGCTGCGGCCTAATTGGTTCTTCAACGTAGATGGCCGCGACCCGAGCGGATCACGACTGTGCTGTGTGGTAGTACCCTTAGGCCTTATTCACACATCTATGTCCATTATGCAGCTGCAAAAACTTGGACCATTTTGCATTCGCAAAGATCCAAGTTCATGATATATCTTAATGTTTTTTTCACAGTGACTGATAAATCTTCTTTTTTTTAATAAGCATTTTATCAATTTACTTTGCAATGGATCATCGAAAATTGAACAGAATGGGAATGTTTACATTGGGTTTACATCACATTTTTGTCCAACGTAATATATATGTTTAAAAAAAACAGGATACAAAAGTGTAGTTCACCATGCTTTTGCATCCAGTAAAAAAACATATACATTAACGTTTATTTTTCTTTTTTCTTTTTACAGTGGAACTCTAGGTTACGGATGCCTCTGTATGGCACCCGTCTAGGGTTGGGCAATATACCGGTGGCTGTGATATACCGCGGTATTAAGAAACTGCGATATGGCGATATCACAGTTTCCTAATAACCGCGGTATTTAATGACGTCATAGGAGCGGTCGCACGTGTGCCGACCGCTCCTAAAACATCCATGTCAGGGCCGAATTCCTGGCGCCTGGGACATGTAGTAAGTAGCCCGACCTTAATAACTATTGTGACGCAGGCTCCCGGGCAGCGCTCTGTTCCTCCATGCGCCGTCTGCTCCTTCATTCATAAAGTGGGCGGAGCATGGAGGAGCAGAGAGCTGCCCGGGAGCCTGCGCCACAATAGTTATTAAGGTCCGACTACTTCTACAGAGATTAACTACATAAATACTGGATCAGAGCTGCGGGGCCGGTGTATTACTGCAGAGTAACACTGCACCGGCCCCGCAGCTCTTATCCAGTATTTATGTAGTTAATCTCTGTTCCTCCATGCTCCGCCCACTTTATGAATGAAGGAGCAGACGGCACATGGAGGAACAGAGAGCTGCCCGGGAGCCTGCGCAACAATAGTTAATCAGGTCGGGCTACTTCTAAAGACATTACAGTGTTGGGGCACTGTGGCTGACATTGTTATGGGGGATCTGTGGATGACACATATATAGCATAAGATGCTATATATGTGTCAGCCACAGTGCCCCCCATAACATTGCGCCAGCCACAGTAACCCCCATAACATTGCGTCAGCCACAGTGCCCCCATAACAGTGCGTCAGCCACAGTGCCCCCCATAACAGTGCGTCAGCCACAGTGCCCCCATAACAGTGCGTCAGCCACAGTGCCCCCCATAACAGTGCGTCAGCCACAGTGCCCCCATAACAGTGCGCCAGCCACAGTGCCCTCCCATAACAGTGCGTCAGCCACAGTGCCCCCATAACAGTGCGTCAGCCACAGTGCCCCCCATAACAGTGCGTCAGCCACAGTGCCCCCATAACAGTGCGTCAGCCACAGTGCCCCCATAACAGTGCGTCAGCCACAGTGCCCCCCATAACAGTGCGGCCAGCCACAGTGCCCCCCATAACAGTGCGGCCAGCCACAGTGCCCCCATAACAGTGCGTCAGCCACAGTGCCCCCATAACAGTGCGCCAGCCACAGTGCCCTCCATAACATTGCGTCAGCCACAGTGCCCCCATAACATTGTGTCAGCCACAGTGCCCTCCATAACAGTGCGTCAGCCACAGTGCCCCCCATAACAGTGCGTCAGCCACAGTGCCCCCCATAACAGTGCGTCAGCCACAGTGCCCCCCATAACAGTGCGTCAGCCACAGTGCCCCCATAACAGTGCGTCAGCCACAGTGTCCTCCCATAACAGTGCGTCAGCCACAGTGCCCCCCATAACAGTGCGTCAGCCACAGTGCCCCCCATAACAGTGCGTCAGCCACAGTGCCCCCATAACAGTGCGCCAGCCACAGTGCCCCCCATAACAGTGCGTCAGCCACAGTGCCCCCCATAACAGTGCGCCAGCCACAGTGCCGTCCCATAACAGTGCGTCAGCCACAGTGCCCCCATAACAGTGCGCCAGCCACAGTGCCCCCATAACAGTGCGTCAGCCACAGTGCCCTCCCATAACAGTGCGTCAGCCACAGTGCCCTCCCATAACAGTGCGGCCAGCCACAGTGCCCCCATAACAGTGCATCAGCTACAGTATAACGCCTCCCATGCGGCTAGCCACTGTGCCCCTTACAGTATAACGTCTGCCTGCGCTGCCCCCATAACAGTATAACGCCTCCTGCGCTGCCCCCATACAGTATAACGTCTCTGCGCTGCCCCCATACAGTATAACGTCTCCTTGCGCTGCCCCCCATACAGTATAACGTCTCCTTGCGCTGCCCCCATACAGTATAACGTCTCCTTGCGCTGCCCCCATACAGTATAACGCCTCCTTGCGCTGCCCCCATACAGTATAACGCCTCCTTGCGCTGCCCCCATACAGTATAACGTCTCCTTGCGCTGCCCCCATACAGTATAACGTCTCCTTGCGCTGCCCCCATACAGTATAATGTCTCCTTGCGGCTGCCCCCATACAGTATAACGTCTCCTTGTAGCTGCCCCCATACAGTATAACGTCTCCTTGCGCTGCCCCCATACAGTATAACGTCTCCTTGCGCTGCCCCCATACAGTATAACGTCTCCTTGCGCTGCCCCCATACAGTATAACGCCTCCTTGCGCTGCCCCCATACAGTATAACGTCTCCTTGCACTGCCCCCATACAGTATAATGTCTCCTGCGGCTGCCCCCATACAGTATAACGTCTCCTTGTAGCTGCCCCCATACAGTATAACGCCTCCTTGCGCTGCCCCCATACAGTATAACGTCTCCTTGCGCTGCCCCCATACAGTATAACGTCTCCTTGCGCTGCCCCCATACAGTATAACGTCTCCTTGCGCTGCCCCCATACAGTATAACGTCTCCTTGCGCTGCCCCCATACAGTATAATGTCTCCAAGTGTTTTTTTCTTCTAAATGGGCATTTATCAGGGATATAGATCGTTATCGCGATAAATTTCTTAATATCGTTATCGTGGCAATATTTTTGATATCGCCCAACCCTACACCTGTCTGACGTATACATTTTTGTATACATTAAAAGAAAAGCCAAAAATGTGATGTGAACTCAGATTGAAATCTACGCCAGCCCCTAAATGGAGCAGATTTGAACTATCATTTACATCTGGTAAATTTAGGTACACAGGCATCTTTTACACCAAAAACTAGTGTAAGGGGCCATGATAAATGACTATTTATTAATTATTCTTTTCGGGTACCATCCTTAGTTTTTAATTTGGAATTTACTTGCTGGAAATACGTTTATGCACATTTATGGTATATTCACAAATGAAAGATTGTTGCCAAACTTTTTACAGCATTGTACAATATTATTAAAGTGAATGAGATTTTAAGAGATCTCATCCATACACTGCGGAAAGAAAACAAACAGAGCACACTGACCTGCAGTGTAGATTTTAAATCAGCAGCATGTAAATTTATGCAGTAGATTTCCACAGTGGATTTCATGCTTTGCCATGCAAAGTGTGAAATCTGTTGCAAATAACCAGTGTGGACGCACCCTTTGGACTTTCGTTTTTTTTTAAATATTCTTAACGGATTTGTTTCACACAGCAGACACTCGGGGCTAATGTCTGCGATCGGCAATAGTGCAGATTACAAACATTAACCCCTCAGATGCTGCGATCAATAGTGAAATACGGAGATCAGGGAAGCCTGGGTGTCTCTAAAGGAAATATAGCAAATTTCCCATACATTACAATAGTCATTTTTTTGCAGTGTAAGGGAGAAGCGATCTGAACATTATATATTCAAGTCCCCTAAAAAGGTAAAAAAAAAAAAGAAAAAGGAAAAATAAAGTTTTAACAATATAAACACTCACTCCCCTTTTCCCATAATAAAAATAAACAATAAAAAAATTAAACATTATAGGCATCACCGTGTCCCAAGATGTTCGTATTAAAATATAAATGTATTCATCCCATACGGTGAACGCCATAGCGGAAAAGAAAATCAAGATGGCCAACTTGCTGTTTTTTCATCGCTTCACCTCCATCCCATTTAAAAAATTTTTACAACTACATAGTATGCAATATTAAATTATACCATTAGAACATACAACTTGTCCTGCAAAAACAATCTCTCATACGGCTATGTGAACGGAAACATAGAAAAAAATATGGCTCTGGGAAGGCAGGCAATGAAAAACAAAAACGCAAAGACAGAACCACATAGTGGTTTACCTGATTAAGTGTCCTTGTGGCCTCCTGTATATTGGAGAAACCATACAATTAGTCAAAGATCGCATTAGTAAGCACAAATCTATTAATAAGCACAAATCTACAATACGTAAAAAAATTTCCTACTTCCTATACCTTTCTATTTCCACAGTCACCACCATTCTATCTCACAGTTGAAATACCAGGTCCTGGAACAGGTACATGAGCCCAGAAGAGGCGGTGATATTAAAAAGATACTATTGCGGAGGGAGGCCTTCTGGATCCATATTCTAAACACTTTACAACCTAGAGGTCTCAACCGGGACTATGAAATCATGTGTTTTTAACTCTTGTGTTATCTCTTCCTTTCAGACTACTATATCACATTGAACTCCAGACCCAGGAAGATAAACAGCATAGACCTGGTAGAACCATTTTTTTCTGTTTTACAGGTGATGTCACTTCCTGTTTGTTTATTTGACTAATTGATGATGTCATCATCAGGTGTGTTGAGCTGATACCTATATACTGTGCTTAGTCATTTGATATTGTGTGGTTGAGAAAGGCTGGACGAGCCGAAACGCGTCCTATGAATATTGCATTATCTCCTTTGATGAAATAAACCTACACTCTTCAGAAGCAACAGTATCCAGAACAATGACATATGGCAGGGTGGATAGATAGACAGTTCCACATACATTAAATGTATTGTGAGACTAGTTGACATTTTCTATTCTTCAATTGTCCAGCTTTCTTGAGACTGTACCTACTGTAACCCAGTTTCTGTTCTTAGCCAACAGATCTGTAACCTAGCATGGTCTTCTGCAGCTCATTCACTGCAAGAACAGTGGATATGTAGGTCACGTGCTGTGCATTCAGACATGCTTTTCTATACACTCGGTACATGGTACTTTGAGTAAGGCCTAGTTCACACGTCTGTGATTTGGTCATTGTTTGGTCAGTGATTTCCATCAGTGACTGTGAGCCAGAACGACAGGTCAAAAACACAGAACAGGAGGAAATCCTTCCATTAGGTTTTGTCTCACAATCACTGATGAAAATCACTGAAGTATGAATTAGGCCTATCTGCCATCTTCCTCTCAGCTTGAACCAGTATGATCACTGTTATTAACAATAACAGTCAAATAACCAATAATCACTACCATGTCAAATTTACTGAAACCGGTCTTTTATGATCCTTCTATTTACATACACACACACAGACACACACACGTTTTAAAAGTTCCCCTAGGCAACTTGCACATGTGCATTGGAGTCTATGAGAATTTCACTATGTACTTGTGTAGCCCTGCCATAGGCAGGGTCTCCATAGGAGCATAGAAGTGGCAGCTTCGGATCATTCAGGAGGACCAGGGCTGCCGCAGGGAAAACGGCTCCTGCGATTGTTGCTTGGGTGGAGCTGTTCCAGGCTTCAGATGCTGCGGTCACATTTTGACCATGGCATCTGAAGGATTAATTGTCTGCGATTGGCGATATCACCGATTGCAGACATTAGCCTTGGGCTTCTGTAGTTTGAAAAAGTTGTATGGTGGCAGTCATGTAAGGGCTGAGGGCCAGAGGAGCAGTTAGGCCACCTTAGAAGACACAGCTGGTGTTTGACTGCTATCTCTGCACGCCTTTAGTTATGCCAGTGGCCATGTATGACCAGTTCCCACAATGTGAGAGAAAAGGAGGGATTAAATCTCTGTGCTCACATTTACTAAGTCACAACCTAAACACACTCCATAGACATAGACTTTTCCAGTCTGAACACAATGCATGATAAACATTCAACACAGTTTCTGCATGTAACTGTATATTTATTTCTTTTTTAAAGAACACTCCTTAATGATCTGTATTACAAACTCGGTTTCACAGAATTATAATCCACTAAATAGCACAATAACCCATTTCCACATAGTCAGATGTGCTTTGTCACCTTTTTTTTTAAAGACACTCCAGTAAATTTATTTGGTGACGTGTCCAACTGAGAGTTACATATAACTGTACCAGTGATGCACTTGTACATATACATGGGGTGGAATGTTTCCCATATGTATTATTGGAGTATACCAAGCAAAATGTTCACATAAGACCATATATACTTTGTGATATATTCATAACTGTGTCATACAGCTTTCGGAGAAATAAAACCTCACAATAAGCACGTGTTTTTACTTTTAATGCTTTACATTACTATAATTTTAAAATCACAATCCGCACTTAAGTTATAGTCAATTCAGCAAACAAGGGACGAAAAAATTACAAGAGTAAAGAACTGACTGATATATCCGTAATTTTTCTTGTTTAACCAATGCATAAGTGCATGATAAGATGATATTTCAGTTAAATATCTTGCTTACACTATACATTTTTTTTGTTCTATTTACGCAACAGTAATCCCCATGCTTCACATAGAAAAACGCAATTCACGACATTAAGAAAAAATTTACAATTTATGAAACAAAGTAAATAAATATTAGTATTACAGGATTGGAGCTGTACATAAAAGCTGTCGAATTTCAATCATATAAAAATATGTTTTAGTGCAACCTCACATATATATTGATGCTATTTTTTTTACTTTTTACATGTAGGCCCAAGTGTCCAAAAAAGGATGAAATTACAATTATTACAAAGCAGATACACAAATTCTAAAATATATACAGGGTACTGCTAAAATGCTTATAAGAATATAAGCAAAGTAAAGAAAAAGGCACAAACATCTGTACAATTAAAAGTACCAGACCCATTACAAGAGTTTAAAGTTTCATTTTGGTCAGGCTCATGATGACTTATTTGTATAGATATATATATATATATATATATACACATGTCTATATATTTATAGTTATCTGTTTTCTTATAATAAAAGTACTTTCAAGAACAAATCGTTGTTAAGTACATCAGACATGCTATGAATGTGTTTTCTACAAGAAAAGAGTTTATCGTCTACATGCCCATTCAAATCAATGCAAGTTACTTGACTCGCCTGTGGAGTCCTTCCCTTCCTGTGTGCTCGATGGCTCTTCATTCCTGCCATGAAATCCTAACTTTGTTATGTCCATGCTCTTACTATAGAATTTGGAATGAGCTAATGTAGACTGTGATGTACCAAAACTGTCTTTTTCACCGTGCAAGTCAACATGGGTGGGTGAGGCGCATGCAAGTGACATACCTGCCTCATGTCCACTAAAGTGCCTAATGCCAAACTGTGCACTTTCTAATGTTTTTTGATTGGGCTCAGGAGGATGAGACAGTTGGTCTCGCTTCAGTGATAGACCTTCCTCTGTAGCAATCCTCAGGCAAGCAATGGCTTTTGTGCAAGTACGTATATTTTCCTCTTGCTCCCTCTCAGCAGGCTTGGAGGTTTCATCTGAAGGGCTTTGCCCTGGTGAAGGTAAGAGCGTTGGAGCAGCTCCATGGATAGGATCTCCAAGAGGGAAATCAGAAGAATGTTTTTCAAGGTGCAATGGGATACATGACTCTGAAGATGGGATTGTCTTCCCATCTGAGCTACTTAGGTGCAAAGTTGTGGTTGATGAGGAGTGAGGACTGGACTCGACTGCAGAATTTGAATTAATAATCTGAATCCCACCAATGGGGATCATAGGTAAAGGTGCTCGTATTTGCTGCTGTGAGTGCAATGGCAAGTGGCTGAAAACATAGTCTTTGTGGCCAACAGGGGCAGGGCCATGGCTTTGGTGTCCAAGCGTATCTTCTGGATAAGAACCTACGTATGGGAACTGTGGCCAGTTCTTTCGTAAACTCTGCAGAAGAAATAAAGAAATACAGTTGTTAGATACATAGTGAGGAATTTATCATGAGAGTACTGTTTGAAGTCAGTTTTGCTTGAGTTTGAATTCGCATGTTGTTTGTTAAATCTGGCGCATCTTTAAACCTAACACTTCTCACTAGAAAAGCTACTCCAATTTTTCGACACCCTACTACAGTGAGTTTGTGACTTTTTTTTGCGACTTCAAAAAGTCTCATTGATAAGTCTGGAATGAAGCTCATTAACATAGCTAACACACCCATTTCCCCCCATTTTTCAAAACTGGATTGAGTGGTGTAAAAAAAAGCTTTTGCGCAAATGACCTCAAAAAGTCGCAAAGTCCCTATACCTCCCTTCCTATTTTTTTTAGAAGTAGAAAAGTGAACAGATTTATATTTAAAAATAGAAAAAAAAAGAAAGTAATGAAAAAAGGAATTTCCACCCTTTATATGATTTTCTAAATTACCCCTTGTGCTTCATTGAAAAATAACTGTTATAATTGTATATATATATTTTGTAATATATGTGTAGAACCACATCTACAGAAAAATTACTTTAACCTGACACCCGATAATCCAGCACTTCTAACATAAAAACTATAAAACAATCCTTTAATTTTACAAACCAGAAGGAGAAGATTAGGAGAAAATAATGAATTAAAATGATATTTTCTTAATAGTATTAGTGCTTTCAACTACCTTCCATATATTTGTTTAAAGGGGCTTTTTGAGATATTGCTACTGATTATCTTTCCTCAGGATAGGTCATCAGTATCTGATCGGTGTGGTCCGACACCCGGGACCCCCACCGACCAGCTGTTTAAGAAGGCACTGGCACTCCTGTGAGGGCTGCGTGGGATACCAAGCAGAGACTCTATACAATCTATGGTGCTGTGCTTTGTGAGCACGGAGAAGGCTGCAGTGCTCACATGAGCGCCAATGCCTGCTTAAACAGCTGATCGGCGGCGGTCCTGGGTGTCAGAAACCCACGGATCAGATACTGATCACCTATTCAGTGGATAGGTCATCAGTTTTAAAATCTAGGAAAACCCTTTTAAACACTACATTTATCAGCCAGTGCATTATACAGAATAGCAATATGATAGCATCACACTAGTGTTCTGATTTAAAGAGGTCTGTAATAGTGGCAGGTTCTCTTTAATATAAAACATATCTCATCTAGTTTTAATGTTACAATTGTCTGAAAGAAATGGTCAACATACTCTTGCACCAAAAACAATGTGATCACTTTCAGATCATCTCCACTGGCAACATAAGTGAGTGACTATATATTTGCCATTCCCTGTTTATGCATTCTCAAACCTGATATTGCTGTTTTAAGGATCACTATTAGTTTAGCTTTTATATGCCTCTAGCTTGAAGTTTGAAGTGGTGGTGGGAGATATGGCTGACACATTAGGTGGTACAATTGCTAAGGCTCTTTCACATAACTGTAAAGTCCAAAGTTCTTCTACATTTGTTCAACAAGCCAGACATGTTTCCTTTTATTACTTTAAATATCAGTTAAAAGGCACAGAAATTTTTCATGATCTTTTGATGTTGAGTCCCTCTAACTTGTGTGGCCTGATCTAAAGAAACATAAAAATACCACTATGAATCTATACTGCGGTTAACATATGTTTACCCAAAGTCCATGGACACTATTTGTTCTTATTTGGCCTGGTTTCCTGTTTTATATATAATGGTCCTAATGGGGAAAATAAGCTTCAACTCAAATTGTTTGGCTCTAGCCAAATTTATGACTGTGAACATTAATAGTAGTAAAAGTTAAGAAATGTAATACTCTAGATAATAATATAAGTCTGTTAAACCACATCAGAACAATATATGTTTCAGAACACACAAGAATGTATCCCACAATCGATTAAGGGTGCACCATCACAAAAGCAGCAGGAAGTAGGCAACAATACATTGTGATAACTACATTGTTTAGAGGGGAAGAGAAATAAATAAAACTCTCTAGACACCCATGCTGGAAAAACAGCACTGTTCTTGCTGTTCTCCATTATTTTTAGACTAATTACATAGGTGCTTAGGGTACTTTTACACTAGCTTTTTTCTTTTCCGGCATAGAGTTCCGTCATAGGGGCTCTATACCGGAAAATAACTGATCAGTTTTATCCCCATGCATTCTGAATGGAGAAGAGAAATCCGTTCAAGATGCATCAGGATGTCTTCAGTTCAGTCTTTTTGACATTTGAGGACGGAGATAATACCGCAGCATGCTGCAATATTATATCCATCCAAAATTCCAGAACACTTGCCGGAATGCCGGATCCATCATTTTTTCCCATTGGAATGTATTAGTGCTGGATCTGGAATTCAAAATACCGCAATACCGGATCCGGCATTCCCATCTGCCTATGCGCAGACCGGTAAAAATGTGAAAAAAATATTTAACGGATCAGTCTCTTCACATGACAAGCGGAGAGGCGGATCCATTCTTGCAATGCATTTGTAAGACAGATCCGTAGAAGGATCCGTCTTCAAATGCTTTCCGTTTGCATGCAGATTGACAGATCCGGCAGGAAGTTCCAGCAACGGAACTGCTTGCCAGATCACTCTGCCGCAAGTGTGAACGTACCCTTAAAGAGAGAAATATACAACTCCTTTCAGAATTAATAAAATATTATCCAGTTTTTGGGTAAAAAGAGCCAGGGAGTGCATGAAACATGATCTTGCTATGATACCTATGATGTCATCAATGGTAAATAAAAAGATCAAAAATTTGGCGGTCACGTTTATACACAGATTTAGGTAATAGTTAAGTAGCTAAAACTAACATGTGCCTGGCAAACAATGAAGATGATGTGCCACTTGCCTAATACTACACCATGGCTGTAAGCTACAGCTGTAAGAATCTCAATATTACAGCAAAAATGGATAAAATAAGTATAAACATGTAAAAATCTAAGGCAACTTACTCCAGGGCCAAGTAATCCTGAGTCTATGTGCAAATAGTGACTCATTGGCAAACTTGGGTTGTGGTGTAAACGTCTTCTAGGAGAAAGTGCTCTAAAGCTGGCCATGTATCTCCTCTCTCTTCTAGGAGACAGATCTCGCCCAGTAGACATCTCTTTTCCAGGTGACACTGGCCTTAATGGTGAAAGATGGCGTCTTGGTGATACATCTCTTCGTGGTGAAAGTTCCCTCCTTAATGCAGCCTCTTTTCTTGGTGACAGGTGCCTCATTGGTGAAGCATCCCTACGTGGTGATAAGTGCCTTCTGGGGGACAAATCTCCCCTAAGTGATAAGTACCTCTTTGGTGAATTATCTCTGCATGGTGAAGAGTCATATCCTGGAGAGGAATGGCGACTACAAGATGAGAAGTCCCTAGGAGATGAACTAGCTTCAGAAGTAAGCATAAAGTCCTCATCCATGCTGCCAGGTACATCCATTTTTTCTCTGTCGTGTTCCAAATTAGCAAGGACAAGCTTTTGATAGTTTACCATTTGGGAGTCTCCACTCATAGCGCTTGGGGTCATGAGATGTGTAACATGAATACTAGGCATGGTGGATAGGTAGCTCATCAAAGAAGAGTGACCTATGGAGACCTCTGGAGATGCTCTTTGTGATGCTGAAGCAGCAGTAACAGACAATGTTGAAAATCGAGGGGGTTGAGGGCTTGTACTCCTTGATCTAGTTTTTGGTGTTGAGTCACCCTGGTTATCATCAAAATCGTCTTCCTCATCATCATCGTCATCATTATCATCTCCATCATCACCATCTGATTCCTCTGCATCTGAAAACTGGTGATCAATAGATATGGAGCTCTTTTCTGATTCTTTTTGTATCTCGTCAATGCTTCCTATAATGACAATATAACAGACATAAAATAGTAGAATAAAGAAGAGAAAAATAATTTCAGAACATTTCAAAGTTTGCTGATTTTAATTTCCTATTAAAAAACATACAGCCAAACAAGACTAATCATGAATACAGTAATACCGAGAAAAAAGTAAATTTTTAATTCTAATGTATTTCTATAATAACGGAAGCTTACATCATGTTTCAGTGATGTAACAATTTAGGCTCCTGATACATTTCCTCAACTCACCAAAGTCCAACTACAAAATAAATTGTACTCTTAATCAAGTTAGGTGACATCAAAACAAAAGCCTGAACATTATTTTTTTGGGGCATTTTACCTTGCCACCAAAAAATACCTCATGGCACTCTTGTCATACATTCATTTTATTCTAACTTTTTGCATTTGTGCATTAAACTTATAGGGGTTTTCCCAGCTCGTAATATTGATGACCTATCCTCTGATAGGTCCTCAATATCCAATCTATAGGAGTCTGACACCCGGAACCCTCCTGAATCAGCTGTTCCCTTCAGACCTGGCACTGCAACAAGCAATTTGAACAGAGCAAGAAACACAGCTGTGTTAAAAGTGTAGTGGCCTTGCCAGGTTGCCGCAGTTTAGCTACCATGAACCTGGCGCAGTCAATAGGCGGTGTATGGTGATTTATGCTTCCGGCTTCATTCTCTGCATTATTTCTTAGCTGCAAGCAACAGCTGATTGGTGGTGGTGCTGGGTATCGGACTCCACTGATCCAATATTGATGACCTATCCTGAGAATAGGTTATCAATATTAGAATCCTGGAAAACCCTTTTAAAAATAAAACCGCAAGTGCTAAACATTTAAGCCCCCTACTTTGTTGTTGCAAACAGTTAAAATTTTATTATTTGATTCTTTAACTGCTGTTTTAGAATAATGGTGATCTCTAGAATATGAGATATTATAGATTAATACAGAATGATGGACTTAAACTCAACATGGTATTAAAAAGTGAATATCAACTTGAAGGTCCATAGACCTGAATAGGGACCACAGAAATCCATACTCATGCTGCAGAAACAATGATTCTGTTCCTGGAACCTGGACTCTGACTTGTAATGGTTTAGTTTTTAGGCTCAACTTTACTGTCTAACAGATGGGTCTTTTCATTAAAGAGGCTGTCCAAGATTTTGATATTTATGGCCTATCCTCAGGATAGGCCTTCAATATCAGTTCAGCAGGGTAGTGACTTCTGCAGGTAGTGACTTCTGCCACTGGAGCTACAAGGTGGCAGCTAATCGGCAGGTGTGCGGGGTGTCAGACCCACCGATCTGATATTAAAAACCTATCTTGAAGCCATCATTATCAAAAACCTAGGCAAACCCTTAAAAGATGTTACTCTAGTAACAACAAGTTATCTGCCATTTACTGGATAGGGGGTCACTGATGAGGTGTGACTGCTGGGAATAAAACGGGGATCCTGCTCCCTCCGAATGATATGTCAGGCAAGCATGCACACTTCCACTCATTTCTATGGTATACGGAGATGGCAGAGTACAGTGTTCAGCTATCTCTGCCATAGCGTTTGAAAAAGGTGGCAGTCCAACAGGGACCACGGGACCCCTGTTCTCATGATCAGTGGGGGACTCAGTGGTTGCACCTAATGCCACTTTAACGGTTCTTCTATATCTACTGTTTTACATCTGCCTTGTGTACGCCATGATGCAGTAGGCCAGTGGTATGATTTAGCCTTCTACTTTATACCTAGCTGGGCTTCCTAGGTTTTATCACAGAGCAATAGACTATTTTAGTAAAACCTTTTACACACCACTTCCACATTACTATAGTATGAATATTATATTGTGCCAATTGTACTATTGTGATTTTGTGGTATATTCTTAACACTTTAAGAAACATATACTTTGCAATCTCAAATTAATCTGGAAACCAAGTGAAAACTCTTCTGAATAAATGAAAATAAAACAGAATGCATAAAATGATTCCATTCATTTGATAAGCTAATGTATATTTTTTAAAACATTGCAATGAAACATGGTTTTATTGCTATTATCAGAGCATTTTCAATGCTTGCAAATAGATATACTGTATATACACAGACTTGCAGTTTAAATGCATTCTCCCATGTTAGGCAGCTGTGTGGGCAATTCATCTTCTCACACAGACACTCAGAAACCAAAATTAAAGTATGACGTACCTGACTCTTCTATTTCCGCATCATCTACAGATGTCATTGCTACTCCAAGCTCCAGGCACTTTTTCATGTGGGCTTTCGACTTCATATGTTTTGTCAGGTTTCCTATAAAGAGACAGCCCATCAGGTTTAGTTAGCCAAGCGAATAAGCCTAGTTAGGTTTTTAAGTTACGTCATCATTCTTATATTTATGTGCAGGCATTGGGAAAACACCTTTTATTAGGTGCAGGTAGGAAGTAGAGATATTTTAGGAAACAACAATATGTAAAATTATGCACTTTAACGGGGTTTTGCAAGCATGGGGGGAGGGGGCAAACTCCCTCATTTGGCCAGACCTGTAAAGGGAAGCTTACTTACCTGCTTCTGTACTCGCTCCCCTGCTCCTTCTCTTCCAGGCTGGTTCCAATGTTCCGCTGGGCTCTGTCACAATGTTCCACTGGCCACGGTGGAGACCAGCTCCCCTAACATCATGACAAATGGTCACATGACACATGGGGATCAGGTCGTCGCCGTGGCCAGTGAAGGAGCATCGCAGGCCTGGAAGGAAGAAGCAGGCGCTAGCTCCAGGAAGCAGGTAAGTAAGATTCCCCATTCTTGCACAACCTCTTTAAAGCTTTGTTCGCATCTACAATTGGAAATCCATCTTAGTGTTCTGTCATAGAAGCAGAAAAACTGAATTCAAGATGTGACAGACCTGCAGCAGATTCCACTAATGTGTCCATCATATTTCTAGAAACAATAGTGCTGCTGACAGAATCTGCAATGGAGACTCCAAAGGGAGTCCAACACAGTTGTGATTATAGCCCTACTGTTCAGTATCAGCATTTTTGGCCAATCAGAGTTGGGTAACCACAGAATCATTTAACCCATTTAGGGGATATCATAGAAAGATGCCCGTTTGCTCTAAGACCCCCCTACATCAGATACAGTTGTGATCTGAGACAAATGAGTGGTTGCCAGTATCCTCTGGATTTCAGCAGCCAGACCAAAGACTGCACTTAGAAAGGGGCTACCTGTAGGTGTTAAAGTTGGGTTATCATTCCCTCTGCACCAGAAAAGTAGAACCAAAAAGCTGCAAACTTTGGCACACAATGCTGTTGTGTAAATTGGCGAGGGGCTGGAGTAGGATGTCAGTCACAGTTAGTATAATTTTGCACCTTTTAATAATTGTGATGCATCTAAAGTAAGCATGGGAGAGATTAAGACCGGTGTGTAAAACGCCGGTTTTGAGACATGTCCCCATTAATTAGTATTTTTTATTTTAGTTTTTATTGTACTGTGATCAGGAAGTTTTCTCCTTTATGTGATTTTTACTTTGTAAATTATGACTGTGGATAATAAGATGTACATGCAGTTCTTAAAGTATGTCCTAACCTGTCATTTAGGGGGGTAGCTAAAGGCTCATGGGCCCTGGTGCAAGAGTTCAGCTTGGGCCCCGTTCCCTCAGTCCTTTGTGGCCAGGGGAAGGGAACAACATAGCCTTCATGCTGCCCGAGTCAAAACTTGAAACAGCACCCCCCCATGACAAATTCTTGACCTAACCCCTTCCCTCCCACCAGAGGTGTAACTGGACTAGCATGCACTTTCTATAATACTGGTGTCTTCTTATGCGGCCCAAGGGTCTTTGCGCCCCCTCAGGCTCCTGGGCCCGGTAGCGACTGCTACCTCTGCACCCCCTATAGCTATGCCCCTGCTGTCATTACAGGACACATGGACACATCTTCTAGAGAGAGGCAGAATAATCCTGCCCTAGTCATAGTATGGACATAGTTTTTGGTGTACCTGTAGCCTAAAATAAAAACCCTGCATGTTTTACCTAACAATTGAAAGATTACATGAAAAGCAAAGTCGACTCAACATCATATAAGATTTCTATTACAGCTCATATCGATTTCAAGGACTTCAATGCAAACCCCAGCTTCAATTAATAAAAGCATCCCTAGACCAGTGGCATCAAATGGAAGTCATTTTCTCTGCAAATGAATGTATGTGAACACTAGCTATCAGGACTTCATCAATAATTAATGTAGATACGGATGGAGAGGGCCACCAGGGAGACTGTGGGCCTTTACATTATTGATAAACTTGAAACTGACCCAGTGAAAGGACCGTAAAAGCATGCTTTTTTTTAATACCTTTCTATTATGCAGCTTGTGTCATCTTTGTTTGTAAGGCTGGCCACATCAGCACAAACATTGCAGACGTTAACAGTGCAATAACAGTCTGTCACTGAGACTTCTGACTGTGCCACACTCTTGTTGCAGACAGGCCGGCATCATTTCTAATGTACATATCACATAAATGTATCAAGTAGTCTATGAGCCTCATGTATTAAAGGGGTTTTCTGCTTTCCCATAGTATATGCATCGCCGGAGGTCTGGCTCCTGGCACACCCACAGATCGGCTGTCTGGCGAGAATACAGCGATCGTGGGAGCATTGCGTTCTCTTCATTGTTTACTTGCTTGCCGTCTACATTTCAGCAGTCAGCAGGTGTAAGTACAGCTCTTCTGTCCCAATCACTGGATTCGTGCAGACAAAATGTAGTGTTCTCTACATACAGCTGATCAGCAGGGGTGCCTGGAGTCGGACCCCCAACAATCTGATACTGATGATCTATACTGAGGAAAGCCTAATCTGCCTTCTATACAACTGAAAATTATTTCAATTTGATATCTTCTGTAGCATGTTTTTTTTTACTATAACCACTTTAATGGTTAGTAGTAAAAATATGTTAAGTCTAGAGGTATTTTTGTAATCAATCAGTGATTTGAAAACCTTTACCATAGATGTACTGATAAAAGTGATGTATGTTCAATGGTATACAATAGTTTTCTGCCAGCAACAGTTTGTGAGAGAGCTGTGAAATGTACACCTAGACCTGGTAAAATGTAGATGTCACTACAAGCAGCATTTACATTTAAAATGATTTTCCAAGACTTTAATACTGATGACCTATCCTCAGGATAGGTCATCAGTATCTGATTGGTGGGGTCCTTTACATAGCTTATCAAGAAGAGCACCATACACAGTATTCTCTGTGGATCCTCTCAAGCTTTGTCCAGATGAATGGGGACAATCATTGGACAGCCATTTTCAGGTCTCTCCAGAGATGTTCGATTGGGTTCAAGTCAGGTTTCTGGCTGGGCCACTCGAGGACATTTACAGTTGTCCATAAGCCACTCCTGTGTTGTCTTGGCTGTGTGCTTAGAGTCATTGGGAGTCAATTATTAAGCAGCTCATCCCCATTGACTTGAATGGGGCTAAGCTGTGACTAGGCCATATGATCGATGTACAGTGATGCTGCAACGCTCAAAGTTTCTTCTAACAGCTGATCGGTGGGGGTCTCAGGTGTCGCAACTCCGCAGATCTGATACTGATGACCTATCCTGAAGATAAGTCATAAATATCTTTTCCTGGATAACCCCTTTAAACCTTCAGCCCAGTCTGAGGTCCACAGCACTCTGCATCAGGTTTTCATTAAGAATATCTCTATGATTTGTTCCATTCAGCTTTCCCTCAACTCTGACCAGTCTCCCTATCCCAGCCACTAAAAAACACCCCAACAGCATGATGCTGCCACCACCATGCTTCACTGTAGGGACGGCATTGGTTTTCTCCAAACATGACACTTAGAATTGAGGCCAAAAGTTTAATTCTGGTTTAATCAGACCAGAGAATCTTGTTTCTCACAGTCTGAAAGTCCTTTCATGTGTCTTTTACTAAGAGGGGCTTCTTTCTGGCCATTCTGCCATAAAACCCAGATAGGTGGAATGCTGCAGTGATGGTTGCCCTTCTGGACGTTTTTTCCATCTGCACACAGGATCTTTGGACCTCAACCAAAGTGACCATTGGGTTCTTGGTCACCTCTCTTACTAAGGCAATTTTCCAACTACTGTCAGCTCTTAATTGGGCTTTAGCGGTTCATGTGGATTTTTTACATAGCTCTCTATATAGTGCTTTGGTAAGCAATTTTGTAACAACTAACAATGGGTGACATTCTATGTGAGGATGAAGGAGATACGCTCATTGATATATAATTGATTTGTGTTGTTCTCCTAATGTCCTATGTGTTATGGTCTACTGATCAAAAACCTTGAAAATGGAACTGGTTTAAAATACTTTAGGCACATTATCAGTATAATCTTAATTTATGTGCCCCGATTGGAACACTGCGAATTAGTTTGCTTTCTCTTTCTAAGGGATAAGTATAGAGATAAGGAGATGCCCTTCCTGTTATCTCTCCCTTTATTTAAGCTCAGAGATTAAACTTTTTGAAATATGGTGGACTAATCCAAGGAAGATAGGGGATGTGATCATTTCATTTGCTCCTCCCCTCATAACTATATCTTACCCTGGTTTCCCGATAATGCTATAACAAAAGGACCTGAATCACGTGACCGCGGGCATGACGCAGCGGATCACGTGACTGATCACATGATCGGGAACACGAGCGATGACGCCCATCAAGCGCGCACTTAAAAAGCGCACTATTTTGGGCATTTACTGTGATGCCGCCATATGTGGCTTCTACTCCTGGGCGGACTTTCCATGAGCATCACATGGGCCCCTGAACCTCTGGATGGTGAATGACATCGCGGTCCTATGGAGATAAGACACTTGTCTTTTAACTTGTGCACAATTACTTTTGAGCACTTGACTAATTTGTAATGTGTAATGTGTATTGCTGTATGTGTTGAATTACCCCTGATGAACTGGATCATCACCAGGGAAACGCGTTGGGTATGTGTGTAAATCCATGGTAAATGTACATTCATGTTGTTTTTGTTTATGCTGGGTCAGTTTGGATGCTCACTAGCACTCAAACTATGAGATAGTGTTTTGGATTGATTGTATGCTCGCTCAGGGCCCCCCTTTCCCTACATTCCTTGTGTGTCAGGACGAAACTGGGCAGTCAGGCACAACTCAGGGTAAAGGACAAGGGCGAATTAGGAGGCGCCATACAGCAGTGAGGGAGCGTATACTGTTAGGGGCATACCTTAGGGTCATAGACCCAGATACCCCTTACCCCGCACACTGCTCCTCCCCTTGTATTAGTTTATGCGAGCACTGGGTCCAGCACCACTACCCAGCAAGTGTATTGTCACTTGATATTTTGCACCTACAAGGGCATTTTATTGGTATTTATTAAAAGTTAAGTTTAAAAAAAAAACATTTTTTTGATAGTTTGGTAAGGCAATTTTCCCTCAATTACTGATGGGGGAGTCAGCTCTAGCAAGGGTCCTGGTTGTTCCAAACGTTTGCCATTCTAGAATTATGGAGGCCACTGTGCACTAGGGAGCTTACAATGCAGCAGACTTTTTAGTAACCTTCTCCAGATCTGTGCCACCACAAAATCATGTATCTGGGCTCTACAGACAGATATTTCCTCCTTATAGCCTGATTTTTGCTCTGTTATGCATTGTCAGTTGTGAGACTTTATATAGACAGGGGTGTATATTTCCAAATCATGTCCAATCAACTGAATTTACCCCAAGTGGACTCCAATCAAGGTGTAAAAACATCTTAAAGAAGAGGAGATGGGAGGCCCCAGAGCTAAATTTCAAGTGTCATGACAAAGGGTCTGAATACTTATGTCCATGCCAAATTTTAGTTTTTCATTTTTAATAAATTTGCAAACACTTCTAAAATTCTGTTTTGACTTTCTCATTAATGGTTGACTGCAGAATGATGGTGAAAAACGTGATTTTTTTTTTTTTAGCACAGGGCCGCAAAATAAAGCATGAAACAAATGAAAGGGTGTGAAGACTATTCGAATGTACAGTATCATCATTACATTTCTCCTACAAAGCACAACAAAGTTTTCAAAAGGCATACAGCTTGAACGGGTTTTCCCTATTAAGACTTATCCCCTAACCCAGGGATGGCCAACCTGCGGTTCTCCAGCTGTTGCAAAACTACAACTCCCAGCATGCAAAGACTGCCTACAGCTATCAGCCTACAGGAGGGCATGGTGGAATTTGTAGTTTTACAACAGCTGGAGAGCTGCAGGTTGGCCATCCCTGCCCTAACCACAGTATATGGGATAAGTGTCTGATCAGCAGGGCTCCGTCGATTAGGGCTCCCCATTTACCAAGAGTCAGACATGCATGCATGTACACTACTCCATTCAACTCTATGGGACTGCTGGAGATAGCTAAGTACAAGCGCTCAGCTATCTCTGGCAGTCCCATAGAGCTGAATGGAGTAGAAGCGCAAATGCGTTACACCACTCCATGGAAATAGGGGAGCAGGGTGCCCTGTTCTTGTGATAAATGACAAGTTGTATTAATGGTAAAACCCTTTTAAACCAGCATATAACATATCACCAGCAACAGTACATGATGTTGTGGTGTATGAAAGCACATACACATTGAGAATGCATGATAGGTACGAGGAATATGTGTCTGTTCTATTAAATCATACAGTTTGCTGATTCAGTAACCTCTACCAGCATCAGACAATGCTCACACAAAAGATGCATATTTACCTTTAGTTTTGAAGGCAAAGTTGCACAGTTTGCAGACATAAGGCCGTACATCCGTGTGGGTGCGGATATGCTTCTTCAGCATGCTTGGTTTCTTACAGCGTATACCACATTCTTCACATATGTACTTTCCACGACCTCTTCCTCGCACATATACATAGTCTTCATTGGATTTGAAACTGTTGGTCGCAAAATAGCAAACAATTATTCACTCAACAGAGGTTATACAAGTCCTCATGGTAATGGGAATACGGGTCTTTATCCACAATTAGGGCCGAAACTATTGCCTGATTAAATTGAGTAATTCGACAGAAAAACACACAAATTTTTTGCATCGAGTATCCGTTTGTGTCATGTGACCACGGAGCGGGAGTTAAGCGCTTGCTATTACTTACCACTCCGTGGTCACCTGCTGGCCCGCATCGTGCTGCATTTTACTCCTGACACATCATCAGGACATAGTGCACGTAAGTGTGCACTATGATCTGACGCTATGTGACGTCAGGACGACAGTGCAGCGCACGGAGAAGAAGATAGGCGAGCTGTGGAGAGGCGCCCCTACAGGAGAGGTAAGTATTGTATTTCAATGGTGCTGGGGACATGGCTAGGAGGGGCAGCTGGTGGCAATGGGGGGCACCTGATGGCACTGGGGGCAAGTTGATGGCACTGGGGGGCAAAGCTGATGGCACTAGGGGGGGAAGCTAGTGGCACTGGAGGGGAAGCAGGTGGCACTGGGGGAGCTGGTTGCACTGGGGGAGCTGGTGGCACTGGGGGGAAGCTGGTGACACTGGCTGGAAGCTGATGGCACTGAGGGGGGGGAGGCGGATGGCACTGGGGGGGGAACTAAGGGCAGTTGGGGGGAAGCTGGTGGCACTGAGGGGGCAGCTGATGGCACTGGGGGGGGGGAGCCTGATGGCACTGGCTGGAAGCTGTTGGCACTGGGGTGGAGGGCAGCTGATGGCACAGGGGGGGGGGGAGCTAAGGGCAGTTGGGGGGAAGCTGGTGGCACGGGGGGAAGCTGGTGGCACTGAGGGGGCAGCTGATGGCACTAGGGGGGAGCCTGATGGCACTGGCTGCAAGCTGATGGCACTGAGGGGCTGATGAGTTTTTATAAAGAAAACATTCTGTTATTAATGTAAAAAAAATTGTTTTCTGTTATTAGAGTACTCAATTAATCGTTGGATTAATCGATAGAATACTCAATTACAAAAATAGTCGATAGCTGCAGCCATACACAGTATAGATGTCTCTTCTGCAAATTTTTTATGTAGAGAAAGTTAATACAGGGGACTTTGTAATGTATTGTGTCCATATTGCTTCCTTTGCTAGCTTGATTAATTTTCCCATCACATTATACACTGCTTGTTTCCATGGTTACGACCACCCTACAATCCATCAGCGGGTGGCCGTGCTATAGACAATAGAAAAAAGCACCAGCCTATGTGTGCTCCCACGGTCCCAGCCACCAGAGAGAAGGCACTTTTTCCTATAGTGTGCAAGCACGACCACTGCTGATTGATTGCAGGGTGGCCAAAAACATGGAAACGAGCAGTGTATAATGTGATGGAAAAATGAATCCAGCCAGCAAAGGAAGCAATATGGACAATCACAATACATTAGTAAATGGCTTGTGTTAACTTTCCTTACATGATAAATGCCACTTCCTGAAGCAACAACTCCTTTAAAGCTTGTGATGATGCAAGTGACCTTTTATTTTTTTTATATCACAAAAATTGTGCTTTTATTTGTAAGTAAATGAATGTTTGTTATCTTACCCTCCTTCAAATATTTTAATCCTCATAGGTTCTGTTTGTTTAGCTGAAATATCTTTCTCTCCATGACTTTCTCCCTTTGTCCTTTCTTTGCTGTTTCCAGCGGTCTTCTTTTCAAGTTTACTGGTAACCAGTAGGGACGGCTCAGGTTTCATCTAAGTCATAAAAATAAATAACAAGAAAGTTGCTGTATTTGCTCTAAACGAAACATATGCATCTCCTTTAACTCTCTCAATATTCCATGAAATGCCTGTAATGTCTCATAAGCTATATTAACTGAAATGATTGACAATACAGGGGCAGTTGCTGCCTTACGCCTAGTTCACACTTCATTGATATGGTCAGTGATTTCCATCAGTGATTGTGAGCCAAAACCAGGTGTGGGTAAAAAACACAAAATAGGAGCAGTTCTTTCCAGTATACCTTCTGTGTAGGCTCCATTTCTGGTGTTGGCCCTACTTTAGCTACCCTTAGGTAGCTCTAACTGTACCAGAAAGTGGTCTGCATGTAAGCTTTTAGCTTAGCAAAGTGGGCACAGGCAGGAGCCCGCTCCGCTCAGCAAATCCTGGCATAGCACATGGTTACAGGATACTGATGCGCTATACCAGCATTTAGCCAACCTCATTGGGCACAGTCAGATGCAGCAATGTGTGCTCCTGTCCGTACAGCGTCCGCTGCGGCCCCATTGATACAATGCAGAGACAAGTCAGCGATGTGCGAGAATAGTAAATTTAAAGCGCGGTGGAAATTTCTTTAGTAAAAAGTCTAAATCAATTAATAAATTATATTAGAAAAATTATTTTAGGGCATTTGAGACATTTAAAAAAAAAACTTGAATAAAAGTTTAGTTACTCTATAAAACATAGTGTGTTCTGGTTTCTTTCTACTGTGTGTTGCTTTTTGTTCGTATTGGTGAAAAATTTCAAAAATTTTCCACACCTGTATTCTGAGATTAAAAAAAAAACATAAAAAACTTTCTGTGAAAATAAATTACAAAATGTGCATTCCAAATGACAAAAACCTAACCTAAATGCTATGTGAAAATTCAGCTTTAACCCTCAGAATACCGGAGGATCTTTTTTTTTTAAAGTTTTAATTTTTGTTCCCTATCTTCCTTGGGTCACAACTTTTTATATTTCCGTTCTCATAGCTGTATGAGGGCTTATTGTTTGCGTTCCGTTTGCGGCAAAACTGACCCATGCCCTTCATTTGGGTCAGTAAGATTACAATGATACCCCATATATATAGGTTTTTTTATGTCTAAATAGTGTAAAAATAAATTTAAACTTTAAAAAAAAAAAAATGTTTTTTTACATCATCATATTCTTACCCTCATAACTTTTTTTTATAGTTATATCTACTGAGCTGTGTGGCGGCTCATGTTTTGCCGGACAATCTGTAGTTTTTATTGATACCATAAGCAATGAAAAATGGCAAATTGGCCGTATTCGAAAAATATTTTTAGATTTTAGTAGTACGGGTTTATTTTTATTTAGGTACTTATAGTTTTATTATACGGAAAGGATGGTGATTTAAACTTTTATATTTTTAAAAAATTTTATATATTTTTTTTACAGTTTTTTTATTTTTCTGTGATGATTTTAAAGCTCATATATGAGCCTACAAAATTTTTATTTTTATTTTTTATTTTGAACAATCATGTATTTTTAAACTGCACTTATTATTGAGAATTGCTAATTTCTTACGTTGGCCTGCCATCTCGTTGCCAAATTAAGAATTGCACTGTGAATGTTCTCGGCCTCTTCAGCGAGGCTGAGCCCATTGAAATCAACTACTGGCGTCCCCATTGACCACAGGGGATGCTGGTAACGCCAGTAACGCTTGTGGAAGCGCGAGCTTCTGGTTTTTGCGCATTTAGATGCCTTGATCTCACTTGATCATGGCATCTAAAGCCTTTAAGTACCGCGATTGGCATTATTGCCAGTTGCAGTAATTAGCTGCAGGTCTCTGCTGTTTGAAACAGCAGAGACCTGCGGCCATGACGCCCGCTGCACATGCGAGCAGGCGCCATGTTTGCCTGTCGCTCCAAAGCTGTACATGTACGGCGCTAGTAGCGAAGGGGTTAACAGTGTTTCCTTTGGTATAATCTTTCATACAGCCTCATTCACATTGTAATATATTGCATTTGCATTTGTAATCCAAAACTAGGAGTAAAATACTGTATAGATCTGTGATGGCTAACCTCTCACATTCCAGCTGTGGTAAAACTACGACTCCCAAGATATACACTTGCTTGGCAGTTTTCAGAACTCCATAGAAATTAATGGAGAAAGCTGGGAGTCATAGTTTCACCACAACTGGAGTGCCGGAGGTTAGCCATCACTGGTATACAGTAGATGCTAATCTTTCCATTTAAGATTTTCCAGTTTGTTCCACTTATAAATACTTCTGTAAAATACTGCCCAAAATACTGCTGTGTGAGCGAGGTCTAAAGCATCTGCTAGTTAATTGTTTTTGCACTGGGTATTTGCATCCATTATCAGTGAATTAGAACAGAGATAAATATTACTAAATTAATATACTAATTGCTTATAGAGCATAATTGTCAAAATAAGGCTCTGTTTGTTATACATGTTCTGCATATACTAACGTGGATATAAAAGTCTACACACCCCTGTTAAAATGTCAGGTTTCTGTGCTGTAAAAAAAAATGAGACAAAGATGAATCATTTCAGAACTTTTTCCACCTTTAATGGGACCTATAAACTGTACCACTCAATTGAAAAACAAACTGAAATCTTTTAGGTGTAGGGAACAAAAAAAAATAATAATAATGTGGTTGCATAAGTGTGTACACCCTCTTATAACTGGGGATGTAGCTGTGATCAGAATTAAGCAATCACAATCAAAATCATGTGCCATGGAACACAGTGAAGACAGTCATCATCAATTGGAGAAAATATGGCACAACAGTAACATTACCAATAAGTGGACGTCCTTCCAAAATTGATGAAAAGACGAGAAGAAAACTGGTCTGGGAGGCTACCAAGAGGCCTACAGCAACATTAAAGGAGCTGCAGGAATATCTGGCAAGTACTGGCTGTGTGGTACATGTGACAACAATCTCCCGTATTCTTCATATGTCTGGGCTATGGGGTAGAGTGGCAAGACGAAAGCCTTTTCTTACGAAGAAAAACATCCAAGCCAGGCTACATTTTGCAAAAACACATCTGAGTCTCCCAAAAGCATGTGTAGAAAGGTGTTATGGTCTGATGAAACCAAGGTTTAACTTTTTGGCCATAATTCCAAAAGATATGTTTGGCACAAAAACAACACTGGACATCACCAAAAGAACACCATCCCCACAGTGAAGCATGGTGGTGGCAGCATCATGCTTTGGGGCTGTTTTTTTTCAGCTGGAACTGGGGCCTTAGTTAAGATAGAGGGAATTATGAACAGTTCCAAATACTAGTCATTATTGGCACAAAACCTTCAGGCTTCTGCTAGAAAGCTGAACATGAAGAGGAACTTCATCTTTCAGCATGACAACGACCCAAAGCATACATACAAATCAACAAAGGAATGTGCGGTGATCTGAAGAGGGCTGTACACAGGAGATGCCCTCGCAATCTGACAGATTTGAAGTGTTTTTGCAAAGAAGAGTGGGACAATCTTGCAAAGTCAAAATGTGCATTGCTGATAGACTTATACCCAAAAGGACTGAGTGCTGTATTAAAATCAAATGGTGCTTCAACAAAGTATTAGTTTGTGTGCACACTTATGCAATCATATTATTTTATTTTTACAAAATTTTTATAAAATATTTTTTCCCTCTACCTAAAAGATTTCAGTTTGTTTTTCAATTGAGTTGTACAGTTTATAGGTCACATTAAAGGTGGAAAAAGTTCTGAAATGATTTATCTTTGTCTCATTTTTTTACAGCACAGAAACCTGACATTTTAACAGGGGTGTGTAGAGTTTTTATATCCACTGTATATCTCAGGAAAGTTTCCTGAGGCATATGCAAATGCATTTGGTTTTCAATACAGTAAAAAGTTAGGTATGCTGTGTTATATTGCCTGAACGTATGCCAATAGGACAGCACTTTGCTCCATCAGGAGTAATGTGAACATGAGCCTAAAATGCATTTTACTATTTAAATGGTTTGTCAATGGTGTGTCATATTCTAAGTTATATGTTCATAGGTAATTTACCTATATACTGTATTACAACTCCTTACTCACCTGTGCAAACTGCAGTTTCCATACATTTGAAGAAGTTAGTTTTCCAGCTCCAGATCTGTGCATAGCAGCCATGGTGTAAATTTCACCTGTGTTCTTCTGCTTAGACCTCAGAAGTGCTAATGATGTTCTTGTACTAAGGCCTGAAGGGTTAGGATTGCAAGAGCTGATACACCATGCAGCATAAACGGATGACTTTAGTGAATCCTGTTCTGCATGACTAGGTTTGGCATAGTTAAGGAAACACCAGCTGACAGTAGTAGTAGTCCTTAGGCTTGGAAATTGAAGGACTTTCTGCACTTCCTCTGTTGAACAAGAACTTTGTGACATCTGCATTAATATTCCTACAGAACGTTTTTTGCTTTTGAGTGGTTCATCCTCAAGAATTTCACTTGATGTCCTCTCTGGACTTAAACTCATATCAGAAGAAGTGTCTTCATCAAAAATTTCATCTGGTGACATTCGACCTTCTGGAACATCAATGGACTTTGATTCAGGTAATGTTTTCTCAACACAAGATGATGTACTTAGTAGTGAATTTGATAGTGAGGATGAAGATGTCTGGGTGGTTGAAGAAAGACTGTCTTTTTGCTCTAATGTGCGTCCTTGTCTAACTAACTGAGGTTTCGAGGTTCGTGATAAATTCTTTTTTAAGTCAGAATTAGTCAATTCTACTGCACTAAGTTCTTTAACAATTTGTCCGTACATCTTTTCATCTTTCACTCTTTTTTGCTGTTTAGTTTCCATGAAGAGTTCTAGACTACTTGCAGGAGAAAGCATGCGTTTGCCACCTCCAAATGAAGATGCATTGTCAGAACTAGACACCAAACATAAAGGGATTGCAGATTCTAAGCCTAATGGCAATGTCTGTGGCACTTTCCATAAAGGATACTGTTCCAGTTCTGCACAAGGTGCTAGCATTTGGGCTATGTTGAATCCCAAACCTTTCATGGATGCGCTTGTTGCCATTACCCTTTGTGAGGTACTTCCATCCACTTTGCAGCAGATTACTATGGATGGACTATTTGTTTGAGAGTGAGTTACAAGAATTTGTGAAATGCTTGTGTACATGACACTACCATATGATGGCACATTTGTTTGAATTCTAACTGGAACAATAGGCCCAGATAAAGGCTGAAGTGAACCAACACTTGGAGACACAGAAAGCTGCTGATCAGTAGATGAATCACTTGAACCTCCACTGTGATCTCTCTGTAGTTTTGAAAGGTGTTTAGATTTCTTAGAGGATGACAATGATGACTCTAAATATGGTTGGTAGCCTTTTTCCATGCTATGTAAATAATTAAGAGACTTGCATACTATAGGATCTTGAGCAGTATCAAGGTAATAAGAGGATGGCAGCTCTGACTGTGGAGGAGGCTTGAAATATGTGTTTTGTAAAGTTTGTAAATGATGCTGGAAATGTCTTTGCAAAGGATCTATACAGGGTGGCCACAAAAGAGGAGGATGTGTTGGCATTTGAGCCATGCAAACAGAAGTGTAAGGTAACTGAAATGTATTGTGAACTGGCGGATATAACATTTTTTCAGGAAGTGGAAATAAATGCTGTTGTTCTGGCAAATGTCTTTTGGCGATATAAGAAGATGGTGGCCCTACAGGATTTCTCAACACATCATGGCTTGTAATGGACTGCTGTGAATAATGTGATGAGGTACTGGTAGGTTGGGCAGATGTACCAATGGCTAGATTTAAAGATTCATCAGGAAGATTTATGGAACCTGATAAAGATGATGATGATGAACGCTGCCAGGAAACCTGTGATGACCTACGACTTGCATATGCTGGATCAGGCTGTTCTTGGTTCCCAAGTTGTTCTTGCTCTGACTGCAAATTTTCAGGGAACCCACTGAAAGAAGCTTGACGGATGAGAAAGCACTTTTTTCGTTCACGGGCTGGAGACAAAGTTGTAGTGATGGCACCAGGGACAGATGCATGTGTTAGGTTTCCATAATCAAAAGATTTGCTCCTTATTTCAGGAATCTCACTTAAACTGAGACATGGTATCTGTTCAGAAGAGGACCGTCTCATTTCTTTTTGATGGTGGTGGCTGGGTACAGAAAGCGAGTAAGCTCCTGGAGGAACAGTTAAAAATTCAGGTGGCCTACCAATTTCATCCTGTTTGGCTGGAACTGTAGATTTTATTATTTCCTCTCTGTCAAAAGACATTGAAAAGCTAGAACTGTGAGATAGGTTACTCTCCTGACTTGGACTGCGTGACAAACTTGTTCCTGTTGACTCAAAGCTGGATTCCCCTGATGAATTTTCCATGTCAGCCAAGCGAAGTCGTTTCTTCTTTGGAGGCAATTTCTCTGCAGGTAGTTGAGACAGTGTTTCACTTCTTTGGGGCCACTGAAATTCTTCTTGTGTTTTTTCCGGCTCTTTGACAGGAATTTCTGGTTCCTTCTCAGGTTTGTCTGGTTCCTCAGTAACTCGAATCTCGGGTACTGTAATATTGTGTTGACGCACCAGTTTAGGAGGCATGTGATATGTAGATTGTTGCTGCTGTTGAGATGGTGATGGCCTTCCTGTAGATTCACAAAGGTCTGGTGCCTGAGTCCAGTCTGGACTCATAGAAGACATTGTGTTTCCACTGTCACAAGTCTCAGAGGGAGAGCACGCTTTATCTGGCTGGCTAGCAAGAAGTTCTGTTGATTCAGATCTTTCAAAAGAGTTAGGCCTACTCAAAGAGTTAGTGTGTTGTATTACTGATATTACATTACCAGGAGGTTTCCTATTGATTATATCTGTTACCTTATCTGTGTCTGAAGATGATTCATCCAATACAGGTACAGGACTTGCAATTTGCTGATGTTGTCGACAAATGTCAAAACGGTCTTGTGACCCACTGTAAACATATTCCTGCCCTGAAATGGAATATCCAGTCCTGGCTGGTTCTTGACCTGAGGATTTTGTATCAAAATCCAAAATAACAGGGCTGCTTTCTGAACTGCTAGGCATAGCAATATCTTCCTCATCTCCAACACTCTTTTCTTTTCTGCGCTTTCTGTTTTCAATTGTTGTTCCAAATCGAGGAGGAGATGGTGCATTAACATCTACAAAATATTCTCCTGGTTTCATTCCACCTATATACTGTACATCTCTGTATTTTTGAACTTCATAATCATCCCACCTTTTAGGTTGAATTCCTGAGACATATTCATACACTGAAGCCATTATCTTTTCTTTTGATGAGACAGATTTTTCATGCATTGTTTTCCTGCAGTAGGCAACAGCCACGTTCTTTGACATTCTGTTATATGCATCACACTCAGAATGACCCTCCAAGACCAATGGTAACTCAAAAGCACCTTGCCTCCTAAGGAGTCTTTGATGAGGAATACCTGTAGTACCTGGATAAAACACATCATCAGATCCTGTCATACGTTCATCAAATGAGTGACTTCCTCTAATATTAGTAGGTATGCTTAAATTTGTACCAGAAGATGTTGGCATTGAATTGCTTCTTATAAGTGTTGATGTTTCTCCTGAAGGCTCTAAAAATACTGCTGTTTGGCCCTGCGGAATTTCTGAGTATATCTTTGATTCACTTTCAGGAGATTCTCCAATGAGGTGTGTTTTTTGCAATTCAGAAGTAGGAATTCCAGATAATCTTGATGTCATACTTAACTTGCTGTGGTCTAGAAACCCTTCCCTTTTTTTCATAAACTGTGAGATATGCTCCTCAATCAGGCAGGGGTTAACAATCGATACACTGGCTTCTTGACTTTGTAGTGAAGATCTAGGGCTCATTCTACAGTATTTACCAAAGATTATTTCTTCATAAGAGGTTGCATTTGTATTTGGAGGACTTATATTCTGCTCTGCACTTTCTGAACGTGAAAAATAACCAGAATCTGTGCTTCCTTTACTATGTGGGCTCAGGAGATTTAAGGACTTCTCAGAGTCATGCCCTTTCTTTTCTGTAAGCTTTAGTGCAAGTTTTTGCCTAGCAGTATGTAGTTCCTCATTTTTACCACTTAATGAGGGGTTGTGCATTAACTCAGATGTCACAAAATGTGAGCTCTCACTAGGCAACTGGATGCCACTTCTGGGGATTATCAGTATTGGCACTTTCATTGGGCCTCCTAATGAATCATCTGAAGTATGGAAACCTGGATCTATAAGTTCGCCGCTTCTAACACTCACATCCAATGGAATTTGTGAAATTGGGCTTAGTTTTTCAGAATCTTCGACTAGCAACAATGTCTCTTCATCAGTGTCTGTACTTTGTTCCCCATCAGAATGTATTTCATTTTCTACATCAATGCAAGAAGCTTCAAGGTCTAATTTGGACACAGCAGAGTCTGTAAAAGGAACTAATCCAGCTTTAATGGCATGTGCATGTGACTTCCTGTGCTTATACAAGTTGCTTTTTGTTTTGAATGAAAAACCACAGGGTACACATGGATAAGGACGCTCTCCTGTGTGAGATCTTATATGTTTTTTCAGCACACTTGGTTTGGCACAAGCCCGTGTACAATACGGACAAATATATTTGCCAGGTTTTTTGGGCTTTTGCTCCTTTTTGTGGGTGTCTTCTGGCTGATCAATAGACTTCTGTGAATACTGGCTATATGACGAAGCAAGTGAAAATTTCTTTCTGGAGAAGTCTACACCTTGTCCTTGAATACGAAGGAATAAGTCTTCTGAAGCAACGGGCAGGTGACTGTGATATGGATAAGTATGTCCTTCAAGGCTCTGATGAGGCTTCCCACTGTGTACTAGCCTCTGCTGGTGCAGAGTATGCTGGGGAAAAGAAAGTGAATGCCGGTGAGTATAGGAGCCAGAACGCTTCTGTCCATATTGCTTTCCTGGCATCTGCTGGCTACTCTCATTTTGTGATCCAACTTTCAAAGAACTGTAATGCTGTACTGATGTTGGGTTTGCAATCAGTTCAGGGTTAGCCTGTCTTTCCCCTGCGTGACTGTCATAAGTGCTCATTGTAACAACAGCTGGATGCTCTTGTCTCCATCTGCTTGATACTTTTTCGGATTCTCCACACCTTGAGGTAGATTCTTGATCTAATATGGTGTCTCCAGAGTCCATTTTTATTAAATTGGTCTTCAGTGCTAGCTCACTTTAATGCTATACAGACACATGGAGTGTGACTGACTTTGCTTTTTAAATCAGAGCGACTTCCATTTTTCTTTTCACCAAGTCACCAATGTGTGTCTCAAGTCACCAAGTATTCCCATGAAGCAGTGTATATGTATTAATCCAAAGGTTCATGCATGACTAAAACCTTCATAAATGTGGCCTGAAATAATTTAATGTCCAGCAAGAAAAGGATAATCCAGGGAGATTTGTGCGACTAACATGCAATTCTTGTCAATGACAGCATAGATGCACAACCTGAAAAACATTAAAAAAAAATCATCAGAATTACAGTACCAGATTTTTCCAAATATTATCAGGCAACAGTACTCTAACTTTATCATATAGCATGCTAAGTAAAAATTGTCACACACTTACAGATCAGATACTCTAAAGAAATAACTGGTATACAAGAGCAGAAAAAGTTATTTTTCCTTCTGCAAAAGAGATGCTAATTTTAACACATAAAATTGGTTTACAAAAAGTATTTTTTGCCATCCACTTTGTAATGTTTTTGCCTGGTAATAATGGAAAATGACAGACATGATATAGTATTTACTAATTCACTATAGTTGATAGAGCTCAAAGGCTCCACAGGTAGCATGTTGATGCATGATGCAAGAGACCACTGGTGCCAGCACTCAAGAACAAAAGGGAGTGGTTTAGCCTTGAGACTCTCCTGCCCATCGTACACTTGTATCTTGGTGCATGAGCAATTCAAACTTAATTTCTTCACTTATGTCAGCAGTATGATAGGCATCTTTACACTGTTATTCTCATTCCCTATCTCTTTGGTGGGCGGGTGTCTAAACTAGTGAAAGCTCTCTTTAAATTGTGTTATGTCAGCTTGAGTTTAAAAGAAAAAATCTTGGAATATAACACTTTCCATGCACCTTGATTCACATAATTTAAAAAATTAGCAGCACAAGTGTGAATTTTCCAGGAATAGCATAGTCACATAGCTACTGAAACATCCTTGTAATTGGCCGATTAGGTTTAGTTCCTGTGCAAATTTAATAAACCAACAAGAAAAAAAAAAAAAGAATAGATAGATAGATCATAGATCATATCCTGGATATGAGCTGAGCGCTGCGATTGGCCAGTGCTCCAGCCCTGGGAGAAGGAGACGCCCAGGGCAGAAGAAGAAGTCTCCGACCCAGGCAAAATTAGAGCAACAGGAGCGCCGGTACCGGGGGCTACAGAGGACGAACGGAGCGGCACCCAGGGATACAAGTAAGTGCAGGGACCTCCCTGGGTGCCGCTCTCCATGTAAATAGCTTTAACTCATAAACTGTGGACCAGTGAAAGGTCTTTAAGGAGAGAATTAAACCAATGACATTTGAGATCATTTTATGAATGTCCATTAAATGGACCTAAAGTCAGCGTGAAATAGCTGTTAGGCCTCTTGCACATGACTGTATTCCCTCTGAGACATACGGTCTGTGAATGGGCCATATGTCCTGAAGCGGCATTGATCATGCGCACGGGAGCGCACAGCATCATAGATAACAATGATGCTGTGCACATTGGGCCGCCCGCAGGGCTATTGTCCCGCACTCAAAAGATCATATGTTATCTATGATGCTGTGCGCTCCCGTGCGCATGATCAATGCCGCTCCGGGATATTTGGCCACTCATGGACCGTATGTCTCGGAGGTAATACCGTCGTGTGCAAGAGGCCTTAATAGCGCACAAATACTTACACTCAACTGTATAGTAAAAGTCAAGTCATTCAAGTTCTCCCATAAGAACTTTTATCTCGTATGCTTCCACATGTTTCAAGATTCCTTTCCTGAAGGCCGGCTTTACACTGAATTAAAAATGTGGAGCTTTTCTACATACATGTGTGGTTTAGTGGGAATGATTTTACGTAGAGTAGCACAGATTAAGTAATCCTATAGATAAACTTAGACTGGTTGTTTAGACCTGCAACAGATTTATCACAGTGGCTCAGACTAGATGATAAATGTGCGGCAGGAATAGATACTTTTGTCTAACTTTGTACCAGCTATTAGTTAGCTTACTTTGAGACAGAATTTTTTACCAGAATTTGGCGCAATTTTGGTGCTAAATGGTGCTTCTTTGGCCATACCCCTTTCATGTAAAGTTCCTCCCACTAATCTCCACTGCATTTCGAGCAAGTCAGAATTTTTTTTTTAAAACCCTCTCTGAGCCAACTTCCAATTTCCACTACCTTTCAGATTCTTTGTGCAGACACATTGGTAAATTTAGGTCAGAGTATGTTAATTTGAACACCATTTTAAAGTCTATATATAGATATAAAAAGTTGAGTAATTGTGGTTACTCTTGTGTTAAAAGTCTGTATCACAGCTAGTCTACAGTAACGTGTCTAAGATTTGAGCTAAGCTCCTATATTGCAGTGGTCCAGTTTTTTCCTATTTCAGATTAATGTACAGTGTTTAGTATGAATATGAAGATGACAATTCCTACAATGTTAGAAAGGCATTCTGAGCAATGACAGCTCTGAAACCATCAGAACTGTGAAGGCTACTTTACTTTATTACAACATACGTAATGCAGCATACCGTATTTACTGTTATTCGAGTTTTTGTGTAAAAGGTAACAGAATTCAAATACAATTATACTCTTCATTGAGACATATCAAATGCTCCTTAGCAAATGATGACATTATTTGTGTAACAGGACATATAAATTATATTACATATGTATTATATTATACAACTAAGGCTAGTTTCACATCTGCGGCAGAGCGTCCAGCAGGCTGTTCCGGTAGATACTGATACAGCTACTGCCACCTTCACATCAGACCCCATTGACTATAACGGGATCTAACAGAGATCCAGCCACTCTAAGGCAAATATGCTAAGAAATGGACGGACAGCTGGCCACAGTTGTGAAAGTAGCCTAATAAAACCTTAGCCTGCAAATGTTGAGAGGAATCAGATTTTAAAAGTTATGAGGTGAATAACAACAAAGTATGTTTTCTTCAAAATGCTATAAGCCCTGTTCTTGGCATTGAGTTGCACCCCTATTGTCCATGTGTTAACTCAAATATTCTGTATGTTCGATTTTTGTTAATTTTTAGCATACTAGCACTTTACCTCAATACCACAGGTTATTTTAGACTGCTACAAATTAAAATTATTCCAGTTCTTTCCTTAGTTGTAGCCACTGGATGAAGATGTACTGCTGGACAGCTCAATCTGTTTAGTTCAGCAATTTCCATTGATCTAATATTAAATCAGGAGGTGCACATGCATACAAGATATGAAATACACTTAAAAATACACTCACATACAAGATATGAAATACACTCTAAAGAAGGCAAACAACAAGTGCAAATTGGACATGTCGTTTCACTACTACATCCTGTGTGAAACAGACTCTACATTATATCTGCAGTCATCAAGAGTAAGATAAAAAAGTCTTTCTGTAAGTACCTGTTCCTTTCAGAAATATCATACACATGGTTGCGCTGTGATGTCTGCAAAAGAAAAGAAAATGTGATCAGAGTTATAGCACTTGACACAGAAAAGAAGCCCAGAGAAGGGACAATATATTAAACTTTTGAATTCCCTTACATGTAAGTTTTTGGGCAGACCTCATGTTTGCATAATGAAAATCATTGCACCCAGCTGCCAAGAATAACAAGAACAGGAAATGAGCAGTGAAAGCTATTTGCTCTAGACAAGACTGAGTTATTACGTTGCTCTTCACCTGACATTTTTTTTTACACCTTTGCATCAATTTAATCTTAAAAAGAGAGGAGCTTCCTACAGTGCACTCCATCAGTGGCACAAAAGGTAAAAAAAAAGTCCCTGGGTTAAAAAACAGTCCAACCATTGTATTGGAGTACATATAAAGCTGCCTGAGCCAGTCACCACATTTGTAGTCCTTTTGAGTGCATGCGATATAGTGGACACTGTTAGATGGAGTCAATGTAGAAGAGACAGATTAGGGGATGTTATAGGCCACCCTAAAAAGCTGTGGTTTTTAGGGAGCACTGAAAACTGTAGGAGTGAGTTGGTGAACTAAAGGGGTTTTCCGAGATTTTTATACCGATAACCTATCCTCAGGTTAGGTCATCACTATCTGATCCATGGGGGTCTGACACCTGGGTCCCCCGCCGATCAGCTGTTTGAGTGCCATGGCCTTTCTCAGTGCTTGCGTCGCACATTGTACAGCAGTAGTGCTTGGCATCACGCTGAGTGAGAAGTTCTGATTAGAAAAGATGTTAGCCACAAAGTATCGTAAAGCATAAAAATAGCTTTATACAAGTAAAATGAAAGGTAATAATTATAGTCTAGTAATTATGTAGTGCAGGGGTCTCAAACTCAATTTACCTGGGGGCCGCAGGAGGCAAAGTCTGGGTGAGGCTGGGCCGCATAAGGGATTTCACACAAAAAAGTCGTCAAATGTCATTATTAACAGTTTTAATTATTTCTTCTGAACATGAAGTGCCCCGAACATGAATAGAACATTAAGTGAAGTTCCCCCTCTGGCTCCCTCCATATTGTCACATTTCTCCCCCTCTGGCTCCCTCCATGTTGTCACATTTCTCCCCCTCTGGCTCCCTCCATGTTGTCACATTTCTCCCCCTCTGGCTCCCTCCATGTTGTCACATTTCTCCCCCTCTGGCTCCCTCCATGTTGTCACATTTCTCCCCCCCCCCCATCTATGTTATCATATTTCTTCCCTCCATGCCACCCATGTTGTGTTGTCACTCACACCACACTCGCTACCCTTACATAACACAACCTGACCTGTCCTGACTCTCCTGCCGGCTGCCTGCGACTCTACAATTCAATCTTTTTCTGACCGCTGTGGCTGTGTCAGACTGTCAGACTGCTCGCCTCTGATAGTCCCTCTGCTCTGGCTGCTTCCCGCCGCCGCGGCGCTGCTCACTCACCCTGTCACACCCCCGTGGCCTGCCCTGAGCACATGTGACCGTGTGTTGTCATGACGGTACTCGCAGGCTGGGCAGGCGGCGTGGCGCTGCAGCAGTACTACAGTAAGTCAGATGATTTTTTTTCATTCATTCATTTTTGCGCAGGTCGGCCGTTGGTGCAGGCCACAAAATATTGTACTGAGGGCCGCAAATGGCCCGCGGGCCGCGAGTTTGAGACCCCTGATGTAGTGCATACTTACAGAGATACTGTAAAATTTGGATGTGGTGGAAATTTTGGCAAACATGACAACAGGAAACGTGGCCATATTTTATCACAACTGCTTCTCTGTAAACTGCCACTTTGATTTTGCTGAATATTTTCACAATATTACTGCACTTTCTGTTGTAATTTGTGCCAAAAAGTACCACCTCGGCAAAACAAAGTGAGATGACAATATCCCTGTAAGTAAATTAAACTTTACCACTAAAATTTGGCTACTGCTCTAACTTCTGATTTACTAATATTCTGACAATTTTACATTTGACACAAACTTACACAAAAATGTAAATTTTGCACAGTTGGCTTGAGAACCTGTCATGATATCAAGGCCATCAAGGCTATAGTCTGTAAATGGTATACACTTGAACAGGATGTCGTGAAAAAAGACTGTAGCCGAAAGGCAGGCAAAGCTGGAAGCCACAGGGAATTTCAATTTGCTAATATTTCAGATTTAACCTTATAATTAACAGACAGCAGAAGATCCAGCAATCTGACCATCACATAAGAAGCCAGAAAAGAAATGTTTTGGCAGTATATTTTTCAATTTTCCTCATTTTGAAATAATGACACTAAAATGTGACAATCGCAAATAATCACATAAACAAATTGTTCCTATACATATTTTTCACAGGATTTTTAATTCTTTATCACAATAGGGGTTAAGCAGTATATTGTAACTGACCTAAGATGCACTAGGAAAATGTAGTAACTCCAGAACTGAATTTACTTGAAACCCATATCAACACCTTTCTTAGCAGAGCAGTTGTTGAGAAAGCTGTTCATGCATATTTATCTCCTCGGGATGTAAAATATTCACAGTGATATACAACCTGATTTTAGAAGATCTAGCGCTGAAATGTTGATTTTGTAATAGAGTAAAAAAAAAATGAAGAATACTTTAAGACCATCATGCAAGTTAAAAGCCAAACCAGTAACTATGATGTTCAGATGAGTGTTTTGAACACTTCCGAGCCACAGGATAAGTCACGTTGTGAAACTTTTTATCACTTAAAAGAAGCACAGATAATCCGGTTTCAGAAAGGAGAAGACCCAGAAGGAAGTCAGTCAGTGGGTGCTGATTTCCATTGCAACAAAGCTGCATCACCAATGAGAAAAATAATATTTCCAGTAATCATTAAAGAGGTTGTCAGAGTTGAATACAAACTCAGGCAGTCCTTGTAAAAGGTCTAAAATATCAAAAGAATCAATACTGAGCCCTTTGTCCCCTGTCACTTCCAGCTCTGCACTCCAGTCCTCCCCTGCTGTTTATTTTCCTGTCTGCAGCGGTGATGCTCAGTATACACAGGTCAGCGCTCCAGCCAGTCACTGACCTTAGCAGTGACATCCAGTGTATTGCTGAGGCTAGCGATTAGCTGCACGGTGACCTGTGTACTTGGAACATCACTTCTGCAGTCAGCTGCAGGGATGACCGGAGCTTTTCGCTGGAAAAAGCAGGGGAGAACAGGGGTCCGTGTAGATTCTTTTATTTTACACCACTTACAGGAGCTGCCCGGGTTTCTATTGAGCTCAGACAACAACTTTAAGAATTAAACTAATGAAAAGATACAAGATCTTGTTATAATGAGACTGTAGGTGTACAGGTCTTCACTCTCAGCAGCACTGTATTGTCCAATTAAAGTGTTGAAGGGGTTGTCCGGATGCTCATGTCAAAGGGGCTGAGTTGTGGAAGAAGGGGATATAGTTGAGCTCAGCTCCATACACTTTTTTTTTTTTTTAAAGGGACAGAATTATTTAAAACAAGTAATGATTCACAGATCATCCGGTCACATGATACCCCGGGTCTAATTTGGAATGCAACCAGAATGGAATGCATACTGATCCATCCTACATGGAGCACACTCCATTCACAATACATTGGCCCTAAACGGAACCGTTTTGGCTCGGTTTTGAGATCCTTTGCCGGACCTCAAAACTATAATGCCAAAACTCTAATGTGAAAGTAGCCTAAGTGGTCACATTTCGTGTGTCAAAGGGACCATAGAGTAAAGACTGGCAGTGTACCAGGAAGTGCCATTTTAAGTGATACTAATAAAAAAATTAAAAAAAATTTACTGGCTGGACACCACTTCAAGTATATAACTCATAGTTTGTCTTCTTGAGGCTTTGAAAGGGGTTCTCTGAAAATGATTTCAAATGGCCAGCAGCACCCTGTGAGCAGGACAGGTTGCCTCCACTTGAAGAGCTGCCTGGAGGGGGATGGGGGGTGAGTGGGCCTCACTACACACATGCAGGATCTCATCATTACCACCTATTGTAGAGCTGTGTAGTGAGGTCCCACTACCTCACCCCTCCAAGGCAGCTCTGCAAGTGGTGGCAACCAGTCCTACTCATATTCTAGGAAAGATTGCGGGTCACCAATTTGAATAGCTCCCTAGAGAATCCCTTTAAATTACCCTCTTTTCATTTCCAACCATTATATATAGCAGCAACAGTGTAGTATATGCAGTAGTAGGATGCCATCACATCTATCCCTGTACACCCTGGGGTTCACAATTCTCATGAGTGATGGGATGAAAACATTAGGTCAAGCCCATGACTTTGTTTTACAAAGTTACCAAAACTACAAGTTTAAAGGGAATCTACAGTACAACAAGGCAATGTACATTTAGAGGAATGTTAGAAATACTGTGGTAGATTTACTAAGTATGTCTAATATTTAGACTTATAATCTTAGGCTAGGCAGACTAAGAAGGCACCAGCTTTATTATGGTGGCTGACGCTGGATGATAAATATGGTGCATGTTTACACTGTCTAGTCTAAGTTTTTACCACCCATTACTTACTTTGCAATAGAACTTTTTGGCATAATTTTGGCCACACTCTTACATTTTAAGAAACATGCCCTTTCGGCAAACACAAATATTTTTCTCTATGTCACGGCCCCCAAGGTGAAAAAATGTTTAAAACATTCCACAAATGTGGTGTAAGGCATGTCTACCATTTATTTCTGCTACAAATTGCACCAGAATACTGGCAAAGTTTGATTCGTAAATTTCCCCCATAGTTAAAGGGTTTCTGTCACCAGATTTAACCCTATTAAGCTATCTGACATTAGCGATTTGCTAATGTCAGCTAAATCTAAGTCGCCTATTCCTACTTTTATCAGTACCCCTGTTACGCCAAAAATCTAACTTTTATAATATGCTAATGAGGCTCTAGGAGCAGGGGGGGCGTTGCTCCTGCTCCTAGAGCCTCCGTTCTCCCACCTTGGTCTCCTCCCTTCAAGTCCTGATTGACAGGGCCAGGCAGCGCTTGCGTCCGTCTGCCAGCCCTGTGCTCTGGTGAAGTCTCGCATCGTTCAGTATTCGGCGAAGGCGCAGTGATTATAGCTGGCAGCCAGCAAGCGTCCCTTCCCTTACTGCGCCGTTCAGACTTCACCAGAGCACAGGGCTGGCAGACGGACGCAAGCGCTGCCTGGCCCTGTCAATCAGTACTTGGAGGGAGGAGACCAAGGTGGGAGAACGGAGGCTCTAGGAGCAGGAGCAACGACCCCCCCCCCTGCTCCTAGAGCCTCATTAGCATATTATAAAAGCTAGATTTTTGACGTAACAGGGGCACTGATAAAAGTAGCATATCGCTAATGTCAGCTAGCTTAATAGGGTTAAATCTGGTAACAGAAACCCTTTAAAGGGGTTGTCCAGGATTTTTATATTGATGGCCTGTCCTCTGACTAGGCCATCAATATCTGATCGGTGGTGGTCTGACAACCCACACCCCTCGCCAATCAGCTGCCTTCCAGCACTAGAGCTATACAGCTCTGTGCACTGTGCTGTGGACAGACTGGCTACAGCAGCACTGCTCCCCACTAAAGTGAATGGGAGTAGCACTGCAGTAGCCAGCTCAATTCGCTACACATTGGACAAAGCTGTGCTGTTCCACTAGATAGGTAATCAATATAAAAATCCTGAGAAACCCCTTTAATTCCAAGAATTATTAGTATCTACTGAGTACAAGCAAGGATACCTTGGTTTTAAAAACCTAATGCACCAGATACATTAATGTTTGTAAAAAATAAGCTCTAATGACATTTCTCTTTATTTTATAAGGTTTATGTAATAAATGGAACGAGCTAACTAATAAAACCCAAATATTATTGTAGGTACTTTGTGTTCATATTTATATTGGCTAACAAAGAGGAAGAAAAGAACATACGTTTTATTGGTCAGGTTGAACCCATTACAAGACGCACTCAAATGACTTCACTTCCTAACTGAAATCTGGAAAATGTGATAATAACATCAACTCTGAGGGGAGAGATGCTGTTTTACAATTAGTACAGAAAATAATATGCCTCAAAATGAAAAATTTGTATTGAATTTTTCCACCAATAAATTCTATTGTGGAAAGATAAAACATAATACAGTGACATTATTATTACATATTTTCTAATACATAATTAATAAAATGCCTTCATTTTAGTTTGTCAGTCCTTATATCAGTTCTTCTGGTCCTGTTGTGATAACAAGACTGACAGCAGAAAACAGTTGGTATCCAACTGCATACCATCAGTAAGCACAATAACGCTCGCTGGGTCAGAACCACGACATCTTGTTTACACCATAGGCCCTTTTACACTAAACAATTTAGTAGGAGATTGTTGGGAAGATAGCGTTCCTTCTGGGCAAGTGCCTGCTCCTCAGTGCATCAGACAGCTGCATTTACATGCAGTGATCTCCTCCATAGTATAGGGAGGAGGGATCTCTAATGCCATTGCTTGGCCCCATGCAGAATTATTGTTTGCCAGCAGCAAAGAGTGATGAGACTCCATGATCTGCTGCCGGCAAACAATGGTGTTGGTGACTGCACAAACTGTCATATTAACCTATGAATGAGCATTTCACTCGTTCTTCAGGTAATCGGAAGCACCTCTACACTGGCAGATAATTGCCAACGAGCGATCGTGTGAACACTTATCAGTGATTGTCTGGCCAATGTTTGGCCAGTGTAAAGGGATCTAATGCTGCAATGGTGAACTACAACACTGGTGAATGGTGACAATTTAAACTCACCACTGACATGAAGTGGATGGAGAAAAAGACAATGGGTGTACAAACGCCGCTCTTAATATCCCCCAGAGCTTCCTTGCTGTTGTGTGTTGAATAATCTGTTAAATTATCAGAGTGTTTTCTTTAGGGCCTTTAATTAAATTGTGAATTGGGCAAGATGACAATTTTCTCCAAAACAAACAGAAGTCAGGGCTTTTAGAGCCAATATGGAGGATATTGGGGACATCTGGGTCAGAGCTCAGTTCCATGATAGCTGTGATCTCTTGGCCTTTTTTTACTTTGATAGTGGCTAACATAATAAGGCTAGAATTCACTTGGACACAAGCCGAGGTGCAGGTATATAAAGAACAGATAGCGGATATAAACATGTCAGGAAATCCAAATTTTATTAAACCCTATGGAATGTAGGACCAGATAACTTTTTCGAAAGTCCTCTTAAGTTTAGTTAGGAAAGGACTAATGTGTGATGCTAACAAATTCGTCCACCACTTAGGATCCAAATTAAGAAGGGACATAGGGTGATAAATATTATATGGAGAGGGGTCTTTGCTGTCTTTAACGTGAGCATTGAATAAGGTAAGGAACTTAGGGACAAGGATGATGGAGAATTTCTTAAAACCGTAAATAGGGAGGCCATCAGGGCCAGGGATTTTCCCAATAGGGATCAAAAAAAGAACCTCTAGTATTTCCTGCAAAGTGAAGTGTCTGAAAGTGTAGGGAGGTTAAGAGAGTGCAAGAAGGATTCAATGAGCGTGTTCAAGGTGGGGGTGAGTGATGGATCTTCAGTTTCCAGATTGTAAAGCGGTTTGTAAAATGAATGAAATTCTGTTGCTATCTCCGAGGAAGAAAGTACAGAGCCGCCAGATCTAGTTTTAATTGAGGAGATGAAGGATTTTTCCTTATGCTTTTTAATCAGTCTAGACATGATTTTAGAACCTCTATCCCCATGAGCATATATTTAATATCTAGACAATAAATAAGCTTTAGCTGACCGAGCATTGAGCAGATCTTTAAGTTGACTCTTCAAGGACTTGAGCTCGTCTTCGGTTTGAGAGGTGGGGGAGTGCTTATGTAATTTTTTGAGGGATCAAATCTTGGTAAGGAGGGATTTAATCTGTTTTTACTGTTGATTTTTTAAACCTGGAATGAAATCCTTATGAGACTACAACAGGATCGCTATTTTAGGAAAATTACTGAGATTAATGCATTCAGACAATATATGAGAAAGCAGATCCAAATGTTTTTTAATAATCTATGAAGGTATCATTTAGCCGTTATGTCCACGAGTGAGCGGAGAGATTTTAGAGAAACAGCGTCACCAAAGAAGGCATATGGACAGAGATAGTTATAGAACTAATTTCTAGTGATGTAATTAAGTGCTATGGAACCAACTATATTGGTAAGTAGGCAATTTAAGAACATGGGTATGTCTAAAGTGAGTCTCTTGCAGAAAAGCTACGCCTAAGTTAAGTTTACGTAAGGTATGGAAGATGTATTTTTTTGAGGGGTATTCATGTCATTAATATTAAAAGGTTTATTATTAAAGAGGTGGGTTTAATGAATGCCATGAGTTCAGTAAGGGGTGTGGTGTATACACTTCAAGTACCAGCAAAAAATCAGTGCCAAGAATGTACCATTAGGGAACAAAATACAACTTTTCACATAAAGTGCCATCAGAGATGGCAAAGAAGCAAAAGAGGAAAGCATGCATACATGGGGCGTAAGGAGCAGCCCAAAAGTGTATACTGGCCATAAGACACTTCTCGTTTCTTTATGCAGAGGGGAATGGAGCATGAGGCCTACAGTAAGTCTGCCAGATCACAAGTAACAGCAGGTAACCTGTTATCAACCCTCATATCTGACAGCATAAGTGTAACTGAAAAGAAAGAGTCTTGTATATGTAATAAGTTCTCCAAAAACTACATGTGAAAAATCCTTAAATCTTATCACTTATTTAAATTGGCAAGGAATAATTCTTAGTTCCGTCATGGGGACTGAAAGAGCCAGAAGAATCGACCCGTGTCAGGAAACAAGGACATGAAGAGTTACATACTTAAGGTGTCAAGATTTACCAAACATACAGTGGTCATGGCTAAGGTATCAAAAGGGCCCCATATACAAGTAAACACAGAGGAAAATATAAAGAAGCCAAAAGCAACCCCTAAGCAAGAGCTCAAGTTGCCCAAGTTACTAGTGGAGTCTTGCTGTTGAGTTGCCAGCGCTCACGCTTGGGTAAGGCAGGCACAGCTGTGTTGAGTTGGACAGGAAGCCAGGATGGGATGTTCAGAGGAGCAATATCCAGAATGGCCCAGAGTTTTTGCAGATCTGTCAGGGTTCTCACAGTGGATTGGTGACCTTCTTTAGATGTAGTTAGGCTAAAAGGATAGGGCCAGAGTACAGGAAGCGTCTTGGTGCAAAGAGTGTCTATAAGAGGTTTTAGTATTCAGTGCTTCACCAGGTTGCTTCAAGCAATATGCTGAAAGATTTACACCTTCTGCGTGGGAGACGTCAGGGGTTTCTCTGGCTTTTTGTAAAATAGTGGCAGTGTCCACAAAGCTCAGCAAGCCAAAAATGACATCCCTAGGAGGGTCAGTTGAAGGGCTCATGCACACAAACACGTGCTGGCCAGGCCGCAAATTTCACTTGAATGGGGTGCACTCCTTTTTCTGCCGTGCAAAGGCATGGACAGAAAATCCACGGAAGCACTCTGTAGTGCTTCCGTGGGCTTCCAATCCGTGCCTCCAATCCACACCGCACTGTATACAAGTGAATATCGTGATACGGTGCGCACATGGCTGGTGCCAGTATATTTCGAACCCACTGATTGCGGGCTGCAATATGACCACAGCTGGGCAATGGCTCAATAACTTGTTCACCCTGTTTTTACCCAATAGAGAGAGGAAAATTTCCTGAGCAGTCTACTTCGGTTATCCTGATCTTCCAACAGAAGGAGAGCTTGGTTTAGGAGATCCTGGTGTGCAGGCAACTAAGCCAGAAGAGCTTTGCTATGTTGTATCATAGAGGAGTGAGACATATCCAGAGATTCAACTCTGTGGCTGATGTGTTTAACACCAGCTTTAATGTCAGCCAGAACTTTCATCACTTTCAGGATACAGCTTGAGTTAAAGGGGTTAATGTAAAAAATAAAAATCAGAGATCATATAGTACATGACCATCTCTTTTTAAGAAAGCTAGAACTAGCCCTGAACCTCACATTGCTCTGATAGATTTATATCAAGCTAGCAGCTAAAATTTTCAAGTTAACTAACTGATCTATGGGTGTCCAACTGCTGGGATCCCCACTGATCCTGAGAATGGGAGTCCCATTCCCGTCCTGATGGAATGGCAGGCTGCGCATAAACCCTGCTGCTTCATTCATTCTCTGCTGTACTGCGGAAACAGTGCTCAATTATTTTTGTTACTCCATCAGGACCGGAGAACAAACCCTAACGACTAGTTGGTTATCCTGTGGACAGGGGATAACTTGAAAACTTGGCACAACCTCTTTAAGGTACCAGATAAGCCCTTTAACTTTATTAATCCCTGGTATGTATATGAAATGTTGTGGCACTCCTCTCTTGATTTGTACAGCAGCCATTTTATTTATTTCATTTTTTCTTCCCCATTGTGCAGGATACCAATTATGTTTATGTTTCTGTTTTCTATTGCTTATTTTTCTCTGTAAAAAGAATGAGAAAGGGGATGATTTGAAATAGTAATACTTTGTGGGATTTCTTTTAGATTTTTGAAAACTTTTTACCTTTTATTTTTATTCCTTTTAGTGAACTTGAACATGCAATATTAATTACACACAGCACTGTAGTTTATGGGGATTGTGACATCTTGTGGTTTAATATGATGATTACAATGGCAGACCAGTGAACCTTTACAGGGACCTAGCCTGCTATGACAATTCAATCCTACCCTCTATGATTTTAACGGGGGTCAGAGGGAGCCCCTTTCCTCTGACTAACCACTTAGATGCAACATTTGCAATTTACCACGCCATCGGAGTAGATAAATGTTCGTGATCGGGGTTATCACCAATCACAGACATTTCATGTGGTTTTCGGTTATGTAACAAAGACGTCACGCACCAGCTCCCAAGTCGACATTGTAATAGAACTGTTACAAGGGCAGGCCTAAAAGTCTTTACAAGGATCTAGCCTGCCATGACAACCAATCTGCAACTCACTCTGCAACTGCCGCACTCTCTGCACTTTGATTGACAGGGTTAGTCATGGAAAACTTCATCACACCTCGTGTTGTAATTAAAGTGGAGAGGCAGTTGCAGAGAGAGCTGAGCCTCTAGGTGTAATAGCAACGCTCCAGTTGCTCCTAGCAGTTCAATTGCATATATTAAAACTTCATTTTTCTCAGCAATGCTGGCAGATATGAACATGGAACCAACACAGATGCCCTCAGCTGCCAAGTGCACATGTAACAGGTCAGCCAGTATCATAGATACAAGTCTGCTGACAGATGCCCTCTAAGTTTAGATCTATTTCAATGCATATCAATTCCCACCCACTAACTTTGTTAATCGAAGAACATTTAGAATGTGACTTTTAAGAACAAACTCAGAAAAAAAGATCTGGTTGTCAATAGAATCTAAGAGAACTGTTACAACATGTCTGGCATAGCTTGGTTGCTTTAAATTACACTGAAACCATTTACAGTACATTGTAGCAGAATCTTACACCTGATATTATGGTAACAAAGACTCTTGTGACCAAAATTAGAATTTGAGATGCTTTATCATCTATACAAATATTTGCATTGAAAATGTAATTCAGTAAATCTGCCAATGACAAATTTGAACTATCAAGTGATGTCCAGATTTCATACTTCAATAGTTCAATACCACACGTAACAAACTAGAGGGGATGGAAAATGTTTTCCGAAAAGCATGGCGCACTCCCAGAGTCTAACTAAACACAGACTTATTTCCACAGGATGGCTATAAAACTCTTAGGTGGTGCCAACTTCATTTCTTTAGACACCTTCTTTACTGGCAAGTGCTATTGGCCTGGCTCTGGCTAGTCTCCTATTGAATACGTTAATTGTATGTGTATGACGCCAAGATACAAAGAATATTGAACTGCCTAATGCTCCCATTGTGTTCACGTGGACAAGACAAATCTTTCTATTATATTAAACTCTACTGGTTATACATCTAAAGTTGGCGGGCAGCATCTGAGTCTTCCATGTATGACACTGCACACAAAAAGTTCACCTTTTATGCTACAAATTTCCATGTACCACTGGAAAGCAGTAGGACAAACTGGCCAAAACTATCACCTAGGACTTTGACCTTAATGAACCACTCAACTTGTTTCCCTGGAAAGCTTCTTGAGTTGCTGCTATTACTATGCACATAGTTTGAAGGAGTACTTCTGCTTTTCAGGTACTCTACATAAACTATTAGAGAACTGCATGTTGAATAGCAATAATTTATGTATTTTCTAGGGAACATGGCGATAGTTAATGCAGATAGGAAATATTAATAACCAATGGTTGCAAAGGTAGGGCTCTACCCTAATATGAGGTAAATTTTGAATCTCATCAGATTTATTCCCGGAGGTGCCTACAATCATATCTTCTATGTTAGGGTCTAACACAAGGGCCAGTTTTATAAGAAGCCAATTAACACAAAGAAACCCAAAACCTCATCAAAGCTTGTAGTACTCTGTAGGTATTAAATGGGCTTTCTCAGACTAGAATATTGATGACCTATCCTCAGGATAGATCATCGGTATCTGATTAGTGGGGTTCTGACAACTTGTACTGCCACAGGTCAGCTGTTTGAAGAGGCCTCAGCACACCAGTGAGCGCTGCGGCCTCCTCACAGCTAATCAAGCATAGAGCCATTCCTATTGCAGAACAGGCCCATTCACTTGAATGAGACTAGGCCATGTGACCGATGAACATGACACCGCTGGCCTAGTAAGACGACGCAGCACTCACTGGAGCACCATGGCCTCTTCAAACAGCTGATCGACAGGGGTGTCAGGAGCAGGGCTGTGGAGTCGGTAGATAAATTTTCCGACTCCGACTCCTCAGATTTTGAAACTTCCGACTCCGACTCCTCGACTCCGATGTATTTAATATACAAATACGAAGCTGTTCCACCAAGTTCTTCTAATCTCCTCTAGCACAGAGGTAGTTGAGCAGAAGCTGCTGCCTTCTCCTTTGTGTGCTGATCTTCTGCTGAAGATAGAGCAGTGGGAGGATCCAGGAAGGGGCAGGGGAAGGGGCATTTATTTTAAAACATGATTTTCCTAGTAGAATCCCATAGTCATGTTTAAAATTTAAGCTAACAATCTGAGTTTACATGTTTTATAGCCTTAGCTGAATGATAGCAGTTTTTCAAATGGTTTACAGCTTCAGTCTTGAACTATTGACTATCCATTCCCTTCACTTATACAAGTGTCTCCAGTCCTTAATCAGTTATCAGTGAGAGGCTAGGATAACCATGGGTTCCCTGTAACAGCAGACCACAAGACAATGGAAAGTGGAAGTATTGCCGCTCCTTAAAGGGACACTGACAGGCTGATTTTCCAGCTAAAGATATATATATACTGGTATTCATCAGAGAATTAGGAATAAAACTATACTAATGTTACCCCCAGTTAAGCTGTACTTGTGTTTAAAAAACATTTTAATCTGTATGAAAATTCACTATCTTTGTGCCCAATGGGGCAGCGTCTCCTGCGGCTTTGTGCCCAGCTGCACCCGAAGGACAGCTGCCCAGCGCTGTTCCCCTCGTTATTATTCACTGCACTGGCCTTTTTTTTCAGGCTAGCCGAACGCTGAATTCCTGCGCAGGCGCACGTGTAGAGTGCTGGCAGCAGCCTCGTCTGGCTATGCTGAGGCTGTGCCAGCTTTCTCTCTTCCTCCTCGCTACCAAGTCCTGTCTAGTGCTGCCAGTACTCTACATGTGCGCCTGCCCCCTTGGGCACAAAGGTAGAGAGTTTGCATATTGATTAAAACGTTTTTAAACACAAGTAAACCTCAACTGGGGGTAACAGTCATCTAGTTGTATTCCTAATCCTCTGATGAATACCAGCAGATATATCTTTAGCCGGTAAATCAGCCTGTCAGTGTCCCTTTAACTGCATAGTAAAGCATATGAAAAGCATGCTTCTTTACGGTCACTTAATGTCTTTGTTTAGCGGTAACGTGACGCACTGCATGCATTGGCCTTTATTCTTACAGTAGAAAAGTAATTAATTATAACTTTATCTGAATTGGGACATTTAAACTTGCTTTTTTTTATTCCAATTTAAATCTAGTAGGAGTCGGAGTCGGTCCATTTTTTGCCGACTCCGACTCCAGGTACCCAAAATTGCCTCCGACTCCACAGCCCTGGTCAGGAGTCCAACCCCCACTAATTAGATATTACTAGCCTGGGCGCTAACCATTTACGCATACTCATTCACATAAATGGGTGAGTCTTGCATGAAAATCAGTTTTGCTGTGATCTTCTCTGAACCGACCAATGGTCCGGGCAGGTCACTGCATTTGTGAGCTGGACAATAAAGGGTCAGTGTTCAGTCTGGATGCTGGACGTTCTACACGGACAGCACATGGATGTGAACACCACTCTTCTGAATGAGCCCTATTACATCTAACCAAATGCAGCACCAACTTACTTGCGTTTACAACTGATATACACATAATCAGCCGCTAATTCCTGCACTGACCTCTGGGTTCTTTTTCTTGTGTGGCAATTCAAGAAAGTTTTGACAAGGAATACTGCATTTGCATTGGAATACAGGCAGCAAGAAGAAAACAGCAAGAGCTGAAAATGCTAATGAATAACGAGGGGGCCAAAGACTGACACAGGGGGTTACGCACACTAGGACTAGGGCCATGGCTGCTGTGTGTGGATTTGCTGTTTTCCAGGCAATATGAAGTGTGAAATGATGCTTATGACCTGTTCTCTGCAAAGCAGACATAAAAGCTACATAAGATTTCTTGTGTCTACTTACTGGAAAACAACAGGGATTTATTTTTACCTCATACATCTTCATGTTGCAAGCATAATGCCAGGACCCAATAATTTAATCTGAATACAGCAATCAAACGCTCACAGAAACACTAGCAATCAGGAGCTCAGCTTCATTAAATGCCATCATTATTCTTCTTGGGCCTTTTATTGACATGACTTCTACCAGACTGGAGAAAATGCTACATTCGTGACCACTAATTGTTCTGATTGAAGCGGAAAAAAGCTGCTGGATGACTCTGTGGCAAATGTATTGCTGCAGCCTTACCACATACCACAAAAAGCAGAGAGAACATAATTAAATTCTATAAATTGTCACTTTCTGTGGCCTTAAAGACAAATATAAAAAGCATAAACTAAGCCAATACCACCATCCTTAGTCTCAAACTTCCTCCGGTTATACTGGTAAAAAAAAATACTAATTTCATTGACAGAAACAGGAAGTATGGGTTATATTGGTTCAATATCTAGATCTTAACTGGACTGAACAGCAGCAGTAATATGAGGACAAGATAAGTATTTAGTGACAAGGTTTCCATGACAACTCTGCATTTGACAGAAAGAATGGTTGTCATCAGCAGATTATATCTCAGCAAAAATGTAAAACATTACACCTTTTTGATGTACGTAAAGGGCAAACATACCAACATTTTAGTTGGTTAATTTGGGACATATAAACCCCACCCCTAGTAACACCCTAAACACTCAAGGGGAGTGCCCACTTATGTGTAGGGTTTGCTTTAGCGCCATTTCCAGCCCAGGACAGCCCACATTTGCCAGGTATGTCTCTGAAAATCAGGGACCGTCCCTGCAATTTCAGAAGAGTTGGCAACTAAGGTATGAAAATATCTTCAAGCATGGTCTCTAATAGTGTACCGACAAACGTCCTCAAAATTGAGAAATATATTTGCTTTCTGTCAGGCCTAAACCACATGATGGTTACTGGTACAATAACTGGCTATTATTGCACTGTGGGTCCTGCATCAAGTTCTTCTCTTAAAGGTGACAGCTCAATACATGTTAAATATCACCACAAAGAACCTCCTTCAGAATCTCAGATAGGTTCTCATAGTCTTTCATTATAGACTTTTACAGCAATGTGGTTTGTACTTATGGTACATTACAGCTTGCTAAGGGATCATTACTTCAGAATGCGAATCACATATGAAACCTGCATGAAATTCAGCACAGAGGATGTTAGATGACTGATTGCTTTCTCTCTGCAAACCTCACATTTTCCATCTGAACAGGTTGCCAAGTGCACTTCCTGTCACAAGTCTCAGTGAAGAAGCTGAAGAGAACATGGCACGGATGTACAATCTATTCTATCTTTCCATAGCTGAAACTGTATGGAAGTGTGTTTTATTCAATACAAAACATTAAGAAGTGAAATGGTCCTTAAGGGTACTTTCACACTAGCGTTAGAAGAATCCGGCAGGCAATTCCGTTGCCGGAACTGCCTGCCGGATCCAGAAATCCGTATGTAAACGGATATCTTTTTTTTCCGGGTCCATTAGACTTTTGCATTGAAATAGCCGTCTTTACGGTATCATCCGGAAAAACTGATCCGGTATTTCAATTTTTCAAAGCTAGAAAGAACTACGCAAGCGCAGACCGGAAAACCGGATCCGGTGTTGCGGCAATTTCCGGAACACTTGGTACTGGATCTGGCATTAATACATTTCAATGGAAATTAATGGCGGATCCGGCAAGTGTGGTAGTGTTCAGGGATTTTGGCCGGAAAAAATACAGCAGCATGCTGCGGTATTTTGTCCAGTCAAATGCCGTACAAGGGACAGAACGGAAGACATCCTAATGCACACTCAACGGATTGCTTTCCATTCATAATGCATTGGGACAAAACTGATGCGTTTTTTTCCGGTATTGAGACCCTTTACCGGATTTCAATACCGGAAAAGAATAACGCTAGTGTGAAAGTACCCTAAATCACATAAAGACATTTCGTGCGCCGCGTGGACTTTAATATTGTCCATCATCTTTACACATCCATGTACTGTATCTGACCAACACCAATATTGTTCAACCCGAGACAATTCTCTGCGTTATGATTTTCCTCCACAGTCACTGGAACAAACCACTAGACATGATTTTTTGTTTACTAAATGATACTTCTTAGGCTGGTGTCATACAAAGATTTTTTGGGGAGTTTTTTTTAGGACGGCTGCTGCGGTGACCAGCCTACTGTAACCTGCGATGCTAGGGAGGCTAGCCACCGTCGCAGCCCACTATTGGCTGCTCCCCCTGTTGACAGACGTTTTGATCCTCAATATGGAGAGATGCAGAGGTGGCCGTGCAGGGATCCGAAGTGACGCGGGTGCCTGGGAGCAGGCAAGTATGCTCTAGAGGAGGGGCCTGGGCATTCTGGGGGTCATTATAGGGACTGGATAACCCCTTTAAGGGTCTAGCCACATGGTCAGGTTTCTGCATGCAGGTTTGAAAGCCAAAAGCAGGAGTGGATCATAAAAGGAGAGAAAGTATAAAAAGACAGATATGACATCCTCTTCAATTCACTCCTGGTTTTGTCTTCCAAAACTGCATGCAAAAACCTGACTACAGTGCCTTGCAAAGGTATTCACCCCATTTGGCTTCTTCGTGTTTTGTTACATTACAGCCTTAAGTTCAATGTTTTGTTAATCTGAATTTTAGGTGATGGATCAGAACACAATAGTCTAAGTTGGTGAAGTGAAATGAGAAAAATATATAAATAAAACTATTGTTTAGAAATAGAAAACAGAAAATTGTCATGTGCATATGTATTCACCCCCTTTGTTAGGAAGACCATAAAAATCTCTGGTGCAACCAGTTACCTTCAGAAGTCACATAATTAGTGAAATGATTTCCACCTGTGTGCAATCTAAGTGTCACATGATCTGTCATTACATATACACAACTTTTTTGAAAGGCCCCAGAGGCTGCAGCACCTAAGTAAGAGGCATCACTAACCAAACACTGCCATGAAGACCAAGGAACTCTCCAAACAAGTAAGGGACAATGTTGTTAAGAAGTCAGGGTTAGGTTATAAAAAAATATCCAAATCTTTGATGATCCCCAGGAGCACCATCAAGTCTATCATAAACAAATGGAAAGAACATGGCACAACAGCAAACTTGCCAAGGGACAGCAGGCAACCAAAACTCACAGACCGGGCAAGGAGGGCATTACAGAGACCTAAGGTAGCCCTGGAGGAGCTGCAGAGTTCCACCGCAGAGACTGGAGTATCTGTACATAGGACGACAATGAGCCGTATGCTCCATAGAGTTGGGCTTTATGGCAGAGTGGCCAGAAGAAAGCAATTACTTTTAGCTAAAAACAAAAAGGCACGTTGTGAGTTTGCGAAAAGGCATGTGGGAGACTCCCAAAATGTATGAAGGAAGGTGCTCTGGTCTCATGAGACTAAAATTGAACTTTTCGGCCATCAAAGAAAACGCTATGTCTGGCGCAAACCCAACACATCACATCACCCAAAGAACATCATCCCCACAGTGAAACATGGTGGTGGCAGCATCATGCTGGGAGGATGGGACTTGGAAGCTGGTCAGAGTTGAGGGAAAGATGCATAGTGCTAATACAGGGATATTCTTGAGCAAAACCTGTACCACTGTGTGTGATTTGAGGCTAGGACGGAGGTTCACCTTCCAGCAGGACAATGACCCCAAACACACTGCTGAAGCAACACTTGAGTGGTTTAAGGGGAAACATGTAAATGTGTTGAAATGGCCTAGTCAAAGCCCAGATCTCAATCCAATAGAAAATCTGTATTCAGACTTAGGCTACTTTCACACTCGTGTTTTGGCTTTCCGTTTGTGAGATCGGTTCAGGGCTCCCAAAAGCGGTCCAAAACGGATCAGTTTTGCCCTAATGCATTTTGAATGGAAAAGGATCCACTCAGAATTCATCAGTTTGCTTCCGTTCAGTCACCATTCCGCTCTGGAGGCTGCCTGCAGCGTTTTGCTGTCCGCCTAACGAAGCGGAGCCAAAACAGATCTGTCCTGACACACATTGTAAGTCAATGGGGACGGATCCGTTTTCTCTGACACAATGGAAAACAGATCCGTCCCCCATTGACTTTCAACGGTGTTCAAGACAGATCCGTCATGGCTATAGAAGACATAATACAACCGGATCCAATCATGACGGATGCTTGCGGTTGTATTATTATAACGGAAGCGTTTTTGCTGATCCATGATGGATCCGCAAAAAACGCTAGTGTGAAAGTAGCTTTGAAGATTGCTGTTCACAACTGCAAAGCATTCAACTTAAAGGAGCTGGAGCAGTTTTGATAGGAGGAATGGGCAAAAATCCCAGTGGTAAGATGTGGCAAGCTCATAGAGACTTATCCAAAGTGACTTGGAGCTGTGATTGCCCAAAAGGAGGCTCTACAAAGTATTGACTTTAGGGGGGTGATAAGTTCTGCACATTGACTTTTTCTGTTATTTTGTCCTATTTGTTGTTTGCTTCACAATAAAAAAACAAAACAAAACAAACATTTTTAAAGTTGTGGGCATTTTCTGTAAACTAAAAGATGCAAATCCTCAAACAATCTATGTTAATTCCAGGTTATGAGGCACCAAAACACGAGAAAAGTCAAGGGGGTGAATACTTTTGCAAGGCACTGTATGTGGCCGTTCTCTTACTACTGTTAAAGCTTTAATAGAAACGTAAAGGGGTTGGCCCATCCCACACATTGGTGGCATATTGCTAGAGTATGTCACCAATGTCAAATAGAAGCGGGTCCCACCCCAATTCTAGATCAAAGTGAATGAGGTTGCAATGCGCAAGTGCGGCCGCCTGCCAAACAGGTGAACGGAGAGGTGGGCGCGGTTGCGCAATGCACTCTCCATCCACTCCTATGAAAGTTTCGCAAATAGCCGAGCAGTCCCTCTGCTTTTTTTTTAACAGAATGGAGGGCATGCTGTGCATGTGTGGTGCACCTTTTTCACTTTGTGGACCCTATTCTAGAGATAGCTGAGGGTCCCATAGGTGGGACCCACAGCTAGCTGACATTGGTGGCATGTCCTAGAGGTAGGTCACCAATGTGTGACAATCAGTGATAGAAATCACTGACCAAAACACTGATGTGTGAACTAGGCCTAAGGAGAAGGATATCTGGCTAAGGTAGGTGTCCACTGATACTGCAGTTACTGGTATGATGTCAGTGGCATGGATAAAAACATAGTGCTTTTTCCTCGCTGCATTTCCCCTTTCCACGCACACAGAAACAGGATTTCAGAGCAGCCTATTCGGAGTGAGATATAAATCATTACAAGACAGCCTGCTCTGTCAGTTCCTCAAAAGAAGACAAAAGATACAAAAATATCTTGTGCAAATGAAGTGAGCACCACGTCAGCAGCCAGATGAACGTGGGAGGCCAGATAAGACTCAGTTGCTGCAAAGGGCAAATTATTAAGAGAATACTTGTGTTTTTTTTAGCTTTGTTCTTCCTGCCTGAGCTCACCCATCACAGCACATGATAACATAAGTGACACCTGACAGCCTTCCTCCTCCCACGCTGTAATTGCAGTTTCATAAGGGCCAAGGAAATCGTAGCAAGCTCGAAACTTGAGGCAGATCTGGTGTCAGAGAAGCGGGTTATAAATAGGCGCAGCTGGGTTTATATTTAGCTTGTGAACATTTTTTTTTCTTTGTGAAAATCGGTTATCTGGCTTAACTATCTGATGCCCAACAGCTTCCTGTTTCTATTTATATCAGGAGACGGCATGACCTGAGTTGAGGGGGAGGACACCTAGACGGAAAATCAAAGTCAAATCTTTCCACTGCTGCTGTTATACTCATTCACCTAGAACAATGCCTTGTATATTGTTACACAGCCAGCTCGTGGAGATTTGACACTAGAACGCTGCTGCCGCTTCCAGAAAATAATTATTTTTTTTTCCAAGACTCCATAACATTCTTCAGTAGATTCCCCAAGGTTATACTGCAAATAAGTCACGAAGATGATAGACGCTCAGTATTGCTCCCTGGACTTAGATAAAAGGAAATCCTCATCCTGGTTAATGTTTCCAAATCCAATTGACAAAATAATGTATAATTCACATTGCTCCTTTGAAACAAATTTCAAACAATGTAATGCACTAATGTGCGATTATCTTTTTTACTCATGGCCACAAATGTGACGTTTTCTCCAATCCACTCCGCGGCCACCTTCAGACTTTCCAGTTAAGGCCTCTTTCACACGAACGTCCGCAATGCACGGGCACCGACCGTGGGCCAGCCGCATGTGGATCGCGGACCCATTCACTTAAATGGGGTCCACGATCCATCCGTTCCGCAAAAAGATAGAACAAGTTCTATCTGTTTGCGGAACGGAACCCCCCGTGGTTCGGTTCCCCACCGCATCTCCAGATTTGCAGACCCATTCAAGAGAACGAGTCCACATCCGTAATGCGGAATGCACACGGCCGATGCCCAGTGTATTACGGGCCGCAATACTGCCACGGGAGCAGTACAGCTGTGTGAAAGAGGCCTAAGGCCCCATTCACACGTCCGCAATTCTGTTCCGCATTTTGCGGACCCATTCATTCCTATGGGGACACTCTATGTCCCGCCCGGATCCAGAATTGCGGATTCACACTTCCGGGTCCGCAAAAAAATAGAACATGTCCTATTCTTGTCCGCAATTGCGGACAAGAAAAGGCATTTTCTATGAGAGTCCCGCGATGTGCGGTATGTAAAATGTGGAACACACATTGCCGGCGTCCGTGTTTTGCGGATCCGCGGAATGGGGCCTAAGAGTGGGTTCACTCATAGGTTTTTGGGGCAATTTTTCTGGCAGTTTTTTTTTAAATCAAAGCAAGAAGTGGGTTGGAAGGGAATAAATATATAAAGGAAAAGCTTATACTTTTTCCTGCTGGATCCACTTCCACTTTGTCTCAGAAAAACTGCCATAAAAACCTATTTGTGAACTCACCCAAAGGCCGCTTTCACATGAGCATATTGAAATCTAGTCAGTATTCTGGCTCTGGAGTATGCATTTATTCCTGATGATTTACCATCAGTATTGTCATCAGTACTGCTTCAGGATTTTATCAGGATTTACATGTGCATTCTTCCTTTCTGCATTTTTTTACACTCCCATAAACTGTAATGTGCGTATTTGGAAGCAAACACGCACAAAACTCGGATATGCTGCGGATTTCAAATACTGACAGAAATAATACGCCCATTTGAATGACCCAATTTATCATCATTATCAGTACATAAAATATCCGGGCCAAATACAGATACAGATTGTAAAAGCGGCCTAAAGCGAACATCTACTTGCTCAGTCATACTGAAGCATTAAACTACATAACAGCACACATTACCAGAATTGAGAGAAAATGTGGAACGAATCCATGCTGCTTAGTGCTTGTGGACATCACCTATACACCTCTGGTAACCATTATGGCTTTTCTGCTCCATCAAATGATGTGTCAGATCCCGTAAATGATGGACAGCATCAATACCCAACAGATTACAATGAATACAATAGGGTCTGTTGGGTTTTCATCATGTGTATGTCATTACACCTGACAAATCATGCTGTGCTGTTTTATTCCGCTTTTTTTATTTTTATCTGCAATGGATGATTATCACAACTGAAAATGTGAACACATTTTTAGTGGCCACATGTCAGACTGGTGGTGGTCAAATAGTGGGGAGAATATTTTTACTTGGCACACAACCACTTTAACATTGCTTAAAGAGTCACCATACTTTCACACAATTTCATTTCATTTAATAGAGAATAGCAAATTTCAAAATCACGTTATTTAAAAAATATGCCCTGCATCCACCTGAAAAAGCTATATAGTCATGGCGACTGGGGGTCTTACTTCCACCTAATTTACAGGCCACTGCCTGTTGTCAGGCAAGATCTGCCCCTGGTAACAGAGACACAAAAGAAGGTTGAGAGGAAGTGGGGGCCTGTCACAGCCAGCCGAGACCCTGAGCCTGATAAAACAACTGATTCTACCCAGCACTTGAAGATTATAGGAGGGTCCTGCTTTTTTGTAAGGGTGATCTCTCCCACCTTGCCTGTTCTCTGAGCTCCAGAGCTGTAGTGGGAAGTAAGGGAAAGGACTTCACAGCAGTACAGTGCTAGCACACTTCACAGAAGGGATACACCCCCAGCTTCTGAGTGAAATGTATCTAGCTGTGCAGCTGAAACAGGGATAATATGGCTGGAAGACTTTACGTAAGCCCAAAAACCCTGTTCCTTCACAGTTATTATTGTACAAAGAAAAATAAACTTTTTTTGACTACTCAGGTACACTTTAAATGTCTCAACAGTAATATTGAGGACCAACTATCATTTTGCGGACAGGCAACCTATTCATGCTTCTTAAGCTGGAACTGTGAACTGGAAAAAAATGTTCAGTGGGGATCATTTACAAAGACCAATGTCTTACACTAGTCTTTGATTCCTCCTGCGCTGATAAAGGATGCATCTAATTTATGATGAGGCATGCACTTTGTCAAAAAACTAGGTGCACCTTTGACAGTCTGTGTAACTTTTTTTACGCCAAACACTGGTGTAAGTGTGCTAGTAAATGACTCTCCTTGTATTCTTATAGCCAGCACACTACCTAGATCTCAATTCGTTAGAGCACATTAGTGGTGTGGTGGAATAGGAAATGAGCAGAATTTATAACTGTCAATTCTGTAGCAACAATATTATACCAACATTTTTTCAACATTTTATTAAATACAAAAAAATGTGTGCCACTCTGGAGGTAATATACTCCTTACTGCAGCACTTCCCAGCATCCCAGTGTAATCAGTGGGTTGTCCACAGAAGGTGTCTACTCCGGCTTAAAGAAAGCATCAGTCTTTCAGATCCGTCATAGGATCTCAATAGCGGTAGAAATTAATTCATTGTCAATGGGGACAAAACTGAAGAAACGGAGTGCACCAGAATGCATTCCATTCCGTTTGGTTGCGTTCCCATCATGGACAGAATAACTCTGCAAGCAGCGTTCTTCTGTCTGCAATGTGGTGTGGAGGAGCAAGACGGATTCGTCCTGGCACACAATGTAAGTCAATGGTGACGGATCCGTTTTCTCTGACACAATAGAAAACGGATCCATCCCCCATTGACTTTCAAAGGTGTTCATGACAGATCCGTCATGGCTATATAAGACATAATACAACTGGATCCAGCAAAAACGCTGGTGTGAAGGTAGCCTTAAACATGGAATAAAATGGGGATTGCAGTCAGCACAACCCAATACGCAGGTGCACGTTGCTATGGTGAAATACACATACAAACGTAAAAACAAAGGTGCAATGGCACACTGCAGCTAGAGCTCCGTCCTGCCACTATGCTGGATGTTAGCTGAGGCATTAGTTTATATTTTGGCCAAATTATGTAAGCCACCCACCACTTCACGGTTGCCTCTATGAGTGGTCCCTAACATTAATTCTTACCTTTTATGGGCCATATCAGCCACACACACAGCCACAGCCTTACACATGGGACTCCAACTACAAAGGGATTGTCCTGCTTTTTATTTTTTTACTTTTTAAAATTTCAACCCCAGCCTGCTGTACCTGTTCTATAAAACATACTCACCTGCCTCCTGTCCCTCTGTTCCAGCTCCTTGGCAACTTTCCTTGCTCTTCCTGTCCCCATCCTGTAAACTTCCAGTCATGACATGTGCCTTTACAACCAATCTCTGGCCTCAGCAGTGATGTGTCTCCGAACAGTACATTACTGCTGAGGCCAGTCATTGCCTGCAGCAGTGTATGTAACCCCTCCATCTGGTTGTTTACAAGATGGTGACCAGAAGACCAGTGAAGCAAGCCATAGAGTTGGAATGGAGCCATGGAGAGCAGATGAGTGTGTGTTTTTCCCCCACAGGTACAGCAGGAAGACGTTTAAAAGTAAAAGAAGTTGGACAACTTACTAATATGGCATCTCCATCAATCTGGTTTCTTTGGTGGCTGCCAAATTGCTTCCCCATGGATCAAGTTGCCAATAGATTCTCCACTCAGTGGGAAACATACCACAACTCATCCTGAGTCCTTCAGCACAGTTCTTTGAAACCTTTCATCACAGCAGTTACTTGGAATTGTTTTAGATGTTCATTGTGTCTACCTCAAGGGAAAGAAGACTGTGTACACCACTGGGAGTATTAGGCAGGACCTGGTAATCATTGCTTCCCATGGTTGAATGCTTCTGGTGCCCACAAGAACAGCAGTGGGTGGTTGGAAATGCTCGAGTGATAATCCCTGTGGTGTGTTCAGACAGTGGTCCAGCAAGAACATCCCATGAGTATGCCTGGCTTTCATAATGCTGGTCTAACTGAGCCTTTGCAGAGTACAGCAAGCATTTGACATTGTTTTATGAAGGAAATGTTGTTAGACTACACTATGTTTGAGTAGTTTGTACAGAAGGCGTTCATTATAAAGTATATAGACTTCAGAGAATTAATAATAACTTGCTCTAATTTCCTTGCTTCACAGGCATCATGTTATCAAGAATGCAGCCAGAGCCCATGTACGTCAGAAGAACAGAATAACTGCACAGCATGAAAATGCAGAGGCCGGAAATCAGTCACCCAGGTAAACATTAAAGGCATTTTGTGTGCTACGGTATATTTACTTCAGGAAACGTTGCATCAGCAGAAAACCGTGATTCCCAACCTCACGTTGGGAGGTGTAAAGCAGGGCAGGTTATCCCAGGATCACTGTACGGCCATAAAGTGTTTATTCTATTGCAGTGAACATTGGATAGCCTGGGGCTATATTAAAAGTATCATATGGCAATAGTAACAATATTACGGCTTTTATCTTAACTTTGATGTCTAAATTCAGGACATGCAACATAATTATACCAGGGGTATCTTAAAGGGAACCTGCCATCATGAAAATGCAGTGTATTCTGTAGGTATTGTGTTATAGAGCAGGACATGATAATAGAATATGTCACAAAATAGAAATCAATAGGGGAAACATCCGCTGTCTAACCAGCTTTAAAATGAAGCTACAGAAAGTGTCAAGCGCTGTAGTATTGTTTTGTCATAAATCACAGTACGATATTTCCTTTAAAGGGGTTGTCCATCTTTTCTATGTTGGTAATTATACTCACCTGATCCCCGCTGCTGGGTTCCGGTTCCATTGCTGCCCCGCTGGCTCTATAGGTACTGGATCTCACAACATCCACATGTGGTTTGATCATGTGACACCCATGCAGTACGTGATCCAGTGAAAACATAACTACTGCAGCCAGCCATTGGCTGCAGCGGTCACATGACCCATGTCATTGTCAAACCACTGTTGACATAGTGAAACCCATGATCTGCAGATACAGCGGCAGGATAGCAATAGATAGCGGCAGGCAGCAATAGAGCTGGAATCCAGTGGCAGGGATCAGGTAAGTATAATCACCACAGAAGGTCTGACCATGCTGTGGGGGTCTTATTCTTCAAGTGATTGTGGCACAACTACTTGTATACTATATATGACTGTGTACAGTCACTGCAATCATTTTTAATAACTTAATCTAGGCATGGAACATGCATGGACTAGTCACTGCCCCTGTCTGTGCATGGAACTAATACACGCCTCGTTCAGCAGGCCCTAAGATATCTTTGGAACACATAGGGGGAGATTTATCAAACTGGTGTAAAGTAGAACTGGCTTAGTTGCCCATAGCAACCAATCAGACTACACCTTTCATTTTCCAAAGGAGCTGTGAAAAATAAAAGGCGGAATCTGATTGGTAGCTATGGGCAACAAAGCCAGTTCTACTTTACACCAGTTTGATAAATATGCCCCCTGCATGTTTGCCAGGGAGTTACTATTGAACCTCAAATGCCTAGTGCCATCATTAAGGAACCCACAGACAAACATATTTCTCAGTATATAAAATCCTGTTATTGGACATCACATGATCGGCACCATTGATTATTTTACAATATGTTTGAGAGTCTCTGTACGTAACATCAAACTTCTAATCATCAGGAATGCTGACTAACTTTAAAGGCTCAGCCGGGCAATTTATATTAACCCCTTAGTGACCACCAACACGTGTTTTTACGGCAGTCACTAAGGGGTCTTAGGCTGGGCCGCCGCTTTTTTACGGCGGCCCAGTCTAAGCGCTGCACGGGAGCAACATTGCATGAGAGCCGCAGCCCTGCTCTAACAGCCCGGACCGGCAGGAGTGTCCGCCGCATGTAATGCGGTGACAGAGGGAGCGGACTCTCTCTGTCTCCCATTGGCACCCCGCCATCACATTTGTGTTTGAAGGCATCTGTTGTAGGCCCTGGTCCTGGCTGTAGTAATTTCAATGTTAAAATAGGGATAACGCATTGCATTTTAAAAGCAATCAAAATACTGTCTGTTATAGTCCCCTTGTGGGACTATTAAGTGGAAAAAAAAAAAAAACACACATTTATTAAATAAATAAAAAATACACTTTTCAATGAAAAAAATTGCAAAAAATAAATAAATCTCCCCCTATATTTGGTATTACCACGTCCGTAACGACCCGGACTACATAAATATTACATAAATTAGCCCCTACGGTGAATGCCGTAAAAAATTATATTTAAAAAAAAAAAAGAATTTTTAATTTATTCTTAGTACAGTATTAATCTAATGATGACAGCACTCGAGCTGATTATGACTGGTTTGGGTGTACGTCACAGTTGTTCGAAACTCCACCTTGTGGAACTCAATTGATAAAGGATAGATGAGACAGCACTCCAGATTTCTTGTATGCTGAGTAAATTTATTTAACCAGACATGGTGGTGAAATTCATTATTACAACGTTTCAGGCATAATGAATGCCCTTCATCAGGTGTGAATCTCACCACCATATCCGGCTAAATAAATTTACTCAGCATACAAGAAATCTGGAGTGCTTTCTCATCTATCCTGTATTAATTTATTCTTAGTTGCCACCAAAAAAACGTAATAACAAGTGATCAAAAAGCGCGATTTACTCCAAAATGATACCAATGAAAAATACAAGTCTGCAAAAGTCAAGCCCTCACGCAACTCCATAGAAATAAAAAAAAAAGTTTTATTACAAAAAAGTAGTAAAACCTAAAATAAACTATATGTAGTTGGTATCACTGCAATCGTACTGACCAAGAGAATAAAGACATTATGTTATTTATACCGAAAAATGAACGCTGTAAAATTTATAACGTAAAGACGCAGTGGCAGTATTGCTGTTTTTTCCATCTCCCTTCCAGAAAGAGTTAATAAAAGTTAATCAGAAAGTTATGTGTACCCCAAAATGGCGCCATTAAAAACTACAACTTGTCCCGGAAGAAAACAAGCCCTCATAAAGCTATATAGATGGAAACATAAAAAAGTTATAGCTCTTGGAACGCGACGATGAAAAAAGGAAGAAAAACGCTTGGTCAGTAAGGCCCAAAACAGGCTGGCCACTAAGGGGTTAAAACTCTCATTCCACTTCTGAGAACTATCCCCAATATCCCTGTTTATATCACAGCTGTATCCAAACTGGTGAACAAAAAGCTCCAATCACCCGTATTTTCACTATGACTATAAGCTGATCGTACTTAATATTTGCAATGCCATAGTATTTATGTCATATCAAACATTAACTTTTCTCCAAACCAGTATTTACTAGTCTACAGATGGATATAGTTTGCCACTGGTACCAGCTCTAGAGCCTCAAGACAATGGGACATTTTATAAGACCAGAAGCGAAAGATTGCCAAATATCTGTTTAAAAATAACATTTAAAAAAAAGTTAAATATTTTTATTTCATCCTTGACAGGAAATTTACTATGGCCGTCTGATAATCTGGCACCTGTCATGCACCACCTGGGAATTTTACTATATATCTGTGCTGTCCCGTTTATAGATACTTCTAAGGGAAAAAGGGATTCCAAGAAATTGTATGATCTTAAACAGTGACACAAAGCAAGCTGTTACCATAAATATTTGCATGCAAAATTTACATGTCACAGCTCTAAACAAATGAGGGCACTAAAAAGTCTTTGCTTCCCTTCTCATATAAGGCTTGTCTTGTTCGCTCTACATTCCCATTCAAATCAACAGCAAGTCCTGTTCACATGAACACACAAACAGCTGTCCCTGGATGATTTTATATTTGCTTCTTCTGTGAAGAGGGATATCAATGAAACTTTTTGAGGTATCACAAGCCGGGCCCCACCACTGTTTAGGTCTTCCAATTGACTATCCATTTAAGCCCTTCTAGCCCCGGACCAGTTTTCACCTTCCTGCCCAGGACATTTTTTTGCAAATCTGACGTGTCACTTTATGTGGTAATAGCTTTGGAACACTTTTATTTATCCAAGCCATTCTGAGACTGTTTTCTCGTGACACATTGTACTTCATGATAGTCATAAATTTGAGTCAATATATTTCCCCTTTATTTGTGAAAAAATCCCAAATTTACCCAAAAAAATTAAAAATTCACAAATAGTGATACCTCAAATAATAGTTATTACTTTACATTCCCCATATGTCTACTTCATGTTTGGATCATTTTGAAAATTACATTTTATTTTTTTGGGCCGTTAGAAGGCTTAGAAGTTTAGAAGCAAATCTTGAAATTTTTCAGAAAATTTCCAAAACCTGCTTTTTAACGACCAGTTCAGGTCTGAAGTCACTTTGTGGGGCTTACATAATAGAAACCACCCAAAAATTACCCCATTTTACAAACTACACCCCTTAAGGTGTTCAAAACAGATTTTACAAACGTTGCTAACTCTTTAGGTGTTCCCCAAGAATTAATGGAAAATGGAGATGAAATTTTTGAATTTCACTTTTTTGGCAGATTTTACAATTTATTCAATTTTTTCCAGTAACAAAGCAAGGGTTAACAGCCAAACAAAACTCAATATTTATTACCCTGATTCTGCGGTTTACAGAAACACCCCACATGTGGTTGTAAACTGCTGTATGACCACATGGCAGGGCGCAGAAGGAAAGGAACGCCATATGGTCACCGTTTTTATTTTTTACAAGATTCATCTGACAGGGTATATTATGTGCTATTTTTGTTAGAGCAGGTTGTTACGGACGCAATGATATCAAATATGTCTACTTTCTATGTTTGTTTGTTTAAGTTTTACATAATAAAGCATCTTTGTCTCCATTTTCTGAACGCTGTTTTTTTTTTATTTTTCTGCCAATTGTCTTGTGCAGGGGCTCGTTTTTAGCAGGAAGAGTTGACGTTTTTGTTGGTACCATTTTTGGGTACATATGATTTTTGGAACATTCATTATTACACTTTATGGGGCAAGGTGACCAAAAAATTGGTTGTTTTGGCGCAGTTTTTATTTATTTATTTTTCCAGGGTTCACCTCAGGGGTTAGGTCATGTGATATTTTAATAGAGGAGATCGTTATGGACATGGCAATACCTAATATGTCTACTTTTTCTTATTTAAGTTTTACACAAAAATAGCATTTTTGAAACTGAAATAATGATGTTTTAGTGTCTCCATAGTCTCCGATGGTCTTAGGTAAGGTCTCATTTTTTGCGAGATGAGCTGACGGTTTGACTAGTACTATTTTGGGGGGTGTATGCCTTTTTAAATCGCTTGATGTTGCAATTTTTGTGATGTAAGGTGACAAAAATTGCCATCTGAGGGGTTAGATCATGTGATATTTTTATAGAGTAGGTTGTTACGGACGCGATGATACCTAATATGTCTACTTTTTTTATTTATTTCACTTTAACACAATAATAGCAGTTTTGAAGCAAAAAAAAAAAACATATTTTAGTGTCTCCATTGTCTGAGTGATAGCTTTTTTATTTTTGGGGGCATACGCCTTTTTGATCGCTTGCTGATGGAATTTTTGTGATGTAAGGTGACAAAAAAATGGCTTTTTTTAAACAGCTTTAGTTTTTTTTTTCTTTATGGTGTTCAGCTGAGGGGTTAGGTCATGTGATATTTTTATAGAGCTGGTTGTTACGGACGTGACGATACCGAATATGAATTTTTTTTTATGTATTTCCCTTTAGCACAATAATAGCAGTTTTGAAACAAAAAAATTATCTTTTAGTGTCCATGTTCTGAGAGCTATAGTTTTTTTTATTTTTTGGGCGATTGTCTTAGGTTATTTTTTGCGGGATGAGGTGATGGTTTTATTGATACAATTTTGTGGGATATACGCCTTTTTGATCGCTTGGTGTTGCACTTTTTGTGATGTAAGGTGGCAAAAATGGCTTTTTATTCTTTTTTATGGTGTTTATCGGACAGGATGGATCATGTGATATTTTTATAGAGCCCATCGTTACGGACGCGGTGATACATAATGTGTTTTTTTTTCTTTTTTTAAATTATAAAATAAGGTGAAAGGGGCGTTTTTTTTTCTTTTTATACTTAAAAACTTTATTAATTTTATTAAAAACACTTTTTATTTACTTTTTTTTCTTTACTTTATTTCTGACTTTCACTTTTGGGGGTCTGATCCCCTCTGCAATGCATTACAATACATCTGTATTGTAAAGAATTGCCTGAGGCTGGATCTCCTGGGCACCTGTAGAGGGCAGGTCCTGATGCCGTGCAAAGCATTGGGCAGCCTCTGCACTGCATCAGGCTGCCTTCTGACAAATCGAGTCTCCACCACAGCAGCACGAGGACTTGACAGCACGCGCTCCCTCACTCGACACAAACCACTTCTATGTCGCGGTCAGCACGGACCACGGCATAGAAGGGGTTAATCCGATCAGCTTCTACAGCGATGCTGGTGGATACAGCAGGGGCCCGGGTACCAGGGACTGCCGGACCCCTGCAGTGATCGGGCGCGCACTGATCCAGAGCCCGCCAGATCACTATGACGTACTATTACGTCAAATTGCGGGATTGCAGTGGCTTCCATGACCTAATAGCATGTCGTATGTCGGGAAGGGGTTAATAGGCCTGGTATATGTGTATCTATATGTGCCTAGGGCCCACCAGTAAAATGTATTTTGGGGGCCCACCGTACAGATACACTGAAATATTACCTGCTCACACAGCAGCAAGATGCTTCAAAATCATTGAATATGGGGGTCCCTGCAGCAACTTTGAGAAGGTAGATCCTGGGGAGAAGAGGACACTGGCTAGCTTTCCTCTACACCTAGAAGTCATCCCAGCTATCTGATTATGTCTATAATACACTGGAGAGTTTCTTTAATAATTTAGAATATACCGTAAGTGCAGACAGTGTTGGACCGGGGTACCTAGAGCCCACCAGTAACACTTATTTTGAGGGGGCCACCATACGGATAGCTTCAAATATAATACGTTTTTTATATGAACATAGGCTGGTGGAGGTGCTGTACATTGAATATATGTATGTAGTGCAGTAAGTCTACTGTGTTATGTGCCACTTGTGCAGGGGATGGGAGACTAGGGGCCCACCAGGGGATTCGCCTGTACCCCTGTGGGTCAGTCCTGCCTGATTACGTGAGTACAGCAATAAGAACAATGACCGACCTTACTATAGCTTACTAGAGCTTGGCCTAAGGGCTTGTGCACATGACCGAATTCCATTGCAAAGGCTTCAGAAACTGAGAACTGGACATCTAAAGATTTATCATTGCTGTCCTAAATTTAGTCTGGATAAAACCAGTCCAGACAAGAGATAGGTGCAGCAAATTTACCACAATGATGCACACTTGTATGATAAGGCTACTTTCACACTAGCATTTTGGCTTTCCGTTTGTGAGATCTGTTCAGGGCTCTCAGAAGCGGTAAAAAACAGATCAGTTTTGCCCTAATGCATTCTGAAGGGAAAAGGATCCGCTCAGAATGCATCAGTTTGCCTCCGATCAGTCTCCATTCCGCTCTTGAGGAGGACACAAAAGCGCTGCCTGCAGCATTTTGCTGTCCGCCTGACGAAGTGGAGAAAAACGGATCCGTCCTGGCACACAATGTAAGTCAATAGGGACAGATCCGTTTTCTTTGACACAATCTGGCACAATAGAAAACGGATCCGTCCCACATTGACTTTTAATGGTGTTCAAGACAGATCAGTCATGGCTATATAAGACATAATACAACCGGATCGTTCATGACGGATGCATGCGGTTGTATTATTGTAACAGAAGCATTTTTGGCAGATCCACAGATCCGCAAAAAACGCTAGTGTGAAAGTAGCCTAAGTCTGCCATGTCTTACTACACGTTAAAACATTCTTCTCTTCCTTACTAAACGTTTTGGCTGGCTTACTTTACACCAATATAGCATCAAATACCATAATTAACACAAGAATGAATAAAGAAGAAGCTTTTGAAAAGGCATAAAAAAAGTCTCTATAACTTATGATTTTTACATAATATAAATTAGACTATTTTTAGTGTAAAATAAGGGGGGTGCAGAGGGTGGGAAAAAATGGCAAAAAAAGAAACGGTAACTCGTTGAGGCTAGGGAACGGAAGTTAAAGAGATTATAAAAATGGAACAAGAAACACAAGGATGAGTTAAGGTACTTTCACACTTGCGGTAAACTTTTCTGGCATTGAGTTCTGTCCTAGGGGCTCAATACCGGAAAAAAAACTGATCAGTTTGATCCTAATGCATTCTGAATGGAGAGAAATACGTTCAGGATGCATCAGGATGTCTTCAGTTCAGACACTGTACGTTTTTTGGACAGAGAAAATACCGCAGCATGCTGCAGTTTTATCTCCGGCCAAAATTCCGGTACACTTGCCGGGAATGCCAGATACGGCATTAATTTCCATTGAAATGTATTAGTGCCGGATACGGCATTAAAATTCCCACTTTGCGGGAACCAGTCTTCTGGTCTGCGCATGTGCAGACCTTTAAAAATGTGACAATAATAAATACCGGGTCTGTTTTTCCAGATGACACCAGAAAAACAGATCAGGTATTGCAATGCATTTGTCAGACTGATCAGGATCCTAATCAGTCTAAAAATAACATGCATTTACATACAGTTTGCCTGATCAGGCAGGCAGTTCAGGCAACGGAACTGCCTGCCGGAATCAAACAACGGAAGTGTGAAAGTACCCTAAGGGCCCTTTTTACACAGGCCAATACAGTGGGCAATAATCAGGAAGACTAAGGGTCCTTTCACACTGGCGTTTTTGTTTTCCGGCATAGAGTTCCGTCCTCGGCGCTCTATGCCAGAAAAATCCTGATCAGGATCATCCCCATGCATTCTGAATGGAGAGAAATCCGTTCAGGATGCATCAGGATGTCTTCAGTTCAGGACCGGAACGTTTTTTGGACGCAGTAAATACCGCAGCATGCTGCGCTTTTTGTTCCGTCCAAAAATCCGGAACACTTTCCGCAAGGCCGGATCCGGAATTAATGCCCATTGAAAGGCATTAATCCGGATCCGGTCTTAAGCTAAACGTCGTTTCGGCGCATCGCCGGATCTGACGTTTAGCTTTTTCTCAATTGTTACCATGGTAGCCAGGACGCTAAAGTCCTGGTTGCCATGGTAAAATGTAGTGGGGAGCGGGGGAGCAGTATACTTACCATCCGTGCGGCTCCCGGGGCGCTCCAGAGTGACGTCAGGGTGCCCTACACGCATGGATCACGTGATGATCCATGGGCATGGGGCGCTCTGACGTCATTCTGGAGCGCCCTGGGAGCCGAACGGACTGTAAGTATACCGCTCCCCCGCTCCCCACTACTACTATGGCAACCAGGACTTATAGCGTCCTGGTGACAATAGCGTCCTGGCTGCCATAGTAACCTGAAAGCATTTCGAAGACTGATCAGGATCCTGATCAGTCTTCTAATGCTTCAGGCGACTTGCGTTCTGAAGGATCCGGTGGGACGGAAGTGCCTGCTGGATCCTCAGAACGCAAGTGTGAAAGGACCCTAACATCCAGCAAAGATCCATCTTATGACATTGTTTATCAGTGGCACATCCATGTTTACACAGGCCGATGTGCCGCTGAGAAAGAGAGGATTTTTGGTGCCGTATGAAAGTTTGTTGGGTAATCGGGGGAGTCAAAGAGGCAAAATTTGTCGAAAGGAAGAATGGTCAAGTAAGTGACTGAAGAAAATGGGCGCAACCTCTAATAAATCCAGCTAACGTTATACGTGTACTCTTTAGGGGAAGATTTATCAATCAATCTGCCCTAAAATTACATGTACACTAAACTGCGCCAAATTTATCACATGATTACATTACTATTAACTGCAAAAATTAGCATTCACGCCAAAGTAGAAATCAGACAACAAATGTGGATGTGGTTAATAAAGTGGTGTTAGGACTGTCGCATTTATGACTGTGTTATCAGAGAAAAGGTACAAATATGGAGGACGTTGTAAGCATACCCGAGACAAGAGTAAACTCAAGAAAGGTAGCATGCTGTAAGCAAAATTAGGACTTTTTAACAAAAACGTTCCTGCAGAGATGGCCATATTCAGTACTTTCGGCTCTTCCCCCTACAACCTGGTGTGAAAATGTCACAATTGCTAAAAATGTCGCAACTGCCGCCAGAATATAACACATCAGCAATTCGGCTTAATTATTATGCTCTGTACGACATTTGATAAATTTAGTCTAAACTTTCACCACTTTCATTCTCAGTTCTAAAAGTTAGTTATGGCGCAAACTGCACCAAAAGTGATAAACCTCCCCCTTAGTCTTCTTAGTTATCTTCTGGATAAAGCAGCAGTCATATATTAACATGGCTTCCTAAGCTTTTATTGCTATGCATCACCCCAGTAAGACAATGTCACACCACAGTTCTTTATCGAACACATATCTAATTTTTATTTCTTGCATTTTACAAGTTAAAATGAAAAATCAATTTCACTGATAGTATCTTAATAACGATATAAAGCCCAGATCTAGTAGTTGACTACTCCACACAAAGGTTTTATAAAAGCATGATGAAGTGTATGTTCCATTATCATGAGGCTATTGTACCTCCCCTAGGGAACAGAATAGGGTTGTTTTTTTCTCTTAAGTGCCATGACTGCAGTGGTGGGGAGGAAAATCAATGCTTATCAGGAGATATTTGTCTGGGACCATGTGTGCTTAATGACATTATTAAGTTCTTACCCCCTTGACAAATGTGTAGAGTGCTGTCGTTCAAACCACACCTCTGCATTAAAGTCACATTAACTTCCACTTGAAAACTGATTTCCAATAACTCCCGAGATCTGATTCTTCTGTGACCCACGTGATCTTTGAGTGATTCCCACTGTGTCTTTTCTGGCACGAAAACAGATATGTGGTTTTCAACTGATCTGGTAGTGTGTACAGATGTACAGATGCACGTAATTTGTTTTTGTTGTTTTTAAAATTGAAAATTGGGATGCCTTTTGGTGACAGGATAACAAAATAGTATAGTTCTGGACATAAGTGGAGAAAAAAATCATGTCTAAATTGGTAAAGATACATAAAGTACTAAATAAAACAAGTATGAACAAAAGTTACTGAAAGGGGGTTTTCCTATTACAAAGACTTATCCTCTATCCATGGGATAGATAATACATTTCTGATCGGCAGAAGTTAAAGGGCTTGAGTGGGATGCTAAAAAAAAATGTCATTTAATTGTGTAAACCTCGTCAAGTCTCCTACAGAGCATAATAGTGTACCTGTCAACTTTTCCTGAGTATTCAGTCCCCATGCTCCCGCTGCGCTCCACTGTCTACAACCTGAACTTCCAGGTTGCGGGCTTAGATGAGCGGCAGCCATAACACTTCCCCTACTGCTGTGCGCTGCAAGATCAGCTAGAAATGTAAATGCCTACTAACGCTTCCCTGGGCAAAAACTTCACTCACTACACCCTCCATCACCCCCTTGCTGACTCCTCCTAATGTTTCCAGCCACAAAGCCTCAGTGTGACAAGCAGTGGACTCCGCCTCCTTGTGGATTGAGAGCGTCAGCCAACCCATTCCAATATCACATGGGTCTGACATCACGACCATTTGGGTGGGGATTCTGACAGAGGGGATCACAAGAGGCCTGGTCGTGATGTCAAAGGAAATCTAGCCTCCACAGAGGGCGCAGTCGAGAGACCACTCTCAAAATATCCATTTTGAGACAGAAAAAGTAGTGCAAGTACATTAGTATGTTGCAGGATAACCCCTTTAAATTAAGGAATGTTTCACTTTAAGTTTTGCCAGCCTACAATTAAAGGGAACCGGTCTCCATGAAAATCCAAGGTAAGCTACAGGCAGGATGTCTTAGAGCAGGAGGAGCAGTAGCGCACGCACTAGCTTATCGTGGTGCAAACCGTGAAGTGAATGGGTCCGAGTTTGCAGACAGTGGCCACACGGTGGTGCCCAAGCATTGCGGCCCGCAGCATGGGCCTGTCCAGCACACGGTCGTGTGCATGGAGGCCTTTATCTGCTCAGCTCCTCCTGCTCTATAACATGCTGTGTGCAGCTCAAACAATACCTTCAACATGACACGTTCCCGTTTAATGCAAGAGTAGCAATGTAACAGGTACAGGTACTGTCAGTGCTTTTCAAATACACTATTAGGGATACCCCTATTCATTACCATCATCAGCCCCCTCAAGAATAGAAGAAGCAAAGTGTCTTTTGCTTGTGATTGCAATGGGCAGTTCACCTACAGTGGTGCTGCAGGGTTGGGTTTTTCCACAATTCCCCATCCAGGAGTTCCAGTAGCAATAAACCATGTGATCAGATTATTGGACAGCCCTTCTAATAAAAAGATATTGTTCAAAGTACACAACTTTAAAATGGTTAAAACTAGCAAAAAAGTAAATCGTCGCTCAGTCCAATTGAAAGGAAGGGTATGAGTTGCAAAATTCACCGATGAGTGCTGTGGTTTATGGGGATAAAAAGCAGACCCTTGTTTTCTAATTTCATACAACCCATTTAACTTAAGAACAATACGATGAGACAATAAAATTCCAATTTGTACGATTATTAGAATAAGCCGCTGAGGAGCACCATTGCTGAAAGGAATGGATATTAGAGAGTTAAACTTCTATAATATACACCACTACCTAGGCCCCGGAAAATCCCTTCAAGGGTTATATATCAGTGTGTCGTCACTTTAGATAAATAATCATCCACTTTTCAAAACCAAAAAAAAAAAAAAATTATAATACATATAAAGTTTCTGTAAATGAGGACAATGTGAGCTGAGACTCTGGTGTCCAAATGACTGCTGGCGCTACATCTGTCACCACTGTTTATACCACTAGCACAAGAAGAAAATTAGGAAAGTATGTTCAGCTTGGTATAAATATCTCTATAAATATGGATAAACTACTGCAATTTTACTGGATTGTCTGGGTGCAAAACAAAAATGTTCTGTGGTACTAAAGTTCTGATGTGAGCTGGAACGTGGAGAGAGAGGTGCTCGCACAGTGTACTCTATCTCCTCGCTGCAGAAGACGAGGTCAGGAGTCTGTTTGTCTCAATTCAGGTACACAAGGGCTTCTTGCTCTCCGTTCTAGCAATCAGTGGGGGTCCCAGCACTCAAATCCCCACGATCAAAACCTTTGATATGTTGCTATGACGTATCAAAATCTTTTAGTGACCTTTTAATATTTAATTGCCATAGAATATACCGTAAGTTAGACATACACATATCGATGTGTCCACCTCTACCTTAGCTCTATTTGGTTAAAGACTCCAATTTCTAATAAAACCAATTCAATAAAAAAATTACAAAATGCTAGCAAAACCCTTGATAGGATGGCATTAACAGCACAACCACTGAGTGGCCACGCAAAGACTAGGCTAGATACCTTGTGACACAATATCACAATACTATGTTGTTTTGAAAAAGAGGGTTATCTTGTGACACAGATATCAGGGCATGTCCATCTGGAAGTTATGGTAAGGATTGACACATCTGTAAATACGTATATATGGGAGAGGTGGGGTTAACTCTCCCATATACCCTAAATATATGAGTACCGGTAACTGTTGTTGTTGTACATAGGCTCCCTATAGTATAACATAAAATAATAACTACATTAATAATGCCAATAGCAATGATCTTTGTATATATTGATCTCTATGTGCAACCATTAACATATAAAGTCAAAATATATCTATTTCCTCTTTTACTGGGAGGAGGATAACAGGGAATTATTATTATTGCATGAGGTTTTACTTCATGTGTCTCTAGGCTGAGAAATAATACAGAAAAAAGTGACCTAAACTGAAAGTGAAAGATGATTTCTTTTTTCTTTATTTCTGTTCTTCAATAGAAGTCATAAAAAAGATGTGTGGACTTTGCGCTTCGGTCTCTTGCGTTGAATATAATAAAAATATGGCCGATAAAGCTGTTTTGTCCTCCTCCACAGCTGCTGGTGTGTGTCATTTTGTGCTAGCAGGAAATAGCAGGGGAAGCTCTACGATAATATCTTGTGGGTAGAGATGCCAAAAAGGGGCTTCTCCTGTTTAACTTGGAAGGAAGTGGTAGCCTGTCCCTTTCATGGAAACATGGGCTCATTGTCTCCATGTGTCCACAGTGTACATTACGCCTTACACATAACTGTACTGCTGACCTAATGCAACCCCACGTCTCTGCTGTCTCTTCTCCTTCCTGTGTGCATCAACTACATGCTGCTCCCACTGAGGAAAAAAGCAGCCCTGTTCATTCTTAATTGCTGATGGAAACAGTGTCATATTTTCCACAAACCAAGCTTGAAACCATTACTGTACCACCTTCATTAGTTTTTCCACAACATTTTACAGAAATGTCAGGAAACAGCTGCCTCTGAACTGACTGATGGACTGGGCTTAGCTCTGTAGCAGTGATTCTCCAGGCCGCGCAGATTGTTTTATACAGTTACTCAAGCCTTTTTAGACAAGATCTGCTTGCCCAGCTCTGATGTCTCAGTGGTTGGAGAATTTGTACAGATTTGGAACTGCATACTTCTAGGAAAAGACTGTTTCCTGCAAATTACTCAGCTGTCTTTCTTGGACCATACTCAATAAAGTTCAAGCATTGCAAAGGTGTAAAATTCACCAGGACCACAGCTACAGTAAAAGAGGAAAAACATAATCTTGTTTAAAAAGTGCTGCGTTTGTCTCCTGTTCATTGATCTCTTCAGGCTCCTCTACATGTAATGATACAGTCTTCATTTTTCTGATCCTCGCACTGCAGTCGAAGACTCATCAAACCACACATTGTGCATATTTTCTGGCAAAAATAGTGGAACAGTATACTTCATCATTCAAGCTATTCAACCGCTGAAACTCAATAAGGCTTTACTTCCAGACTAAGACCTGCCATCTGGTAAAGACTTCAAAGGTCGTCAGGTTGCTGGCAGGCTGAATGAACTTGAAAATGATGGTGACAGTGCATTACTGCTGGAGTTAAATTCCTACACAGTTCACAAAAAGGTGTAACGTTCTTAATGCATACAGTGCAAATCTGGAGTTTACTTTCACTTGATAGACCTCTTTTCTGTTAGGACTTGTTGGCTCATCTCATATATTGACGACATATTGCTAGCATATGCCAGCAATGTCAGATAAAAGTGGGTCCCAACTCTAGGACCAGCTTCTTTCTAGAGAAAGAGATCACAAAAGTGAAGAAAAGCACACTGCACACTAACATCTATCGAGTGGATAGGTCACAAATCTTTGTTTTTGGAATACTCCTTAAACACTTTACAACTTCCTTGGGAGGGACTGACAGTACAATATTCTCTGTGCTACTGGACAAAATTTACAACTTAAAGGGGTTTTCTGGGAAGTAAGAAAATGAAAATACTTAAATATTACTTTATTATAAATATATTCCCAAACACCTTGTATTAGTTATACTGGCTCATTTTGTCTAGGGAGCAATCATTAGGAGAAGTAAAATGGCTGCTATCCTATTAGTACACCCAAAACCTGTCCTAATCACACAGCAGGACAAGTTACTTCACAACACTGAGCTATAGAGCTGCCTCATCCTCCTCTCCTACTTGTCAGGGATTATGATCCTGAATACAGTTTAATATGATCTTCAGCTGAATCTCTGTGGGAACGGAAGTCATGAGGAGACATGAAGTACAGTGAGGACAGACTGTGATAATGTGGGGCTGTGGTAATGGAAACTGCATAAAAGTGCTGGAAACTTAAATAGAGATGTGGGCTCCTTATCCGCAGTACTACTAATGTATTAATGCTGTAGATAATAGTCCAGAATCGTGGTGACTCCCATTGAGTCTACATCCTCTAAATTGTTAGCCATAAGAAAATCCATACCACAGTGAAATTAGGATTTTAAGAATCCTCTATCTGTTTTTACACACTTATTCATACACCTTGTCTATGCTGTGTGCACAGATTTCAATGTATAGTAGGCAGCTCATCCAGAGTCGTCTATTCTGTGATCTGTAATCTACCATAGCACATCCACGCACCCATAGTCCCTGAGCAGTCACAAAACGAGACAGAAATTCGTCAATAACCAGGCACCTCAGAATAATCTGAACAAAACTGTTTTTCAGTTAAAAGTAGAGACTTTAACAGTATATTTATAGATACACAGGGGGTCGTTAAAGCTGCGGCTCTTAATAAGCCCCTGCGCTGGCGGTGGATCCATATCCAGCGCTGGTCTAAATGTAAGCCACCTGCCTTTAAAACAGGCATAGAAAATGATGAATGAGATGGTCCTGCCGTGAGCGGATAAAAGTCGCAGATTGCATCGCAAATAACCTTTATGCCGAAAATCCCAGGCCTATAGTGGAATCCTCTAGCCACTAAAATGCTCATATATTATATGAGTTCCCGTTTCTTCACTTACAGGTCCTACACACATCTGAATGTTTTCTTGTCACCCATCATTGTCCTATGTTAAGTATATCTCTGCACAAATTCACAATTCTTAATGTCTTTTGCTGTTACATGACGCATGGCACAATGACCAGATAAAACATTTTGAAACAAAAAATTACACTTTGTCACAACTCATGGCTGTACAGTGTCATATTATGTTGTGGTACACATTTATTGCTCTGTTAAAGGGGTTCTTCAGGATTTTTGTAATGATGGCCCATCCTTAAGCTACGTCATCAGCATCAAATCAGTAGGGTCTAATCTCCAGCACATCAATCAGCTGTTCTGCAGTAAATCCAGAACTACACAGCTCTGTCCACTATGTAGTGACAGTGGTTAATTACATCAGCACGGTCCCAATCCTTCTTGATTTACAGGGCCAGGCTTCTGTAGCACTCCAGGATTTTTATTTGCCCGTATAGTGTAGAATAGGCCTCTATTAAAGTATTAGACAGAGGCTTTTCTGTATGCCTTGTGTATATCTGTTTTATTTGATGTGCAGTTTGTAAGCGGTCTGCCATCTTGATTCCTTTTTTCCCTTAAGATATGGTTTTCCTAATAAATCATTTCCCATCATGCTTGGCTTTGATAGAGGAGGCAGAGTCTCATCATATTGCACATATAGCATCACTATTCCCACCAGAGAGCAGAGGCCATTATAATATTACCATAAATTGTTAATTTATGCCTACTCTTGGCTCCTGGACTAGATCGCTCTAAAACTTAACTTTTATTTACTCTACTAACTATTAGCACTAACTCTATTAAAATTACTGGCCGCTCACCTGACTAGTTTTCTCTATCGCTAAGTATTGCGGAGTTGTACTCCGCTACAATTGAGGGGGAGAGTCGCGCGTACTAACTCCCCTACACTGATTTAGTGAAGACAGGTGTAGCCGTCACTGTGTTAAAATCACTGCACACTACCCCCCGACATGTTTCGCCCGTGAAGGTGATCCGATACCCCTGAGGACGCCTTCACGGGCGAAACATGTCGGGGGGTAGTGTGAAGTGATTTTAACACAGTGACCGCTACACCTGTCTTCACTAAATCAGTGTAGGGGAGTTAGTACGCGCGACTCTCCCCCTCAATTGTAGCGGAGTACAATACTCAATACTCAATACCGCAATACTTAACGATAGAGAAAACTAGTCAGGTGAGCGGCCAGTAATTTTAATAGAGTTAGTGCTAATAGTTAGTAGAGTAAATAAAAGTTAAGTTTTAGAGCGATCTAGTCCAGGAGCCAAGAGTAGGCATAAATTAACAAATTATGGTAATATCATCATATTGCACTGCTCTGAGTCCTTATGAGGGCAGCTATGATAGACCAGTGACACAGCTGCTGTCCCCTCACACTGCAGGGTCTTCATGTTTTCCTATGTGATGCCGCTTGAGCCACTCTGCCCTGTCATCTCTCATTTTCCCGGTCAGCTCTTACATGCAGGAGGCAGGGAGACTGGTGTGAAGCTACATCCCATAGAACTACACTGGAGAGTCAGCACACACAGATGGCATAGACAGGCAGTGCAAGTCTGGAGGTTTATACAAGTACAGCTTATCTAACAGCATGACCAAATTCCCATAATGAAAAGGGTGTAACAAATTACACTGTTAAAATACTGGTGGTAAGTTAGCAACATATGTAAAATATAAAACTTTGAGTGCTTCTTTAAGTCTGGCCTGTCAGTCAACAAAGAGAAGGAGGGGCTGGTGGAGGAAAGCAGCAGAGCTATGGTGTTTTTAACAAATCATTTACTTTTGAGGATAACAAAAGCAGAGGATGAATTGATATGATGGGCACCACAATGGCTGTAAAGACATGAAGTAGTCAAACATCCAGAAATAAGAGAAACCATAGGCTTTATTTCAGAAACGCCATAACATCCTTAAGACAAGAAACACTAGAAACCAGAAGAAACCAATAGAAGGCAGCAATTAAGTCACATGGCATATAGCAAATAAAACCTCATACACCTGCACATACTGCCAAATACATATCAATAGAGCAGAATAAGATCTTTCTATTAAGACCATTTGGAATTCATGTGTTTAGGAGGAAAATATTATATGTTTCCCTGTTTTATAGTTTGTGTTGATAGTCATGTCCTTTTAAAGGGTCGGTCGATTATTCAATACCTTGAAGGCTGAAGACCGAAGTATCTCTTTTATATACCAATGTAATGTGTAGGAAAGGTGCAGATACATTTCTAGATTTTGAATGCAGTACATCAGAACAATGTTTCCTGATTTGTGTCTTTAAGTTGTTGAGCACCCATTGTGTAGTTGGCAAAAAGGAACATGAAATTAAATGCCATGACAGCTATGTATGTGGCCCTTTTAAGTGTCCATTGAGGATATCTACGTGGTTGTTATTTTGTTGAAAAAATTTATGACTGAATATATAAAAAAAAATTGGGTAAAAACTGGCATGAATGATGATAAATGTTGTGGAAACAATGGCCCTGCCCATACCATGCCCTTTTTTTGGAAACTGGCTGAGGGCAGCATTAAAAAAAAAAGCATACATTTTGTTGAAGTAGTGGTTAAAAAGTCACAAACCTGGGGTTTGAGACTTTTTTCTTTTTACACCAAAAATTAGGCATGGTGGTAAGATAAGTGTCTCCTTGTGTGTTTTTTTTTTTATCTAACATCATTTTTTTAATTTGCGTTGTATACACCTCCTCAATCACAACTGCTCCTCCCTTGTCCACTTGACAGATTACCAGATTAAGGAATTTACCTGACTCCTCCAACCCCTGAATTTTACTGAAGCTTACACATTTGATCGCTTCACACGTGTAGGGAGTGTACGTGTAAGTAGGGAGTTTAGTAAATTTACATTGGACTTATTCCTGTAAATGGTCAAGGAAAGGAGATCAGGATTGTACAGGATAAGACATTATTTTTAGTTACAAAAGAGGATGAAGTGGTATCATATACAGTCAAAGTTATTTCTCGCAGATGCAGCAATGGCTCGCTGAATATAAGGAAGGGTCGACAGCTCAGCTTTAACTTTCCAAGAGCACTATAAAAAACTAAAGGCGTGCTGTGATTGGGCACTACGGGCAATACATCTCCCGCCTGTGCTTTATAAATAATGTCATAGGTGATGTAAAAAGGAGCAATTTATCTACAAAGCAAACAAACTATAGCAGTCTGGTAGGGTAGGTCACTTGGGATGGTAAATCATGGCCACAGCATGATGCTTTCCTTTTAACTGCTTGCCAATACAAGCAGTCTGTTTTTGTCACAACATGTGACACTGTCACCTAGTGCTATTATTACTGTTTTATTCTGCTCATATCGGCACCTTCCACGTTGGTTGCCTGCACATAAATCCTCTGGCTTCAGAGTGAGAACAAAAGAAGGTTTGGGACACATGACAATATTGTGGCATCACTTATCAAGAGTCTCTCCCATAGAAGTCAAAAGTAGAATGTCATCACTCAGTCCGGACACCTGCCCAACGTTTCAGTCTTCTCGAGAAACATCTACATCTTTGTCTTTTAACTCTTCAAAATACCAGCGCCAGGTATTGAGCAAATGAAATGGCTATGGCAGTTCCGTGTTTAGGCAATAAACCATGTAAGGGCGTTTTCACACCGGCGCTATTTTGTCCTTACTTCTGCTCCGTTATATAACGGATTCAGCACATTACCCACAGGAAGGCAGCCCAACAGATCTCATTGAGTATAATAAATCCGTCAGGTTTCTGTTCTGGAAAAAAAAAAATGTAGGTGAAAAAAAAAAAAGTTTCCTGCATGCAAGGCTTTTCTCTCCGCTATTTTTGACGAACTCTGACGGATTCCCTGAACGGAGCCCCCAAAGCCGATGTGAATGTAGCCTGAACTATAACATACGAGTGGTGTAAACATAAGTCAGTTAACCTAACAGACTGCACTGGTTACATTACTATCTTTCAATTACAAAGTCTACCTTCACTATGTAATTGGTTTAAAACCTTGCTCCTGAGAGCCTTTAATAGGGTGTTCTATTATGCAAAGGAAATAAACAATGAATTTTTAACAATGAGGAAACATTACAAAGGAAGGTGTAATTGCATTTTAATTACTTAACGAGGGCCCGTCACCACAAAATTAAATGCAATCTGTAAACCCCTTGTTATAGAGAAGGAAGAGCTGAACAGATTGATATATAGTTTTATGGGAAAAGATTTAATTTATACATTTATAACTTTACTTTGTCAACCTCCTGTGAATAGGAGGGAGGTGTTGTCAGTGCTTGCATTTAGAGATAAGGGAATTTCATATTTTGAAATTCGTTCACGCTTCGTTTGGTGGTAAAAGCAGAATTGCGTTATGGATTCCGTTACCACGGATAGTAACGCTATTCTATGACGGAATGCATAACTGAGCGCCTTTAGAGGCATTCTGTTATTCATTCTGTCATAATAGAAGTCTATTGGCTGCAAAACGGATCCGCCCCGTTTCAGTTATTTAGGGGAGTCCTCTCCTGCATAGCGGAAACGGGGCGGATCCGTTATGCAGACTATAGACTTTTATTATGACAGAATGACTAACGAAATGCCTCTAAAGGCGCTCAGTTATGCATTCCGTCATAGAATAGCGTTACTGTCCGTGGTAACGGAATCCATAACGCAATTCTGCTTTTACCACCAAACGAAGCGTCAACGAATTTTATAACATGAAATTCGCTCATCTCTTATTGCATTGTGTGTATAAGTGTGCATAAGGGCTCATTCAGACGGCCGCACTGTTTTGTGGTTTCACAAAACACGGATACGGCCATGGGCGTTCCGCATTTTGTGGACCGCACATGGCTGGCTCTATGACAGAAATGACTATTCTTGTCCGCAAATGCGGACATGGATAAATAAGAAATTATGAAATTGCAAACACAGTGGCCCCTCAAAATACAATGGGCTCAATATTTTCTACTTCAATGCTCTTTCCTGGACCATCTAAAGTTAAAACTAGACTGAATATACATAGAGTGCCTCAGAATCACATCTGACCAACCAACATGACCATTTCTCTGGTAAAACCACCTGCACTGGTTGTCTCTCCTCTTTACAGTACACCGCGGTACTACATCTCCTGTACTGCCCTCTGGCTTGCCAGGATAAGCCTCCCTATTTATTTCATATTACACCTGGTACTATACAAGACCCTGAAAAAGCTCCTGTCCTCGTCATAGGAAGTGATTTACAGCTTCCGGCATCTATTACTGACTGTTGTATGAAAGGACTTGCTTTATCTGCCTTATTTTACTTTGGAACTAATCACTAGTTTTCCATAATGTTATGGATTCAAATTACCATGGCTTCAACTAACAATGGTCGCCTTAGAACCAATTAATATTGTAACTTGAGGGACCACTGTACTTAAATGTTAAATCCGACACTCTGGTATTATATAGCTATCCATTATAGTGGATCATGCGGATCCCTGTTACTAACTACTTAACTATGGGTGCTCACTTTTTAAGACAAAACCTTTATTAGATATGTATTAAAAGTGCCTCATGGGTTTCAATGCGGTCCATCTGGCTGTAAAAATGGCCAAAAATAGGACACGTCCTATTTTTGGATAGCTGCTATTCACTGGCTGTTTTCAACCTACTTGACAGCCAAATATTGTACATGCTGTTAATAGATCCACTTGTGGCATGTATGAGGTTTTCACACCTCTATATGTTAATTTCACATTGTTTTTATGTGTAAACCTCTGCTTGGATGTGAGTTTTAGGTAGAAAAGTTTGTTTTCATGATCTTTTTAAATAATTGCTGTTTGTCACAAGGTTACTTGAAGGTGGACAAGCTTTCAGGAAATATATAGGCTTTGGGGACTTTTCAAGGTGTGTAATTCCTGTATTTTATAGAGTTTATTTGTAGAATATTCACACTAGCATTGTGTGTTCCTGTCCGGCAATGCCGGATCCAGAGAGACTTGGCAGGCTGTTCCCTGCCAGATCTTACAATGTTAGTGTGAAACTAGCCTTAAAGAGGACTTTTCACTAAGATTTAGGTAGTGAAATACTTACACTACCTTCCTGGGCGGCCCCCGCTGACGTCCAGGCAACATTTATTTTTATCAAAATAACCCCCCGTTCGTGTGCTCCGATCCCCATTTGTTTTCACATGCGGGGATTTCTTGTACTAGGCGGGGTCTTTTGCCTGGGGAGTGGTTTTCCTCTCCCTGGCTGCGAGCGCAGCCAATCATGGCGCTCGGCTCGCAGCGAGGGAGAGGAAAACCACTATATAGGCCTAGGTGGTATGTGTGAACTCTGCACATGTTAAACTTTTTATTTTGATTAGGTGTGGTGCACATAACGTTCTGCTTGGGCCATACTTACCCACTAATATCAATTTTTATGCCATTTTGATACAAAATCGTCTCAATATCTGTGCATAAAGTGCTGAATAAAGTTTTGACAACGTACCAGGTGTATACTTGCAGAAAATATATAGGTATGGGGGGCTAGTAGGATTTTTTATTTTGCAATTCATTTGTACAAGTCCATAGTGCAAAAACTGTCCCGGGTGCTAGAGGTGCAAAATGTCCAAAAACCCTGACAATGAAAGGGTTAATTCAAGAATTATAATTTATTTTACACATTATATTCACAGCTAATGAGAATTATTTCAATGAAAACAAAACTATACAGAAGTGCATATATTTCCACACTGTACTAGCAGCAGCTATCTCCAAGGAGATTTGGTAAGGCTCTGTTCCCTGGTACACTGCCCTTACTTAAAGTGTAACCGTCATGTTTTCATAAAAAAAAAATAATTTTAGCATATGTTACTGCTGCAGCAGCACTATGCATAAAGCAATATTTCGTTTCTTCACATTTCACTGTTTTCCCTTAGTTACGGCTGTTTAACCCTTTCAGGACTCTTTTTTCACCTTAAGGACCAGGCCATTTTTTGCAAATCTGACACGTGTCACTTTATGTGGTGAGTCAAAATATTTCATTTTTATTTATAAAAAAATACAAAATTTACCAAAAATTTGGAAACATTCGCAGTTTTCAAAATTTCAATTTCTCTGCTTTTAAAACAGATAGTTATACCTCCTAAAATAGTTATTATTTTACATTTCCTATATGTCTACTTCACGTTTGGATCATTTTATAAATGAGATTTTCTTTTTTTGGGACGTAAGAAGGCTTAGAAGTTTAGAAGCAATTCTTGAAATTTTTCAGAAAATTTCCAAAACCCAGGGCCAGTTCAGGTCTGAAGTCACTGTGAGGCTTACATAATAGAAACCACCCATAAATAGCCCCATTTTGGAAACTACACCCCTAAATGTATTCAAAACTGATTTTACAAACTTTCTTAACCCTTTAGGTGTTCCCCAAGAATTAAAGGAAAATGCAGATGAAATTTCAGAATTTCACTTTTTTGGTAGACTTTCCATTTTAATCCATTTTTTCCAGCAACTGAGCAAGGGTTAACAGCCAAACAAAACTCAGTATTTATTGCCCTAAATCTGTAGTTTACAGAAACACACCATATGTGATCGTAAACTGCTGTACGGGGACACGGCACGGTGCAGAAGGAAAGTAACGCCATATGGTTTCTGGAGGGCAGATTTCACTGGGATAATTTTAAGTTGCCATGTCACATTTGAAGACCCTCTGATGTACCCCTTGAGTAGAAACTCCCAAAAAATGACCCCATTTTAGAAACTACGGGATAAGGTGGCAGTTTTGTTGGTAGGATTTTACGGTACATATGATTTTTGGTTGCTCTATATTACACTTTTTGTGAGGCAAGATAACAAAAATAACTGTTTTGGCACCGTTGTTATTTTTTGGTATTTACAATGTTCATCTGACAGGTTAGATCATGTGGTATTTTTATAGAGCAGGTTGTTACGGATGCGACAATACCAAATATGACTTTTTTTTGGTTGTTTGTTTCAGTTTTACATAATAAAGCATTTAAAAAAAAAAAAAAAAAAAAGATATTTTGTGTCTCCATATTCTGAAAGCCATACATATCTTTTTGGGCGACTGTCTTATGTAGGGGCTCCTTTTTTTCGGTATGAGGTGACGGTTTGATTGGTACTATTTTAGGGTGATTATGACTTTTTGATCGCTTTGTATTACACCTTTTGTGATGTAAGGTGACAAAAAATGGTCATATAATATTTTTATACAGCAGGTTCTTACAAATGCGTTGATACATAATATGTATACTTTTTTATTTATTTAAGTTTTACACAATAACAGCATTTTTGAAACAAAAAAATCATGTTTTAATGTCTCCCTATTCTGAGAGCCAAAGTTTTTTTTATTTTTTGGGCGATTGTCCTAGGTAGGGTGTTATTTTTTGTGGGATGATATGTCGGTTTGATTGGTATGATTTTGGGGTGCGTATGACTTTTGATGGCTTATGGCGTATGGCTTTTTTTACACCGTTTTTATTACAAGAAATGTTACGGTGTTCACCTGAGGGGTTAGGTCATGTGGTACTTTTATAAAGCAGGTTGTCACGGACGGGCCGATAACTAATATTTCTACTTTTTTTATCTATATTTTACACAATAAAAGCATTTTTGGAGCAAAAAAATAAAAATCATGTTTTAGAGCCATAGTTTTTTTATTTTTTTGGGCGATTGTCTCAGGTAGGCAAAATTTTTTGCGGGATGAGGTGACGGTCAGATTGGTACTATTTTGGGTGGCATAAGCCTTTTTGAATGTTTGATGTTACACTTAGTGAAGTAAGGTGACAGAAAAATATTTTTTTTAACCTGAGGTGTTAGCTCTTGTGATATTTTTATAGAGCAGGTCGATACGGATGCCGCAAAACCTAATATTTCTACTTTTGTCCCACTCTGGGACTTCAACTTTTGGGGGTCTGATCCCCTTTACAATGCATACAATACTTCTGTATTGTAATGCATTGGCTGTAAGTGTATTACACACTGTAATACACTTACAGTTTCCTGCCTATGAGATCCAGGGGACTGGATCTCACAGGCTGTCAAGGAAGGCATCGGGCTGCCTTGGCCATCACCCAATGGCCATCACTATCAGTCACTGCCGGTCCCCTGCAGCTGATTGATTGGGTGCAGCCGTACATGTACGTCGCTGGTCCTTAAGTCACGTCCACCAGCGCCGTACATGTACGGTGAGGGTCCTTAAGGGGTTAAACATTTACAATATGAGGACCTTATCAAGATGGCTCCTCTGCCAGTTCTCTGAGGCCAAAACTGCTTTCCCTCACTTCCCATACAAACTTGCTGTACCCAGCAGCTCCCTGCCAGCCAATCAGATTGGATTACTGAAAGACACGCCTCCTCACTCTGAAGCCTAATGCAGCCATGCAGTGTGAAGGACCGCCCCTCTGTCTTCTGTTTATACTAAAAGGAAGGCAGACAAGCCCTGGCAACGGTCTTTTAAAGGAGCAGTGGAAAGGGACGGAGGACATTAATGAAAGCCGTTAATATAAGGTAATTACAGATCTTTTGACAATCATTAACAAATTTAAAAAAATATGACAGTTACAATTTAAGCCTTTATTTCAGCACCTATAATGGCACTAATGACACAGCTCTGCCCATGTTCTAACATGTCAAGCAGTCAGCTCTTACATTTCCCCTTTTACTCTGGAAAGTAAGTAATAGTAAGGTTTTAAGTTTCTTCTTTTATTTTCAAGTAAACATCTGTCACAATTGGGTGTTGTTGAGACAGGAAGTACTTATAATTACATGACTATTACTATTATATTAGGACATTGTAAGAAAATGTGATACCTATGTAAAACTATACATATAATAAACCCTTCCTTTCAGAGTTATCTTCAATATAAAGAAATCCACCAGATTCTTGCAGCCAAGTGAGTTATGCTTATGACTTCTGATGGCAGAGAATGCTTTATATAAGAGGGCCTAGTTATAGCAGTTGTATTGGTGCTAAAGCTTCTCACATAGTTGCAGCGGGATTACTAAGCAACATAGTTTATAAGGCTGAAAAAAGACATCTGTCCATCCAGTTCGGCCTGTTATCCTGCACGTTGATCCAGAGGAAGGCAAAAAAAAACTGTGAGGTAGAAGCCTTTAGGGGAAAAAATTCCTTCCCAACCCCAATCAGGCAATCAGAATAACTCCCTGGATCAACGACCCCATCTTTAGTAGCTATAGCCTGTAATATTATTATACTCCAGAAATACATCCAGTCCCCTCTTGAATTCCTTTATTGTACTCACCATCACCACCTCCTCAGGCGGAGAGTTCCATAGTCTCACTGCTCTTACAGTGAAGAATCCTTTTCTATGTTTGTGTACAAACCTTCTTTCCTCCAGACGCAGAGGATGTCCCCTCGTCACAGTCCTGGGGATAAATAGATGATGGGACAGATCTCTGTACTGACCCCCGATATATTTATACATAGTTGTTAGATCTCCCCTCAGTCGTCTCTTTTCTAAAGTAAATAACCCTAATTTTGATAACCTTTCTGGGTACTGTAGTTGCCCCTATTCCAGTTATTACTTTAGCTGTTTAGAAATGCACAAATCCAAGGCTGATCTTTAGAATATCTGCCATGGCTTTGCATTTTGCATGCCACAGATCCACCAGAAAATTTTAACCCATTCAATGTGGCTAATCCATGTACTGACATGTTTCTGGGTGGCTTCTGCACATGAACGTCAGTACAAATTCCTATTGAAAACAATGGGATATGTATTCTATGTGGAACTCTTTGCACAATGTAATAACAAGCCCTTAAATGCTTTTCTTTCCTAAAGGGCCCTTTACATGGGCCCACAATTGAACGTTACTAGTAACGCTGGTTAGCGATGATCTGGCGGTGTAAATGCACCGCCAATTACCCGATGAACGAGTGTGCAGCACAAAAGATCACCATTTCCCAGTGGCAGATTGTGCTGTGTAAACACGATCTGCTGCTGGGAAACAACGAAACAGTATGGGGACGAGTGATAGCATTAGAGATCACTCCTCCCCATACTCTGGAGGAGATCGCTGCATGTAAATGCACTGGTCTCCTCCGCTAGAGATCAGCAGATTGTTGGGAAGGAACACTTCCTTCCTGACAATCTGCTAGATCTTCATCCAGTGCAAAGGGACCATAAGAATTTATATTAAATGAGTGTTCATGAGCTGCAGTGAATTGGAGATAAGGCTACAGATTGAGTCCTTAGAGCTTGCTGATGGATTTACTGAGGAGCAGAAAGAACAGTCTGCAGATGCAGTGAAACTCAAGGCTATAGAGGAAAAATGTTTATAGTTTTTAACAGAGACCAACTGAAAAAAAAATGTTTTTAACTCAAGATAAAAAAAATATTAAAAATATGCCCCAAACTTGTCCATAGCCTATAAGTTTAGTATTATTGTTTTCGTTTGTTATAATTTTACATTTATTTTTACAATTTGCCCCTCAAAATATAAAAAAACATGGTTGAATGCAATTACTTTTAGAAGCTATAGTCACCTTTGACATGGAAAATTATTTTTACATTCATTAGTGGTTAACTTAAGTTAAAAAAAAAAAGTTTCACTGCAAAGTTTTAGCCATCTTTATCACCACTCATTTTCAGAACCCCTGATTTTCGGTTTACAATCTGGTTCTAGTTTCTGACTTTTCTCATGTAGGGGTGTCTCTTCAGTTTAAATTATGCTGGATCTGCTCTCTTCCCCATGTAAACTGTCTTGTGTGTGCTTTCCCCCCGGTCCACAGAATGAACGGCCTTATCCACACACATCTGCTGCCATCTCTAACACTAAGAGTATGGAGTGGGAGAGCAGAGAGAGCCGTCAAAAGCAGGAAGGTGAAGTACTTATACACATTGCAGAAGAAAAATCACAGGAAACGATAATGAAGACTTTAAAACATTTGAAATTAGCAAATGAATAAAAAAATAAAAAATCAGCGCAGGTTTCTATAGCCTTCAACACTACATTTCCCCTATATCTGGAGCTGCCATATTGGGAACTAAATCATGGTGTCATTACATGGACTTATACAGTAAATTTAGGTTTTGAATGTTTTTACAAAATGGAGTTAGAGGAATTCATAGAAGCAAACCATTTTTTAAAATTACGTGTAAACAGAACAATATAGAAGAATATTCAAAAAACCATCAGTTATTTCAGGTAATACCATCCTCTTCATAGACATGGACCCTATAAAGTAGTTCAAGCAATGTTCAAAGCATGAAAATGTCTATAAAGCAGCCTGTCTGTGGTATTCAATGGTAGTTTGGATGCCAAGCCACAGCTCTTAGGTGACCATCAGGATATCATTAGGGAAGGTCGTAAACGAAATATTTTTATAATGTTGTGTATTACTGTAATTTTTATTAATTATGAATGTCAAAATAAACCACAAAGGTAAGAGGAAGCCTGTTCCTGTCAGCAGCTGGCACATCGTAAACTCCAAGGAAAGGTACAAGTACTGTAACCTTGCTTGTTTTAACAAGAACAAATCAAAGCCAGGGATTGAAGAGCAGTATGAATGGCCATGCTTTTCTTTTGGAGTCAAGTTCAAAAATTATGAAAAGGTTCCAAGGAGAAGAGTTAAATGTTCAACGTGTCTACCTTGTAACTGCCACCACAAATCAAAGTCTATAAGAGGCGGATCAACGTCAAATTCCAACCTCAACATATTCCTACTGGAAGTCACCTGGTCCGAAATTCCAAAACAAGCAGTGAATGCCAGTCATGCTGGGCGATTCCACAGCTAAAGAATGATGATCATTATGGGCTTCAGCAAAATTGTCTTTCCTGGCTGTTTTATTAGGTAAAGTACAGGACCCTAGGTGAGGAGACAGCGTGTTCAGCTAGAGCAGAGCACAGGACTCAGGTACAAAATAAATCCCTTCCTGGCTCTTATTTCTATTACTTTGTGCCATTTTGGCAACCTGAAGATAAACTTCTGAGGTGTTAGAATCTCCTGTTTTCATTTTCTGTAGGATTGCTATGCTGGTGGTGCTAAGTTTAAAATTCATGTCACATCCTCCTATTTCCTGTTCCCTACCTAGAGAAGGTGGAGACAAGTATCTGTTACTAATGGATAGCTGCAATCCAGCCACAGTGCCAGTAATACAGTATTTACCAAAGAGATACATATATGAATACTGCCTGCATAGAACAGTTTGTTATCACAAAACCACAATACAAGAATTGCATGAGAAGGATGATTTAGAGAATTTTTAAGTAAATAATGAAGTATTATTCTGCCAGGTTCTGCTCCTGCAAGTGCACAGAAGGTAGAGCTTTACCATGAAGTACTCTACATTGAGCAGTTTCTCAGCCAACCCTTCCTGCTCTGAGTGACAGCTGCAGTGATCTTCTGGTTGGATGCTACAATTGAGAGGTCTATTCTGTTTATTAAAGGGGTTTTCTAGGCTCAGCATACTAATGGACTATTCTCAAGACAGACCGTCAATATCAGAATGTCGTGCCTTCACCCTGAAGCCTCTTCATTGTTTACAAGTGACCATCTATGCTATCTTGTTACTGTTGGTGGTGGGAGAGGACTGCAGCTTCATTTTATTCAAATGAATATGACAAAGCTACAGAATCCTGCATCATCGCTACTAAGCAGACATCATGCAAGTAAATAGCCCCAAGTAAACAATGAAGAAGCTGCTGCACTCATATGAGCACCACAGCCCCTTTAAACACATATTGCTCTAATTCTGCTAGGTTAGATCATTAGACTAGAGGTCACGCCAAGATTTACAGCCATAATACAGCTTTAAAGGGGTTGTAAAACTTCAGCAAATGACATTTATCATGTAGAGAAAGTTAATACAGGGAATTAATTAATGTATTGTTATTATCCATATTGCCTCCTTTGCAGGCTTGATTTATTTTTCCATCATATTTTACACTGCCCATTTCCTTGGTTACAACCACCCTGCAATCCAGCAGCGGTGGCCGTGCTTGCACACTATAGGAAAAACCGTGTGCCTATGTGCGCTCCCACAGTCCCGGCCACCAGAGAGGCCGGCGCTTTTTCCGACAGTGTGCAAGCAAGTCCACCACTAATTGATTGCATGGCGGTCATAACCATAGAAACGAGAAGAGTATAATGTGATGGAGAAATGAATCAAGCCAACAAATGAAGCAATATGGACAATCTGAGTACATTAGTAATTTTCTGCACATGATAAATGTTACTTGATGAAGTGAAACAACCCATTAAGAGGAGCTATACCTAAGTGAAAATCATAAAAACTCAACTCACACTACATTCAGAAATATATATATATATATATATATACACACACACACAGTGTTACACACATACATACAAACACACATACCTTACAGAATTGGTACTATGTGAATAAGTATATATTGTCAAAAACATCTCAGCATCAGATAATATACATCAAGTTTTTACTTTCATTTTTTAACTTGTACTATATACTTAAATGGTCATTAGTTACTGTATACACACATTTTCCTACACATCATGAAGGGAATCATAGGGGGAGATGTATCAAAACTGGTGCAGTGGAAAAGTGGAATGGTTGCAGTTTTCATTTTCCATGGACCCTGGAAAATGAAAGAAGGAATCTGACTGGTTCCTACTGCCAACTACTTTAATTTTTATTTGCACCAGTGTTGACACATTTTCCGCAATGATCACCTAGGTACCAATAGATATGGGCAGAGCAAAAAAGTACCTTATATTCTTATAAGAGAATGGCTAGTTCTTGAGTACACAAACAGTATCCTCTTGGTTTTCCGTTCACAAAGGCAAGTTGTAATCTACGGAGACAAAAATCAAAATGTTAAATAACAAGGAATCTCTGTGCTAAATAGAAACAACCTTAATGGACACCTTCGGAGTAATTTGTTTGTGATTGCATTTTACTCATTTTCGGCTAAAAATCATTTTTCCAGTTAGCCTTTATTAAAAATGTTCATCCATCTCTGAGATACAAGTGTTAAAAATGAGCCTGCTTGAAGCTGTCTCAGTCTGTTTTCTTTAAATACTGTCAAAAGACGGCTCATGTGAAGCTCTTACCTCTGATCTCCTGACTTCATAAACACTCATTATAGCTCAATTCTTGTCAAAATGATAGAAATATGGCTTCCATAGGTGTTTATGAGGTCAGGAGATCAGAGATAAAAAATACATATGAGATGTGGGATGATGGGATTCAAAGCAAACAGACTGTGACAGCTTGCAGACATACTGATTTTCAACAGAAACGGCTGAACATTTTAAATATAGAGAAATTGAAAAAATAATTTTTAGCCCAAAATGAGTAAAATACAATATTAAAAAATGCCCTTGAAGGTGTACATAGCATTTAAAAGTTAAGGAGATGAAATTCCAAGGAGTTAAAATATGAAAGTAAATTCTGTTTAAAAGCAAGTTATTACAGTAATCTCTGTACAAATAATCAGTCTGAAGAAGGTGGTGCTTATATCTTGGCCTGCAGGCCTATATATCCAAGTAGAAGAAGTGGATCGGCAATCAATTTTTTATGCTAATAAATCTTCACTTTATTGCCATAAACAGAATAAAGGCAGATGTGACGCGTTTCAGCTAAACAGTATTTTTCAAAACAAGCAGTACATTTATAGTAATCTCTACTCCTGTACAGTACTTTTAATTCCAGATGAGAAAAGGTGTCAAAATTCAACAATATAATTTCGGGAAATGATCAGAAAATAATTCCTTTCCCCCTTTCTCCATGGAACTGAACAAAACACTGTAGGACTGGTATAGATTAATATGTTCCAATTTGCCAATGCTTCATACAATAAGATACAGCAGAAATTTCAGGTTTTTTATTCCTAGTTTGTCAGATTTATTTCAAAATGTAATGTTAGATATGAAGGTGTGGTAACCGAACCCGAATTCGGAAAATGTCTTTTTACAGTATAAACCAATTTCTGAAGTTGTTATGCGAAGTTTCGCGAGACTTCGCAAAGTAATAACTTTGGCTCATCGGAGCCAATACATTCTAATACTGTATGGAGCGCTCATCAATTCGCTCATCCCTAATCTTTACTATAAAAAAAAAAAATACAAGTAGTAATAAAAGTAAAATGGCCATGTGTACTGTGACTACAGACTGCTACTTTTAGTAAAGAAATATGCAAAGAGTATCTTTAAGGGAAAGAGAATGATCTCGCTATCTGTACCAGTCTGTTACTTAGTTAATGCACATTGTACTTGTGTTGTTTTAAATTATGTAAGTATACCCCCTCTTAGATGTAAAACGCCATGGAATTAATGGCGTGTTCAAATGAGTAATAATAACATGACAATGGAAAATAGCCAAGCCAAATATCCATTTGTATTTGTCCTGGCCGTTTTCTCTTGACATTTTCATTAAAAAGACTGGAGAGCTCATAGAGAGCCACTTCCATAAGGTGGCGCTAGCGAGATGGCTCTCTTTCCCTGGGGGATACATCTTTGCATATTTTGTTCCATAGAGCATTGCCAATAAGTCTTCATACCATGGAGCACTGCTAAAAAGTCTCCATACATAGCTGGTCTCTTTAAGGAGAGCCAGCACCCTGCCATTATTAAATGAACAAATTAAGGAACGAGGGAATGTTATACGTGACCTACAGAAGACCTTGAACATAACATCTTTAAAGGGAACCTGTCATCAACTGTACTACCCATACTAACATCAGCATAAAGTAGAGACAGGTGAGTTGATTTCAGCGGTCTGTCATTTATAAGTTAAAATAAGTGGTTGCCAAGAACCAACATGACAATCATTGCAGACTGGGCCTGGAAAAGAGTCCCGGCCACCTGAGAAGAGTCATGGTTATTCATGAATTCCTGCTCTCCCTGCCCACCTGCTGATGACTGACAGTCTTCTACCTAGTTTTCTCCCTTTCTCTCTAGGAGAGAACTGCCAATCATCAGCAGACGGGTGAGAGAGCAGGAGATTATGAATAACCATGACTCTTCTCAAGTAGATCTGACTCTTTTCCAGGTCCGGGCTGCAATGATTATGATGTTAGTTCTCAGCAACCACTTACTTTTAGCTCATGAGTGACACACCGCTGAAATCAGCATTTCTGTCACTATTTTATGCTGCCCTCAGTGAGGTCAGCATGAAGTTAATGACAGGTTTCCTTTAATTACAAGCAAAAGCAAGAGGAATATACCCTTTAAAGGATCCTCCATACTGTTCTATATTTTACAATAGATCCTGGCACTTTACAGACACAATTTGTGGGCCTTTTTCTGCTTCAATACCCTTAATAATAATATCCTGCCACTGGAATTGTAATTCCAGCTATCTGAATGCCTGCCCAAAAATGCCAAGCTGGAAGAAGGACAATGTTGTGAGGGTTGGTCCCAACCCATAATGCTTAACATATGTCTTGTTATCGAAAATGAAAACAAGCAGCTATTGATAATGTTTTGCTAACCAGTACATGTAAACAGTGCTCCAAATCGGCATTTTAACATATAAGAAAACATATGCTTTGGCTGCAGACCCATACTGCCTTTGAAACATCACAAGACTTTCCAGGAAACTCATCTGGATTCAGTCTTCGAAGGACATTTCAGAAGTTTGGAATTATTACGAGGGATTCGTTTTTATCTTTACAATCCCGAAATGCGGGGAGATTCCTCCATCTATCTGCACTTTAGCTCTCCCCAGGCGGTCTGAAGAGCTTGGTGAAAAAGGAAAATAGCTACACATTCCAAATGTCCTGAACTCAGTCTTTTCCAATCTTATCTTGAGAATGTGCAGATTTTTAGCAATTTGCAGCAGAGGAGCCCAGTGTTGTAATCCATCCTTAGCAGCTGGCCAGAAAGCTAGAACACAGCTTGTTTTTTCTGGTAATTGTTTTCCTTTCTTAATAGCAAAATGTTATTTTCTCTTCATGTTGCCAAAAAATATGCTCCATATTTAAGGACGTTCCAAAAGATCATTATGATGCATTATCGCAAAATTGATTTTTTATTTACATATTCATCTCACTGAAAAACTTAAGCTGGCCCCACGCATAACTGTTGTCCGAATCCACTCATTTTGCATGATGGCTAAGTAGCTGTCTGTATTCTCTAGCACTGAGGACACCTTTAACTATCATTCATTCACTTTGCATGTTGTTAATTGATAAAATAAACTATTAACACTTCTAATTTTGAAAGTATTCTTACTTTGCAGCATTTGTTCCACATGTGCCTTAAACTTGTGCACAGTGCTGTATATTGTTACGTTATCATTTTTGTAACTTTTCTTTGGCACTGTACTTTTGTATATTAAATCTTAAGTTTGTCTCTGTTGCTCTCTGTTTCCACAACTTCGAAGATTAAAAGTATTGCTTAGCTGTAGTAACCGTTTGAATGCCAGTGTGCTAGAAGTATGCATGTTAACATGTCAGAATCTTTTAGGCCATATGTCACGAACCAGCAGATATGAACCCACTGTGCCACGTGTCCTACCTCTTCTAAGGGTGTTGTCTAAGTGAACCCCTGGATCTTCACAGTACCCCTGATGGGGGACACGAGGGGAACACCAGGTCGTTACCTCTTGAGGAGGATAGGCACACGAGGCAGCTGGTCCAGGCGGACCAGGAGGTACCTGAGAAAGGTACCAGAGGTGCAGGACCGAAGGATGAGGCAGAGGCGTAGTCAGACAGGCAAAAGGTCAGGGAAGGCGGCACAGGTGAGGCAATCCGGGTCGGCGACAGGAGAGTCAAGTCCAGCAGATAGGGATCTAACAGGTAGCAAAGTTCAGGAATACAGATACGAGTCAGGAACACTAGCGGAAACCAGGAACCTTAGCAGGACACAAGGACCTTGACACTGAGCAACTTAAATATGCGCAGGAGGGCTAGGATAAGTCAGCGAGGTCACGTGACCTAACACATAAAGCCCAGGAAGTGACGCACGTCGGCCCTTAAGGAAGTGCTGCAGGAAACAAGCAGCAAGCATGCCTGTTGCCAGGGATGAGAAAAAACTGTGGAGCGTATCCCAGAACAACAGCTCCCACAAAGACAGAGCCCAGGACGGCAGCGGTAAATGGGAAGCACTGGCCGCAGATCACCACCGAACACGGCGCCCTGGACTGCAGCGGTAAGCAGGGGAACAGCGGCGCACAGCAGCCGCTATTACACCATAAAAATAAGTGGTAGCAGTGTATTGTGTGGATATGTGGACTGGTTTGGTAGTTGTCTGAAAGAGGTTTTATTTTTTACAAATGTTTGTGAATGTCAATGGTCCCCTTGTATATGCTTAATTTGTCCACAGCATTTGTAAGTGTTGCCGTAAACTTTTTTTTCTACTGTACTGAAAAGTGTTGAAGTCGATGGCATGTATGTCACTCACTGTACACATTACTTGAAGATCACTAGAAGGGGTTATTCAACTTATTCACACTCAATCTTACAGAAAACTTTCATATAAGGCTACAAATAACTTAAAGGGGTTGTCCAGTTTCAGGAGAAAACCAAACAACCCTTGGAATCAGTCAGCCATAAAGAACTGGCTTACCTGTCATATCCCGCATTGCCAGTCTGGTTCTCCTAGCCAGTCTCTACTTACCTGGCAGCAGCAGTGATGTCACACTGACAACATATCACCACTGCTGCCACTCACTGTCCCCAGCAGTGAAATGAAGAAGCCAGGGATTGACTGCAACAGTTAGGTGTTGTTAACGTGACATCCACTGCTGCAGCCAAGTAGACATATCCCTGCCAGGAGAACCAGAGTTGCAGCGTGAGATCTACTAGGTAAGTACTCACCAGCTGTTTACTGCAGGCTGATCCCAAGGGTTGTTTTGTTTTCTCCTGAAACTTGACAACCCCTTTAAATCTTTGCACTTTTATATGAAAGTTTTCTGTAAATGAGTGTGAAAAGTTGAGTAACTCCTTCCACTGACATTGTTTACAGAGAGTGGCATACTTGCTATATACTACAACACTTTTTGATACAGTAGAAAAAAAATTATAATTTTGGGAACATGTATGTACTTCAAATGCTGTGGAGATATTAAACATCTACATGGGGACCATTGACATTCAATAACACTTGTAAAATGCTTGTAAAAAGGCATGTATTTTAACTGCATTTTGAAAAAAAGGCCAACGGCCCTAAAAATGCAACAAATATACACACAAACAAAAAATTATTATTAAGGCTTCAATAACGTATTAAGGCTTCAATAACTTGCTAAAGACTTTAAAGTAAAATCTGGCCATAGCATTTTTTTTTTTAACAAAAAAGCTATGAAAAACACCAACAACAATGGCATAAAATGAGTTAAAAGAGCAGTTTTTAACATTTATCTCCTAAATGTGTGTGTATATATATATATATATATATATATATATATATATACACACAGTCATGGCAGTAAATGTTGGCACCCTTGAAATTTTTCAAGAAAATAAAGTATTTCTCACAGAAAAGTATTGCAGTAACACGTTTTGCTATACACATGTTTATTCCCTTTGTGTGTATTGGAACAAAACCAAAAAAATGGAGGAAAAAAAGCAAGTTGGACATAATGTCACACCAAACTCCAAAAATGGGCTGGACAAAATGTGTCTAAATAATTGTGGATAAATAAGATTGTTTCAAGCATGGGATGCTCCTTTAAACTCACCTGGGGCAAGTAGCAGGTGTGGGCAATAAAAAAAATCACACCTGAGAGCAGATAAAAAGGAGGGAAGTTCACTTGCAAGTCTTTGCATTGTGTGTCTTTGTGCGCCACACTAAGCATGGACAACAGAAAGAGGAGAAGAGAACTGTCTGAGGACCTAAGAATCAAAATTGTGGAAAAATATCAACAATCTCAAGGTTACAAGTCCATATCCAGAGATCTAGATTTGCCTTTGATTACAGTGCGCAACATTATCAAGAAGTTTGCAACCCATGGCACTGTAGTTAATCTCCCTGGGCGTGGACGGAAGAGTAAAATTGATGAAAGGTATCAACGCAGGATAGTCCGGATGGTGGATAAGCAGCCCCAAACAAGTTCCAAAGATATTCATTTAAATAAAACTTTATGGCAGGACGCAGGAGACCCAGGAGGACCCCACTGCTGACACAGAGACATAAAAAAAGCAAGAGTACATTTTGCAAAATGAACTTGAGTGAGCCAAAATCCTTCTGGGAAAACATCTTGTGGACAGATGAGACCAAGATAGAGCTTTTTGGTAAAGCTCTTCATTCTTCTGTTTACCAAAAGCGGAATGAGGCCTACAAAGAAAAGAACACAGTACCTATAGTGAAATATGGTGGAGGTTCATTGATGTTTTGGGTTGTTTTGCTGCCTCTGGCACTGGGTGCCTTGAGTGTGTGCAAGGCATCATGAAATCTGAGGATTACCAACGGATTTTGGGTCGCACTGTAGAGCCCAGTGTCAGAAAGCTGGGTTTGCGTCCAAGATCTTGGGTCTCCCAGCAGAACAATGACCTCAAAAATACATCAAAAAGCACCAAGAAATGGATGGCAACAAAGTGCTGAAGAGTTCTGAAGTGGCCAGCAAAGAGTCAAGATCTAAATCCCATTGAACACCTGTGGAGAGATCTTAAAATTGCTGTTGGGAAAAAGCACCCTTCCAATAAGAGAGACCTGGAGCAGTTTGCTAAGGAAGAGTGGTCCAAAATTCCGGGTGAGAGGTGTAAGAAGCTTATTGATGGATATAGGAAGCGACTGATTTCAGTTATTTTTTCCAAAGGGTGTGCAACCAAATATTAAAGGGATTCTGTCACCAGGTGTGACCCCTGTTAGCTAAACATATGCTGACACTCAGGGTCTCATCCGGAGTCGGCACAGAGCATTAGGAGGCGGTGCACAAGTCAGGAAAGGCGGTGCTGGGCACGAACAGCGTTGGGTGCGGCCGGGCACCCTGCATCCCTGGACCTCCCCTTGGTCCTGATGAGACCCTGAGTGTCAGCATATGTTTAGCTGCCAGGGGTCAAACCTGGTGACAGAATCCCTTTAACAAACACACAAAGGCAATAAACATGTGTATAGCAAAACATGTGTTACTGCAATACTTTTCTGTGAGAAATACTTTATTTTCTTGTAAAAATTCAGGGGTGTCAACATTTACGGCCATGACTGTATATATATATATATATATATATATATATATATCAGGAACAGAAGAAAAACATTGATTACATAATTACTAAACACACCATTATGGGCCATATCAAGCACGGTATCAGCGGGTTATTAATCCTTTATCAAAGTGATAAAGCCAAGTATGTCTCACAACATGCTCTGCATAATATGGCCTGGGAGGACTGGACTGATGGGAGAACTGGTGCAATAAACTTTTTAATTTTCTAATGATATTTACTTCCCAACATGCTATAATAATGAAGACATATCCTTTTCTAATCCCAAATGATGGACAGAGGGTCAGTGCAGGGCTTTTCAACCTCCCTGAGAACCTCATTATCTCTTCCATATGACACATATATGGCTCACCCCATGAGAAGTGTTAACCTCACAGCTTTATACCATGGTAACCAAACATACAAACACTGTGTTACACAATTTTACCGCACATCTGTCACATTTCTATGAAGAGCTACCTGTTAAGTGATATCACAGCTAAGCTATGTGTGATCTGCCCAGAATTACCAGGAGGTGGAAGATTAGAAGCAAAATACAGAAAATTATTCTCTGAGGCATGGGAAGGGATAGTGTTCTTGTAATCATGCTACCAATGGAAAGAACGAACATTAAAGCGGGCACATAATAAGAATGTAGGTCCTTTATACCAATATTGTATCATAACAGACTAAAACAATTACCTCAAATGAAAATGTGTCATTGTAAAGTTGATTATTAGATATGAGTTAGCCTGATTAGCGTTCAGCCCACTTCCAAACATGCAGATTTGTAGATAGAATGAGGGCACCAGAGTGGCTACCAGACATCTATAATACCATGCCTGTATGAACTGCCTGCCAGATCCGGAAATCCGTGTGGAAATAGAAAGCATTTGTAGGCAGTTCCGCAACAAATGCATTGAAACACCGGATCCGTCTCTCCAGTGTCATCCGGAAAAACAGATCATGTATTTTTTTATTTATTTTTTTGCATTTTTAAACCGGAAAACCAGTGCCGGATGCCACACTTATTACGGCATTAATGCATTTCAATGGAAAATAATGCAGCCAAGTGTTCCGGAATTTTGATTGGAGAAAATACGTCAGCATGCTGCGGTATTTTCTCTGGCCAAATACCGTAAGAGTGACTGAACGGAAGACATCCTGATGCATACTGAACGGAATGCTCTCCATTCAGAATGCATTAGGATAAAACTGATCATTTTTTTTTCTGGTATTGAGCCTCTAGGACGGAACTCAATACCGGAAAACTTTGACGCAAGTGTGAAAGTACCCTTAGACAGGCTGTCTAGATGTGCCCCAGATTTATGAGAGAGGATCATGCTGGGTGATAAATCTGGTGCAGAGATAGACACTTTTCTCTGACCCTATACCAACTATTGGTTGACTTACTTTTTATGCCATATTTGTGGTGCAAAATGGGACATCTTTGTCCCAGCCTCCTTTCATATGAAGCTCCACTCTGTATTGAATCACACTGTATTGAATTCAAATAAACAACTGTGCAGTATGTTTTTTGTGTGATCCCATTGAATGAAAACGTCTGGTGGACGTTAAAGGTATGCCAAGAGAACACCCCATCAGCATATATTAAATGGGTTCTCCGGGCCTATCCTCCAAATAGGTCACCAGTATAAAATTGGTGGGGGTCCAACACCTGGTAACCCCATGATCAGCTATTTTGAGCTGGCAAGTGCCAAGAACTATGCTGTGTACATAGATGTGTACACAGATCCATACACTGAGTAGGTGCAATGTAATTTAGCTGCAGCTCCCATTCAATGGGAGCCAAGCTTCAATATGACATTGCAGGAAACTGCATAGTACCTTCTGCTTCCATCTGTACACTGTTAGTCCTGAGAATAGGTCATGAATATCCATAACCCAGAGAACCCCTTTAAGCCAATTATAGGCTATGGACACACTGGGTGTATACAACCGAAGTGGTGTGAACATGGGCTGACAATGAATGGTGCCTGCAAAGAGTGGTGTCCTAAAGATGCAACAAATATACACACAGTGGTGTCCTGAACCACCAAAACTGCCCAGTCGGGATCTGCTGGATCTAATATCTATCATAGGGAATATTTAATTATACAGCACTCAGGGCAGTACATGACACCATCCTCTAATATGGTGATCATCTGGTGAAAGCGGGCAGATAGAAACACCAAAAAGTCTGCATTACAGATTCCCAGGTAAAGCTTCTGAGAATCTCAAGGGCTCTTTACACAGGCTGACAATTGAACAGATTATCACTAACCAGCGTTACTAGTAACGATCATTATATATGATCTGGCGGTGTAAATGCAACACAGATTACCCAATCAACGGAAAAAACGCTCGTTCATCGGATAACTGTATCTTTTGTGCAGCACATAAGATCATCATTTCCCAGAGGCAGATTGTGCTGTGTAAACACGATCTGCTGCCAGGAAACAATGAGACAGTATGGGTAGGAGAGCGATGGCATTAGCGATTGTTCCTCCCCATACTCTGGGGGAGCTAAAGGAGATCGCTGAATGTAAACGCAGCGGTCTCCTCCAGTAGTGATCAGCAGATTGTCGGGTAGGAACGCTTCCTCCTGCTGACAACTTTGCAAGGTTAGAGGCAATATCTTAAATGGCAAAAATGTGTTTTCTATTGTGCCAGAGAAAACGGATCCGTCCCCATTGACTTACATTGTGTGCCAGGATCCGTTTGGCTCTACTTCGTCAGGCGGACAGCAAAACGCTGCAGGCAGCGTTTTGGTGTCCACCTCCAGAGCAGAATGGAGACTGAACGGAGGCAAACTGACGCATTTTCAGCATATCCTGAACGGATATCACAAACACTTTTGAGAGCCCTAAACGGATATAACAAAACGATAGTGTGAAACTAGCTTCTATTTTGCTACTGGTCATTAATATGAGCCCTGATTGATTGCTATAGGACATTCTTAGTATAAGAAAGCTTATGTGTGAGTTAATATTATTTTGATTGTGACGCTTAGCCAACGTTGTTGTAGAGGCTGATGTAACTCACATGACGTAAAGTGTATACTAATTCTGTGGGGTTTTATATATACATATATATGTCAATTAAAGACCATAATGCCCCGTAAGAAAAGGAATTTGATTGGATGATTGTTGTCAGATGCTAAGAGAAAAGCCGGGTACTGTGGAGGTCACAAATAAAGGGCAGGCCACTGTGGAGGTCACTGTTAAGGGGGCTGGTTATTGTGGAAATTACTGTTAAGGAGATGGGTACTGTGGAGGTCACTAATAAAGGAGCAGCCACTGGTCACTGTTAAAGGGGCATTCGCTGTGGATGTTACTGTTAAGGGGGCAGGGGACTGTGGAGGTCACTGTTAAAGGGGCAGCTGCTGTGTAGGTCCTTGTTAAGGCAGCAGGGTACTGTAAGGTCACTGTCAAAGGGGCAGGTGCTGTGGAGGTCTGTGTTAATGGGCAGGGAACAGTTGAGGTTACAGTTAAGGGGACGGTCTGCTATGGATGTCATTGTTAAGGGGCAGGGTGCTGTAGAGATCACTGTTAAAAGGGTGGGCCCCTGTGGAGGTCACTGTCAAGGGGGTGGGGTGCTGTGGCACTCACTGTTAAAGGGGCGGGCAGCTGTGAAGGTCAATGTTAAGGGGGTGTGCTGCTGTGGCGGTCCCATTATAAGAAGGCAGGGAACTTTGGGGGGTCAGTGTTAATGGGTGGGTGGCTGTAGAGTTCACTGTAAAGGAGGCGGGGTGCTGTAGAGGTCACGTTATGGGGAGATACTGTCGATTTCTTTTAACGACACACAGAAATATTAAATGAAATAGATGAAATATACCCGTGCAAAGCTGGGTCCTTCTGCTAGTTAACTATAAAAACCGCCATGCTTTACTAATCAAAAATAAATCAAATAAAGCCCTAACTAACGTGAAATATAAGTCACGAGTAGTGATAGTGGAGGTTATCAAAGAACAGCCCATCTGAGCACAAGTAGCAGAAACTCGAACAACTTGTGTGGGCAGAAAATCATGAAATACAAAAAGAGGTATCCTGTGGAAAAAAAATTAAACCACTTCCCATATTACATGCAAAAACATTCTGAAAGTAACTAAATATACCATGTGCCATTTCTGTAGGTTGCTTAGTGGATAATTTTATCGCCTGTGAAATACTGCACAACTCCATTTTAACACATACCTGCTACTAAATGACCACCTTTATGCTACCCCTTCACCCTGGTTTAAAAAAGAAATTCTACATAGACTTTCACACGGATTTCTCTGTGTTTTCGCACCAAAATGTGTCACTTGCGGATTTTGATGCAGTTTTGCCCCAATCTCACCCTTGCATTGCAAAGGGTGAAATCTGCACTAAAAGTCCACAGAAACAACTGATATGTTGTGGATTTCCTCATGTAAATGTATTATGCTGCATATAATCTGCAACATGTGCAGGTAGCCTTACAAGGGTGAGAGATACCCATTTACTTGCCCCTAGCACGTTACAATCCAAGCTATGACCTTTAGGGTACAGCCACACGGGATGCAAAAGAAAAATCTGGCTGGATTTTGCCGTAGATCCGCTTCAAAATTTGTGACAAATCATGCGGATTTGAAGTGGACTCTGCTTCAGATTTGCTTTGGATAGCGACCCGTGCACTGCAATCGGTAAAATCCAATTTTACATTTTAAATCCACACTGCAGGTCAAGTTACACTGCTGACTTTGCAGTGTCTCATCCAGCTTGCCCGATACTGTAAAACGCTGCAGATTTGCCGCACACAAATCCATGGCAGCAAATCGTCAGTGTTTGAGTCCTGTGTGGACATATCCTTAAAGAGGTTTTCTGATACAGATCACTGTTACACTACATCTAGGATAAGCCATTAATGTGTGAGCAGTGGACCCTCAAGACCAATACTGATCAGAAGGAAGGGGCCTACTGCTCGCAAGCCCGCCATGGCCGCTTAACTACAGTACTTGACAACACTTCATGTAGCTCTTTCTGCTACTGCAGGTCAGTTATATTCATGTTTACAAACAACATCTCCTAGCAACCATCAGTGAAAGACGCAACACACCCGCACTTGCTTGCGGATGCAATGCATTTTTCACGCAGCCCCATTCACTTCTATGAAAAACGTTTTTCACACAACGCAGAACTGATGCGTGAAAAAAAAACCCTCATGTACACAGACCCATTGAAATGAATGAGTCAGGATTCACCTGCGCGGAACACTCGCTCATGTGAAAGGGGCCTAAGGCCTCACGCACATGACAGAAACGAGCCTCCCTAGCGTCACCCTGAATGCTAGGGGGGCCTGCCATTGGCTGCGCCCCCAAGGCACCGGATGTTTTCATCTGCGCATGGGGAGAAGCAGCAGCGACGGTGCGGGGAGCCAGGTAAGTATATTCAATGGGGGGACATTTTATAGGATTGGATAACCCCTTAAAGAAAGGGAACAAGACTAGATTCATACATAAATATTTAGCCCCAAATCAGACCAGAATCTTAGTCCTTCATTATTGCAGGTAGATAAAATTTACAAGAAAAGCTCTTCTTTAATTAGTATCACTTATCAGACCATGAAATCTTATACTGAGATAGATACTTAGGGAATACGTCACTTTCCCAGAAGTGTCAGACCTCCAATGATTATTTTTAACAATTCACAACATGTTTTTCATCCACTTCTATGCATTGTGGTTGCTCCTCAATGTAGCTCAACACAGCACTTTTATACTCCGAAAGGATATAGAACTAAAGAACTGGGACAGGGGAATTTTTGCTAAGTGTTTATGCACATGGCGGGTCTCTTGCAATCAGAGGCATACGAAGGTAAAGTTGAATTTTCATCAACTTCTATGGCAGCCCTCATACAATTCTGAAGAAGAATTGTAAGAAAACAATTTCGGAAAAATCCACACCACAAATAGTTCCTCATGTATTCCTATGGAGATTAAATCTGTCTACTCTAAGGCCCCTTTCACACGAGCGAGTTTTCCGTGCGGGTGCAATGCGTGAGGAGGACGCATTGCACCCGCACTGAATCCGGACCCATTCATTTCAATGGGGCTGTGTACATGAGCGTTGTTTTTCACGCATCACTTCTGCGTTGCGTGAAAATCGCAGCATGTTCTATATTCTGCGTTATTCACGCAGTTTTGGCCCCATAGAAGCGAATGGGGCTGCGTGAAAAACGCATTGCATCCGCAAGCAAGTGTGGGTGCGATGCGTTTTTCACTGATGGTTGCTAGGAGATGTTTGTAAACCTTCAGTTTTTTATGACGCGTGTGAAAAACGCATCAAAACGCATTGCACCCGCGCGGAAAAAACTGAACTGAACGCAATCGAAGGCAAAACTGAATGGCTTTGCCTGCGAAATTGCACAGTTTTCACTGAACACATCCGCAACGCATCCGGACCTAATCCGGACACACTCGTGTGAAAGAGGCCTAAAATCTGTATCTGTCTTCTGCTGCAGAAAACATGATCTGCTGTGGATTTTGTGAAGCCCAATTTCTTCAGAGATTTAAATAGGAAATCATAATCTGCAATTAAATATGCAATAAAATCTTCACCAAAAAACGCACCAAAATCTGCAAGAACCTAAAAATACGCACATGCGGATTTCAGTGCAAATTTTTCTTCCACATCTGAAGGTGCCCTTAGAGTGAAGACTTGTTTAGATATATACCAAAATGTAACAATGGCATTATTCATTGAGGATCCCTTAAGACCCTTGATAAATAATGTTGACAACTTGCAAGACAGTTATTATATATATAGGAGATGATGGTGGTAGCAGGAGTGTGAGATGTCTCCAAACCAGGTGAGGTGGTTACCTGTACTCATGTCCAAGGGTGCTACTACATGTTCAGGTTTTTTGGTGCAGTGTTTGAAGCCAAACAGAATTGCCGTGCGGATTTTTCTGCATTTCCGCTCCAATTCTACATGTGTTACTTGTGAATTTTGTTCTGAATTTTCCCTGATCTCACCCTTTGCACTGGAAAGGATGAAATTAGCACTAAAAATCTGCAGGAAAGAAAAATGACATTCTGCCTATTTCAGGATCCACACAGCAGGTCAATTCCTGCATGTAAAAAATACGCAAAGTGTACATAAGATTTAAGAAATCTCATTCACTTTGCTGGTACTGTCTTATGCTGCACTTTTTCCACAAAATAAAAAAAAATCCATAAGGAAAAATGCAAAAAATCCACAACCTGTGCAGTTACCCCAAAGGTTTAGGTTCTCAGTGAAGTTTGGCTTTAACTTAGTCTATTCATCTTGTTTTGTTGTGTTTTTACCCTATTATGCCAATTCCTGACTCTGTTTCTAAAAGGTGTTGGGAATGTTGTTACTCTTGCACCTACGTAATGTCTTCGCAGAGACGGTTCATCCTTGGTGGCATTGTGGAGTGCTACAAATGTTTTTCAATGTGTTAATCACTTTTCACTTAAAATAACATTAAATTCAAGACAAGCTGCTGTCACAGAAAAAAAAAGTGTTAATGTAATGTGAAGATGAAGGATATCACTTTGCCAGATTGTCAAGGTGTTTAAAATACAGCTTGCTTACTGAAAGTTAATTGCTCTGGAGACTCGAAAATGATAACCAGTAGTCCATACATGACCTGAGGCAATGGTGTAACAGAAAACTAAGCTTGTAGTCCATAGTAAGCATTCCCTGTGCAGAAGGGAGCTACGGAAACAGCGGAGCACAGCAAGCTATAATATTTCCGGCAGAGAACAGCCCGGCACTGCCGAACTCTCTAGTTCACCGCCAGATTTCCATTGACAGTACTGAGGTCTGGCAGTGATCTGCCCGCTTTCCGGCATAAATGCTGGGTCTCAGCTAGACAAACACCATTAAATGCAGCAGTTTTTGTCCGGCCAATAGCCGGCACTCGTGACATATCATCTCAGACCTTAGATATGAACGCAGCCTCAGCGTAACAGCATGGCTGCTGTGCTATGCCTTTTCTGTAGCTGTCATTCACCGCAGTGGGAGCTACTAAAACAGTGAGCGCTGGGGCGCTACGTTGTTTCCAGCCGGTTGGTGGTTGGGACTGTGTCTCATCTTGCCTTAGTAAAGGGAAGATGAGACAACCCCTTTAACAAGAGAAAACGAGGACGTTGGGTACAGAGGCTCTGTCACCAAGATCGACCCTATACAACCAGGTATATAGCCTGGTAGGGTTGATAAACCTGAGTAAAACAATACCTTTCTTTGTGGTGTAGGTGCTGGCGTTCATAATTAGAACTTTTATTTGTATGCAAATGAGATACTGGAGCACCAGGAGATGGGCTTATGCGGTTTGAACACTGCTCCAGCGACGTTTCGGGTGCGGAATACTGACGCCTCCATTTTTATAAACAGGCCGCCCTCTCCATAGATTGAAAGAGCTAGACGTGAGTCTAGCTCTAATCTTTTGCACCTGCGCACTGGTTCCTTAGCATGGCTCATGTGCACTGTCTTCTTCTGCTTGCTGAGCAAGCGCCGGTGATGTCACTGAACTCGGAAGTGGAGATGACTGCACATGAGGCTGACGGCGCATTCCACTTCCGGTCCATTGACGCCACCGGCATGTGTGCACTAATCATCTTCGCTACTCGGCAAGCCGCAGAAGACGTGGTGCACACCAGTGCACAGGCGTGGGAGATCATCTCTAGACTCACGTCTAACGCTGTCAATCTAAGGGGAAGGAGTTTATAAGGATAGAGGCATCAGTATGGAGCACCAGGAAGTGTCGCTGGAGCGGTGCTCAAACACATGAGCTCACCTCCTGGTGCTCCAATAGCTTGTTTGCATACAAATAAAAGTGTTAATTTCTCCAGGGCACCAGCACTGACAAAAAAAAGAAAGGTATCGATTTACTCAGCTTCATCAACCCTATTAGGCTTTATACCTGGTTGTGTTGTATAGGGTTGATCCTGGTGACAGAGCCTCTAAAGGATACATGGCAGCACTCAGTTCCAGAAAGGACAGGAAAAAAAAACAGCAGGTGCAATCATCCTGCATTCTCAGAATGGATAGTCCCTGCTATTTTCATACTTGCTTGGTGAGCTGTAGAAATTGGTGATATGAACATCTAAATAAAAGTGCACCCCATTTTTGATATTCAATGGGACCCTGTGTCTGTTCTGGGAATGGTTACATACACATGTATACATAGATGGACATTTGTGTTGTGTTGTTCCCTTGTCATATCGAAAGGCTTAGTTAAAAGTAAATTTCTGACTGATAGGGATCCACTTCCACAAGGTGGCGCTAGCAAGATGGTTCTCGTTCCTTGGGAGATAACTCTTTGCACTCTGCTCTTAGACAAGGATCAGAAAACATGGACCATCAAAACCTTAGAAATGCACCACTACATTTCTGAAGCATTGCTTTAGCTGCCAGTATTTGCCAATTCATTTAATGGGGGAGATTTATCAAACTGGTGTAAAGTAGAACTGGCTTAGTTGCCCATAGCAACCAATCAGATTCCACCTTTCATTTTTCAGAGCTCCTTTGGGCAACTAAGCCACTTTTCCTTTACACCAGGTGTGAGTCATCTCCCCCATAGTGTCCTTCTGCTATTATATCGAAGTGAAGATGGAGAGGTATTTATTCTCCACATCTGTACAAGCTTCTTCAATAGCTATGGATTGCATCAGTATCTGTTCAGGTAAAAATTGAAGGTTTTGCATGCAAGTGAAATCAGTTTTTCTGTGACTGCGATCTTTCCATCCAGATTGCATGCGTTTTTCACACGCGTGAAGAAAAACTGAACCACCATCTACATCTCCTAGCACCCATTAGTGATAAGCGCATTGTATCCAGATGCCTTCTGTATATCACACAAACCCCATTCACTTCTATGGAGCCAGAACGTACAATATAGAAGATGATGCGATTATTCCTCAAGGCAGAGATGATCAGTGATAAACAATGTCCATGTACACAGACCCATTGAAACAAATGGGTCAGGATTCAGTCGCTACACGCATCGCATCTGGATGGATAACTCGCCCTTGTGAAAGAGGCCTTAGGAAGAAATATTATCCACAATGCATGTAAATGGTACAGGCAAAAATGAGAATTTTGCAGAACTCAATGAACTCATGCCTAGACCTTCACCCCTTCAAAGCAAGTGAAACGCCAGGTACAAATTCAAGGTCAGACATCACTTCTGCTTATCAGCCACATCTTGGCAGCACAGCGGGCCTTCGATGAGATCATTATGTTGGCAATGTCATCATTTTGATTTTAATTGTAGGTCAGTACATTTTAGTGTTTCCTACCACATAGACATTACTTGGAACACTGTGTAGACTAAAAATGTAACTTTGTTCTAACCTTAATGGATAGAATTAAACAATATTATATTAATATTGTAATAGAGTATATCATATGGTGAAAATCTGTAGAATGCACCTTTTCGTCCAGTACATTATACAAGCTGTGAGTTATGTTTATTTCTAGGTTCTCCTCATTCTTCTGTAGGACTGCTACACATTTTCTAGTTTCTTACTTGTTGGTGCTATATACTATTAATAAGGCTACAGACTATCAGCTAAACAAGCTACAGCTCAAAAAAAGAAAAGCCCAGATATACCAAATTTACCCATCTTTATAAGGAAAATTAAATCTTAACTATACGTAAAAAGCAATGATAGCGAAAAACCAAAATAATCGGACAGATTTGTTTCCAAATGGGACCTTTGGATCCACTCTGTACATGCAATACCTCTGTAGCTTGTATTTTCATGAAGCTAACACTCTATTCTTATATCTATAAAGGGATCTCCACTACCCTATAGTCATTCCCTTTCTTGGTTCACATGTTATTCATTCATTCTAAAAAAGTAATATTCTCAGACTTGTAGTTTTCCTCATTGTGGAGCAGAGGAAATAATCAGACCATTCTATATTACAACCTTCATTAAAAAATGCTACTTGATTATATAGTGCGAATATTAGTGCATTTCCTATTGTAGGGAACTTTAACACTAGCGTTATTCTTTTCCGGTATTAAGTTCCGTCCTAGGGGCTCAATACCGAAAAAAAACTGATTAGTTTATTCCGAATGCATTCTGAATGGAGAGCATTCCTTTCAGGGTGCATCAGGATGCATCAGTTCAGTCCCTCTTACGTTTTTTGGCTGGGGAAAATACCGCAGCATGGTGCGATATTTTCCCATCCAAAATTCCAGAAAACTTGTATAAATTCCATTGAAATGTATTAGTGCTGGATCCGGCATTAAAATTACTGCATTGACGGATTCAGTCTTCCGGTCTGCGCATGCGCAAACCTTTAGTAATGTGAAAAAGAAAAATACCGGATCAGTTTTTCCGGATGACAACCTGGAGAGACGGATCCGGTATTGCAATGCATTTGTGAGACGCATGCATCGGCATCCAGATCAGTCTACAAATGGTATCCGTTTGCATACAGTTCCGGCGACGGAATTCCTTTAGGAGGCATTCTGTTATTCATTCAGTCATAATGGGCAAGTCTATGGGCTGTAAAACGGATCCGTTCCGTTTCTGTTATGAAGGGGAGTCCTCTGCACTGCATATTACATATACATTATATAATGCCATGGAGGCGGTAAGCCAGACTTCTACCTCCTCCATTTTCCCACACTCTGACTCTAGCTCCTTCAGGCTGGGAACACACCTAGGCGTTTTTGGATCAGGCGTTTTTTTGAGCGTTTTTTCCCGTGGAAAACGCACGTTTTTTTTTGGCGTTTTTTGTATTTTTGCAACGCGCGTATTTGGGGCGTTTTTTTGATTGACAGCTTACAGTTTGCAGAAAAAAAGAATCCCCACCCAGCAAAGGTGGGTGGAGATTCTGCCTTTCTGCTGGGTTTTACTACAAAAACGTGCAATCATATGCGCGTTTTTGAAGCGGAAAACGCGCATATTTTCTTATATGCGCGTTCCCATGCTTTTCAATGGGTGCAAACGCTTGGGCAAACGCCCCAAAGAAGCTCATGCACAAGCGTTTGCGTTTGGCGTTTTTCAGCGCGTTCAAACACGCTGTAAAACGCTCAAGTGTGAACCATGTCCATTGGAATACATGGGTTTTCACGTTTGAACGCGCTGAAAAACGCTTAGGTGTGTTCCCAGGGTCCAGGCTGATAGATAATTAGGGATGTTTCATCCAAAGTCGATTCGCTCATCCCTAATAATAATTATCACAGATCTTTCTGATAAACATTGACAAGACATAACATTTATTTATGATTACAATATCTACCTTTTCACATGAAAGTAAATATGCAATGAGCTGTGCATTTAATAAGCTAATTGTACAATTTTATTTTTGCAAACTTTTATTTTGAAGCCGATATTAATACTCTTCAATATTTTTATTTTGAAGCTGAAGTCAGTGCATTCTTACTGGGCCGGGCTTCACCTAAAAGAGACGCTTAGTCCACAGCCCTGATACAGAGACAGAATAAAAGTTAATGTGCATCATTTTGGTCTATTTTCTACTCATGTCTATGGGAGTTTTCATTAATGGCCACTATGTACAGTGTATGTAATATAATTATTGAAAATGTTACAGTGGCGTTTCTTTGCCTTCTCATAGTGCAGCATCCTCCCAGCATGCCCTTGATCGCCTTCCCGTGTAATCCGTTTTTTCTTCTGCTAACAAGTGCCTGACTCATTAATACCCACACTATTCACTATATAACTGCCAAAAACCATTTTAGAGACCATTGAGGGATCAAATTTTTATGCAATACAAAATAGGTATTCACCCAATGAAATAATCCATCTTTCACATGTGAAATTGTAGACTATAAATATGCAGGGACCAAATGGAAACATCTGCAATACAAATTAAGTAGCTATTCTTCCATTTATAAACTGCACGTTCTAGGAAGAACTCTAGCTGTCAGGCCACTGTCCTCTGCAGGGTCAGGTCTATTTTACCCTCAACGCGCTGTAAAACGCTCAACAGGAGAAAACTCATGTTTCCCTATGCTCAAAGAAGTTCTTGAGCTTCTTTGGGGCGTTTTGTCGCGCGTATGCACCCATAGACTTCAATGGGAACGCGCGTAAAATGCGCGTTTTACGCGCGTTTAACACGCGTTTAACACGCGTTAAAGTGTAGATATGCCTTTTTCAATTGGTCTCCAGAGTCACGAACTTGCATATGACGCGCGTTTCCTATTTGCAAAAACGCGCTGTAATACACGCGACTAAAACGCGCGTAAAACGCGCGTAAAACGCGCGTCTCAGAAACGCTCAGGTGTGAACCCAGGGTTACTGTTATGGAGAACCTGTCACTTGCACATGGTGTCTGAGCTGAAGGCAGCAGGCTATAGCGCAGAAGGAGCAGAGCTGATTGATATATAGTTTTATGGTTGTGAAAAATAATTCAGTAAAACTTGTCATTTACATCCATGTTCATTCTGGGCTTTGAAGTCAGGGAGACGGGCCTATCAGTGATTGGCAGCCTTCCCTCTAGGACTGTATATAGCTGTCAATCACTGATAGGACCGTCTCCTTGACTTCAAAGCCCAGAATGAACATGGATATAAATGAAAAAATTACAAGTTTTACTGAATCTTTTCCCATAAAACTATACATCAATCTGCTCAGCTCCCATGGACATGGACTCTATAACATGCTGCCTGCAGATTACTTAACATTTTCATGATGATGGGTTCCTTTTAACATCTTTAGTGGTTGAAATCTATTAGTATTAAAACAAATCCAATGCATAAATATAGTAATTATTGCTGAAAATCCACTCCGTACACCTGAATGCTGTTTTTCTATAGCATGGGCATGGATTTCTGCAAACCCTGTTCAGGTAAACTGGACAGAAACATTCTGCAGAAAATCTGTTGTGTGTGAATACATCTTAAATGTTTTACAAATCCAGACCCAGACGATGCTGAAATCCTAATTGCCATCAAACTAGTACAGCAGTAGTTTCTGGAATTTCTGGAATGACAATGGCTAGTTGGGGAGAAGCTGGAGTCGGCATGGTGGGAAGGTGAGAATCAGCAAGTCGGTGTTAGGCCTCTTTCACACGGGCGTCACGTGTGAAGCCCAGATAAGATGTGGGTGCGTTGCGGGAAAATGCGCAATTTTTCAGCGCGAGTGCAAACTGTTTTAATGCGTTTTGCACGTGCACATGAAAAATCGGCATGTTTGGTACTCAGACCCGAAACTGGACTTCATCACTGAAGTTCGGGTTTCGGTTAGGTGTTATGTCGATTTTATTATTTTCCCTTATAACATGGTTGTCATTTAAATAGAAAATATTAGCATTCTTTAATACAGAATGCTTAGTAAAAAGACAATTGAGGGTTAAAAAAAAATTAAAAATTAACTCACCTCCTCCAATTGATCGTGTAGGTGTCGGTCTCCTGTTCTCTCTTCAGCTGTGGGTAAAGGACCTGTGGTGATGTCACTGAGTTAATAACATGGTCCATCACCAGACAGAACAGGAGACCGGCACCTACGCGATCAATTGGAGGAGGTGAGCAAATTTTTTTTTATTTTTACCCTCAATTGTCCTTTTACTAAGCATTCTGTATTAAAGAATGCTATTATTTTCCCTTATAACCATGTTATAAGGGAAAATAATAAAGATTGGGTCCCCATCCCGATCGTCTCCTAGCAACCATGCGGGAAAATTGCACGGCATCCGCACTTGCTTGTGTATGTTTGCAATTTTCACGCAGCTCCATGTACTTCTATGGGGCCTGTGGAAATAGGAAGATGTCCAGCTTGTAGCACCAATGTTCATCTTTATTGTTCAAGCGATAAAAATACAGTGACAGCTATGTCGCGTCTACGCGTTTCGGATCCTAAAGACAATCCTGATCCTTAATCATGACAAAGCAACATTAAAAATGACTCCATATATATGGGAGTGCATCAGGTGAGGAGAATTTCCTCAGTGATGGGATGCCTCCCATATACACGCCCACACACCATGTGCAAGGTAATTACCAATACAAAGTGAAGGAAGACAAAAACAGTAAAAGCATATCAAAAGATTAAAAGAGAAATCATTAATAGCAACAGACAATAATCAATAATGTAGGATCAGATCATGCTTCTATGGGGCCTGTGTTGCGAGAAAAATGCACAATATAGAGCTTGCTGCGATTTTCACGCAACGCACAAGTGATGCGGGAAAATCACCGCTCATGTACACAGACCCATAGAAATGAATGGGTCCGGATTCAGTGCGGGTGCAATGCGTTCACATCACGCATTGCACCCGCGCAGAAAACTTGCCCGTGTTAAAGGGGCCTTAGGGTTTCAATATCAGTGGCTACTTGTGAGGACTACATTTTTTTAGGTAATTGCATGGGTAGTAATCGACTACTGATAAGAAAATGGAGCACTCCTATAATACAGCAGAGAAGCCAGAGCCAATTCAAAGACCCTGTTGGATACATCTGAGTGTCCAGTATATGTCTGCTCCACTGCATCCTGAACCCCAGACAGTGTGGGGCTGGTATGGTAACAGATAAGGCTACTTCTTGCGGAAGGAAGGAACCGACAGGCTTTTCACCCTGTTGGATCCGTCCTGCCGCTATTTCGCCGTGCCACCGCTCCGTCCCCATTGACTATAATGGGGGAGGGCGGAGTTACAGCGCAGCATGGCAGTGCACGGAGAGAGGCTGCCGGACTATAACTACGACATGTCCGACTTTTTAGTCCGGCTGCCTCTCGCCGCGCACTGTCGTGCTGCGCCATAACTCCGCCCCTCCCCCATTATAGTCAATGGGGACAGAGCGGCAGTCTGGCGGCACGGCGAAATAGCAGCAGGACGGATCCGACAGGGTGAACAGCCTGTCGGATCCGTCCTGCTGCAAGTAAGAACGCAATGGTAAAGGTAATACGGAAGATCATTTTCAAAACTATGCTAATTAAAGCTTCATGTAAAGTATCTATGACAAATCACAAATATCTGATATACTGATGTAGACGACTAAACATTTTCTCCAAGACAACCGAGCATACCTTGCAAGAATGTCACCGTTTCCATAGTAATTCCATACTCCTGTTGGTGCAGAATATTATAATGTATACTGACATAATAAGAAAAACTGGCATGTGCCACATGTATGGGATAACAGGTTTTGTACGGAGGTACGCAGATATAGAGATGCATATAATGAGATAATATGGTATATATTACTGCGTTGGTGATATCACTGTATCTGCAAAAAAGCCATGATATCTGTGGTATACAACTGCAGCTGTGCTAAAATAGAGACATCTTCGAAGGAAGTATGGTATGTCAGAAATTTTACAGATGTTTTATTGGTGGTGGCTTGATTTTACAATGCTAGAAATATCGTAAATTTTAATAGTGTGGAGTACCCCACTCAGGACCCTCATCTACTAGCTAACAGAGTGACTACACATTGTGCCTCTTCCTCTGGAGGACCTAATGTGGCTGTTCTTCAGAGAACCCACTACTTTCAGAGGCACTGTGTAAGGCTAGTTTACACTAGCGATAAGATATCCGACAGGCTAGGGTACAACCTGCTGGAGTTCTCTGGATCCGGCATCGCCAGACGATACCTAAATGCCCGCAGCCCTATTAACTATGATGGGGACCAGCGGTGATTCGGCCAAAATCCAGCAAATACTGTAAAAAATGCTGCTCTGCCGGAACAGCCAACCGGATCTCTCACTGCTAGTGTGAAACTAGTGTAATGTTTCTTGTACCCTGCAGTGGCACTGCCAAGTTTACCCTCATACTGCAGCACAGCACTGCCTCTAGTTTTGCACACTGCTTCCTTTATCTAATACTAAACCATGCCACACAACAATAGGTCTCATGTGGATGTCCTGTTGCACCTGACTAGGTCATGACTGGTGTAAGGTCAGCAGGCCAGCAGACTTTGGGTGTGCAACTCTGAAATCCCATATCAAAAATGGCAGCCAGCCACATACTACACAAACAATGGTAAAGGCTTCCTTCTGCCGCTTCCTGTCACCTGCACTGTGACTTGCATGTGGTGATTAAGAGGAAAAAACAGCTTTCCATTTTTTTTTAGATACAGGACAAAGCCTGTGCTAGGAGAAATGCCAATTTGGGAAATATGGGAAATCAAGCAGACAAATGCCAGATTCATTGAAGAAAAAAGTGGATATCCCGCAGCAGCAAATGGCCCTCAAGAAAATGCTGCAGGTCTGTCACAAATTTCATCCTCTGCATATCAAAGGCAGAAGCCTCCATCAAACTGTAAACTGACGCTGCAGATTTTAAACCTGCACCACATTCAGTATAACACAGAGAGCAATAGCCTGTAGATGGAGTGAAAGCTGTAGAGGAAAAAGCTGTTGAAAATTATTAATAAAGGTGAATGGAAAAAATTATTTCAGCCCAAAATGAGTATAATGCAATAATAATAAAATTAAAAAACAAAAAATTGCCCCCAAAGGTGGCCACAGACAGGGGACTGCTGGAGACAGCCGAGCGCTTGTATTCTGCTATCTCTGGAACACGGTTGAAAGAAGTGTCTCCAGCGCCATTTAAACGGGGAACATAGGTCCCCATTCTATTGATTGAAGGGGGTCCTAGAGGTGGAAAGGTGGAACCCCTGCCAATCAGAACCTTATACCCTTTGCTGAGGATAGGGAACAAGTTGGTGCAGGATAACACCGTAAAATGGAGTTTTCAACTAATAAGATAATAAGATATAATGGACAACTTGGTTTACTTTATGTAGCATATGTTTATTTGCAGTTCAACCTCTGTCGCTTCATTCTTGTTCTGTAGTATATTATATATATATATATATATATATATATATATATATATATATATATATATAGTACATTATTTAGAGTATGTAGATATGTTCTGACTAGTCATGGATTATAAGATTTTCTTGGGGGTTTCCTTTTGGGAGGTATAAAATGTATTTATTGTATTTAAACTTTATTTGTTGTCAAATGCAACATTCTCCACAGTATTTATTGGTTAGATTAGATTTTCTTAGGTGTGCACTTTATGTAATGTTGCACTTTCCTTTCTGTTCCATTTTTTATGATGGGCATTTTGGCAACTGGGTATCAAAATGAAGTCTGTCATGGATGACTTACAATCCCAGAAACTACGGTAAGTAACTAAGAGTAAGAATGATATAATCAGTTTCAGAAAACCCAAGTCAAACCTGAAAAATCAATATGGCTGCCCTTCATGTAGTAATTTTTGTAAAAATCAAGGCTGCAAGAAAACCGAAAAATGACAATATGTCTGTAAGCGAATGAGACATGATTGTTAAACTGTGGCTACTGTTCTACAGTAGCTTCTGATTTTCCCTCACATGTAGCCCCAGAGATATATAGGATATGCAATGCCTCCACAATTTCACCGGCTACTTCACCGGCCTTTCTATAAGATCACTACGCCAGCACTGAGATGGAAAGAAGAAAGCAAGTTAGTCTACTACTGAATGCGGGAGAACGTGGACCAGAAACAAATAGCAGGGGGCGCAACCAGAGAGGAAAATGATATAGAAATTAAAAATTCCACAATATCTGTATGCCATGAATAGTATGTGGTGTATCCCCTAACAAGGAACATCCCTTTTAGGAAGTTTATTAAAGACTCCTGAACCATATCAGATTTTATTTTGTGATGTCCATTACCAAATCTTTTTAATAAACCCTTTTTTTTCCTGACATGACTTTCAGTACAAGTGTATAGCAAGCAGAGAGAACATTTTGTAGACATAACCTATCTACATGCTGAGTACCAATCAAAGTTAGGCCTCATGCACACGACCTTGTCCGTTTTGCGGTCCGCAAACCGCGGATCCGATCCATTCGCTGTCCGCATTTTTTTCACTGTCTCATTGACTACAACACGGACGGTGTCTGTATTTTGACGATCTGCAATTTGCAGACCATCGTGTGCATGAGGCCTAAGTTGTTTGCAGTCATAAGTTGTTTGTCATCTTGTATTAGATAGATAATACCACAATGATTTGTATCTGTCACACAGAACAAGACATTTATCTAAGTGTCTCCATAAAAAGGATGAAACATGTCACTGATGCTCTGTATCATGTTAGCATCAGTTTCAAATCCAGGGAATCTTTTTCCTCTGTCTACTTTATATTATCTGATCGCCTCTTTCACTGGACTGACAGCCTTGTCAGAAAAGTGTATGGCAAGAGCCTGTGTTCTTCTTCCTAATGTAACTAGTGTGGCCAAATGCCAAGAAGTCAGAATAATATGTTGCATAATTTAACAATGCAGAGGAAGGTCACTGCGCAAGCTGCAATATTTCTCCTTTCTGTGATATGCAGACAGACAGATATGCGGTATATATGAATATATATTACGTATCCTAGAGGTGATCACCCTATATGATTTGGAGTGAACATGATGTAATGCACAATACAGCGTACCACGCAAAATGTTATAAGCTGCGAACGGTACTTACCAAAAGGTATGCAAAGTATATAAAAAGTCTTGTATATTTATTACTGCATAATAACATTTCCAACCACATGTCACACTTCGGTGTGGGAGAGAAACACCACACTGAGCATAGGAGGGAATGGGGGGGAACAGGGAATCAGGCCTGAGAACTAGGGAAGGAAGATGGACACCTCCTAGTGAAAACCCTAACCAAAATCCTGACTGACTACCAGTATGAACAGACCCCAAAGGTAGGCGAGTTCATACGCAGGAATACCTAGAGTCCTATCTAGCCCTATAGGGACCCTGGTACTAATAGCAGGGACAAGACTACCTGTTCCTCCAAACGGAAGGACGAACAGGAGTCGCCTACAGGCCAAATACAAACTATAGGGAAATGCAACACACAGAACCCAAACAAAATACAAAAGGGAAAGGAAAGACTTAACTTCAAAGGAGCAATGGAAGCACCAGGAACTCAGCCGAGATCCAACCTCAATCTATCTAAAGGTCCAAACAAAAGCTATAAACCGCACAGCATTCTGGGAAAAGCACTATAAATAGTGAAGGTTAAATGACCCTAATAGCCACACCTGTGGAAAGAAAGTGTAGAAAGCACCAGAACCAACAGAGACGTCATTTGATCCAAATGGAAAACATGTCAAACCACGTGTTGCCAGTCTCACCGATCTCCTGCCACCTGTCACGGAAACGTCCATGACATCACGTTAGTATATTTACTGACAAATAACTGCTAAACTACCTTATTGTAGCATTCAATTAATAAAAGTCTATCTACACACTATCTGAACTGTCCTGACATCTAATTACAACACACTACTTCCTCCATATTGCTAATGTACAAAGTCATAGCCACATCGATCGCTACCGTGATACCGATGGATGCCAGGACTGACATTATGTGGAAAAAAGCTGTTACAACTAATAGCGGCTTTAATATGAAATAGGGCAAAACTTTGGTTAAAAATCTGCTGTATTCCCTGAAATCAATGCGGGGGTGTTTCATTAAGCAGAAATTAAACCACATTGATACAAGAAGCAAATTTAGTAAATGGACACAAATACAAGGTCCATCATATATGTGATTATGCTGATAAATCAGGAGGCTGTGATATACATTTATATTTACTAATGGTTAAACCTTATCTTTAAGGCTTTGTTCAGGTCTCAACTGGAGCCTATTGTGGAGGTATATGTTAGAGGATCTTCCGGTAGATACCTATGACCTATACGACTACATAGGCATAAAGCAGGATATGCCACCTATAGGGATATGCATGAAGGTCCAGTGCATGGTAAAATAATATTTCATTATCATATGTTGGCATCAATACACTGTGGACATGCAAGAGGTATATATTATGGACAGGGGCGTAGCTAAAGACTCATGGGCCCCCCTTCCCTCGGTGTGTTGTGTTTCTTCTTATGCGGCACAAGTGTCTTTGGGCCCCTTCAGGCTCCTGGGCCCAGTAGCGACTGCTACCTCTGCACCCCCTATATATAGGCATATACCTCCCACATGTAGAAAAGTGAGCTGTTAAGAGCCCTTCACTGTGTTGGGTAACTAAAACCTAGTTGCTATAGGCAATGTGAGCAGTGACCCCCAATTCATAGGAGACACGTTTCATCAGTTGAATCAGTAACTGAATATATGTATATGGTTATAGTAGGTTTTACTATTGATTTAGCAATGGACAGTTATTTCCCTTCCCCAGTTTGGAGCACATAAAATGCTGAAGTTCAGAGTTCTGAATCATTGCCATTACCTGAGAAAACCCCAGGAAGTGGTTGGAAATGAGGAACGAGATGAGACTTGCACAAGCATGAGATCCTATCACATCCACATTACACTCTTACTCACAGCTGCTGCTCACATGCTGACGTCCACAAAGTAGAGCAACAATGCAGATTTTGTGAAGGCTGGCAGAAACGAATCTTGTCTCAGATCAGGGGAATCAGTTGCATCCTAGGGAGTAAGTAACTTGGGAAACTGCCCAACAGATTAATCATTTACCACATTTTCTTCTACCTACTTAACAGACCTGTTCTTTGTATATCTTTGGGGGGTTGGGGAGAATATCTAGCATACAGTATGTTTCACAAGACTGCCGACCTCTGAATACAAAGCACCAAATGTGTCAATTTTAATACAGACCGGACCACAAGAAGATGAAATATATTTGAAGGATCACTTTGAGATGATGTTGTGTTTGCTTACTTTGATGTGGCCCCTTTGTGTGTGTCTCGAACACCACTTAGTACAGTATACAATACACTGCCAATAAAGGTTGCACCTGCATTAGTAAACTAGAATTAAATGTATGCATAATATATGACCTCTTTGCTCTACTATTCAAATTGGAGAATACTGGTTTAGGGTTTCAGTCCCAGCAACCATAGGTCATGGATGATTGCCTTAAATTGTAATAATATAATTCAGTAAAAAAGATATACCAATGACTTTAGGTTGTTGTGTGCAATGAAACTTTGTGTTTGAGCTTCTGGAGTATAAAAATCAAATCAAAGATGTATCTTATGCTATATGCATTCTCTAGGTCTTAAAGGGGGTTTCTGGGATTTTACTCAACCGGCTGATCGGCGGGGGTGCCAGGTGTCAGACCTATGCCTATCTGATATTGATGACCTATCATGAGGATAGGTCATCAATATTAAAATCCCAAAAAAACACTTTAAGGCTTCTTTACACGGGCCAATTATTTGGGCTGATTATCAGAAATGAACACTCATCCCCAATGATTGCCATGGGTAAAAGGTGCCACCAATCAACCGATAAACGAGCAAACAAGTTCACTGGATGAAAGTATCCGTGATGTGATACCTAAAATTGTTTCTGGGCTGCAGATTTTCTTTTGTACATAGGAATCTGCCGCCAAGAAACAATGAGGACAACGCTGTAGTGATCGCTTGTCCTTATGAAGTGAAGGTGATTGAACGGTTAGTTCCAGATAACCATCTGCTTTGTCTGACTGTGAAAGGGTGCCTTCACACGTGGAAGATGGTGTGTCCAAAAATTCCACGACCGAAAATTATTCCATTCACCTTAATGGGGCTTGCAGAAATCCATATGCTTGCTGCCCCATTCACATGAATGGAACAGATTTTCAGTCAAGGAATTTTTTGCCCTCCACAGGTGAAGAAGTTCTGTTGATGAGGCGAATCGATTCATTCATCTCTAACAGGTAACTGCTTGTGCCTAATAACTGATAGTCATCTGGATTGTTGGGAGGTCCCATAGACACTCTATGTACGTTATGCAGTGTATATAACGAAGTCAACTATGTCAGTGGCGTTCGGATATACAGAAATCAACAATGTATGTACCAGCTATATAATGTGCCTGCCAAAGCTATTTCCTTATGTTCTATTCCACTTGAATGTCTGTTAAAATGTGGAACTAGCTGTAAAACACGCTACTTAGTACACAGATAATAATGCAGAGATAGGTTTACTAGCAATAGCCAGCATGAATTGCCTGTCTGTAAACGGATCTCAACTGGCTCTTGATAGACCCTGTTGATTTATATTGAGGTTTGTTAGGTTTCCCCTGGTTGTCAGTGCTGAATGGAGCAGATGGGCACAGTTGAGAACACCATTCCATTATGAGGATGTGGGTAGGATGCAAATATATATCTTTTCCTAGCGCACCATTATGTATCCAACCTTATAAGTTTGAGTTTTAGACCATGGCAGTTATACTACACAACTGAGTGATTCTAAGGACACAACACATTGTTCTTGTTTCTGTGAAGCTTAGCGTACTCTCTGAAAAATGTATAGATCAAAATCACTATCCACATTAATATTAAATACTGGCAATAGTAAGATGTAGTGTATGCGGGGGCTTTGATGTGAATGGTGATTTCGATCCACACAAGAGTCACTAGAACTTGACATTAATCAAGATAGGCATGTTGTAGTCAGAATACCAGGCTTCAGTCCCAGGCTTTGGGCCTGTAACTTCAGGAGATCACAGCTTCAGCTAATGGTACTTTAGCTATTCCTTCTCCCATACAAATGTATACTCAGCAAAGCGTGCATGTATTCCCAATAGGGAAAAGAGGGCAAGCCACTTCTACACTCCTCTAATGGTAGCTTACCTTCTTTGAGAACCAACTATTGGGCTTGTTGAAAATCAAAATGCCCACCCCTTTTTTCCCCTTAAAATCTACCACGAGGAAGTCACCATTCACATTAGATGGTGGAGCACTAACTTCATCTAAGATGTACGTAACCATTAAAGTAACACAGTCTTCACTTATCTACACTAAAGTGCTTTGTATACATTTCTTCTGTTAGTGATAGGGTCATCAGTAGAAATTCTCAAACAACCTTTTAGAGAAAATAAAAAGTTTTCCATTTATTTCCTTGAACCTAGTTGCTACTAAAATGTATTTTTAAAAAAATGCTTTAATCGTTTAGGACTTGTAGTCCCGGGTGGACCTTGAATAACTTCGGAATGACACCATAGTATTCTTTAGCTCTAAACCATCTCCCAGAAAAATAAACCCACTTTCAGTTAAGCTAAAACGCAACATTCATTCAGCATGAATCTAACTGGTACAAACTCTCCTGAGACACAAGTCTAAGTGTAAATTGTACAGCCAGCCAAGCAATAAATCTCTCCCTCAGTTTGACGAGTCCTGAAGGAAAGCTTGCTTTAGGGTTTATTACAATAACACCAGTGATTACATGCAAGTAAAGAAGAAGCCCTTTAAATGAAATGAAGAGTGAAAAATAATCCATATTCATTACTCTGCTATTAGTGGGAATGGAGGTGCACCCGCATTCTCCAACCATGAGCAGTCTTAACTTTCATGCACATGTGGAAGATTTGCTTTTTGGGTCACAGCCGGTTTGGAAGGAATGCAGAAGTCTTGTAAGTAATACACCTTGGATTTTCCACTCCTGCTGTGCCCACATCCTTTTATCAGTTTTATACAAAACAAGGAAATTCCTAGAAACATTTACCATTAATAAAAGCATTCAGTGCAATTTAAAGAGCTCAAGTATTAAGTAGCTGGAAAAAATGCCTCACGCGTTTTGAGATTGCTGTCTGGGACACTGCTAGATGTACTACAACATTTACAAACAAGTTGTCCTTTGAGCAGAGTGCACGTTAATAGACGCCCATTAATCATACATACATAACTTTATGTTCCCAAATGTTTTCGGTTCATGCTTGTCTTATCCCGGCATCCAAGAACACCAAGGTTTACAGCTAGCAAAAAGCAGTAAAATCGTATTGCAAGCTGTTACCCAGCCACATAAGGAAGGACGTCTCTGCATGAACAGATGTGATCAGTGCTCTTGGCTACAAGTCTGCTGCACATAAGAGACGCCAAACTACAACAGAACAACATTTCATAGATCAGAATTTAGCACATGAAAAAGTTCCATATGTATCAGCTCTAATTTTCATGCTCATCAATATATTTCCCAATTTTTTTTTTTTTTTTTACTTGACACAGAAAACCAATTAAGTTGACTTTGCAATATTACATAGCATGTGAGATCTTGACTTCCCTTGCTATGGAATTTACACTTTAACATAATACCTAAACTGCCTCCATATAGTTGAGTACTGTATTCCCACATAGCCACCATTCTAGCACATGTTCATGGTACGGTCATAGGTTCACAGAAGCCCACATGCCACATGATCTCCAAATAACCAACAAATGAAAAATACACCCTGATCATAACATTAAAACTACCTACCTAATATTGTGTATGCCTCTAAAACAGCTCTGACCTGTCAAACTAGAGAACTGAAAGGACCACAGAAAGTGCCTATCTACAAACATGAAAAGTGAGCCTCACTCATACCCTACCAATACCATCTACTTGTATAGCAAACATACTGCTTTAGTGCAGCACCACTTTTTTTTGTTTTTTTCCACAGGATAAGCATTCAGTGTGTCACTCCGTGTGGTAAGTCCGTTCAGAACCGCATCCTTCAAAAGCAGCAATTGCTTTACAGCTGAATACCCCCTATAACACCCATGATTCCCCTAGCTATCTGAAGCGCTTTTTATATGAAGTTTTGCTTCCATCAGATGGTGGGCGTTTCTATTTTTCTCTTTTCATGTAGAGCACACTGTCTTACATTCATGTCTATGGGTCGATGATCTCGAAGTCTACAAGAAAAAACTGTTAAAAGGTTGGGCCCTTGATGGCACGGTGGCTCACAGTTAGCACTGGTGCCTTGCAGCACTGGGGTCCTAGGTTCGAATCCAACCAAGGAGAACATGTGCATGGAGTTTGTATGTTCTCCCCGTGTTTGCGTGGGTTTCCTTCAGGTACTACACACTCCAAACACATACTGATAGGGACATTAGATTGTTAAGTCCATTGAAGAGAGTGAGTGATGATAAATGTCCGGAAAGTGCAGCACAATATGTCATCGCTACATAAATGTGTAAAATAAATAAATATCAATGGGACGTGCACCTATCTCTAATATAAGGCCTCAAAGTAAACAAGGGTGCACCACACAAGAGAGGCCCCTCTCCATTCACTTCTTTGGGAGTGTCAAAAAAAGCTGAGAGCTGGCATGACTATTTCTGTAACTCCCATAGAGGTGAATGGTGAGGTGGCTGTGTTTGCGCTATGCACTCTCCATTAATTTCTGTGGGACTTCCAGAAACAGCCCAGCACGCATACTCTGCTCTTTTCAGAGTTCCCACAGAGGTGAATGGAGACCACGCCACACGTGTGGTGCACTCTCCTTCGCCCTGTTGTAGAGACAGGAACCCGCACTCATCTGACATTGGAACCATACCCTAGCGATATGCCACCAATGTGTGAGATGAGCCAACCCCTTTAAGATAACTGGTCAGATATCTCCAGGATATTTTTACTTCACTGTCTATCTTCTGAGAAGAAAGGGTATATCAGGTCACTTGTTACCACTTGGTGAATATTAACATAAGCTAAGATCCGAGCTGTTGCTGCGTCTATTCTGCACTGACCAGAGACGCTTTGGCTCGCAAATTACGGTACATTCAAATGTTGTATTAAAGTGGTTAGAAGCACTTTACTGGAGTTGACCTATATCTGAAATGAGTCTTCAATTATTAACAATGTAAAACAAATAATGATGGATTAACACCTCCATGTAATATCTGACACTACATGTTATCTGACTTGTCGTTACATGTAAGGATTTGTCTTCAAGACAAGGATTCTATGCTTAGTCAATATCACTAATGCCAACCAACAGATTATATGGCAAATTCCAAGTTCATTTGGTAAAAATTCTCCTGAAGACATTTCTAATGACAAATAATTTTTATCTTGCCTGATATTTTTGAGAAAAGACTTTTACAGATTTTTACTGAAACCCATAAAAGCATTATTTACTGTAACTCACCAAATGTCTCCCGCTGCCGTACTGGGTCCCCACTTATCTCCATTTCTTTCACCGCTGTGGCTAGTGACTGGCTGCCATTTTCACTGTGTCAAGACCAGGAAGCTGGGACCAGTAGAGACCAGTAAGCGTTGCAACAGCAAACAGCAGTGGGACTGGTGAGGTGAGGGGGGCACTTTATATTATAAAGTATATAATACTTTATATTTTTACAGTCCCTTCAAACCTTTGGCTCAAAAAACTGCAACAAAAGCTGCCACAAACACGTTTGTCCACTATTATGGTAGATCCAAACTTTTTTTAGGAATTTTATATTTTGTTGTTCTTTTTTACTATTGCCATTTTTGCTATGCTTTAAAGGAAAAAATGCCTGCTCCAGATGTTACTTGGAAGTAGATATTGGAATTATTAAACACAGCACAAACATGCGCTTTTTTTTTGTGTGGCATTTAAAAAAAATATATATCTTTTATCGCAGCAGTATGTTCAGTGTGTGGTGTTTTTTCACTCAATTTCTGGCATTTGTGTCCATCCATTGGTTCTTTTGCCCTGCTTGAAGAAACACAAGTGCCAATTTGAAAACACCAGGTGCTCAAACACAATATTTAGCTTAAAAAAAAAGGCCCCAAAGAACTGCTTAAAATGACTGCACAAATCTGGCATCTTTGGATTTTTTATTATTTTTTTTAAACAAAAAATGTACACTATAAAAATGTTGAGCACTCATTCTGATCTATATGTAAAAAATGTATTCTCACCTTAGAATCCCATTAACTATCCCACTGACACCATGTATCCGTATATTATTGCCAGATAATAGCTAACAAGGTGCAGCCAATTACCCAATGAATGAGCTAAACACTTGTTCACCGGGTAATATGATCATTTGTGCGGTCACCAAAATCATAATTTGTGACCAGTAGACTGTGCTATCTAAACAAGCTCTGCTGCCGGCAAGCAAAGATTCTATGTGGGGATGAGCGATGTCATTAGCAGTCACTCCTTCCCATACTGTGGAGAAGATCGCATGACCATTCTGCAAAAATAAAATAAAAAAATACAACATGTCCTATTATTGTCCGCATTACAGAAAAGGATAAGACTGTTCTATTAGGGGCTGGCCCGTCCATTTCACAAAATGCCGAATGCACATGGCCGGTATACCTGTTTTGCGGATCCGCAATCTGTGGATTGCAACACACCCAACGGTCGTGTGCATGAGCCCAAAAGGTAACTTTACTCCCTCTATTGCAGAAAGGAATTTAGTGCTGCGGAATTTCAAGCACACAGCAATTTTGTAGCAAATAGCCTCTTGGTGATGAATCATTCTTACTCAGGTGGCGGAAAATGTGCCAGAAATTATGCAGGTGTGGATTTTTACTTGCATATTTTTGTGCGGATTACATCCCCCACTGAAATGAATTGAGACATTTTGCTTTAGAAAAGCTACAACACATCATTATTTACCCAGTACAATGTTATTCCGCAGCAGAACACAGGGCAGGAATTGAGACTTTCCAACCTAATATAATAACACGGGAGAAGTCTTTATGTGGCGTATTTTCTGGTTGATTTTTCTGTAAGAATATGTAAGGTGAAAACCTTCACATGCCCCCAGGAAAAACATGGAAGTAAAGTATGAAACCCTCCTATGCCAAGGGCATCACACTCAGTTTCATACGGCCAAGCTCCTGATGGAGAATAAAAAGCATTTTTGGATAAAATGCTTGTGGAGAGCTCTGTATTCTAATATTATTCCTAGACAAATACTTGCATAGAAACTGCACTTTTATGTGCCCGATTTGCAAATCAATCAGCAGAAAACAAAACAAAACAAAAAAAGGATGTGTGCATGGCCCATAGAAATGAATGGGTCAGTGTGCGTGGCCTATAGAAATGAATGGGTCAGTGTGCGTGGCCCCACAAAAATTAATGGATAAGTGTGTATGGCCCCAAAGAAATTAATGGGTGTGTGTTATCTGTTAAAAAACATGAGCCCTAAAACATATTTTTTTTTCTGAGCACCTTTACCCCAACGTAAATATATAGTAATGATGCTTTGTCTCAGATAGCTTGCATTACACAGGAACAAGATTATTCAAAACCTTATTACAGTATAATATAAAATTAAATTCTAAAAGAAAAGGAGAGCAAAGGAAATCATTGTCATAATCTATTTATCATATTAAATACTTACATGATCACTGATTATTACTGTAGCTACTGAGGAGCACTGGTCTATTGGACCTGCACACACAGGCTATCCTAAAACAGGACGTAGCTGCCAATGAACACCTTTTCTTTACAGGTGGGAACATTGTAATAATAGAGTAAGGATGGAGCAGGAAGAGATTCCAATACTGGAAAAGTGCATTTTAGGAAATGCTCTAACACAGTGTGACACACCGAATAAGAATACAGTAGCCATGCTGCACCACAATTACAAATGGATTATGGATGTTATACATTTAACAGACACGCAGTCCTAATGATCCTAGAACTAAACAATTATTTTAATGATGTCCTAATATGACAATTAGAACTGCAATAAAACTAAGCGTATGGAATTATTGCCTCAAGCTCACGCCGCACACATTTTCTGATCCTTTCTCTTAAATTTGCCGAGATTATTAACACTACAATTTACACTATTAATCATACAGACAGTTCAAATGACCTGCTACATATTTACTTGTAAGCCACATGCGTTAACTTCATCACCTGTCTGGGGATTCGCTCTGGTAAGCAGGGTAAGCGTTCGCAGAACAGAAGCACCAAAAACAAAACTTGATCCAACTGCAGTGTTTATTCACACAAGCAGGTATTAATGGACAACCCCTTCATGACATAGCCATGTTTCACCTTTGCCAAATTTAGGAAATCTGAGACATGTGTCACTGTATGTGGTAATAACTTTGGAACACTTTTACTTATCCAAGCCATTCTGAGATTATTTTCTCGTCACATATTGTACTTCATGACAGAGGTAAATTTGAGTCAAAATATTTCATTTTTATTTATAAAAAATACCAGATTTATCAGAAATTTGGAAAAATTAGCGAATTTGCAAATTTCAATTTCTCTACCTTCAAAATAGATAGTAATACCTCCAAAAATAGTTATTACTTTACAGTCCCCATATGTCTACTTTATGTTTGGGTCATTTTGAAAGTGATTTTTTTTTTTGGGACGTTAGAAGGCTTAGACATTTAGAAGTAAATCTTCTAAAACCCACTTTTTAAAGACCAGTCGCTTTGTGGGGCTTACATAATAGAAACCACCCAAAAATGACCACATTTTAGAAACTACACCCCTCAAGGTATTCAAAGCTGATTTTACAAACTTTGTTAAGCCTTTAGGTGTTCCACAATAATTAAAGGAAAATGTAGATGAAATTTCAGAATTTTATTTCTTTGGGCAGATTTTAGATTTTAATCATTTTTCCAGTAACCAAGCAAGGGTTAACAGCCAAACAAAACTCAATATTTATTGCCCTGATTCTGTAGTTTACAGAAACACCCCATATGTGGTCGTAAACTGCTGTACGGGCACACGGCAGGGCGCAGAAGGAAAGGAACGCCATATCTTTTTTGGAGGGAAGATTTCACTGGGAAAATTTAAGTTGCCATGTCACATTTGAAGACCCCCTGATGCACCCCTAGAGTAGAAACTCCAAAAAAAGACCCAATTTTGGAAACTACTGGATAAGGTGGCAGTTTTGTTGGTACTATTTTAGGGTGCATATGATTTTTGGTTGCTCTATATTACACTTTTTGTGAGGCAAGGTAACAAAAAAAATAGTTGTTTTGGCACAGTTTTTTTTTTACACCACCCTTTTTAGCATATTTTTTAACATTTTGTTAAATCTCTCCATGAGACCGTCAGTTTGCGGATGGTAAACAGACGTCCGCAACTGTTTTATGCGCAGCAACTTACACAGTTTCCTCATGACCTTTGACATGAAAGGTGTCCCCTGGTCTGTCAAGTAGGAATACCTTGGTATTCCTACTCGGGAAAACATCTCCATTAACTCCTTAGCTATGAGTTTGGCAGATGTATGACGCAGTGGCACCGCCTTCAGGTACCGGGTGGCGTAGTCAAGGACGACTAAGATGTGTTGGTGACCCCTAGCGGACTTAGCTATTGGTCCTAATAGGTCCATGGCGATTCTCTTGAAGGGAACCTCGATAATCGGGAGAGGTACTAGGGGACTACAAAAGTGTGACTGGGGGCTAGTTATCTGGCAGGTTGGGTAAGACCTACAAAATTCTTCCACCTCTCTGAAAACACTGGTTCAGTAAAATCGTTGCAGTATACGGTCCTGAGTTTTCTATAACCCCAGGTGTCTGCCGAGAACATGTTGGATACCAGCTTATGATATGCCCTGGGCAACAGCAGCTGGTCAACATTCTCACCCCGTCATGCCAGGATCTCACCCTTGACTTTATTGTAGTCTGCCGCATGCTTGACCAGTAAATCAAAGTAAACCTGTTGGGGTCCTGATGCCAGAAATGAAGCGATGACCTCAGCTCACTGGTCTCGGGATAGACTCTTCCTCACGGCCACCTTCTCTGACACTGCCAGGTAGGTCTCGATGTCATCTGTTAGTGCCATTTTGGGGATCGCCGTGCGGACTGCTTTCTGGGCATCGTAGACACCATGCAATACTCCTGCTGTCTGTAAGGCCATCAGAGCAGCTGGTTCATTTCTTGCTGTCACTGATTAGCCTTCAGTTGGTGCTGATTCGTTTCTTGCTGTCGCTGATTAGCCTCCTGTTGTTGCTGGTTAGCCTCCAAGAGGCCCTTCAATACAGCCTCCTTCTTGTCCAGTGACACTGGTTGCAATTTAGCTGGCTTAATCTAGGACATAAAACTCTGCCCGGAAAAAATTAAGACCAAAAATATTCCGGTTTTGCGTCAGCCTCGCTGCGTTTGCCCGCTCCAAGCCACCGATTGTGGGGATTCGCTCAGGTGAGCAGGGTAAACGGTCGCAGAACAGAGGCACCAAAAACAAAACTTGATCCAACTGCAGTGTTTATTCACACAAGCAGGTATTAACGGTAACAGTTCAGCAATCAACTTTACCATAGCTGACAAAGTCCAGGTGTTCATTCACACCATGCTGCAGTTTTTCCCAAACAGAGATCAAATCCAGGCATTAGGTGACCTGTTTTTCCCAAACCAGACGCCAGCACACATCTAAGCACATGACCTCTTCCTGCTGCAGTCCAGCTGGCTTTTTAAGACAACTAGGTGTCGGCAAAGCCCGGACCGGCACCTAAGATCCACCTGGCTGTCAATTAGTCCAGCAGCACATGCTGAGAGGAAAATACCTTCCCGTCCAGACAAAATCTTTTACTGTGTCACACCTGCAATGATAGCACATACACTGCAGAGGCAGATTGATCCAGCTAGAGCTGCAACTGTACAGTTGTAGGGGGGTTGTGTTTGACAGAAGTGAAAAGTGGAGTTGGTCATTTGGCAAAACTGAAACAAGTACTTTACATTATATGTGGTTATCACAAACCACAAACAATGTAGCCTTAAAATGTTAAAGGGGTTTTCCATTTTCGGAGCGACTCCTCCTAAGTGGCCATACAGCCCTCTAGGTGGCGGTATGACAGCCGCTGCAGCCAATCACTGAAGATCCTTTCCTCTTGCATCACATGACCCACTAATAAGACGTAAAGGGGATGCATCACCACTGCGGCCAGTTACGGAAAGTTGACATGCGGGGACTGGAGCACTGTGGGGAAGTGAAGGAGCTGGAACTCATCAGCAGGGGGCAGGTAAGTATGCTTCTCTCACAGGTACGGCTATGTGAGGTAGTCTGCCGCAAAAGACCCCTGAAGATGGAAACCCCTTTAAATGCCAAATTCAGCCCTGCTACATCTGTACAATTATGAGTTTTTTTGTTTTTTTTTAACTAACTAAGTAAGGGATTCACTTCTACTTTTAATAGTTTGCAACATTTAGCTACAAATTAAAGTTCAGAGCGTGCCTCACAAATCTTCTTTTAGGATAAAGATTACCATTATGGGGTGAGTGGCTTGATTTAGAAAGGTTATATTTGTTTCCCTGTTTGATCTTCTGCAGATAAACCGCACAAATACAGTTTAAAAGCTTCTTGAGAATCCATTATGTGCCCCTATGTGGGATGACGAGAGCTTTGCGAGGCTGCAGGCAGCCTACTGCAGAGTTATCACAAGACACAATGCAAGAGTGCAGCTCTGCTACATCTAAAGTCACAACCCACAGCACTATTCCTTTCCTGGTATAAGTATGGCAGCCGGTATGTATGTGCAGCGAAAGTTACAGTGTTATACATTGATATAACAATGAATGTACTACATATATTGGTTTATATTACTATGCGACACAGCGTTAACACTATACTATTAACACTATAGTGCAACCACCCAGGAAAGGCTTTTCACATTGCTTTTAATTGAATGTATATGGGTAAAGTAAGTGCTTCACCCTTTTAACAGAATAACTACTGGTAGGTCCTTTTTACGCCGACATCTCTCAGGGGTCTTGTGAATCATTCCACAAATCAAAACAGGCTTTCCAGGCACAGTGCCATGTGTAAGGCATTACACAGAAGTACAGGCCTCTGTGGTACAGCTCCGGCTAGAGCCATACTGTGCTACTAATTTCTGTCACAGTCTGTTAGCGGTACATTTATTACGTACAAAGGCAATTCACGTACGTGGCTTTACAATACCAAGAATAACCATACACCAATTTAGTAAAAATCTAATATATATATATATATATATAAACAAGAATTTGTTTGTTTTATATATATAATATATATATATATATATATATATATATATTTTACTTATTGGCACATATAATATGCATGTATTTCTTCTTCTACAAAATGTAACGCTAGTAGAGGACTCTGAGCAGCACTACATACATTGAAACGGTTAACATCCAGGATGAAAGTAAGCAGACTTACCCAAGGTCAAAGAAAGAGACTCTGAGTCTTCCAGCAGCCCACTTCAGCTACAGGAAATTTTAATATAATGCTGATTTTATATCCGTCACACACCGAACAGAAGGGAAATCAAAGCCTTTTAACATTTGACTGGCACAATTTGAGCTCACGGTCCGTCTTGCTATTCTCTCCCCACTGAGTCCACACATCCGCTGCCAGAAAGAAATGAATCACTACTATCTGCATTTTCTTGCATTGCAATCTTGTGTCTCCAGCCATTCAATAAATGCAACAGACTTGAAATTCTTGTTATTCATTCCCATGAGAGGAAAAAAAAAAAAAAAAACATCTAAACTGCAGCCGTGACTCCCATCAATCATAAGTCACTCACTGATACAGGGTGCAGGAGGAGACCTACTGATGTCAGCCAGTCACTAGAGAAAATACCCACTGATGACGCATATCCAGGCTTAAAAATAGCTACAGGGCCCCCACAGGGATTCTTCAACAGACACATTTAGATATGCTTACTAGAGACATGCCGCTGTATGTGAGCAGTGTGGTGCTAGAGCTCAACAAACATGAGCCACAGCAGAGATAGAAGCTTTTCTGCAATGTATACACAGCCACAATATAGCAATAAACATAATTAGACGGAAATACGACAACATATAATGTGCCCTACTGCATTTCAAAGACGAAGTCTGATTTATTCATTCTACCATCTACTTAATGAAATGATTTTATACAAATAAAGGTTATTTATTACAAAAGTCACATTGAAAAAGCATAAAACACACAACAATAAGGCAAAGCGCACTATAATCTTCGAAAAGAGAAAATAAGGCAAATGAGTGCTTTGCAGGCATTGCATCCATTCAAAGCACAGTCAAATGCTTTTTATTAAGAAACCCAGATGTCTTAGCAGATTACAAAAGGAAATCAAATTATGACAGGGAGCAATTAGGTCCAATATCAACCACATTTATTCACTAATATTTGGAGAATAGCTACTTCATATATTTTATAGGGTTAAAAAGCCTAGCACACCTGGTATAATATGCTGCCATTACAGGCAGAATCCATCTCATAAAGTACTATAACTCGTCATTACTAGGATATGCCATCACTTTGTGATCAGTGAGGGTCCAACCTTTGGGAGGACCACAGTGCGGGTTTAGCATGGTGGTTCCACTGTTTATCCCTTCACAGTTGCAAGGAAAACTTTGAAAGGGTAGTAGTGCTAAACCAGTGCTGTGGCTCTGTCATACTGGAGATTGGTGGGGGGCTCATCGGTTGGACCTCACTAGTCACAAACTGGTGGCTTATCTTAGTGATGTGAAAAACTATTTAAACACGGCAGCATAATGTAGTGATAGATGCACTTTAAATAACAGAATGAGACTGCAGTGGGAATATTATCCACACCACAGGCCTGTAAGTTGAACAAAATGCAAGCTACTGGCTCAGTTTGTGGCCAATCAACTTGGTTCATATGACTGGCAACCTGCATGGAATCTGATTATTTTACCATTGCCCTTCCATTAACAGATTCCCTCTGAGGCGTCATACATACGGTTTTGTTATTACTATCCCCTACAGCTCCGAACCATATAGGGAATGATTGCTTTGTAATACAATATCCAATGGAGCACACCATGTTTTTTTTTGTAGGATTCTATCTAATCTCAACAGAAAAAAACATCTTTGTATGCTTCCAAATAAAACTGGAGGAACAATACACAGTCTAATTTCCCTACACAACTCCAACTACTACATGCTTCACATGAAAATAATACTAGTGTATGGATAGTGGGCACAGGAGATTCCAATAAAATATTTTATTTAGGTCTTTATTAAAAATGGCAACGTTACGGCCACAGACGGCCCTTTCAAAGCCAAGGCAAATACCAATTGAGGTACATGGAGGTACCGTAGGCCCTGTCAAGTTTTATGGATGCTGTACCATAGCTCTGTACATCTTAGGGCTTTACAGAGCCATAAAATGACTGTGTCCCTGAGCCTTTATTAAGTTACTACAATCCTAAAAGCATTTTCAGGAACTACTGCGTGCATGTCATGAGTAAGGTTGTTTAACCAAATGCAATATGGACTGTTGTGCAATATGAATGGCAATTTTAATGTAAGTTGAGATAAAGAAGAACAATTTGAACAAGCGCTGAATAACTGCTTTTTTTCTGTGTAGGTCTATCTTGTGCCACTAAAACAGCTTTGACCTGTTGAAGCATGGACTCCACAAGACATCTAGAGGTGCCCTGTGTTATCTGGCACCAAAGTAACACAGAGGATAGCTCGGAAATCTTGGAAAAAAAACCCTGTATAAATCTATAGTACAAGTGAATAACAAACATTGTAATATATATTTATATAGAGAAAAATTCCTCTTTCTCCACTTATCAGGCTGCTAGCCTCCTCCCTAGTCCCTCCTAAACTGAACTTTCATGCTAAATTCCACTTTGAGAGATGAGATGGATTTTCACCTCACTGACAGATCATAATATATGCTGCCCATAGAGGTCTACAGAAAGAGAGAATAGTAGAGAGTGAGAGAGGCAGAGACAAAAACAGAGAGGCCGCAGCAATATTAGGTTTTCTGCCTCATCCTGGTGCTTTATTCACAGCTACCCAGCTCAGTACTAATGTATATTGTAATCAATGATGATTCTGTGTGTGTCATAGATAAGGGAGCAGGATCTCCTCTTCTCTCTGTGCGCAGAGTGTGAGAGACATCATAGCACTGCAAGGGCCAATAGCAGGGAGGTGAGTGAGCCAGAGGAAGAAAGCACCACAGAGTCCCAGCCAGTGACCGAGTGCCATGGCGGGGTGGTGCTAACAGGACATACAGTCAGACACCCCCAAGACTGTCTCGATGGATCCCGGACTGCTGGGAAGCATGTTAGCTAGTGTCCACTTAATAGCTTAGTGAAAACTAAGAATTAGAGACGGAGCTTACAGAGGGGAAACTGGTGACCACTTTTGAAAGGTACGCTGACAGTCAGACTCCTGTGGCCCATGCTGCAGAACACAGGCCAGCTTACCTGGACACAATCTGCACCAGCCTTAGCCTTGACTTTTGTGGGTATTTAAGGAACCTCTCCCTAGGTAACAATAAGTCTTTCTAGATCGTGCAAAGGTGTAACAGTCTATTTGTCTGCCTGTGAACCGAGTTCTGCCCAATTCCCAACTTTTGACCCTGTGCTGTCTGCCCTGACTTTTGGACTGACAAGGATTTGAACAAACTTTACCCACCATGACCTCAGCCTGTTACTGACTATGAGTTTTCCTGTGGTCCCAGCCTGCTGCCTTCCCTTTAGTGAATAGCAGATCCCTGTATAGAGGTTGAAGGGTGAATACCAGAGGGCCACCAGGATAATGTCCTTAGGTGCAGCTCACAGGCAAATCTATTGGTTGACATAGTAGTCCCACAGCCAATGTAATTAAATTATCATAGTATATATTTCACCTCACAGTAATTTTAACCAATCAAGTTTTCATTTCCGAAAGGCCTCTGGAAAACAAAGGAGGGGAATGTGACGGGTTGTTACTCTGATTTTTCCTTGAGCTACTTAATCTATCTCTTTTAAAGGTATATTTGAGGATTTTGTTATTGATGGTTTATCCTCAGGATAGGTCATCGATATCTGATAAACAGGGCATCGACACCCTTAAACGGCTGCCAACCAGCTGTGTCAGAGTAGCTACAGTGCCAGAAGTCTGGGTTAGAGCTACACAGATCTGTCCATTGTGAAGTGGATAAGGCTGGTTACTGCAGCACTGCAGTAGCCAACTCTGTCCACTGTAGAGTGGATGGAGCTGTGTATTTCTGGAGCCAACTTACAGCTTCAGGGCTACACTGAAACAGATGATCAGTGAGTATGGGGTGTGCACCCCAGCTGGTCAATTATTTCTGGCCTATAGAAAGAATAGGCTGTCAATAACAAATACCATGAATACGCTCTTTACAACAGTCTCAATTTGTGGTCCAGGCCATGTACAACATCACACATTTTTATCTGTACGTGCACATTTATTTATTACCTAAAATATCTAGAAATGGCAGGTAGCAGTTAGCATTAAGACAATCTAAAACAATATACTTTAAAAATACAAAACATAAAAAAATTGATGAGCTGGGAAGAAAACAAGTACAGCGAGCTATTCTAGTTTCCCTGCTGCCAGCAAGAATTTTCTGGCTCATGGGATTTGTGCAAAGCAGCACCTTGCCTAGGTAACATAACAGAGATATAAACATTACTACTCGTTTTTGCATCTTGGTCATGTGACAATCTGTACAGTTCACATAGCATACATTATATCTATTGTAAAACAAAACAATTACTCATCATCAGAATGGTAGGTAACGGGTACATGAATCTTTACAACCAATACTTTTTTATTATCTATTTATAATTACATAAAATCTAATTAGGCAATTTTTCTATTATTTATGAAAAAAATCCTGCCAATGTGTGTTTGCGACTACTACACAGACTTATGTCTACAAAGTCTAAAATTGTAGTCAGCAAGAACTGGGGATCAGAGGGCACAAAATATGACTGCAGTATCCGACCCGACAGGCTTTACTGTTCGCATGGATATACATAGGTCTAAATAGAGGCTGTATACCTTAAATCTAAATAAAAATTATTGCAAAATAACTTAATTTTATCAATTTGTATGCATGGGAGAAATATACAAATGTTGCTCAAAGGGGTTGTCCAGGTTCAGAGCTGAATCTACAGTAGACATATCCCCTTCTTCCTCCACTCAGCCTCTCTGAGATGAGCCCTGCATTGAATCGCACAGGGAAAGGGCTTTTTTCTGGAGATCCAGTGACGTATACCATAACAAGGGCTGGATCTAGCTGCCAATAGGGTTAGGAAGATTGTGCAATTAGAACTGGCCCCATTATTTGGCTTATTCACATGCCCATTCTTTTTTTGTGTGCTGTCCGTTTGAATTCTGGACAGCATACAGACCCATACAAGTCAACTGGGCTATTAACATATCCATTTCTTTGCAGATCTGTGTGCCTGGTTTGAGAAACTCACTGCATGTCCCATTCTTCCCTTCTTTGAGTATCAGAATACCTCATTCAAGAAGGAGAAAAAAAATAGACAGTACATAAAAGTAATTTGTTTGCTATTAGTTTGTTACTAATCCTTTTTTTGCAGATGGGAAATCAGACATGGTCGTGTGAAAACTGGATGCTAATTTACTGTAGTCTTTTTCCCCATACTGCACATGGCCACACAGGTCCCTGTGACATCAAAACAGAAGAAAGAATAGTTAATCCAATGAAAAGAAGTACTTTGTGTGGCCTATACAGTCAGGAACAGAAGTATTTAAACACCCTGCCATTTTGCAAGTTCTCCCACTTAGAAATAATGAAGGGGTCTGAAATTCACATTGTAGGTGCATTCCCACTCTGAGAGACAGAATGTTTTTAAAAAAAATCTGGAAATCCCATTGTATGATTTTAAAAAAATGTATTTGTCTTGCACTGCTGCACATAAGTATTTGAACACCTGGCAATAAGCAAGAATTCTGGCTCTCAAAGACCTGTTACTGTGCTTTTAAAAAGTCCACCTCTACTCCACTCATTAATCTAACTTAGTAGCACCTGTCTGACCTCTTTAAAGACACCTGTCCACCCCACAGTCAGTCAGACGCCAACTACTACCATGGGCAAGACCAGAGAGCTGTCAAAAGACACCAGAGACAAAATTGTGGACCTCCATAAGGCTGGAAAAGGCTACGGGGCAATTGCCAAGCAGCTTGGTGAAAATAAATCAACTGTTGGAGCAACTGTTAGAAAATGGAAGAGGCTAAAGACGACTGTCAGTCTTCCTCGGACTGGGGCTCCATGCAAGATCTCACCTCGTGGGGAATCACTGATGATAAGAAAGGTGGGAAATCAGCCCAGAACTACAAAGGAGGAGCTGGTCAATGACGTGAAGAGAGCTGGGACCACAGTTTCAAAGGTCACTGTCGGTAGAACACTGTGCCATCATGATTTCAAATCACGCATTGCACGGAAGGTTCCCCTGGTCAAGTCATCACATGTCTAGGCCCGTCTGAAGTTTGCCAATGACCATCTGGATGATCCAGAAGAGTAATGGGAGAAAGTCATGTGGTCAGATGAGACCAAATTAGAACTTTTTGGTCTAAACTTCACTCATCATGTTTGGAGGGAAAAAAAAAGGATGAGTTGCATCCCAAGAACACCATCCCTACTGTGAAGCATGGGGGTGGTAACATGCTTTGGGGGTGCTTTTCTGCGAAGGGGACAGGACGACTACACTGTATTAAGGAGAGGATGAATGAGGCCATTTAGTGTGAGGTTTTAGAGCAACAACCTCTTTCCCTCAGTCAGAGCACTGAAGATGGGTTGTGGCTGGGTCTTCCAACATGACAACCACCCGAAGCACACAGCCAGGACAACCAAGGAGTGGCTCCGTAAGAAGCATATCAAGGTTCTGGAGTGGCACAGCCAGTCTCCAGACCTAAATCCAATAGAACATCTTTGGAAGGGGGGTGAAACTCCGTGTTGCTCAGTGACAGCCCTGAAACCAGACAGATCCAGAGGAGATCTGTGTGGAGGAGTGGGCCAAAAACCCTGTTGCAATGTGTGAAAACCTGGTCAAGAACTACAGGAAACGTTTGACCTCTGTAATTGCAAACAAAGGCTTTTGTACCAAATATTAACACTGATTTTCTCAGGTGTTCAAAAACTTATGTGCAGCAGTCCAAGACAAATAAATTCTTCTAAAATCATACAATATGATTTCCTGATTTATTTTTTTAATTCCGTCTCTCAGAGTGGGAATGCACCTACAATGTGAATTTCAGACCCCTCCATGATTTCTAAGTGGGAGAACCTGCAAAATCGCAGGGTGTTCAAATACTTCTGTTCCTCACTGTATGCAAGCAATATCAGTAATAATGTATTATCGCATGTTTGTAATTATGCAATTGCATGAAAAGTCTTGAAATATCTACAAACAGATGAAATTTTGTATGATGTCATTTTATTTCTCTCCGCCTTTAATTTATTTAGTATAAGTAATGAGGTTCAGTATAGCATACTAATTATATAGTATCTAGGAGTCATAATTTCTGCTGTGAATGCAGAAAGTAAAAGCGGCACTCACCACTGGAAAATGAATGTTCTTTATCTCTGATGCACAGATACAGGTAAAATAGGGCTGGGGCGGACAACCTTCCACCGACACCACACTAGGTAGTGATGGCCGTTTCACACACCTGTGCTTCTTCCTGCTACCAGCCTTATTTTAGCTGTATCTGTGCATTAGAAATAAAGAAGATTCATTTTCCAGTGGTGAGTGCCGCCTTTACTTTGTGCATTGACTTTCAAGCATATTATTACTATTATTCATGGCTGTGCACCACGTACACAGTGTGTAACGGGAATTGCAGGATGTAGCACCTAGAAGAGGAGTGGTCCAGTAGTGCCCCCCACTATTTTTATCGTCTTCGCTGGTATAATTTCTGCTGTGATTTTTCCATTTATTATCCAGCATCCTAAGAATAAGGTAATTTGGACGACTACTCTTTATTGATGAACAGAATAGGACACTGTGATTTTTTTTATTTTCAGGTTAAGAATTACCCCTCTGTCCTGCGTATTCTTGCTTCAGTGTTGAAACGCAGAATATGGCGGTCCAAAAAGGTAGAAATGGCTGCTTTGCAGAATCTTTCACTTCAGTTCTACATCAATAAACCAAATTTGTATGTTGCACTATCTCCACTGTATAATGATTGCGCAAGGTTTCAAGATAAAACAAACACATCCATAAATCCAGCTAGTTATGCAGGCAGGAAGGAGCCTGTGCCCATGAGGCCTCAGACAAACAGTGTTTTTGCTTTTCTTGTCAAGCTAAAAATACAAGCGCTAATTATTTTTAGCTCCAGGACCAAGAAATACATTCACATTTCTGTTTCTTGCACATGTTCTGTCAGTCTGCTGCGGCACTTGTCAAAGCTGTCCTCAGGCACCCCTACCCATAACAGTTGTATGAGAAATTGAAGGTGTCTGTAGGTAAATTCAGCAGACGGCTACCAATATTGTGTCTACTAGGATTAAGAAGATGTATAAGCATCAACATGTAAGAGACGTACGATGCAATGGTATTATGTCATTGCTTTTATAAAGGTATACTGTATGCACGAGAATTAATTTGTAATTAGTGCTTTATTTATCAAACGGTGCACACTGTTTAATAGATCTGTAATGAGTTTGTGACTTTTTTGCTAATTTTTACACATTTGATAAATTTGTCTTACAGCTACTAACCCATGGCCACTTTCCCATTCACTTTTTTAAAAATAGCAAGAGTGGTGCAAAATCAAAAATGTATTTATTTATATTATGTAAAGTCAAAAAGTCACAATTTTCACAATGTGAGGTTTCAAATATTTAGTATCAAAACAACATTTTTGCGCCAGTTTTTTTTTTTTTTTTAAGCGCAAAGGGAATGATGAATTCCCCCTTGTATCATCTTAACCTCTTAAGGACACAGGACGTCCTGTGTCCTGTCTCTAAAGATGGCGCCCGCTCCTGCTTCATGCGGGCGCCTTAGCCGCGGGTGTCCGAATGGTTCTTGTAGCAGACACCCGCGGCTAATGTCCACGACCGGCAGTAATGCCGATCGCGGACATTTAACCCCTCAAATGCCTTGGTCAATCCTGACCACGGCATCTGAGTGTGCACAAACCGAAAGTTTAACTTTCGGTTTGCGCTCCGGCTCCCCCGTGTGGCGATCGGAGGAGCCGGAGCGCACCTGTAGTAGCCTGGGTCTCTATGAATGAAACCTAAGCAGCTCTGTAGTATTTCCTATGGAGCCTTGCCTGTATCCGACATTTAGCTTTTTCTCAATGGTTACCATGGCAGCCAGGACGCTAAAGTCCCGGCTGCCATGGTAAACTTGTAGTGGGGAGTGGGGGAGCAGTATACTTACAGTCCGTGCGGCTCCCAGGGCGCTCCAGAGTGACGTCAGGGTGCCCCACACGCATGGTTCACGAGATCGCATGGATCACGTGATCCATGCGCATGGGGCGCTCTGACGTCATTCTGGAGCGCCCCGGGAGCCGCACAGACTATAAGTATACTGCTCCCCCGCTCCCCACTACTACTATGGCAACCAGGACTTTAATAGCGTCCTGGCTGCCATAGTAACCTCAAAGCATTTCGAAGACTGATCAGGATCCTGATCAATCTTCTAATGCTTTCAGGCAACTTGCGTTCTGACGGATCCGGCGGGACGGAAGTGCCTGCCGGATCCTCAGAACGCAAGTGTGAAAGAGGGCTTAAAAAAAAATATGGCCACCACATTGGCTCAGTGGTTAGCACTGGTGCTTTGCAGCGCTGGGGTTCTAGGTTCAGAGCTGACAGGACAGCATCTGCATGGAGTTTGTATGTTCTCCCTGTGTTTCCTTGGGTTTCCTCTGGGTACTCCCTATACTGTACTAATAGGGGACTTAGATTGTGAGCCCCATTAGGGAAAGTGTGATGCTAATGCCTGTATTTATTTATTTATTCTATGCACTTATATAGCACTGCTATACTTCACAGCGCTATATAAGTGCATAAAATAAATAAATAACAGAGGTTATACTGGCCTGACCAATACTCCACCACTGCCATTCCAATGGTGCCGAGGTCCGCGGTGCACTTCAATTCCTGCTCCTGTCTCAACACAGCAGGAAATTGATGTGAATGTCGCGCAGTCAAACACTGGCTGAGGTGGGTCATCCTTGAAGAGGGTGAATGACTAAGCATAACCTCTGTTATTTTATTACACAATTTCCACCCTGTGGGAATTTTTTTTTTTATTCAACTGGAATACATACCCCTTTTAGTTGAGAACAAATAATTCAACTAGGGATATTTATTAACTTGTTAGGTAAAGTACATGTATTTAAGATTAATTCATTTAAATAAGTTATATTTGTCTAATGTATTCAAGCAATTACATTTGTTGCTGTTAGTGGAAAACGTTGAGGCTCAATAGTATATCATCCTTCATTAATGTGTTCCTGAGTGTTTTTGTAGAATGCTGAATACTCATTTAGTGGTAATCTTAAAGGGGTTGGCCCATCTAGGACATTGATGGAGTATTGCTAGGATATGCCATCAATGTCAAATAGGTACAGGTTCCACCTCTGGCGCACAATCCTATCTACAGAACTGGGCCCCCGAAGTCAAGTACAGTACACCATGCATGCACAGCATGCTCTCCATTCATGGGAGTTCCAAAAATAGTTGAGTTAGTGTATATTCTGAATGGCAACATGGCTTCCAAAACTCGCTGGTTGTCCTTGCCATGCTTGAGTGAGGAAGGAAGGGGCAGAGGTCAGGCTGCTACTTCTGTAACCTTAAAAACACATCTTACCTTCTGTACCCTTGCTTCCTGCATAAAAAGGACATTGGCCTCATTTATCTAAACTTTCTAATCAAAAAACATATCAACATTATTTTTATGCGGACCCCAATTAGACCATGTTCACCCAGCCATGACCGGTCTGTCCGATTCAAACATCAGGAATGGAGCACATTAACTTATTAAAGGGTGTGGGAAGTTTTGAAGCAGTAAGGATAAGAGCAGTCAGACCTACTGATGGAAGCGCTGGATGGCAAGATGAACGGCTTCTACTGCTCTAGAAACAATGCTAGTCTTTAAAAAAAAAGAAAAAGTCTATTAAAATTTCCTAATCGTTTACTTTCTGGTATGACACTACAATGTACTCATTTTCTCAGCCTTCATTTCTTCTTGACTCTTCATATTTGGCAAGTCAAACTATACTCCACCCTCATTTACTTGTATTGCTTATCTGAGAAGAAAGTCTGAGTAGCAACATAAGACGGACTATGATGGCCATTGACTTTTTCAAGCTAACTGATCCATTTACATTTTGGTAAATATTTTAAGTACTTTTAAATATAGATTATCATAAATAGGTATCTCTAAGCAAAGAAAAAATTAGCTATAAAAATATGGGCTCCATGCTTCTCACACAGTCCACACCCCACAAAACTAGCAGGGCTTTTTCTTCTTACTCTTTGGGCTGTTGATGTTGTTAGCAAGCTGAGGTTTTTGTAAGTGATCCAGGTGACATGCAGTGGAAGAGCATCCTCGTCTGAGGAACACTAGCTCCCTTGTCTCCTGTTACAGAGGTACTTCTGTTCATCTGTATGGCGAGTAGCTGGAGAGTTGTGGCAGGGTGATAAAGTTGTAAGACTTCAACAGAGAAGACTTTGGTTGATTTTACACCTAGGCCTCCAAGACTTTTCCTGTGTCATGGCTTTAATCACTACTTTCTGCTCTTTTCTTTCCAGAAATATGTGGTCAGGAAAAGATAACTTGTCTGAAAAACAGCTGTTCATATATTTATATCACTGAATATATATTTGGATTTCAACTGAACTGTTAATCCAAACTATGTAAAAAATGAATGCTAATGTAATACAATAATCACTTTCAGAAATAAATGCAGGAAATATTCACCGCTCTAAAGGGAAAATCCTAAAACTCTCCATGGCCATCAGTGAGTAAAATGGGCTGTGCAAGCATTATATATTGATGACCTACCCTCAAGATACTTCATCAATATCTGATAAGCGGGGGTCCGACACCTTACACCCCCGTCATTCAGCTGTTTGAAGAGGAGTTGGCGCTTCATGCCTCGCCGCTTCCTTTCATTACATTGCATGTCATCTCCCTTGCAGCTGCAACACAGTGTAATTACAAGTACTCGCTTCATTCAGGTGAATGGAGCAGGTACTTGTAATTACACTGCACTTCCGAGACTGCAAGCATGGAGCGTCAGCCTCCTATTCAAACAGCTGATTGGTGGTGGTGCCGGGTGTCGTGAGGATAGGTCATCAATATATACTAGTTGTACAACCCTTTTAATACTGCTTACCAAATAATATATGTATTAAATTAGAATGGGGGTGAACAGGTAGGGCGGGGAGGTTTTGTACGCCTTATATTACAGAAAACATGATAAACTGAATGAGAAGATAATATTTATGACATTTATGATTTTTTAAAGAAACTGATATAAATGTTTAGTTTCTAGAAGGTAAACTTATATGAAGTTGTTTAAAGAGGACCTTTCACAGGTCCAGACATTATAATTTAACGAGTGGATTCTGTGGGGCATACTTATGGCATATTACAGCGCTAACTATTTGCTGTATGCGCTGCTCTGTTCGCCCGCTGTGCCCCCCGGACACTTTTCCCACCTGGTATGTAAACTCATACCATCGGTACAGGGAGGACGAGATGGCCCTGTTTCTCAACGGGTGTCTCCTTCTTGCTGGAAGTGAGCTGTCCAATCGAAGCGGAGAGCATCAGAGCCAAGGAGAAGGTGAGCTTTTTCTCCTCCCTGGCTGTGACGCTCTCTGCTCTCTGCTATGATAGGCGTCTTCTTCTCCCTGGCTGTGAGCTGGCCTATCGACAAACAGGTCCATCTGCTCCTCCCTGTACCGATGGCACAGTTAAGTGGCCTTTTTTTCATTGGTGAATCATAATAAAAACTGCTGTAGGGGTCGGACAACCCCTTTAAGGGCTCATGCACACAAATGGATTTTCTTTCCGTGTCCTTTCATTTTTTTAGTGGACCGTATGCGGAACTATTCACTTCAATGGTTCCGCAAAAAAAACTGAAGTTACTACATGCGCATTCCATTTCTGTATATCCGTATTTCTGTTCCACCAAAAAATAAAACATGTCCTATTATTGTCCATATTATGGATAAGGATAGTACTGTATGATGGGCTAGCTGTTCCGTTCCGCAAAATATGGAATGCACACGGATATCATCCTTATTTTTTGCGGATCTGTTTTTTGTGGACCGCAAAAGACATACGGCCGTGTGCATGAGCCCTAAGGTTTATATGTATGTGATTTAAATATGTAATAGTAACCAGGAATTAAAGAGAGGACCATAAATACACATCAAAAAGAAATAACGATAAAAACAACAGCATATTAAATGTGTCCACGTTATTTTTACTGATTACCTATCCTCAGGATAGGTCATCGATATCAAATGACCCCTGAGGATCAGCTGGCTGAAGAGAAGGCTCTTCTCTTCAATATAGCAGCGCTGAGCACGTGTAATTACAAGAAGCCATTCAATTAATTTCAATGGGACGGCTCGTTCTTAAACAAGTGTATGAGAAGGAGCCATCCCATACAAGTGAATGGGATGGCTTCTTGTAATTGCATCTCCTCACCGCTGCTGTTGTGATGGTGAGCAGGTAAAAACAATGAAGGGGTGTCAGACCCCCACCGATCTGATATTGATAACCTATCCTGAGGCTAGGCCATCAATAAAAATAACTTGGACAATCCCTTTAAATAATTTATGCACAATGTTTTAGAATATGAAAACAGCAATGCAGCATAATCTGATTCACACAGTGAATTAACACATGTATGTAGACCAAGGCAAAAATATATTACCGCATAGGCATGAACAATTTTCTGGTAGCCATTACATTTTTACTGAAAGGGCACAGCAAACTATCATTTTGCATCCATTCATTTGTATTTTTCAATGCAATCTGCCTGCTTGTTTCCATGGAGCTAAACCTCTCATGTACGCTGGCAAGAAAAGCAATGTGTAAGCCCTCACTTCCAAGCTCGACATTGTATCCACATTATCTTTTTTAGAATGCATCCTGCTCTAATATATATGCAAGTGGTAAAATCATTGTGTATATACAATTTAAGTATCTGCACTGGTGGTTCAATTGTCTTCATTAGGCAGAAACAACAAATCTAATTTTTGATTTCTGAAAAACACACGTTTAGGTTCTTTTCACACCATGTTTGAGGCCAACATGAAATCTCTAATTTCTTATTGCAAAAATACCATGCAACATTATACCAACTGTATACTATTTTGTGACTGATTCTTTGTTTCTTGCCACTACGCTGTAACAAGTGTAACTGCCTTCCTAAATGTATGGCTGTATGTCCAAAGTACAACCTTAAAAAATTTATAAAAACTCCAGTGTTGCATGGTAATTAGGGCTGTAGTGCCCGCTGAATAATCATCTTGGCAAATCTTTGAATGACATAAATGACACCACCTACATCATCCACAGGCCTCTTCAAACGCAGTTTGGTGCATTAGTAAATGCAAAATGAATACTCTTCCGACAGTAGGGAAGTCACAATCCGCTTGATGCAGTTCGCTCAATTAAGGGTCATTGTGCATGTTCTGCCCAGCAGGGTTAGAAAATGATTCTAGTTCATTCTGCCAGAGTCTTGGTATTTCTCAAGTGGTTACTGTGGTTATAATACCATCTAGCGGTGTATTACACTTTTTGTTTCCTGTTACAAAGACTACTGCATTGTGGGTGGTGCACTGCATTATGAAAGTGCAAAGCATCCAGGGAGAGAGAAGCCTCCAGTCTCTAGAACACATCAGCAGAGCTGTCCTTTTGCATATCTCCTTCTCAAACTCTACCATCCTTTTAAAATCATATCTGGTGAAAGATCTACCTTTTTTAAGGGACATATGTTATGCAGAGCTGTTCAGCTAGTTGTAATTGTTACTCAGGGAGTTGTTACTACTGTTAGCTAGACATGTAATCTTATGCATAGGAAGTAGAGTTGAGCGAATTTCTTTTTTAAGTTCGTTTTCCAAAGTTCGGGTTTGGGTTATCAAAACATCCCGTTATGGATTCCGGTGCTGTGCACCAAACTAGATTTGGAGCGGTATCTAGATAACCAAGGAGGTGGCTGTCACATCACTCTACCAAAATGGGGTGTGGTTACCACTTGTTCAAAAGTCACTTGGGAGTCCTGCATTGGCTAAGCAGACACTTCAGATGTAATTATCATAAAGCACTGGAGATTCTAGAACTTTGTTTTTTAAGCTGTGTGGATGTACACATAGCCATAAGCTTTGAAAAGAGCATACATTTGTTACAGCTTGGTAGGAACAGTGGATAGTGATAAAACCTCTTAAAGGGGTTGTCCAGTTTCATGATATTGATGACCTATGCTTAGAATAGGTAATCAATATCAGATCGGTGGGGTCTGACTCTCAGCAACCCTCTCGATCAGCTGTTTGAAGAGGCTGTGATGCTAGTGCGAGAGCTGCGTTCTCTTCGCTGTTTACATTGTAGTGGTGGTGGAGGGTAATTACAGCTTCCTCTCTCATTCACTGTAATGGGACAAACAGCTGTAAATTACACTGCACCACCACTACAGGTGTAGTCATGCAGGTAAACATTAAAGAGAATGCAGCACGGGCACTAGAACCACAACCCCTTTAAGCAGTTGATCAACAAGGATGCAGAGAGTCAGACCTCCACAAATCTAATGACTTATGCTGAGGATAGGTCATGAATTTGATGAAATACAAAATACACAGACAGCCAGAGAAATCCGGTGTGGGTCTCACTGACCTAAATAGGAGACATACACAGCTAAACACGGATAGCTGCAGGTCTGGTGCTCCACACTAAAGAAATGGTGCATTCTTGCCCTTTTTCTGTAGGCATGGTGCTGTTATAAATTCCATTATCATAAAGATCAGAGCACAAAATGGATCATATGCGCCAGTTCTATATCACTAAAGACGAGGAAGTAAAAAAAGGCAACACTACAAAACAAACTAGTGATGTTATCCAACATACGTTACGCAAATACCAAGACACGTTTTATTTGAATGGAACGTATGCATTGTCTTTTGCCATGCAATAATTGATCTGTAAAGGCTCTTGGGAGTTTTGTGTATTTAGTCTGTTAACAAATGTCCCCACAATAACTACTGTCAAGATTGTGTAACTTATCAGTGGAAACATCAATACTTTTACATTTTTACTTCCGAAAGGCCGTCTGGTGCTAAACTGCATAATGAATGGGTTTGTTTCCATAGTACAGAGGTCCTGGAAAATAGTTTAGTAGTTAAACTTAAATATCTCAAGCTTTATTATTCTAATGACAATTCATTTTAGGATTATAAAAACTTATGGGATAATTATTCTTGAAGAAGTTGAAAATAAGATAAAATCATATTAGGAAAAAAAAACATTGACAAACCGAATAAACAATGCAATAAGCACCAAACGCTTGCACGCCATTGACACTCAATTACTACCCATAGGTCTAAAATAGATTTTTGTCACTAGTGACTTATGTCTATATATTTCCTTGACATCTGTAAAGTCAGGAGATAATTAAAGCTGTAGGGGATTCTCAAGAGTTTCCCTGTAGCTTATAATAATCATGACGAGGTGACAACATGGCAGAATAACACGTAAAACTGTTTTTGAAACCATTGTGAAATCGAATATGAATGTAGTTATCACATTTTAAACATATGTTGGCTGAATACATATGCGGTTTGTGGCAGCCTGCATTCTGAAAACGCAGCAAAGACATAGCCTGTTGTAACCGGTGCAATAACATTCTAATTATGGGGTGTCTAACTTTTGGGACCCCATTGATCCAGAGGAAAAAGAAAGCAATTTCCCTTCAACACTGCTTACGGATTGTTGATAAAGGCTGAATGGTCTCATTTAGATGGCATAAACTGAGCTGCCGCCACATTATTATCCAACAGAAGCTGTTCCCTAAATTAAGTGAGTCACCTTTTCTAAGTTCACAGTCTATACTGATGTGTCCCTCTGTGTTGTGCATAATTATTCAGTTTTCTGTGAAAGGGATTAATGGTTAAACCCATTAAGCAGACACTTGTCATATGACATTATATGGTGCCAGAAAAACGTGGAATGGGCTCCGTATGCAATGATCATTTCTGTTACCATAATGTAACCTGACAAGGTGTATACATAAACGGTCCCCGGAAGAACCCAGTTACCTGGCGAAACGGCGTTGGGAGGAGGCGGCTGAGTGATCTGCGTGCTACTTGTGGGTATATTTATTGACTATTTCCACACTTTGCTTGTTATTTTCTGCCCTTGTGCTGTTACTTTGTTTCCTTAAGCTTGGTGTGGTTCCGCTTATTTTCTTATGCCCCTATGCATGCCGATCCCCCAGCCCCCTCTTAGGTACTTGTCTTTATCAATGTTCTCCTTGCTTGTGCTGTTTCTCTTATACATGTATGTGAATGTTGATACATTTAATAAAGTAATTTTAAAATTTTAATTGCTATGGTCTTTGTCCAAATTCTTTGTGAAATTGTAAAAGAATGTGCAAGAATTATTACAGTAGCTGATGCTGGATGACAAAACTGGTGTACCTTTAGACTGTCTCATCTAAGTTAATATGACCTATTAGTTGGCTTACTTTACTCCAGAATTTGGAACCAAAATGTTGGTGCATTTTTTGGCACATGGCTCACCCAACACCCAATTGGTCACTCTTGTTGAAGTCATTAAAAATGTGTCTAAAACACATGGTGCAAACTATGTATGTCAGTTTTTGGCACATTTTGATTAGTAAATCTCTGCCACAGAGTCCAAGAAGAACTCGGCTGAGTTATTTCTGACAATATAAATGAAAACCAAAAAGATAATCATTAAAAATGCAGCACATTTATAATGCTTAAGCTGTTATATTACTATCTCGGCAGATGACAATTCCACCTGGGAAAGCTTATTGTGTTCCATATTATAACAGCATTATACTTGACTCACAGTATTAGTATTACACATTTTACAGTCACATCACAGTAACATGACTAACAGCCGATTCAACTGTAAAATACAACTGGCTCTACTACAAAGAAAAGCATAAACCTTACTAGTCACTGAGTGTATTAAAACATTTAAACAAAACTACAGGACAGATGTAGCTCCCGTTACTAGATCCTTTGATGTCATGTATCATGGTCTGCTTAAGAGAATTGAGACTCCACATAAGACTGTCCACAATCGTTTGGGAGAACAACAAAAGGTATATATGGACAGTACAAGACCAGTAGAGAAGCCTTGCAACATCAGAAGACCTTACAACTTGTGCACCACCCCATGGATTACTTAAAGTGTAACCGTCATGTTTTCATTAAAAAAAAAAATCAATTTTAGCATATTTTACTGCAGCAGAGTTTTTCCCTTAGTTACAGCTTCTCAAGATGGCTCCTCTGCCAGTTCTGAGGTCAAAACTGCTTTCCTTCACTCACATACACACTTGCTGTAGCCAGCAGCTCCCTGCCAGCCAATCAGATTGGATTACTGCGAGACACGCCTCCTCACTCTGAAGCCTAATGCAGCCATGCAGTGTGAAGGACTGCCCCTCTCTCTTCTGTTTATACTAAAAGGAAGGCAGACAAGTCCTAGCAACGGTCTTTTAAGGGAGCAGTGGAAAGGGACAGAGGACAATAATGAAAGCTGTTAATATAAGGCAATTACGGATCTTTTGACAATCGTTGACAGACTAACTCAGGTATACATGCCTAGCTCTAATAAACTAGAAAAAATATATATATATGACAGTTACCCTGTAAGACCAATGCAGCTTCAAGGATTATGTACTAGAAGTCAATTCTAAGAATAGATCTCTAAGTGTGTTCATTTATAGTGAAAAAACAGCAGGTCCACTGTGTAAAGCTAAATAGGAAAAAGCAGGATTATAACCATGATATCAATGATGCTCAGACAATCTGAAATATAGGCATACATGTCATTATACATCATAAAGTAGCTGTTGATTTGTCAAAAATTATATAATTGCTACATTTGATGTTATACCTCATATCTCAATGATGTCAATATCAGCAATTCTGAGAGACTAGAGCTAAAGCTAGCTATTAACTGAAGATGAAAGGGAGCGGAACCTGACAACTGGAGACAAGAGAATAATATCAGGTGTATGACGGTAGCTCAGCTGTCCACTAACAGGATGGTGTTGGGAGAGGAATGGGGCATGTTGGAATTAAACATCCTTTGCTCCACTGGGAGATAAGACTCCGGATTTGGCTTTCTGAAATTGGATTTCTGACAACTGGTCTGTAGTTGCTAGAACTTTGAGTCACAGGGAGAGCTGCGGCCCTCCAGCTGTTGCAAAACTGAAACTCCCAGCATGCCCGAACAGCCAACAGCTATCAGCCTACAGCAGGGCATTGTGGGAGTTGTAGTTTTACAACAGCTGGAGGGCCGCAGGTTGAGCATCCCTGCATTAGGAGAAGGAACTGTGGTTTTGCAGTGTTGTGTAACGACAGAGATTCTGATTCCATCAATGTATAAGTTGGTGGATGTCTTGCTGTATTGTAGTCTTCACACTATCAGGCTGGGCAAAAACCAAGGCAGGAGTCATCTCTATGCCATTCATACACTGCCAAGCCCTTGATATTTAGGAGCAGCAGGCTCCCACAGTTTACCCACTGCTGATTGACTGCTTTCTTCCCATCTATGGGGAGAAAGTTTTCAATCAGTAAGGGAATGGCAGAAGGGCTGGCCTCTTATATATACAAGGAACCACCACTTATATCTTGCTATGGCAGATAAAATGTGAGTTTATTTACAACTACAGCAAGACATTCAATAAGTTATAATCAGAGTGGAATCAGGGTCCCAGCCATGACATTATGATGGCCTCAGATCTGGAAACATTAAACCTGGTAAGAGATTCCCTTTAAAACTTTCTAAAATAAACAAAGGAATACCATACATATGCCATGCACATTATCATGCTTTGCAGTAATATTAAAGAAACCCAAAAACCCTCCTCCTAACATAGCACTAACAAGAAAAAAATATATGGACAAGACACATTCTTTAATATCCCACCCTCATCTTGTTTCCAATCCACCCATCCTTTTCAAATACAACTATATGCACAAAAGTATACAATGTCTTAGTTCCCACAAAAGTAATGTCCAAACGTGGCGTGGACCCAGCCTAACACTGCTTATTTTCTAACTTTTATTTTAGCAGTTGTTACGGCAGTGTGGAACCACTGTGTCAAGCAACAGATTCGAATTTGAGCTGCTCCTAATGGTGTTATCCTGGCAATCCTCTGTTTTTCACCCTTTAACCCCATTCAAGGATCTGGACTTTGCAGCTGGGGAACTACTAGGCCGCTAGCTCCTGGAATAGTCTCTGTATGATTGACAACTGACCACTGGAGTCAAGAGACACTAATGCATGGCACCAAGAGGTCAGGCAAAATAGTAGCCAGGGACATTCAGAGTACATGCTCTGATCAGTACAGTACAGTGTACAGTACACTGATCAGTACAGTACAGTATAGTACACTGATCAGTACAGTGATCAGTCCTAGGGTTGGGCGATATCAAAAATATTGCCACGATAACGATATTAAGGAATTTATAGCGATAACGATATATATCACGATAAATGCCCATTTAGAAGAAAAAAATACTTGGAGACATTATACTGTATGGGGCAGCCACAAGGAGACGTAATACTGTATGGGGCAGCTACAAGGAGACGTAATACTGTATGGGGGCAGCCACAAGGAGACGTAATACTGTATGGGGCAGCCACAAGGAGACGTAATACTGTATGGGGCAGCTACAAGGAGACGTAATACTGTATGGGGGCAGCCACAAGGTGACGTTACACTGTATGGGGGCAGCCACAAGGAGACGTTATATTGTATGGGGGCAGCTGCAGCCACAAGGAGACGTTATACTGTATGGGGGCAGCGGCAGCCACAAGGTGACATTATACTGTAAGGGGGCAGCCAGTTGCCAGCCACCACACAGAGACATTATGGGGCCACAAGGAGGAGACATTATACTGTGCTTCTCTAAGTCACTCTTATTCCCTTTTATTCCCTAATGCTCTCCCTCCCCTCCCTACTGGTGATGCTCAGGAAGAAAAGGGAAGGCAGCACAGCAGCAGGGCACAAGAAAACATTTCATTAACCCCTTCCCTTCCAAATCCATCCACAGGACCACATCCAATCCACCTAGTACAATACTTTTACAATTTAACATTATTGTCTGAGCGAGGCTGCTCATCTCAGTGACTCAGTCCTCCTCACACACACCTTTTTGACTTCTCATTTACTCCTCATAGGCCGGCAGTCAGGACAACAGGGCTCTCATGGGGTGGTGGCGTCTGCTCTGGAGTTTTCCCGCGGCTGCCTTCCTTCTCTGGTAATTCTGGGGGGCGGAGACTTTTAATATATGAGCGAGGCAGCCGCGGGAAAAATCTTTAACCCTCCCCCCCCACCCCACCCTTTACAGGCAGAGCGCAGGCGCAGCCACCGCAGAGGACTGGAGAGAGATCCGAGAGAGTGAGACTCAGGAATGTGAGCTGCCCCGCCGGGTAGGAGGAGGCGGAGCCAGGGACGCAGGAGCCGGCAGTGAGTTTTAATGTGCGGGTGGTGAGTGAGGAAGGCGCCGCAGACAGAGCGCATGACGTCACAGAATACTGCGATTATTAGAAAACAGTGATATCGCAATATCGCTGTTTTCTAATATCGCAGTATATCGTAGCTACCGGTTTATTGCCCAACCCTAATCAGTCCAATGTCAGGGTTGGCAGTGAAGGGTCAATAAGGAGTTCTGACACAGGTCAGGTCAGTCAGTGAAAAGTCACAATCTAAGAAACAGGCAGAAAGTTGGTACACGGGCAGAAAACAAACAGCATGCATTCGCAGGATACTAAAAAGCTGGGATACCTATTGCTCAGGCACAGGGGAAGGTGCCTTAAGTACCAAGATGTAGCCAGTAATAGGCTGGAGCAGATTAGAGTGTATGCACAAGTCCTTTAAGAGCCAGAGAGAGTGGGCACTGTAGAGGCAGATGAAGACAAGCCTACTTGGAGGGGCAGAGCAACCCTGGCTGTGGGGCCTGCTGAGAACAGGAGACTGGTCTGCACCATAGGAGCACAGAAACCTGGAACCAGAGAGTCGAGCAGTGGCAGCCATAACATCCTTTTAAATAACCTGCAACATTTATATAATAATCCAGCTCCACGTGGTCCTAAACACAATTGCTTTGACATTCCATCTGTTCCTAAACATTATCTATGAACTCTATTTATTTTTAAGATATTGGTCAGCTATAATAAAATGTACCTACTGGTTTAGGTGAAATATTCTTCAGCCTCAAGATATCCAAGCAGCCTAGAAGTCTTGCAGGTCATAGTAACAGCCAGCCGTGAATTCAGGGGAATACTTCTTTATATTTCCAAGAAATGTACAGGCAGCTGGAAAGTAAACATATACTTTTGACTAGATTGAAAGTACCATGGACACAAGTGTGAATACAGTAAATACAAATCTCAGTCATAGGTGTGTACACGGTATTTCTCAAGGTTCAGTCTCATTCTCTACCAGCAGGTCTGTGTAGCTTAACATAATGTTCTCCCAAAAACAGCAGCAGTACATTAGCATTGACAGTCGGTTACATAAAGTAGATAGCATGCATTTATGTTGAAATGAATTCACTGAGAGTACAGTGTTTATATCCTGTACATACACAAACTTGGTGTCCATAAAGCAGCTTGTACAGATGACTGTAAAACAAGCAACAGCTTCCTTGTAGCAAAATTGTATTGGTCCATATGAGCAAAATAATGAACTGTTAGGGGTTGCAAGAATTTCAGAGTTTACACGTGCCTATCTGCAGAAACGACACCATTCAGATTTACAGAACAGATTTTTTTTGTGGCAGAAATACTCTTAAAGCTCCATTTTATAATAAAGGATCTTGGGCACTCTGAATATAATTCAGTGATCTTCAATGCATTATTACAGAAATACAACAGTTGACATCCACCTCCATGAAAACCTCAATACATAACCTCAGTACATATTTCAATCTAATAAGATCCTAGTCATAGCAGAAGTGCACTATCTAGTCAATTTTTGAAACTACTAAAATATGATTTTGGTTGGGTTGATACCAACAGCTTTGGCAGAAACACCTGACGTTCTTATCTTATTAGTGATCAGAGGAGCATGAACCAAACTAGGAACGTAAAAGGTTGATTTCAACTAGGGGTCGACCGATATTGATTTTTTAGAGCCGATACCGATACCGATATTCTGTAAACTTTCAGGCCGATAGCCGATATTTTATACCGATATTTTGCGCATTTTAATTTTTTGATTTTTTTTTTCTGTTACAGCGTCCAACGCTTTTAAAAAAAAAATATTTTAATAGTTTGGACTTTTTGGGCACGGCGATATGTTTTTTTATTTATTGTTTATATATATTTTATATGTAAAATTGGAAAAGGGTTAATTTATACTTAATATTTTGGTGTTTGTTACTATTTTAAATTTTTTTACTTTTTATTTTTTTACTATTTCCCCCCTTAGGGGTAGAACCTGGGCTCTTTACATCCCTTGTCCTATTCACCCTAATAGAGATCTATCAGGGTGAATAGGACCTGACACTGTCCCTGCTGCCCTGTGCTATGGGCACATAGCAGCAGGAACCATGGCAGCCAGGGCTTCAGGAGCGTCCTGGCTGCCATGGTAACCGATCGGATCCCCAGCATTACACTGCTGGGGCTCCGATCAGATGAGAGGAGGTGGGGGACCCTGTGGCCACTGCCACCAATGATATCAATACTGAAGGGATGGGGGAGGACGAGGACGCACTGGCCACCAATGTTTTTTTATACTGTGGACGGGGGGGGGCTGAGGGCGCACTGGCCACCAATGATAATAAGGTTTAGGATATTACAAGCACATTGCCCAGACCCTGCTTCTGATAGATGGCTGTGATCCGCGGCAATTAACCCCTCAGGTGCGGCACCTGAGGGGTTAATTGCCACGGATCGCAGCTCTCTATCAGAGGCAGGGTCTGGGCAATGTGCTTGTAATATCTTAAACTTTATTATCATTGGTGGCCAGTGCGCCCTCAGCCCCGCCTCCTCTTCTCTCATTGGTGGGCAGTGCGCCCTCAGCCCCGCCTCCTCTTCTCTCATTGGTGGCCAGTGCGCCCTCAGCCCCGCTTCCTCTTCTCTCAATTGGCAGGGCAGCGCAGCACAGGGGGAAGGAGGGACTGCCTCCTTCTCCCCTGTGCTGCTCAGGGAACATGGCCGCGCTGAGAGCAGCGCGGCAATGTTCTGTGATAGCACAGTTATCGGTATATCGGCCTGGTTAGGGGCTGATACCGATAACTGTGCAAATCATGAATATCGGCCAAACCGATAATCGGTCGACCCCTAATTTCAACCCCTCTGACCCTACTCTTTACCCTTGGTGTAAAGTGGCACCAGAAGATACCACTTATCGCGGCTCCCATTATTGAATGTACATGTAAATTTGGTTAATGGAAATTGGCCTATTTATGGTGGGGTCACTAGACATAGCTGTATTCACCTACAGTTATGTATTATATGCCAATAGCCAGTTCTCAGGACCATTCAGAAAATTATATAAGAACAAATTGATCTACCAGATGCACAGGACCAAGTACAGAATAAAAAAAAAAAAAAAAAACACTAAATTGAAGCCATGATTTGCAGCCTACAAGACAAGTCAAAATTGCAGCTGCAATATATACGTACTGTATATGTACGGAAATAAGTAATAGAGATAGAAGAAGCTGACATTTTGATTGCACAAACAATCCACTTTAATACACAAAGCATAAATAATCTAAGAAAAGCACAGTTAATGTGGTGGTTTCACTTTAAACTTTTCAAAGTAATTGAGAAATGTCCAAAAGTCAGATCAGAAGCCAAGAGAAGCAAGGGGAGTGCCCCGACTGCTAACTTTTACCATTAGACGTGTGTTTACTTTTGGTTATGCAATAGATTAGGGATTTTCCAGTCATTGCCCCTTAGATGAAGCAATAAAGATACTGCAGATAATTACACCATTGTTAGCAGGGAAAGCACATTCCACTTGCAATAACCACACTACTCCAATAAAAAGGCATATTGTACTTCAGCCTTAAGTCACCACTTCAGTCCGTTGCTTCACATTTCCTTTTACGGAACTTTTAAACTTTTACCTATGGCCATAACATGTGGAGCAGTTATCTACTGCACAAGACCTGTGGCAATATAAGAGCATGACAGGAGCAAATGGCCTGAAAAACAGGTACAAACCCAATAGACATTAAAGTGTGTGTATTTATTTGATATGATTTTGTAGTTTTGGGATTATTTGGTGTTTAATGGTTTTATGATGTGTAAATGTTATGGAGGTGAGGTTATTGGCCCTAGAGATGAGCGAAGCGAGCTTCGGATGCTACATCTAAAGCCACGTCTCTAATTCATTATAATACTGTATGGAGATTCGTCTCTGTGCAGTATTAGAATGTATGTGCTCCGATAAGCCAAAGTAAGTTATTCACGAAGTTGCGCGAGACTTCGTTAAATAACTTCGGTAATTGATTACTACAGTGCAAAAACACCTTAAAACTTGGAAACAAATTCGGCTTAGGTTCCGAGTGGTACCTTGCAACCGAAGCAGAGTTCGGTTCCAAGGTTTTTCGCTGTAATAATCAATTACCGAACTTATTCGACAAAGTCTTGTGCGACTTTGTGAATAACTTACTTCGGCTCATCGGAGCCCATACATTCTAATACTGTACAGTGCCGAATCTCTGGTCAAAATAGCTGAAAACTGCCATTTTGGCCAATGTTAGTCACATCTGTATGGCTGGCTTTAAAAGTATAAAGAAATTTGCTTTATGCGTCCAAAATATATGCCATCCCACACAAACTGTATACTCTGCTAATGACGTCAACATAGAGAGTTTTAATTTACTGCAGATTATTTTCCAAGAAAACTAAAAACTAGTAATGAATAGGTTACTTGGCAGAAATATATTATTATTAGATAGGCAAACATGAGGTGATGTATTCATACAGTTCAATCCCACAATGCAAACAGTTCTACTGCAAGGACAAGGTGTACAGAAAGGGTTGAGTTCAACGGAAAAAAAAAACAACATAAAATCCAATTAGGCACTCGATAACAACAGATAATAAGTGAGCAGCATCAGTTATAAAGGTGATCAGTAATCAGCATTATGTTCTTGACATTCATATATCTAGGAGACGTGACCTACAGTAAATCTCCTGCTGTAATTCAAGTATCAGTAGAAACAGTTTGTTAAAACTTTTATGTAGAGCTTTTCCAGAGTATATATCTGGCAAATGAATAGCTTAAAAGGGGTTTTCGGACCCCCCAGCCATCTGATATTGATGACCTATAGGCCATCAATAAAAAAATTCCAAGAGAACTTGTTTAAAAGCCAAGCTAACGAATTATTATTACAGTCAATCTCCCTTGCTATAGTATACCACAGGGAATGCAGGAAAACATTTATGTGACTTCCAACCTTGACGTATTAGCAGGCTATAAGCAGTCTTTATTGTAATATACATTGTAATATATCAGTTCCAACAGGGAGCCTTGAAACTCACCATAGAAGGACTAAGGCTTCAAGCACATCTCCTTTAGAGTCCCTTTATCAGATTCCATTTAAAAAGCCTGCGCTATTTTGTCAGATAACGTGCCAGAACCCATGATGGACCCGCTGGATCCCATTATGAATCAATGGAACCTGTTGGGCACCATTTTTGTTTGTCATTCAACGGACCTAGTGCTTCTGCTTTTTCGTTCATTGAGTGAAGGAGTTAGCAACACAGATGTGAACAAAGACTAGCTACTCCAGCAGCTACATCAAATTCCCATTTTTGTGGAGATCAGCTGATCATTATGTGGGCATATTTAGTTAAAAGCAGAAAGAATGCCTTAGTTTGGATAAAATGACCAGTTTAACTTTTCTAAAACTTTAATAACTGGCACATCACTGTCCTAAAGTCACTTTTCTTTCTCCATAAATACCCCAGCTGAACCATAGCTATAAATAATCTACAGTCAAAGTAGTATCTGCAGTATTTTGACCAAGACTGGTCTATAGCCAGTGTCTGGTTCAACAGGAAATAGCAGTTCTCATAATAAAATTGCGATATGTGATAGTCACATTTTTCCAGCAGCCCATTTTAGATATGCAACATAAACCTATGTAAACCCCATAAAATCTGTACTTCTGGAGAAAACCTAAAGAAGCACATTTATTGAGCTTTTTATTGTCAACTACCCTTTTTTATGGCACACATAGACATATAGCACCTATCAACACTATCCTATCCCCCAACTCCTGTTTCATGTTTTATTGTGTCACAGTAGGCCTAAAGGACACCTACCAGAAAAATATAAAAGGCCTTGTAAAGCATTTAACGTCACGTGACTGTCACCATCTTGCATCCTATCGACGCAGGAGATTCCAGCCTGCTGTTCTTACATAGTCAATACAGAGACAGCCGCGGAGGCCTTCAGTACAGTACTAAAGCATGTAGGAAAGATTACTGTTTATGGCACTTTTACAGGTTTATGTAAAAAGTGGCCAACCCCATTAAGCAACATCACAATTGTCTATACATTTCTTACTTCAATACTGAGATATGGTCATATATGAAATATGGACTCTTTAAAAGAGTTCTTTGGAGAAATGTTGTAGAGAAATGTGGCCACCCCACTAATTATGGTTGCCTCCCTCATGTGTATGGGTTTTTTCACAGACTTTCCACAGGACGTAAGCCATTACCAAAAGAGTCTAGAGAAACTCTCCATTGACAGAAACATGCATGTTTTCTCAAACCAAGCATGCATGTGTATAGGGGAACTGGCAAATCAGGCTAACAGGCAACCAAAGGCGTATAGGCACCATTAGACTGCTCTATTGAGAGATCCTCATGACATATCCTATATGTAATATGTCAAGTATAGTGTATCTTGTGATAATTCAAATTATCATTCACATCAATGTCCACACATACATTAACGAATGCTAAGAACGCATGTTAAATTAGATTATTTCAATTGACACAAGTTTTCCATGAGATCAAAAGGGGGCATGCGGTCATCAGAATTTCACCATAGTGCAGACAGCTTAACTAAATCATATTAGTCTAAACTTAAAATACTGCAAAACATCCTAGGGGTTGTTCATAACATATACCGTATTTTTCGCTCCATAAGACGCACCGTTTTCCCCCAAAAGGGGGGGGGTGCCCCTGCGTCTTATGGGGCGAATGCTGACATTTTACATCGCAATCTGCGATGCTCCAGCTTCGCAGACTGCAATGTATGAGCGGGGAGGGACTGGGAGGAGGAGCTGGGGGCCAGCAATTGCGGCGGAGCCGGTGCATTCACTGTACTCCGGCCCCGCCGCTCCAGCGCTGCCTTATGCAAATATAAAATGTCTCATTAAATTAAAGGTGATTAAATGATTAAACATGCCCCCTCACTTGTAATATTACCGAACACAGTAACAGCTTCTGTACACCGCAGGCAGGCCGGGCGGGTGGCAGCGTAACTCCCTGATGTCACTTGCCTGCGCCGCCTACTTTATGAATGCGTTGTACAAAAGCTGTTACTGTGTTCGGTAATATTACAAGTGAGGGGGCATGTTTAATCATTCAATCACCTTTAATTTAATGAGACATTTTATATTTGCATAAGGCAGCACTGGAGCGGCGGGGGGGGGGGGGGGTTGTCTATGGATTACACTTTTATTTGGGACATCTGTGGATGCCACTGTTAAGGGGTGGGGGGGTCTGTGGATGGCACTGTTATAGGGTGGGGGATCTTTGGATGACACATATATAACGGTGCCATCCACAGATCCCCCACAACAATGCCACCCACAGATCCCCCATAACAATGGCACCCACAGATCCCCCATAACAATGCCACCCACAGATCCCCCATAACAGTGCCATCCACAGATCCCCCATAACAGTGCCATCCACAGATCCCCCATAACAGTGCCATCCACAGATCCCCCATAACAGTGCCATCCACGGATCCCCCATAACAGTGCCATCCACGGATCCCCCATAACAGTGCCATCCACAGATCCCCATAACAATGCCATCCACAGATCCCCATAACAATGCCATCCATCCACAGATTCCCCATAACAGTGCCATCCACAGATCCCCCATAACAGTGTGTCATCCACAGATCCCCCATAACAGTGTGTCATCCACAGATCCCCAAAAACGTGTCATCCACAGATCCCCCATAACAGTGCCATCCCCAGATCCCCCATAACAGTGCGTCATCCACAGATCCCCCATAACAGTGCGTCATCCACAGATCCCCCATAACAATGCCATCCACAGATCCCCATAACAATGCCATCCACAGATCCTCCATAACAGTGCAATCCGCAGATCCCCCATAACAGTGCCATCCCCAGATCCCCCAAAACAGTACGTCATCCACAGATCCCCAGATCCCCCCTAACAGTGTCCTCCACAGATCCCCCATAACAGTGCCATCCCTAGACCCCCCCCCATAACAGTGACATCCACAGTTCCCCCATAATAGTGCAATCCACAGATCCCCAGTAATAAGGTCATGCACAGACCACCATTAGTTCCAAACCCACCAAAAGCACACCTTTTGGTTAAAACTATTTGTTTCAAATTTTTAGTTTCTTATTTTCCTCCCCAAAAACCTAGGTGCGTCTTATGGGCGGTGCGTCTTATAGGGAGAAAAATACGGTACTGTACTTAGGAGGAAAAAAAAAGGATGCAAAAGCATATTACACTACACTTTTCTATCCTGCAAAGTCCAGCAAAAAACAGATATGCTAAACAGATATTTTTTACAATGGAACCGTATGCTTGAAAATGTTTGCCACTGTATGGCATCCATTCAACATATACATCATGAGTGTAAATTACATTAAACGTGGGACAAAAATGGGATGTTAGCACAGTCTAAGTTTTTTAAGTACATTAAAAGGCTTTTTATACACATCCTTTACAGTGCTTTTTATGATCTGTATATATTCAATTATTAAAAGCAAAATAGTTCAATGTGTCGCAATTCGCCCCTTCTAATCAGGCAAATTACATTCACCATTTATGTGCACAGGTTTCTATCAGTAGTGAAAAACACTTTTTACAGGTACTGTAGTGCACTCAAATAATAAACTGCAAATTTCATATTCTATAGTTTGTTATTATGGAAAAAGAAATAATTGTTCCAAAGCAATAATACAAAGCATAGTAACTATAAAATACCAAAATCAATATTAGCAGAAGGAGATGAGGACAGTGGTTTCACCGGCCTGGCGGATGACCTGAAAATACAGAAGTGTCCTTGGAAAACCACAGTGTTATGGAAACAAGCACAGCACTAAAGAATAAACCAGTGAATACAATCCATAGATATGCTTTTATAAAACTTTAGTAATAATTACTGAGGCCATGATGTAAAATGCGGTACCATATTAGTGATTTACAATGTATTATCCAGTATTTTTCCTTTCATTTGAAATAATTACTTAGACTGCTCTTCTACAGTATGCCACCTCTCTGCAGATCTGTCTGTCCAGATTGACTGCTGGATAAGCTCAAGCTCACCAGGATGCCAGTGCACAGGGATGTGAGTTACAGCGTAGATAATATAATTAAGATAAGAAACTGTGAATTGGTAAAAAAGAGGAATACTGTATCCAGGGGTAAATAAGCCTGAAAGGGGATTTCCAGTCTGTAGAAACTGAAAACCTATCCTTAGGATAGGTCATCAATTTGAAATTGGTTGGGATCAGACACCCCACCAATCAGCTATTTTCAGAATGCGCTGGAAAGAAAACAATGGGCGGAACCAGAAGCCGAAGGCTCCGTCACTGTATTGGCTGTGTCAGGGTATGTACTGCTGCTCAGCTTCCATTCAAGTGAATGGGAGATGAGCTGCAGTACTCTGGCATGGCTACTCTATGGTGGACGGAGCCTTCTGTTTCAGGATCTTAGCTGTATTATGCAGGCTTGGCCACTAGACAGCGGAAAAGCCTACTGCTGTAAGATCCGAGTTGCAGTACCCCACCAGGGCCACTACACAGTGGATAGAACAATCTGCTTCTGACTACATCTGCTGTTTTCTTTCAGGTGTCAGTCACCAATATGTTATTGATGATCTCTTCTGAGGCTAGATCAGCAATAACTAATGGCTGGAAAGCTCCTTGAAGGTCCAGTTTAGTAAAAAAAGAAACTGTGGGACAAGCCCAGTGACGCAAATGTTTATTCACACTATGCATAGTTTCTAAGTGGGATTGCTGTTTATGGAGTAGAAAAGTTATTTTGCATTTAATTAATTTCATAATAACCTAATAATTTACTATTACATGTAGTAATTAAATAATTCAGTATTTAATAATTTAGCTTGGTAAATGTAATATGGACACTGTAATGAACTCTGAAAGTAGAAAACATAAGCTTTCTACCCTTAGTAATCAGACACACGTGATCCAATAAGGTGAGAGGTCGATAACCAGACATGGCTTCTAAACGAGTCAAAACAAAACTCACCCAGTAAACATCTAAGCTACTTCTCAAGCACTTTTTAATTGTATTGTGTTATCATCTTATCTGGACAGGGAGTTCCCAAGAACTGAAACCTCAGCAAATTACTAAAGTGATTACCCTTGTTTGACCCAACATAATGAGGAAGTTGGTGCATAATTCCAAAAATCACAATATATATACGATTTCTAAGAGAAACCTGACAAATGTTCAAATGTGAAAACGAGGAAATAGCCAGTGTTCTACATATCTTTTCTTCTTCTTTTACAGTGCCTTTCTTAATGTTATGCCCACAAACTTAAATATATTTTATTGGGATTTTATGTGATCGATCAACACAAAGTAGCAAGTATAAGTGAGGTGAATAGAAAATGAAACATGGTTTTCAAAATTTTGAAAAAATAAAAATCAGAAAAATATGGTGTGCATTTGTATTCATCCTCCCTGAGTCAATACTTTGTAGGACCACTTTTCACTGCAATTAACGCTACAAGTCTTTTGGGATGTCTATAAACCAGCTTTGCACATCTAGAGGCTGAGATTTGTGCCCATTATTTTTTGCAAAACAGCTCTAGCTTAGTCAGATTGAATGGAGGACGTCTGTGAATAGCAATTTTCAAGTATTGCCACAGATTCTCAATAGGATTTAGGTTTGGACTTTGACTAGGCCATTCTAACACATGAATATGCTTTGGTCTAAACTATTCCATTGTAGCTCTGGCTGTATGTTTAGGGTTATTGTCCTGCTGGAAGGTGAACCTCCACCCTAGTATCAAGTCTTTTGTGCCTCTAACAGGTTTTCCTCCAGGATTGCTCTCTATTTAAGATGGTCCATCCATCTTCCCATCAACTCTGACCAGCTTGCCTGTCCTAGCTTCTTGCCACTCTTTCATAAAGGCCAGATTTGTGGAGTATATGACTAACAGTTGTCCTGTGGACAGATTCTCCCACCTAAGCTGTGGATTTCTGCAGCTCCTTCAGAGTGACCATAGGCCTCTTGGCTGCCTGTCTAGTCAGTGTTCTTCTTGCCTGGGCTGTCAGGTTAGGTGGACAGCCATGTCTTTGTATGTTTTCAGTTGTGTGATAATCCTTTCATTTTCGGGTGATGGATTGAACAGTGCTCCATGAGAGGTTCATAGCTTGGGATATTTTGTTATAACTAGGGATGAGCGAATTTCATATTTTGAAATATGTTTTCGGTTCGGGTTGTGGTATAATGTGAATTGCGTTATGGATTCCGTTACCAGGGAACTTTAGAGGCATTCCGTTATTTATTCTGTCCGGTTTCCGTCTATGGCCTTTATGCAGGCCATAGACTTCTATTATGACGGAATGAATAACGGAATGCCTCTAAAGGCATTATACCACAACCCCGAACCAAAAACAAATTTCAAAATATGAAATTCTCTCATCCCTAGTTATAACCCAACTCTGATTTGCACTTCTCCATAACTTTATCCCTGACCTGTCTGGTGTGTTAATTGGTTTTTATGATGCTGTTTGTTCACTAACAAACCTCTGAGGCCTTCACAGAACAGCTGTAGTTATAGTGAGAATAAAGTACACACAAGTGGACTCCATTTACAAATTAGGTGTCTTCTGAAGGCAACTGGTCACACTGGATTTTATTTTTGGGTATCAGAGCACAGAGGGCTGAATACAAATGCAAGCCACAACTTTTCATATTTTTATATATTAAATAAAAATATCATTATATATTTTAAAAACCATGTATCATTTTCTTTTCACTCCACACATACTTGCTACTTTGTGTTGGTTCATCAAATAAAATTGCAGTAAAATACATTTAAGTTTTTAGGTGTAACATGAAAAAATATGGAAGAGTTCAAAGGTTATGAATACTTTTTCAAGGCACTGTAATACATCCTATTTTCTATATACCATCATAGGACATGGGGTTATAACTATAAAATGTATGCTCATTTTATTTATTTTGTAAAAAAATTCCCCGATTACTGTTTTTCCGGCTGACACGTCATTGCTGCCCCAGGAGAGTGGTGGGAGACCAGGCAGTGTTGGTGTAGAGTGGTGACTACTGCTTTTCTTATTTTTAAACATGCTAATTAAGGGGTAGGTAGTGCACTAAGTAATGGAGTTTCTATCCATTGCTTATTTACAATGGTGGATGATGAGCGCCTAGCATGATGTGCACATCCCAATTCTTGAATTTCTGCCATGCGACTTGCATTATGGTTGTAAGTAAGCGATTTTGACATAATTACCTAGTTGAGACTTCATTTGAACAGTTAATACTGTATATACTTATATTTCTGTCTGACCATTTAAAGGGAACCGTCTGGGGCTACTGAATCGACAGCATATTATTATGGAGCTGGGTTTTCACTTTCTATACAAAACCAGCTGTTCCAAAATTAAGTAAAAACTTATAAATTAACCAAGATCATTGGAAAGATTAAGCTGAGGACCGTAGACCTCAATTCACTGCACAGTGTGCCCGATGCTGCCAGACTCATCTCCAGACTTATACAGGGTAAATTTATAAGCTTTTTTATAGCACCTAACACTAAAAGCGGCTGGTATTGTCAAATGTCTGGATTTGATATGGGCATGCTTAGTATGCTCAGCTGTATAATGGCATGTTGGTGGTAACAGGCTCCCTAAAGACGATTCTATGGGACTTGACCTGGTGGTACTTAGGTGGCCTACAAGAATGGTTCATTTATTTTTTGGGCACCACTTGAAACCCAGGGCCATTTCATAGTGTAGATACTGTATCTTCTTTGATTACACCTTTTGATATGTATTGTAAAGATTAGTGGCTATATCCTAACCTGCAGTTATTACTTCAGAACTTTTTTTTACGTTATCATCATACAATATTCATAGCATCAGTGTTCATAGAAATACCTATATATTCCATGTACTTCTAACACAAGCCACTCCACACTTAACTCCGAAGCATATTATAACCAACCGCATAAAAAAATGATTCTTCTAGAAGGTAAACCCATACATAGAAACATAGAATGTGTCGGCAGATAAGAACCATTTGGCCCATCTAGTCTGCCCAATATACTGAATACTATGAATAGCCCCAGGCCCTATCTTATATGAAGGATGGCCTTATGCCTATCCCATGCATGCTTAAACTCCTTCACTGTATTTGCAGCTACCACTTCTGCAGGAAGGCTATTCCATGCATCCACTACTCTCTCAGTAAAGTAATTCTTCCTGATATTACTTTTAAACCTTTGCCCCTCTAATTTAAAACTATGTCCTCTTGTAGCAGTTTTTCTTCTTTTAAATATTCTCTCCTCTTTTACCGTGTTGATTCACTTTATGTATTTAAAAGTTTCTATCATATCCCCTCTGTCTCTTCTTACTTCCAAGCTATACATGTTAAGGTCCTATAACCTTTCCTGGTAAGTTTTGTCCTGCAATCCATGTACTAGTTTAGTAGCTCTTCTCTGAACTCTCTCCAAAGTTTCAATATCCTTCTGCAGATATGGTCTCCAGTACTGCACACAATACTCCAAATGAGGTCTCACTAGTGCTCTGTAGAGCGGCACGAGCACCTCCCTCTTTCTACTGTTAATGCCTCTCCCTATACACCCAAGCATTCTGCTGGCATTACCTGCTGCTCTATGACATTGTCTGCCCACCTTTAGGTGGGCCGTACTTTTTCAGTGCTTGCACATGCCCAGAATTTGACCAGCTAGTGAGCAGTGAATTTAAAGAAATTGTCATATAGCATTTTAAACTGGAGCTATATTGAAGCATATAAAAACTAAAAGTATGCTACAGTGGCATGAAAAAGTTGCAGATTTTGTTGCATGCTATTTCGGCAAAAACTGCGACTTTTCCCGCCTGTCATTACACTTTTCTGAAATGGAGAGAAAAAGGGGCATGGCGAGGACGGGACAGTAGTCCCGGCACATTTATTTTTATTCAAACCAGTTTTCTGGTGTGAATAAAGACAGAAATCTACGGCAGCTAGGAGGCGTCCGTATCCACATAACTTTTTCACATCCTCCCACTGCACTGGGGGAATAAAGACTAAGAAAAAAAATGCCGGCCTTTCTAAAAATCCCCCTAAGTGCTTAGACAGGAATGCCCCGATATATTTTAACAATTGGAATTCCTTCCCTTTGCTGGGATCCGCAACTACTGCAGAGGAATCCATTTAAACAACCCTTAAGAGCACAACCATGCCAAAGTAAACATATTCATACAACAGCATCCTCTAAAGCGTTCTAAATTAAATTTCACTATTTTCTAAGATATGTTCCAAATGTATATTCTTAGCTTGGTGATTTGAGAGGTTAATGGTATGTCAGTCACCTGATTAAAGGTATATTGGTGCAATTCCAGTTTTATACTGCAAATCTGCCATTGTAAACAGAGGTCTCTAGTGAATAGGCACTTCTTTAAGTACATGATTACTTATGGTTTAGGTGGCTTAAAGACTCAAAGAAACTGCTCAATACTTGCTTCAAAGAGATTTAACCCTAACACAGAATGAATAATTTACCTAGTTCTACGGAATATTGTTAACCTGTTCCAGACTGCCCAAAAACGTCATACATCCAGACGGTTTTATCTCTCCAAGAATGTACCTAAACGTCCTTGCAGAGATGGAAGCTGCAGAGCTGAACCCTGACATATCCTATTTTCACCCCTCTGGCATGCTCCGATGCTCTCCCTTGTCCTGCGCTGTAGTTCTATTTTTTGTGGTGCGGAGAGGCACGGACAGAAACACCACGCAGTGCTTCCGTGGGGTTCCGTTCCGCATCTCTGTGATTGCGGACCCATTCAAGTGAATGGGTCCGCATCCGTGATGTGGAGTGCACACCGCCTGGTGCCTGTACATTGCGGACAGCAATACGGACACACAACATTCATGTGCAAGAGGCCTTACAACTGTTTCCAAGAAATCAACAGACAAAAAAAAGCACACAAGGAAAAAAAAAGGTTAAAGCACACAAAACAGAAGTTAGTTATTAAAACAATTTCTGTATTAACGACAAATCTAAAAATTAGAAATTATAAAATTATGAAAAACTATTTCTGTCTTAACTGTTAAAAAAATGTATTAAAAAAAGATATGGCAAATTCATGAATACATCCAGTAAAGTGGTTATACTATGGCTGACGTGAAAAATTAAAGTCAGACATTATATAGTGCATGAGAATCTCATTCTAACAAAGTTAGAACCAGCCCTGTACCTCACATGGATCCAGACTTCTCCATTCATTGCTCCAATTGTTCTGCCAGATTTATTTCAGCACAGAGGGTGTGTCCTTTCTGTTGTAGCTCTTTCCCTGTAACTGCCAAAGTTTCTAACAGAAGACAGGGATGTTGGCAAATAAAGATTTTAAACAGAGCAGATCAGACCACCTCAGCGACGTGGATGGAGACATAAGAAAAAGAACAAGCAGCAGGTGGCGATATAGAGATACGTTTTATCGAGTAGATCGGTGAATACACTAAACTTTTAAGTAAATGCTATTATAAGTATTCAGAACCAGCTGCTGGTTTGAAAAATGTAGAATACTTTCCGTGACACAATCCCTTTACGCAAGGTGCACTGATCCACAATAAGTAACCCACTGACCCGTTAGAAACAATCAAATGGCAATGCATAACAATCTGGTAAAGAAAAGGCATGCATCTTTTCAATGACACAGGAAAAGTAGCTTGTCTCTAATGCAAACTCATCCAAACTTATAGTCCATGGGAATGCAATCATATGTATCAAGATAGAGGAAAACCAATTATAATCCAATGTTTTCTTCCTTTATTTTACTTAGACTACTGGTGATGGATATTAACACAAGCTCACCAGGATGTCAATGCATGGGAATCTTTATTAAAGCAGACTGGAAGACAGTATGATTAAAATAAGAAACCATAAATTGATAAAAAAAAGGGGAATACTATATTCAGGGGTAAATAAGCCTGAAAGGGAATTTGCAGTCCATAGATACTGATGACGTAGCCACAGGATAGGTCACCAATATCGGATTAGCGGAGGTCCGACACCCCAAAGGTAAATTGTTTTCATCAGGCGACAGAAAAAAAAAAAAAAGCAGTGGTCAGAGCCAGTAGCAGAAGGCTCCATCCACTGTGTAGTGGCCGTGCAAACATGCACAAGTGAACTCAATGATATGTCATCACATCCTGTATGGAATATCAGCTAAAGGTTATGAAGAAATGGTAATTTGGCTCTTTTTCAAAAACATTTATGTAAATTAATAGTTCATGATGATCATGCAGTTATATGCATCAAGCAAGAGGCAAAAAACCCAACTGTTAAAGGATTACCAAATTAACTTTGCACAATAAAGCAATATCATTTCCTCTTTCATAGGCTAGGTAAAACTTTTAATACTACGTGTGGCTCATCAGTAGCTGTCATTTTAAAAGTTATAACCGCAACCAAACTGGTCAAAGTTACGACTGACAAGCACACAGTAGGACATTGTAAGGACGAGTGAGTGGCGGAAAAATGCAGACTAAGGGCTCGTTTTTTTTGCGAGTGTACGGGCCGTTTTTTGCGCTCCGTAAATGCAACCATTCATTTCAATGGGTCCGCCAAAAAAACGGAATGTACTCCGTATGCATTCCGTTTCCGTATTTCCGTTTTGCAACATTTTGAGTCAAGCCCTAATATTGTCTGCAAATCATGTTCAGTGGCTCCATTCAAGTCAATGGGTCCGTATAAAAAACGGAATGCATATGGAACACATGTCCATATGTCATCCGGTTTTGCGGATTCATGCTGTAGAAATGCTATGCCCAGCCCATTTTGCACATGTGTTTGGTGTTTGCAATGATTACAAAGTTCCTGTTTTTGTCGAAAAACGGAACGGAAACGAAAACACAACGGATCCAAAAAAACGGAACAATGGATCAGTGAAAAACGGACCGCAAAACCATACGGTCGTGTGAACAAGCCCTAATACCTATTCTTATAACATATATGATATAAAGAAAGTACTTCATATTTTATGGTATGATTATAAGATACAGACAATAAAGAGTGTTGATTGAACTGTGAGCCAGCCATATTTTGTGTATATATATATATATATATATATATATATATATATTGTGGGGAATTGCTCTGGTAGACAGGCTTGCGGACGCAGTATAGAGGCAAGGTATACAGTTCTCTGGGTAAAGCAGAAGTGTTTTATTCACACTCGGCAAAACAGAAACAGTCTTTAGTGCTTGTTCACACAAGGCAAAACAGAAACAGTCTTTAGTGCTTGTTCACACAAGGCAAAACACACGGCAAAAACATCAGTCCCACAGCAAGGTCACCTGAGTGGTCGGTGTTAGTTCACACCTGGCAGTTAGCTCGGCCACGCAAAGTTTCCACCAGCGGCTTCAGGTAGACTGCACGCCTGTTTGCAGACTCTTGCTCTCAGCCCTGAGAGCTCCACAGCAACACCAGCAGCTTCCAGGATAATCACCTCCCACCTGCTGAGGTGGCTGCCTTTTAAAGGCCCGGAAAGTCCGGCCTGGACCGTGGGAATAGTCTCCCACCCAGCACTTGACTATTCCCAATAAGAGCCGGCCCGGATCGGCTTTGTAGCCATACTAAATATCAATGTGTCAAGCAGCACTAGCTGCTACTGACACACAAAAATCGGCTCTTATCTCACCGAGGCCAGGAACCTCGGTGACACGTACCTTCCGTCGGCGAGCGGAACCTTGCGCCCTCTTACATACCCCCTTTGTTCAACCTTGAGGGTGAACACACATGAGACAGTGGGCGCGGGACAGGGCATCTGCATTACCCTGCAAGCGGCCTGCCCTGTGTTCTACTGAGAACTTGAAGTTCTGTAAGGACAGGAACCACCTGGTGACCCGAGCATTCCTCTCCTTGGCCTGGCTCATCCACTTGAGAGGGGAATGGTCGGTCACCAGACAGAACCTCCTCCCTAACAAGTAATAGCGGAGAGACTCGAGTGCCCACTTGATAGCCAGGCACTCCCTCTCCACTATGCTATACCTGGTCTCGGCTGGGTTGAGCTTACGGCTCAGGAAGACAACGGGATGTTCTTCGCCGTTGACTTCCTGAGACAGTACAGCACCGAGGCCTACCTCTGAGGCATCCGTCTGTACTATGAACTCCCTGTTGAAGTCGGGTGTCACCAAAATCGGGGACCCACACAGGGCCGACTTCAATGCGGAGAAAGCCTCTTCTGCCTTCTCACTCCAGTGAACCTTTCCGGACTTTCGTCCTTTCAACAGGTCTGTCAATGGTGCTGCTATCGTGGCAAAGTGGGGCACAAACCTCATGTAGTACCCTACAATCCCCAGGAACGATTTTACCTGCCTGGTGGTGACCGGTCGGGGCCAATTACGTATTGCCTCTATCTTATTTACCTGCGGCTTGATGACTCCCGCCCAATGACATACCCCAGATACTTGGTCTCTTCTAACCCAATTGCACACTTTTTTGGATTAGCGGTTAGTCCAGCTTTTCTAAGGGCATCCACTACCGCCTGCACTTTGGGCAAATGGCTTTCCCAGTCGGTGCTGTGGATGACTACATCATCTAAGTAGGCCGAAGCGTACCGACGATGAGGTCGCAGCACAATGTCCATTAACCTTTGGAAGGTGGCGGGGCGCCATGCAGGCCAAAGGGTAATACCTTATAATGATACAGGCCCTGCGGGTAACAAAAGCAGTTTTTCCTTGGCCGACTCCGTTAAGGGTACCTGCCAGTACCCTTTAGTGAGGTCTAGCACAGAAAAATAACGGGCTTGCCCTAAATTCTCAACAAGCTCGTCTACCCGGGGCATGGGATATGCATCAAACTTGGACACTTCATTTAACTTACGAAAATCGTTGCAGAACCGCAACGTCCCATCTGGCTTGGGTATTAGGACTATGGGACTCGCCCATTCACTTTTCGACTCCTCAATGACATCGAGCTTCAACATTAATTGCACTTCCTCCGCGATGGCCCGTCGCCGAGCCTCGGGTACCCGGTATGGTTTTAACCGGATCTTGGCCTGAGGCTCCGTGACGATATCATGTTGGATGAGGGAAGTGCGGCCAGGAGGTCCGAGAACACATCCGTGTTCCGACTGATGAACTCCCTGACTTCCTGAACTTGTTTGGAAGACAGGCTGTCTGCAATTTTTACCGTGGTTACTGCTTCACAGGCCTCAAACTGTGGGGCTGGACCCTTTTCACCTAGAAGCCCTGGACGGGGGCTGTTGTCGGACGAGTCCCTATCTTTCCACGGCTTTAGTAAATTCACATGGTACACCTGCTCCGGCTTGCGCCGCCCTGGCTGGTGTACTTTGTAATTTACTTCCCTACCTTCTCGATCACCTCATAGGGCCCCTGCCACCTAGCTAGGAACTTGCTGTCAAGGGTAGGTACCAGAACCAAAACCCGATCTCCCGGATTGAAATCCCGTACCCGAGCCTGACGATTATACACCCTACTCTGGGCTTGTTGCGCTGCCTCCATATGCTCCCGGACCAGCGGCAACACCCTTTCCATCCGTTCCTGCATCTGGGTGACATACTCAATGACACTTTTGTGGGGACGGGTTGTTGTTCCCATGCTTCCTTGGCGATGTCTAACAGGCCCCGAGGGTGTCGGCCATAAAGCAGTTCGAAGGGCGAGAACCCAGTAGAGGCCTGGGGCACTTCTCGCACTGCGAACATGAGATAGGGCAGAAGCAGATCCCAGTCCTTCCCATCTCTAGACACCACCCTCTTTAACATATTTTTTAAAGTTTGGTTAAACCTTTCGACGAGACCGTCTGTTTGCGGATGGTAAACGGACGTCCGCAACTGTTTAATACGCAGCAATTTACACAGTTCCCTCATAACCTTGGACATAAAAGGGGTCCCTTGGTCTGTCAGAACCTCCTTAGGCAGGCCCACCCGGGAAAACATTTCCATTAATTCCTTAGCTATGAGCTTAGCTGATGTATGTCGCAGAGGCACCGCCTCCGGATACCGAGTGGCGTAATCGAGAACGACCAGAATGTGTTGGTGGCCCCTAGCGGACTTTGGTATGGGCCCTATTAGATCCATAGCGATTCGTTCAAATGGTACCTCTATGATTGGTAGAGGTACCAGAGGACTACGGAAATGTGGCTGGGGGCTATTTACCTGACAGGTTGGACAGGACTTACAATAATTTTCTACCTCCTTGAACACACTGGGCCAATAAAACCGCTGCAGTATGCGGTCCTGGGTTTTCTGCCATCCCAAGTGTCCCCCAAGAACATGTTGGTGGGCAAGCTCCATAACGAGCTTGCGATACGCTGTGGGCACCACCAACTGTTCAATAAGCTCTCCCAGATTTTGTTCACCCGATACAACATTTCCTGGTGAACAACAAAACGGGAAACATTAACTCAGCCCCAGGTTTTTGGGGTTTACCATCAATTATCACAACGTTCTCCCAGGCCCTGGCTAGGGTTTGGTCCCGGTGTTGCGCGGTCCCAAAGTTTTCTCCGGAGACACTGAGGTCTGCCAACTCAGGCCCCGGTGGCAAGCCCTCCATGTCTCCCACCATTACACTCAGTGGGGTTGTCTCCTCCTCTATCACAGAATTAGTGGTCACCCCTACTGCTGGTGCCTCTGCCTCGGGTTCCTCGGGTTCGGGACCCGGACATTTTTCTTCCCCACAGGTAGGCAACCCATTCCTCCACAAAGACCAGAACAGGGAAAGTCCCTCCCCAATATTGCGGCATAAGGGAGCCGTCTCCCCACTCCCACGACATGTGGCACCTCTCTCCCACCCACCGTCAGGGTAACCTTAGTAGTGGGATACTCCCGCGATCCCCATGTATACAGACAATGGTAAGGGTTCGCCCTTCTGGGAGTTTTTCCGTTACCAACGACTCATGGACCAGAGTTACCAGGCTCCCAGAGTCCAGCAGGGCCTGCACGGAGTGTCCATTAACCATGATGTCACACATTGGAGGGGTGTCCGCGGCCAGCAGAGGGTCAGCTATATACACTGGTTGGGCAAAAGAGAGGACCGGCGAGCGAACCCGCAGTCCATGGGTTCGGATGCCCTAGGGCAGTTGGCGGCCACATGTCCCCAGTCCTGACAATCCCAACACCTGACCCCGCAGCCTCCCTCCTCCCCAGGGTATTCCTCCCACGGACCGGAGATCCACGCCCCTCCTTATGAGGTAGGATCCTTTTCCAGGATCCCGGGTCGGCAACTGGGGCTGACGTGACTTCGGTAGTACCGCAGAGTCCTTCAACAAATCCTGAGTGGCCATATACCTCTCCACCAGGCTAACCAGTTGTTCCAGGTTGCCTGGATCGCCTTGTCCCACCCAGCGCTGTATGGCTCTCGGGAGGGTACGCACAAACCTGTCGACCACGACCCTTTCAACCATCTGAGAAGGGCTCAACAGTTCAGGCTGGAGCCATTTTTTTACTAGGTGAAGTAAGTCATAGGCTTGTGACCGGACGGGTCGGGACTCGGAAAACACCCACTGACACACTCTGTGCGCTCGCACATAGGTGTTTACTCCCAACCTGGCCAACACCTGGCCAACTCTCTCAAGCCTGGCTCAAGGCTTGAGAAAGGCTCCGATATAGGAGCTGAAACGTTGCCATGCCTTCTGGGTGAATAAAGGAACACTTTTGCCTTTTATCAATTTTTGGAGTGCTGCTCTATTTTTATCACTATACATATATATATATATATATATATATATATATATATATATATAATATTGTGGACGCCATTGGTAAAAGGGCCACAGAGCTCCAGTCCAAAGAACTCCTGGTGAGCGACCCAATCAATCTTTTATTGATACATTTTATATACATTTTTGTAATATACTGTATTGGGAAAAGAGGTTCAGTCAGCATGAAGACACCTTAGGCTACTTTCACACTAGTGTTTTTTACAGATCAGTCATGGATCTGCAAAAACGCTTCTGTTACAATATTACAACCGCATGCATCTGTCATGAATGGATCCGGTTGTATTATGTCTTCTATAGCCATGACGGATCCGTCTTGAACACCATTGAAAGTGGGGGACGGATCCGTTTTCTATTACGCCAGATTGTGTCAAAGAAAACAGATCCGTCCCCATTGACTTACATTGTGTGCCAGGACGGTTCAGTTTGGCTCCGCTTAGTCAGGCAGACAGCAAAACGCTGCAGGCCGCCCCCAGAGCGGAATGGAGACTGAACGGAGGCAAACTGATGCATTCTGAGTGGATATTTTTCCATTCAGAATGCATTAGGGCAAAACTGAACCGTTTTGGACCGCTTTTAAGAGCCTGAACGGATCTCACAAACGGAATCCAAAACGCTAGTGTGAAAGTAGCCTAAGTGTAACATACAGAGGCTTCCAGCCTGCCTCTTGTACATGTGCCCTATCACTGTCCATTGACTTGCCTGTCTGTCTTGTTACAAACAGGTGTCTTCAGCACTCAGTAGAACACCAAAGATTGAAGACAAACTCTCCTAAGTAACACTCAGTAAGCACTTTGCAAAGAGTATTTTCACACTAGCGTTTTTCTTTTCCGGCATAGAGTTCTGTCGTCGGGGCTCTATACCGGAAAAAAACTGATCAGCATAATCCCCATGCATTCTGAATGGAGAGAAATACGTTCAGTATACATCAGGATGTCTTCAGTTCAGTATGTAAACGTTTTTTAGATGGGGAAAATACCGCATGCTGCGGTATTATCTCCGTCTAAAATTCCGGGACACATGACAGAATGCCGGATGCGGCATTAATTACCATTGACTTGTATTAGTGCCGGATCTGGCATTACAAATATCGCAACGACGGATGCGTTCTTCCTGTCTGCACATGCGCGGACCTTTAAAACTGTGAAAAAATCCATACTTGCAATGCATTTGTGAGACGGATCCGCTTTCAGTTGTCATGTGGTATGACGGATCCGGCGGGTAGTTCCGGCGACGGAACTGCCTGCCGGAATCCTCTGCCGCAAGTGTGAAAGTAGCCCAAGAAGACTCTTTACACCCTGTTTTCTAATAAAAAAATGCATTTTTGTAATACACTTTATTAATGGTAACATCCCGGTCCCTACACTATACTAAAAATAAACTGAAACAACAGGTACACTTTAACAAAAAACGTACTGTATCTCAAAATGTTGCAATGAAGCTTTCATTTTGAATGCCAACCACACAAATGTTACTGTACTCTATGATCAATATTTGACAGGGTACCAAAGTACAATATTAAAAATAAACTGAAACGACGGTTACACTTTAATCCAATTTACGGCTCATGCACAAGACCGTAGCCTGTTTTCTGGTCTGTAAAGCCGAACAGCCAGGCCTCTATAGAACAGTCCTATCCTTGTCCGTAAAACAAACAAGAATAGGACTTTTTTTTGCAGGTACCACAGAATGCATATATGGACACAGGTCCGTGCATTGAAGTAAATGGGTCCGCAGAAGACCCACGCAAAATGATGCGGGGGAAAAAAAAATACATTAATAAGCATGAGTCCTAACTGGCACAACTTCAAGAAGTTTTATGTTCTCTTGAGATAATTGGTGACTTACCTTCAAGATAAACAAGGCCAGTTGATATTGCACCTACATTTGCAGAATCCAAACCCAGCTTTTACCAACATCACATCTTTGGCCCCAGCATTATTTTTATGAAAAGAACCATGGTTTCTTGTTGCTAAAGATGAGCCAATGCTTGGCCTGCGTGCCAATACTCACAGTATTATATGTTAAAGGTGTACAGTACTTCTGATTTTACCGTCCAGGACATGTCCACAGACAGAGCTGCTCTGTTGAGACAGTTTCCAAACACTGTGCAGCATGAACGCAGCATTGTGCAGGTGGTCCAAATGTAATATCTTTACAAAACAAAATCTGCTAATTAAATATATCCAGGAAATGAACAAATGAGGCAGCCCTAGCTAATTTTATTTTCTAAATGGGAGGTACATAGAGCTCAGCCATGTATTTATTGATATGACCATATTATAGCAGATCAGTAGTAACACTAAATGCAATAAACATAAGGAAAATTATGATGGTGCATTCTGCAGGACTATTATTTCTTCCTAATAGGTTCCAACCCTCAGATATGTCCTTCCAACATAGTCTTGGCCGACAATATAACAAAAATTGGAGTGAACTGTTTACAGAATAATAAAACCTGCTCACAAGTCTCGGCATGGTTACTGCTCTCCTGTTATGTAACTGGCATGTGCAAGTGATAAACTAAGCACGTGTGATGAAATTCTCCTATGTACTTATCAGAACAAAATCTTTTGGTAATCCTCAATGTGGCACTTGCATAAAGGGGGTTCTCTGAAATTAAATAGATCATGGGCCATCGCCTTAGGTCCTGCCCACCATGCTTTGCTCACTTTACTGCAGAGATGATGTCATGACAAGAACATGTGACAGCTGCAGCTAATCCTTGGCCTCAGTGGTGCACTACTGAGGCCAGTAGGAGGCTGCAGTGGTCAAGTGTTGTAGTCTTGAAGCTAAGAAAGCAAAATCCAGCAGGAAGGACCTGAGTGGTGGCAATGAGACAGGAGAGAATTTATCAGGTATTTAATGGGTGCGTGCCCACCCCCAACCCCCAAATGGCTAGATGTTTTCTGATCATGGACAACTGTTAAAGAGGACCTTTCATCAGGCTAAAAAATGTGTACTAAGTATGCTGACATGTAGAGCGGCGCCCAGGGATCTCCCTGCACTTACGATAATCCCTGGATGCCGCTCCGTTCGCCCGGTACAGGCTCCGGTATCTTCTGGGACTTGGTTATACTAGGCGGAGCCTAGTACACTTGGTTATAGTAGGTGTATCCCAGTACACAGCTCAAAGCCTGGGAGTTTTTTTTTCTCCCAGGCTCTGAGCTGAGCGCTGTGATTGGCCAGCGCTACAGCCTGGGATACACCTACTATAACCAAGTGTACTAGGCTCCGCCTAGTATAACCAAGTCCCAGAAGATACCGGAGCCTGTACCGGGCGAACGGAGCGGCGCCCAGGGATTATCGTAAGTGCAGGGAGATCCCTGGGCGCCGCTCTACATGTCAGCATACTTAGTACACATTTTTTAGCCTGATGAAAGGACCTCTTTAAATTAGGCCAAATCATTTTTTTAGACACTCAAGCGATGGCAAGATTACTAAGGCAATAATGAATGCATGGATGGACGGATGACAGGATGGATAGATTAGATAGATTGATAGATAGATTGAAAGATAGATTGATAGATAGATTGATAGATAGATTGATAGAGATAGATAGATAGATAGATAGATAGATAGATAGATAGACAGACTTATTACTGTTGCCCTGAACAAGACAAAGGTTGAATGTAGTCAGTTTTCTGTATTTTAACTATGGAAAAGCAAACACAGGCTCTCTTAAAACAGTCTTAAAAGATCAATGAAGCCTGACGTGCAGGGTATGACAATCTATGTTACTAAATGGGTAAAAAGGCGGTTTACACGAGGCAAATGGACGTTTTTCATACAAAGAAAAACAAAAGTGTGGTGAAATAAATGCAATCACCTCCCATAGCCAGGATGATAATGATTACCAGATAATAATAGAAATAATGCTCTGTGACGCATGCAATGGTTTATTTCAGGGATGTCCAACCGGTGGTCCGCCAGCTGTTGCAAAACTACAACTCCCAGCATGCCTAGACAGACTACAGCAGGGCATGGTGGGAGTTGTAGTTTTACAACAGCTGGAGGGCCACAGGTTGAGCATTCCTGGTTTATTTGATTGGAGCAGGATTTCTAGACAGGACTCCTAGGAAAGACAGTGGGAGTCCTGCTGACCACACCCACATAGGATGACTGACAGCCTTCTATGTACACACAATGATAAAAGCAGAGTGACTGTGTGGGAGCAGAGTAATATAATCCACAGCATTATACAGAGACTGTCATCACACAAACCAACCATCAGGACTAAACATCAGGAACACACTGCCATATGCCAGCTGGGATGGGAAACCATCATGCAAGGTAAGGCTTATTTTACATGCATAAATAAGACACAAATGTAAAGCAGGAGCATTGTACTTCAGAAGACATCTGGGATGTATACAGGAGCAGAGACACCTGTCATACCCAGCACTGACATAGGCAGATCCCCATCAGTCCGTGCACCAAGCGGTAATATACAGCATCACCGTCTTCATTTGAGTCAGAAAACTGGAGTAAATGAAGATAAATATTCTGGCCCCTACTCCACCTATGCAAAGCTCCCTTTTCGGAAAGTGGCGTACGGGCACCATTTTGTCACAATGGAGTTTAAAAAGTCAAACACTATGTTTTCAACTTTTTCTTTTAACCACCAGAAAATGACAAATCTCCCCGAATATGTGCAGGTGTTGTTCTAAGGATATATCTACTCTAAATTTGTAGTGTACATTTGGTGTATGTGCCAGAAAATCCTCTGCTGCATATACAGAATATATCCATCGAGCCCCACTGAGCCATGAATATCCTTTTGCCGTACTCATGGGAGGTATGCTTCTGTATACCTTTTTATTTAAAGGGGTTGGCCAGGATTGCAAATAAATGGTTTTCTTTCAAAAACACCACACAAGACATGGGAGGTATGGCGTTATATTTTTGGAAAAGAGCAGCCATGTGTTTCTAATCCTTGACAACCTCTTCAAATCAATTGAATAGCACAGTCAACTATGCTATTTAATATAGAAGCATACTAGAAAAACTTTTTTTTGCAGTGGGAATTAATGGTGATGTGGCTCCTTGAAAGGTATATGTCAGAGTTATTTCAGAATGCATAGCTTCAATCTACACTGCAATAGACCCTTAAAGGGCATCTGTCAGCAGATTTGTACCTATGAACCTAGTCAGCTGAAGGCATCTGTGTTGGTCCCATGTTCATATGTGCCCAAATTGCTGAGAAGAATGAAATTTAATATATGCAAACGAGTCTCTAGGAGCAATGAGGGTGTTGCCATTACTCCTAGAGGCTCTGCTCTCTCTGCAACTGCCACCCTCTCTGCACTTTGACAGACAGGACCAGGCAGCGTCAACGTGATAACGTCTGCCCCTGTTAATCAAAGTGGAGAGGGCAGTGGCATTTGCAGAGCGCAGAACCTCTAGGTGTAACACACCGCCCCCTTTGGTCCTAGAGGCTCATTTGCATATATTTACAAGCGCACATGTAATGGGGCAGCCAGTACTATAGGTACAAACCCGCTGACAAATGCACTTTAAATGGGGATGTCCATATAATAACACTTAGATAACAATATCTATATGGGTACACCTATTTGATTATGACACCCCACCTTGCTCCACATCTTGTTGGTTTTAAAAACTCAAAGTTGAAAAATCAAATATTATTTGGCAAAATATGTGGATGCTTACATTGGACACGATTCAGCCATTCAGCCCGTTTGCCTTGTTGAAAAATGACTGCAAACACTGATATGGTAACATTTCAACTATGGTCCATACTGATCTCGGTATTGTTATTGGTTACACATTGGGTAAAATTCTGCTTAATATAGAATTAATCTAGTTTTCCAACATCGTTTCAGTAAATAAGGATTCATGCAAAAATGTCTTTACATTGATGGTCCAAACATTAGAGAAAAATGACATAAGCGTTGTTCCAGTGATGGAAATATCTTTAAAAAGTAGCTAAATATGATGACGACCTTTGGCTTTCCATCCAATAGTTTAGATATCTGATACCTATATCTAGTAGTTTGCAGTCCCCACGTGGATGAGACCCCCTGATTGCCGACAGCACCAGACAGCAGAGGAAAGATACCGGCGCAACTTTACCTGCGCGAACGGAAGCAGTGGGCTGGCCTACGGCATACACAGGCAGACACTGATTGGCGTGGTAAGCCAGGAGTCAGGAGACCCTCGATACCGATACGGAAGGTGAAACCGAACGGAGAGGGGAGCACTCCTCACATCAGCTTTCCGGTAAGAACTTTCCAGCTTTACGGCTTCAGGGATAGCCAGGGCACAGTCACTTTACACAGTGGGACGCCGCTGGTTTGAAACAAGAGCGTGACGCCGCTCGGAAGCGGGACATTATCCAAACAGTGATCAACTATTAGGGGGGCACTTTTACTGACCCCATCCACTAACAATAGCAGGTGGACTTTCATTTCTCCCTGCCATAGACGGACGTTGTGAGAGACATTTTAAACAGCAAAAGATTCAATTGGACACAAGGGATTTTATACATTGGTATACACTGTTACTAATCACCATAGCACCTAAGTGTCCTATTTTGTATAGCAGTATAGTTTGTGGATTGTTGTATGCATTTATTGATATTTTAGAGTATATTTTTTATTTTTTTATTTATTTATTTTAGTGTACTCATAATAAATTTGTCTCTTGTGCCACCCATGTGCTGGGGAGAGTGCCCTATTATTTAATTACTTATATCTGTATTATCAATTTTCCTGTATTGAGAAATATGGCTCCCAATTATATTTGTAATGACTAGAAGAACACTAAAAAGTAGATGGATGTCCAGAGTGTATCCGAGAGTGACTACTTCACATTCCTACATGTCAGGGTTGTACCAGGAATCATTATATAGTACCGCAACTGCACCAGACCATTTGCATGTATATTGGGTGCAGGTTGAGGATCCCAGATCCCAAAGACAATTCCTCGGAAAATGGCAACAGAATCCTAAAATATCATAACTTCTCATTGTAGCCAAGACATACAGAAAGCAACCACGTTTCAACCCTCTTAAGTGGATGGGTTTTTGACCCATCCACTTAATGGGAAAAAAAATGGCTGCCTTCTATATGTGTTGGCTACAACAAATTAAGTAATGATTCACTTGGATGCTGTCGTCATTTTCGTTTTCTGAGGGTTGTGCCGGCACTCATAGTTGGTCGAGCCTACATAGTAAATGCTGATTCTATTATTAATCTCCTAAAGCAGTAGATATCCCGTATCTGAATTCACCCTCATATTGACTCAACAGAGAACCTTCTATGTCACTGCCTCATCATTTGCAGAGAAAATATACACTCTTCTTATATAATATGAATGTATTAGGACAATAAGTCTCAACTGAATCTTAAGGAAAGAAACATACTTCAGCTTGAGACATGCGTCATGCTTCAGCTCTGGGTCCAAGTATCACTCATTGGCAGTGATATCCCAAAAGAATACATTCCACACACAGAAATTAACTGTGAAAGGTACAGTGCATTTTGGCTGGGCCTGTCCTGCACTTTCCTTCTTCCTAGGCCTGCCAAAGTCATGGTTTTCCTTCAACAAAACAAACGTGTACAAGATAGCTGTGCCATATAAGGAGAAAAACCGACCCTGCGGTTAAAGTAGCATTCCCCGATGCTTGGCAACTCCAGAGTTCAAATGGCAAGTATACTGCAACGCTGAGAGATGTCATTTGAAATTCATAGCGCCGACACTAGCAAAAGATACAGTAACTAAGATATTCAGAGAATGATGACCATATCATTGAATCTCTGCTGTATAAGTAGCTGTAGTTACAGCCACCTTCAAGGGGTTTTCCAGGTTTATGGCCCGTTTTAACTATCCCCAGAGCCTGTTCCATCTAATGAAAAAAATTATACTCCTCTGGTCCCCGTCCCCGCTCCATCCAGTAATGTTCTGGTCCTGAAACTGTTTACTTTCGGCTGGCGTACAAATAGAGGTCCTATGCGCCACTACAGCCAATGACTGGCCTCAGTGGTAACGTGTCCCCAAGTTCTATGTCACTGCCGGGTTACATGCTGCTTAGGAATGTGTTCTTTCTGAAGTCAGTCATTGGATGCAGCAGGTCATATGACCCAGTCCATATACCAGCCGGCAATAAACAGGCCGAGGATCAGAACACTCCTGAGTGAAGCCAGAGAGCCAGAAAACAGGGGATGGAGCAGTTGAGTATGATTTTTTTCAATAAGTACCACATACTCTAGGGGCTTGTTAAAAAAAGAGCCATAATTCTGGAAAATCTCATATACCTTTGTTCAATAGACATTGGCCAAACAGCTATGTTCATCCAAGTGTGTTAGTGGTGTAAATGGGAAGAGAAGAAATCTGCTCTGCCAGCTTATCTCCTCGGAGGAAAAAAGAATTGGACGATGAAATTCGAAACACCTGACTCGTCTCTCCCCCAAAGTCATCTGTCAGGGGAGACTCGGGAGCTCCCCATACACAGTGGATATTCGGCCGGGTCCCACCAGTGGAACCAGGCCAACAGTGGGTTCAGCCAACAATAGTTTAATGTGTGTGGGAGGCGGCCTTTAAAGGGAAATCAAACATCACAAAAATCTATGTAAAGGGAACAAGATAAAACGGTAACCATAATGAAGATGCGAGATGTAAGATACAGAGATCCTCTCTGATAAACACATGCTGTTAGGTCTGGCAGTGGACTACACCCTTGCCCTATTGAAATGAACATGAACGAGTTGGTCTAGTTGCTGCTTTATGTGTGAGACCAGTTATATGTGCTAGATATGAATGTGAAATATACATTACATCCAGTTAGAAGACAGATATGACTACAAGATAAACAGTTATGGGATAGATATAAACGTGAGATATACATAGAGTTATGGAATATTTTGCTCCTAAACTGTGGTGCAGCGTCACCACATTTAAGCCACTGTCCCCTTTTCTTAGCCACACTTCTTTTCCTAGACAAAGCAGTATGGCAGTTTTTGGCACAAAATTAACCAGAGCTTAGTAAATCTCCCCCACTGATTTTTTCCTATTTGAGTCTAGGAAAGTTCTTTTTGAGGGCCACTCCTTTGTGCCTAGATCTGGCTAGCTCGTAAAGCCTACAATAGGTTATACTTCTGCAGCCTATAATGTAGCCAACATTGGCAAACAGGACAGCAATGCCTCGGATAATGCAGAATACAAGAAATAGCAGCACTGCATGGCAACTAGCGAAAGCACAAAAACATAAGAACATCCAATAATAAGATTTCCTTTCACAATGACATTCACTGACGTTATTACAAGATTCCTTTCACTTATAGTCATTGCCTGAAACCTTCACATACACCATTCATTAACAATGAAGAAGAATCCCCAGTCCCACTCTCCAACACTATAGATCACATAAACATTTGTTAATGTTCTGGATGAAATCCAACAGCAAATTCTACATGACAGCATGTCAAAGGGGTATGGGTGTGGTGGAAAATGTAGCTCACAAATCGTAACACACAAGGGGGAATGAGGATAGAACTTTCTACATGGCTTCAGTGTTCCTTTCAAATCATTTCCTTGTTCAGAATTTCTCATAGTTGACTCTTCCAAGCAGGAAATCAGGGACTAAATGTATTACGGAGACAAGATAAACTGCAGAAGATCATTACAGGACTAAAAACAGGAGCAGCAGACAAGTCAAGGGTTACATGCTTGAATACTGCTCAACACACATAGCAACTAACCATTTTTGTCGGACTTGTGCGACCTCTTAAGTTGCAATTGTCGTTAAGATTTCCAAACTTGGATATTTTTCTACATAAAAAGGGTTAAAGGGATTTTCCACAATTTCAGTTATTAATGAACTTTCAGAATACGTCATCGATATCTAATCAGTGGGAACCCCAGATGCTGTGGCAATGTCACATCCATGGGCCACATGCGCAGCTCAGTCCTATTCAAGTGAGCTGCAATACCTTGCATGACCTTTATACAATGTAATTCACTACACTTGTTATGCTATGAAGAGGCCACAACGCTATAAAAAGAGGCCCCTTCAAAAAGTTGATTAGTAGGATGCTGGGAGTTGGACCCCAACCGATCAGATATTAATAACCTATCATGAGGACAAGTCATCAATATTTAATTCCTGGAAATTTCCTTTAGGGCTGTCAAGCTATAAGCACCATCAAGACACATAAGCACCATCAAGCTACTTAACCATCGATATAATATATGCATATGGCCCAAACTAAAGCTACGTGCCTTTAGACCAGTTTTGAATTTGAGAATATATAATGGAACGAAAGTCTTTTTACTAATAATCTACTACAGTAGCCTAAATGTGTTTATTCTCACAGCTCCTTTTGTCAGTGCAGGTCTTCTATAGCTATGCAAGAAACCTATCCTGACTTCAACACAAGTGCAGCTGATTGGCAAGGGGTGCTGGAAGTCACCCCCACCGATCTGATATTGAAGACCTATCCTGAGGATAGTTTATCAATATTGGAAGCTGGACAAACCCTTTAAGAGTGTTTGTTAGTGCTAGTTAGAGTTAGTGTGTCACATATACCGCCATTATCATCGTTAAAGGGGTTGTCTCACTTCAGAAAATGGCTTTGATCACGTAGCGAAAGTTAATACAAGGCACTTACTAATGTATTGTGATTGTCTCCTTTGCTGGCTGGATTAATTTTTCCATACACATTATACACTGCTCGTTTCCAGGGGTTAAGACCACTCTCAATCCAGCATCAGTGGTCGTGCTTGCACACTATAGGAAAAACGGAGGCCTCTCTATTGGCCTGGACCGTGGGAGCTCACAGAGGCTGACACTTTTTCCTATAGTGTGCAAGCACAACCACTGCTGATGGATTGCAGGGTGGTCATAACCATGGAAACGAGCAGTGTATAATGTGATGGAAAAATGAATCCAGCCAGCGAAGGAAGCAATATGGACAATAACAATACATTTGTAAGTGCCTTGTATTAACTTTCTCTACATGATAAATGTAATTTGCTGAAGTGAGACAACCCCTTTTAATTTGTACAGTTGATGAACAGTCTTTCATACGTCAAAATTCATCTAGATGGCAACTATCATCCACGCATATTTTCAACCTGTCCGTAATACTACGTTGACAACAATCGGTGCTTTATTCTTATATTACATCTACATATATGTGTAAGCAACTGTTAACATCACATTATGGTTCTTCGGAGGCCATAATTATGCCCCATTCCGTTAAGACAGTAAATGTCAGTTTACCTTTTGTACTGCAGATTACGCTTTTCTGTGCAGAAGCTTCCCAAAGGAAATGTAAACTGTACAGTCTACGTTTTATCATAATAGCCAATGGATGACATACTGTGGCTTCCGCTGAAGGTATACGTCAGGAGCCTTTCCCAGAGTATACCTCAAATAGAGGCTGAAGTGTCATATGAACAGCCCCTAAAACAAACATATCAATTATTAATATTTCTATGCTATTAACATACACTTTAACCACATTTTTGTTCGCGTGTAAGTGGGACATTCTGGTTAACCTTTGGCACTCAGAAAATTTACTATCAAATGCTTAGACTTGCTTAAAAACATTCTAAAATAAGATATTATTTCAAAACCGCAAGTGTACAAATAGGATTTCTCGCCGTATAATTTGAAGCCTATTTTAAGCTTAGAACTTCTGCAATGGACCCAGATTTCTATTTTTGGTATAATTTTGTGTTTACTGACATAACCCATGGCACTTTCAATACAGTACAGAGACAGGGCCATATCTATCCAACAATTACTATATATCCATATCTTACCGAAATTCAGTGCACAGGTAGGGCCCAGCCGCTCTGGTGGTTGTGGATGGCATTGCTTCATTGAGTGTCATAGTAATTGTGGCACATTTCCATCGTAGATTTTTTTTTAGGTAGAAATGTATGCCATAAATATCTCAATTTTTAAAAAAATAAAAATAAGAATCTCACTCACATGCAGAAACGGCCCCTTTCAGATGTATGGGACACATTTTTGCCAGAAATCTGCTATGCGGGAAAGTACACTTAATGGGTTATTCCGTTAACGCAAAGTTGGTCGAGCATGCGCTGTCAACAGTGTGACAACTAAGGGGGTCATTTACTTGTGCTCTACCCAGCTCCGCAATTTGCGACTTTTCCCCGCTCATGCCAGGTCTAACAAAAGTGGGCATGGCATGCAATGGGAGGTGCTAGCAGGCCCGTCTCATTTACCATGCCTGGTTTAGGCATAGAAAATAGTCTAAATGTAAGACAGCAAGGAAGCTGTGTCACATTTAAAAGCGGCGGTGGATACGCGGAAGTTATGTAGAGGCCAGCGCCTCTATGTAACTCCGACAGATCCACCTCCAGCTATAGGGGTTATTAAGAAATGTCCCCCCTAAATCCCTGTTAGTCAGAACTCAGTAAACATGCTGAGACTTTTTCAAAACCAATTGTTTATGACAAAGCAACACTTAATATAGATGTGCACAAATACAATTTAAAATAAATAAAATGTGACTTTCTAGTTTAAAAATGGACGAGATTGGCAGATTTGCATTTTTGTTAAAAAGCCCTAGAACTGTGTAAAATAATAAAATAAGTCAGGGTCACCTTACAATCCGCCCACACACACTACCCAGACCTTAGCCCGTCCCTGCTTTTAGGAAATGACTGCTCAGGCAAATTTACATTCTGCAGGACAGAGCCTCCTGTCAAAGTAATTTTTATGAGACCACTCATTTTTAATCAGTGTCTCTTTCCAATGCTCCTCACAACACCAACTTGAGATGCAGCGAGGTAAGTGATGGGGGACAGAGCTGGAAGGATGGAGCTGTCCCCTGTCTGCAGAGCCCCCTTTCTTATGCTTGCTGCAGTAAGTTGTTCACTGTGCATGACATTTAGAAACTTCCGCTGTTCATGTGCTGCCTCGGAGAGTCATGGCACTGTAGAGGGACCACGATTGGGAAGTGCAGGAGTGAAGCAGAGGACCAGCTTGCTGCTACATCCAATGTACAGAGTTCACTGACAATCTTCGGCTGTTGTGATCAGTGAGTTCTGCTGTGTGCAATGGATCTTCACTATGGTGTGTGCATGTGTGTCATGGATCTTCACTATGATGTGTTTGTGTGTGTCAAGGATCTTCGCTTTGGTAGGTGTGGTGGCCACACGCCTGTGTCAGTGGGGCCAGGGAATGTGCAGGAGCTGAAAAAGCTGCAGGGATCAAGAAAGCAGCAGGGGTGAGAGCTAGGGGAGAGCACAGTGATCAAGGAAGCTGCAGGGGTGAAAGCGCAGGGATCGAGGAGCTGAGAAAGCTGCAGGGATCAAGGAAGCTGCCGGGGTGAGAGCTAGGGGAGAGCACAGGGATCAAGGAAGCTGCAGGGGTGAAAGCGCAGGGATCGAGGAGCTGAGAAAGCTGCAGGGATCAAGGAAGCTGCTGGGATGAGAGCTGGGGGAGAGAACAGGGATCAAGGAAGCAGCAGGGGTGAAAGAGCAGGGATCAAGAAGCTGAGAAAGCTGCAGGGATCAAGGAAGCAGCAGGGGTGAGAGCTAGGGGAGAGCACAGAGATCAAGGAAGCAGCAGGGGTGAAAGAGCAGGGATCAAGGAGCTGAGAAAGCTGCAGGTATCAAGGAAGCTGCTGGGGTGAGAGCTGGGGAAGAGAACAGGGATCGAGGAGGCTGTGAAGGTGAGAGCAGATGGAGAGAGTAGCGATCAAGGAGGCTGCAGGGGTGAGATTGCAGGGATCAAGGAGGCTGTGGAGATGAGAGCAGGGATAAAGGAAGCTGCAGGAGTGAGACAGACTTTATATGTTTGTTGTTTTTTTTTTTTTTTTTGCAAGGTATCGATTTTGTATCAAGTATTGTGATACTTTACTTGGTATCGAAGTTTAAATTCTAGTATGGTGATAAACCTATTACCAATACTGTTCTTCTCTCACCCAGCAACTGGTAATTAACTCTCAGTATATTTTACTTTACAAAGTTTTAAATGTTGAAAAGAAAAAGTTCCACAGTAACTCAATGTGCTAAACAGGAGAGTGTAAAAGATTGCAGTTCCTGTAAAACTTGCTAAGCTGGAAGAGATTTGTTAGCAGGCCTTCTCACTTTTTCCCCTCTTGACAGGCTGAGCTTCACGCGCTGATGTCAGCAGGCACAAATTCGAAGAAAGGTGCGTAAAAGCATCCAAGGTGTGCTACAGCAGTAGGCATCTAGCAGCCTCATGTGCAACTTAGTGTATTTCGAGGTGTAAATTGGCTCAGCCTTCAGCTAACATAAAGCTGGCATCAGCATAGTAACACAGAATGTAAAAAAAACCTAGATAAATAGAATAATAAACCTTCTAAAATCTGGATGTGCATTGCCACAACGTGATGAAAAAAGAGAAACACTGGAAGAAATAATGATGTTTAGGCAACAGTTATGCTCATAATTATTATACACAAAGGCATACATTCATACGCCAAAGGCATCCCACAGTAGGGTTCAAAATAGCCCCCCTTTTTTTTAAGGTGCTGAACATTGACCGTTCCATTAAGGTGCTGAACACGGCTCCTTCCATTAAGGTGCTGAACACTGCCCCTTCCATTAAGGTGCTGAACACTGCCCCTTCCATTAAGGTGCTGAATACAGCCCTTCCCATTAAGGTGCTGAATACTGCCTTTTCTATTAAGGTGCTGAATACTGCCCCTTCCATTAATGTGCTGAATACTGCCTCTTCCATTAAGGTGCTGAATACTGCCTCTTCCATTAATGTGCTGAATACTGCCCCTTCCATTAAGGTGCTGAATACTGCCCCTTTCATTAAGGTGCTGAATACTGCCCCTTCCATTAAGGTGCTGAATACTGCCTCTTCCATTAAGGTGCTGAATACTGCCTCTTCTATTAAGGTGCTGAATACGGCCCCTCCTATTAAGGTGCTGAATACTGCCCCTACCATTAAGGTGCTGAATACTGCCCTTCCATTAAGGTGCTGAATACTGCCCCTCCCATTAAGGTGCTGAATACTGCCCCTACCATTAAGGTGCTAAATACTGCCCCTTCCATTAAGGTGCTGAATACTGCCCCTTCCATTAAGGTGCTGAATACCGCCCCTACCATTAAGGTGCTGAACTCTGCCCCTTCCATTAAGGTGCTGAATACTGCCGCTCCCATTAAGGTGCTGAATACTGCCCCTCCATTAAGGTGCTGAATACTGCCCCTTCCATTAATGTGCTGAATACTGCCCCTTCCATTACCCTGGGAACACACTTCGCGTGTTCCCAGGGCGCGCCTATGACGCGCGCTTCTGCCGCGAAGTGGCTGTTTTATGGAAGCGCGCGTCATATGCGCGCTCCCATAATAGAATATGGGTTGGATCGCGCGTGCTGCCGCGCGATAGTCACGGCAGCCGACGCGATCGCGTAGGGCGTTTCACAGTGCGGTCGTCCGCACTGTAAAACGCCGACTTGTGAACCATGCACATAGGGATGCATGGCTTTTTACATGTTGAGCATTTTCAGCGCGTATGAACGCGCTGAAAAACGCTCTGGTGTGTTCCCAGGGTTAATGTGCTGAATACTGCCCCTTCCATTAATGTCCTGAATACTGCCCCTCCCTTTAATGTGCTGAATACTGCCCCTTCCATTCATGTGCTGAACACTGCTCCATCCATTAAGGTGCTGAATACTGCCCCTCCCATTAAGGTGCTGAATACTGCCCCTTCCATTAATGTGCTGAACACTGCCCCTTCTATTAATGTGCTGAATACTGCCCCTTCCATTAATGTGCTGAACACTGCCCCTTCTATTAATGTGCTGAACACTGCCCCCTCCATTAAGGTGCTGAATACTGCCCCCTCCATTAAGGTGCTGAACACTGCCCATTCCATTAACGTGCTGAATACTGCTCCTTCCATTAATGTGCTGAACACTGCCCCTACCATTAAGGTGCTGAATACTGCCCCTTCCATTAAGGTGCTGAACACTGCCACTTCCATTAAGGTGCTGAATACTGCCCCTTCCATTAATGTGCTGAATACTGCCCCTTCCATTAAGGTGCTGAATACTGCCCCTTCCATTAAGGTGCTGAATACTGCCCCTACCATTAAGGTGCTGAATACTGCCCCTTCCATTAATGTGCTGAATACTGCCCCTTCCATTAAGGTGCTGAATACTGCCCCTTCCATTAAGGTGCTGAATACTGCCCCTACCATTAAGGTGCTGAATACTGCCCCTACCATTAAGGTGCTGAATACTGCCCCTTCCATTAATGTGCTGAATACTGCCCCCTCCATTAAGGTGCTGAATACTGCCCCTACCATTAAGGTGCTGAATACTGCCCCTACCATTAAGGTGCTGAATACTGCCCCTTCCTATTAAGGTGCTGAATACTGCCCCTTCCATTAAGGTGCTGAATACTGCCCCTTCCATTAAGGTGCTGAATACTGCCCCTTCCATTAAGGTGCTGAATACTGCCCCTTCCATTAAGGTGCTGAATACTGCCCCTTCCATTAAGGTGCTGAATACTGCCTCTTCCATTAAGGTGCTGAATACTGCCTCTTCCATTAATGTGCTGAATACTGCCCCTTCCAATAAGGTGCTGAACACTGCTCCTTCCATTAAGGTGCTGAATACTGCCCCTACCATTAAGGTGCTGAATACTGCCCTTCCATTAAGGTGCTGAACACTGCTCCTACCATTAAGGTGCTGAATACTGCCCTTCCATTAAGGTGCTGAATACTGCCCCTACCATTAAGGTGCTGAACACTGCTCCTTCCATTAAGGTGCTGAATACTGCCCCTACCATTAAGGTGCTGAATACTGCCCTTCCATTAAGGTGCTGAATACTGCCCCTCCCATTAAGGTGCTGAATACTGCCCCTACCATTAAGGTGCTGAATACTGCCCCTTCCATTAAGGTGCTGAATACTGCCCCTTCCATTAAGGTGCTGAATACTGCCCCTTCCATTAAGGTGCTGAATACCGCCCCTACCATTAAGGTGCTGAACTCTGCCCCTTCCATTAAGGTGCTGAACACTGCTCCTTCCATTAAGGTGCTGAATACTGCCCCTACCCCTAAGGTGCTGAATACTGCCCCTTCCATTAAGGTACTGAATACTGCCCCATCCATTAAGGTGCTGAACACTGCCCCCTCCATTAAGGTGCTGAATACTGCTCCTACCATTAAGGTGCTGAATACTGCCCCTACCATTAAGGTGCTGAATACGGCCCCTCCTATTAAGGTGCTGAATACTGCCCCTTCCATTAAGGTGCTGAATACTGCCCCTTCCATTAATGTGCTGAATACTGCCCCATCCATTAAGGTGCTGAATACTGCCCCATCCATTAAGGTGCTGAATACTGCCCCTTCCATTAAGGTGCTGAATACTGCCTCTTCCACTAAGGTGCTGAATACTGCCCCTTCCAATAAGGTGCTGAACACTGCTCCTTCCATTAAGGTGCTGAATACTGCCCCTACCATTAAGGTGCTGAATACTGCCCTTCCATTAAGGTGCTGAACACTGCTCCTTCCATTAAGGTGCTGAATACTGCCCCTACCATTAAGGTGCTGAATACTGCCCTTCCATTAAGGTGCTGAATACTGCCCCTCCCATTAAGGTGCTGAATACTGCCCCTACCATTAAGGTGCTAAATACTGCCCCTTCCATTAAGGTGCTGAATACTGCCCCTTCCATTAAGGTGCTGAATACCGCCCCTACCATTAAGGTGCTGAACTCTGCCCCTTCCATTAAGGTGCTGAACACTGCTCCTTCCATTAAGGTGCTGAATACTGCCCCTACCCCTAAGGTGCTGAATACTGCCCCTTCCATTAAGGTACTGAATACTGCCCCATCCATTAAGGTGCTGAACACTGCCCCTTCCATTAAGGTGCTGAATACTGCCCCTCCCATTAAGGTGCTGAATACTGCCCCTACCATTAAGGTGCTGAATACTGCCCCTTCCATTAAGGTGCTGAATACTGCCCCTTCCATTAAGGTGCTGAATACCGCCCCTACCATTAAGGTGCTGAACTCTGCCCCTTCCATTAAGGTGCTGAACACTGCTCCTTCCATTAAGGTGCTGAATACTGCCCCTACCCCTAAGGTGCTGAATACTGCCCCTTCCATTAAGGTACTGAATACTGCCCCATCCATTAAGGTGCTGAACACTGCCCCTTCCATTAAGGTGCTGAATACTGCCCCTTCCATTAAGGTGCTGAATACTGCCCTTTCCATTACGGTGCTGAATACTGCCCCTTCCATTAAAGGCATTTATCATGTAGACAAAGTTAATACAAGGCACTTACTAATGTATTGTGATCGTCCATATTGATTCCTTTGCTGGCTATTTTAATTTTTACATCACATTATACAATGTTCGTTTCCATGGTTAAGACCAGCCTAAAGCGGTGGTGGTTCTTGCATACTATAGAAAGAAGTGCCGGTGTCCCTGGTGGCCAGGATCGAGGGAGTATGCATAGTCCAGCACTAGAGATGAGCGAACTTCAAAAATGTCTTCAGTGCTGAGCCACGCCCCCTGCACGGATCACATGAAGGTGACGTCACCCCAGGTCCTTCGGCTTTTCCAAAGTTCGGGTTCGTGGAAGCCGCCCCTTATGGATTCCATATGCCGGGATAGTCCGCTGTAGTGGAATCCATAACGGGATGCGGCGATTACCCCAACCCGAACGCCGAACTAATTTATGGACAATCACAATACATTGTAGTAAGTGCCTTGTATTAACTTTCTCTACATGATAAATTCAATTTGCTAAAGTGGGACAACCCCCTTAAGGTGTTGAATACTGCCCTTTCCTTTAGTGTGCTGGAAGCTTATTTGCCCATCTCCCCTTTCCATGCCCCTTGCATCCATCCTGCTCCTCTTTCCAATAACTATGAAGATAGTTCTTTACAGCTTTTCTACATGAACTGGGCCCTCACAGCATACTGTATGTGAAGGCTGTATCTATGGTACAACAGACCTTAATGTCACAAAAGATTAAATCTGAGCATAGACACAGGCTATCTGTTTGACAATCTCAACCCTTCACCATCTAACCTGAAAAAAACATGTATGTTACATAACAGGTAAAGAGAGAACAGCACCTCCCAGACACACTTGTGTTGCTCTCAGATACTTATTTCCTACATTGCTAGCTCTTAGGGTACTTTCACACTAGCGTTAGTGTGATCCGGCAGGCAGTTCCGTTGTCGGAGCTGCCAGCCGGATCCGCCGTTCAGTGTGACAACTGACAGCATTTGTAGACAGATCCAGGTGCGGATCCGTCTACAAATGCATTGCAAGAACGGATCCGTCTCTCCACTTGTCATGCGGATGGACGGATCCGTCTTGCAGTCTTTTTCACAGTTTTCCCGGTCTGCACATGCGCAGACCGGAAGAACGGATCCGTCCTTCAGTTGTTTTGCAATGCCGGATCCGGCACTAATGCAAGTCACTGTAAATTAATGCGGGATCCGGCATTCCGGCGACTGATCAGGCATTTTGGACGGACATAATACCGCAGCATGCTTCGGTATTATGTCCGGCCAAAACGCCTGACAGTGACTGAACGGAAGGCATACTGATGCAAACTGAACGGATTTCTATCCATTTAGATTGCATTGGGATATGCCTGATCAGTTCTTTTCCGGCATAGAGCCCTTTTGACGGAACTATATGCCGGAAAAGAATAACGCAAGTGTGAAAGTACCCTAAGCTGAGGATTTGCCAGGTCCTTGTACCTTATTTTCACTCATAAGGACAGAAATGGCATATGGATGAGATGACGTTAAGAATGCTGCACTATTCTATCCCATAAAATAACGGAAGCCTGACAAGTCCATTAGATAAGTCGACTGAAAAAATAAAAGACCTTAAGGCTATGTATACCTCTGGAGTCAATTTTTTTTTATGATGGCATTTAACCTACTTAAATGGTGGATCCAAACAGTGACCATCAGTGGCGTAACTAGAGCTGACTGGATCCCTCGGTCCCCTTAATGCAGACAAATAAAAATACTCAGCTCTGGTCTCCTCCTGCAGGCGCTTCCCCTCTAGGCACGCATAACACTTGACTGATGTCGCATAGCATCAGGTTATAGCGTGCTCCTACGCACATTATGTCCTGTCCTGATGCTGTGCGCTGCCAGAACTTAGTAAAGTGCAGGTGTCCAGAGAAGAAGGACAGGCAGCAGTGAGTAATAGCAGTACTAGAACATACTCACCGCTCCTCCTCCCGAGCCGCTTCCTAAATCTGGGCCCCTAGCAGCTGCTTCCCCTGCTTCCATGGTAGCTATGCTCCTGACCATCATGTACGGTCATGTATGTCATGCTGTTCTTGCCATCAAGCATGAATGAGTGCACAGATGTGACCATAGCCTAGATCTTCTTGCACATCTGATTTATTACTACCTTCTCTCACAATGTCATCATTAATTTCTCTGTATGAACCATGCTTATAAGGTAACTGAAGGTAGATTTTTTTTTTACTTTACTGCACATAACTAACTCAGAGTCTGACAGCAGAAATGTAAGATGTGTGCATGATCACTACAGTTACACAAGTAAACCCGAGTGCAAAACAATGAGGTCACCATTTTCCAGGAAATCAGTCAAGTCCCAGCAAAGCAGAAGGCCGAGGGCCTTTAGAGATTGTCACCGTTTATCGTGAACCACGTCACAACGCTGATATTAAATTTCCTACAGCCATGCTATAAAACCAGCAACACAGGTCTATCTTGTTGTGTTACTGTACAAGCCTCGAAGAAATATTCAGTCCACTGTTACAATGTCTGCACTGTCCACACTGTACAGTAAAGGGACACTAATGACTGAAAATACATTGGCGTCTGAGAAAAGACCCCATGTCCCTGATCTCTAGAAAGCAATCTCCACTCTGCTTGTATTTCACCTTTTGAACTATTTGTTTTGTGTATTCCGGCTTTAACTTGAGCAAATGCCTTGAGGTTGCTCGGCAAGTCAGGGGAGTTTGGGAGATACTCAGGCATCACTACATGCGTCAGACAAAGACATTCCACTTCATAAAAAATATGTATTGTCTAACAAAAGCCCGGGGACAGAAAGAAAATGGCAAATTCTTTTCATTTTCACTAGTCTGTGTCGTATGTGCGGCATTTTCACAGTATGTTTATCACGAACAGAACTCAGTATTTAATACAAGGAACTTGTGCACTACTTAAAACAAACAGCGACTGCAAGGGAGATTTGTACATTACACCTTCATACTGTTGTACTGTACCTCAAGGCCACAAGGGAGGCGGTTTGTTCTAGATTTACTAACAAATACACTATGACAAAGTGACAAAAGTCACAAAATTGAGATTCCACATAAACAGGTTCGGAGGAACAAACAGCAGCCGTAAGGCGAACTATTTCCTCTTAAAGGGGTTGTCCCACCAGGAAAACGCTTTTCCTAAGTGATGAAATCCTCGGCAATCAACTGTCAATACAGAGTAAGAGCTCGTGAACCCGGCCGTTACCATTTTTGTGGTACGTAAATTGATACTGGCCATATGTGTTCTGCATTTTGTGGAACGGACCATCGTGTCCTCTGTAGAGCTGTCCTATCCTTGTGCACAAAACAGACAAGAATATTACATATTCTATTTTTTGCGGGACCGCGGAATGGCCAAATGGACATTTTTTGCGACCTCAATGAATTGAATGGATCTGCAAAAAAATGCAGATCGGATGCAGACATGAGCCCAAGAGCTGCATTTCTCTTGCAGAGGCCACCACAAGAGAAATGCAGTATCATAGAAGTGACGGAATCAGATTTGCACCAATCGATTTGCTCATCTCTATAATAGGGCATTTTTCTTGTGGCATCCTTTGCAAGATAAAAGTACTGCTGTGTGAACACGATCTGCTGCCGGCAAACAACGAGTCTGGGGACGAGCGATGGCATTAGATGTATGTAAATGCACTGGTCTCCTCCTCTAGCAATCAGAAGATTGTCGGGAAGGAACGCTTCCTTCCCGAAAAAGCGCTTGTACATCATCCCATGTAAAGGGACCTTATGAAAATGGCTTCTCCTGATGGGAGAACCCCTTTAAGAGGAAACAGTTGTCCTTACTGCTGCGGTTTGTTCCTCTGAACCCCGTATGTGGATCTTGTATTTTGTGACTGTTGTCACAGGAACTGACCCTACTGCTCAAGAGACTCCCCCTTGATTGAATAGGGTCAGACATCTTGCCTGGTCCTGTCAATCTCATGCCTGTGCCATTGCTCCGAGTAGCAGCGCAAGCACAGAGGCTCTACTGCTGCTAACTGAACTGCGCAGATGCTGACTGTGCATGTGCCACTACACTTCTAGGACAACCCAGATGTAAGAAGTGCATGCACAGTCAACATCTGCACTGCTCAGGTAGCAGCAGCACTTGCGCTTACCTTACCTGCTCCAGCCTATATCATAGTCGGCTATTATGTTCAGGTAGACATAAAACTAAACACACCTCAGATGATTTACCATGTGTCACCTGGGCTAAAGGGGCAGCCCTGCCTGTCCTTACCATGATTCATCACTTGGCATTACAAACGAATAATTTAGTAGGTTCCTCTGACAATCTGAATGATGAATCACAGAGCTGAACTCCGGCACATATAGTAATAGCATGTTATATCAATCTTTCACACAGCTCAATTAAGCTGGCCACGGTCTGCCATTAATTAGTCATCTTCTTTAGTGCAGATATCTGATAAGTAGAGATGAGCGAATTTCCTATTTTGAAATTCGTTCACGCTTTGTTTACTGGTAAAAGGTGAATTGCGTTATGGATTCCGTTACCACGGTCCATAATGCAATTCTATGACGGAATGCCTTTAAGAGGCATTCCGTTATTCATTCCGTCACAATAGAAGTCTATGGCCTGCATAACAGATCCGTCCCGTTTCCGTAAGTCCTCATGTATCCCTGGTCCCGGCATCACGGATGCGGACCCATTCACTTGAATGGTTCCGCAATCCAGAGCTGCAGTGCGGAATGAGGGCAAGGAACCCCACGGAAGCACTATGGAGTGCTTCCGTCGTGTTTCTGTCTGTGTCTCCGCACTGCAAAAAAATAGAACATGTTCTATTTTTTTGCGGTGCGGACGGATCACGGGAGTATTCATCCCGGCCGTTGCACAGACCTTGCCCGTGCATTGGGGACCGCAATCACGGAACGGCCGCACAACGACCGCGTACATGAGGCTTTATGCAGGGGAGTCCTCTCCTGCATAACGGAAACGGGACGGATCCGTTTTGCAGGCCATAGACTTTTATTATGACGGAATGAATAACTCTGAAGGCATTCCGTTATTCATTCCGTCATAGAATTGCATTATGGTCCGTGGTAAGAGAATCCATAACGCAATTCACCTTTTAACAGTAAACAAAGCGTGAAGGAATTTCATAACCTGAAATTCGCTCATCTCTACTGATAACCAAAAATCTAATGCAATTTTCATCTTTTTTGCCCATTAGTCGCCTGTAACCTGAGCTTTTTGATGTTTTTCCTTTTTATCTCTACTCCATTAGGATTTTACTTAGGGCTTACGCACACAGCCGTAGTTTTAAATCGGTATCCAATCCACGTTGTGGGCGGATCAGATGCGGACCCATTCATTTGAATGGGGCCGCCAAAGATGCGGACAGCACACCCGTGTGCCATCGGCATCCGTAAGTCTGTACCGCAGCCTTGCAAAAAAATAGAACATTTCCTATTCTGTCCGTTTTGCGAACAAGGATAGAACATTTCTGCAGGAGTAAAATGAATAAATAAAATAAAAATGGCAGCATGCACTCGGCTGGTATCCATGTTTTAAGGTTAAGCAATTTGCAGATCGCTAAACACTTCTGGCCATGTGCATGAGCCCTTAGGCCCCTTTCACACGGGCGAGTTTTCCGCGCGGGTGCAATGCGTGAGGAGGACGCATTGCACCCGCACTGAATCCGGACCCATTCATTTCTATGGGGCTGTGCACATGAGCGGTGATTTTCACGCATCACTTCTGCGTTGCGTGAAAATCGCAGCATGCTCTATATTGTGCGTTTTTCACGCAACGCAGGCCCCATAGAAGTGAATGGGGCTGTGGGAAAATCGCAAGCAAGTGCGGATGCAGTGTGATTTTCCCGCATGGTTGCTTAGCAACGGGATCCGATCTCTACAGGACCTGTGATGACGTCACATCACCATGGTGATGGACCATGTGATTGGACCATGTGATGTGACGTCATCATAGGTCCTTTAGATCTTAGCTGATGCTGGAAAAGAGAGGACAGATCGCAACTACACGATCAAGTGGCTAAGGTAAGTTAACTTTTATTATTTTTAACCCCTTCCACTTCATTTAACAATGCATTCTTTATTAAGAATGCTATTATTTCCTCTTATAACCATGCTATAAGGGAAAATAATCAATTCTCCAGAAGACCCGAAACCGGACTTCAGTGATGAAGTCCGGCTTCGGGTTGGGTACCAAACATGGCGTTTTTTCTCACGCGCGTGCAAAGCGCGTTACAAACGTTTGCACCCACGCGGGAAAAACGCGCATATTCCCGCAACGCACCCGCCTCTTATCCGGGCGTCAAACATGACGCCCGTGTGAAAGAGGCCTTAGTCTTTGCATATTTGTAGAAGAGGCTGGATAACCAGAAGTAGCTCTGAAGGTCCATTAATGGCCATCTATAGCCACCCTACTGAAACTGCACATAGTAATGATGCCACCATGAAGAAAGCAATATACCGTACAAAATACAGAGGATCTATGCTCATTTCCGAAGTACGGCTTATGTCATAGGGCGTCTTTTTGCTGTGTTTCATTATGAATAGTGAACGGAAATAAGAATGGAAACGAATAATCTGCTTTCAATCACTTTTCCTCTTCTATTCTTGTTATATTTAAAGTGAACCTTTGGTCATGAAAGTAAAGCATTTCTTATAATATCAGAGAACAGCTGGCATCCCAGTGGGAACCATCAGCGTTAGGCTTTGGGCACTGAGCATCTGACGTACACATTTGTATGCCAAAACTATATCGACGTATGAACATAGGTACTATTACGTTCCCATCAGTCCCTAAGGTATGAAAGTATACCACACTAGTGTCCTGTTAACAGAGCCGACAGGTTTACATCTCCTACAAGGTCCTGGAGATCCACAATACAATGTATAAGAAATGGCAATTTACATATATTCATTTTCTTCTGTTTTGCACAAGTAAAGAGTAATTATTTCTTAAAGCACTGAAAGATTTCCCACAATAGTCTATCTAATCTCAATGGTTTTATTAGAAAGCAAATTATATTATCTATAATAGTAGACTTGAATTTCAAACCCCATGTTGCTATACCAGTGGAAAGAATCATACTCATCTGCTGCCTGCCACTCCTTTCGGGCTCCACGGTTCCCTTTATTGATTCTCCGATCCCAGTCTGTAAACTTCTGGTTGGACAGGGTCACATGTTCAGCTGCAGCCAATGACTGGTCTAAGCGGTTATGTGTTCTCATTCGGTGTCCAGTAGTTGGCGGCAGCAGCGCATGAGAAACTATTAGTCTGAAAGTTTACACACAGGGACCAGAAGACCAGGAAAGGAAGCCAGGAAAACACAGAGCCATAACAGAGCAGAGGGGAGCAGGTGAGGATGTTTTTTTTTCCGCAGGTGCAACAGCATGGAGTTTAAATTTAAAATAGTTAAAAAAAAAAAAGTTGGACATCTCCTTTAAAAGGACTGTAAGCAGCTTTGACAATGCTAAACAGCACTAGGTTTGGGCTTGGAACAACAGAACAAGCATAACTGCAGACAGCACGTCACTGTAAAGCTCCACCTCTAGTGCTCTTGCAGAAGCAGAAGCTGGCAGAAGAAAATCTTCATATTCTCACTACTCCTGATAATGAAAGGTCTAAAAAAGGAATGTTTGTACTGCTCTGTCCAGTCCCTACCTAGTGCTCTTAGCAGTTTAACATGGTCAAAACTAGGCCTGCACAATATATCGCGAAAGCAATCGCAATTAATCGCAATATCGCAATTTGCTGACCCAAAAATGCTGCAATTATATTAACGTATTTTTCGCTTTATAAGACACACTTTTTTCCTCCCAAAAGTGTGTGTGGGGGGGGTGGCAGTGAGTCTTATAAAGCGATGGTTGACTTTCTACGTGACACTGACACTGTATCTCCGGCCGCTATGCTGCACAGCGCGGCCGGCGATACATCGGTTACAGTGCGGGGAGGGAGGAGGGGCTGGTGGAAAGTCATTATTTTAATGAACACATGTTCTTATATCTATTTTATTTATCTGTTCTGTGCAGTGTATTAAGAAAATGGCAAGTTTTGTATTTTGTACTTTTGCAGTAATGCAAATATGTATTTTATTTTGAAAAACACTGCGCATTTCAGTTCTTTAATTCAGCATAACTACATTTCAGTATTATCAGTAATTTGTGTGTGCTTTTACCTTGAAAATCCAAGCAGATAGACCTCTAGCACAATTCCCTTAAAATATCGCATCGCATATCGTTATCGCAATTTTTGGGTCCCTAATCGCAATCGCACAAAACTCCCATATCGTGCAGCCCTAGTCAAAACAGACTCCCCTTAAATGGGTTTGCTGGGACTTAACTACTGAATATGTATCCGTAGGATAAGTCATCAATATCAGATCTGAGGGAGGGGGTCCAACTCCCAGCCAATCAGCTAGCTGAAGACGCAGTGCTATTCTCTATTCGAGAAGAGGCACAGTCCTGTCCATTGATTAGTAGCCGTGAAAGGTACTGAGCTCTCTCCCATACAAGTGAATTTTATACATGCTGCAGTACTGTAAAAATATACCTGCCTGACCTGTAGATTACCAAATAATAACATTTTTATAACTCAATCATTGTAAGCACTTGTTCACATAGTACGTGGAATTTCTCCATAATGAATGGCCTTTAGGCCTGGATTCTTTATAGCGTGTTGGATTTTTATTATTTATACACATGCAGTATTTCGTGTGCATTAGTCCTAGCAGCATTTCCATGGCAGAAACCTGCTGGGCTGCTTTTATCCTTCTCTTCACACACATACGTAATGTCCATACACATGTCCCAGATCAGCGAGTCATTCTGATTCATGCCTTATCATCACTACAGTTTTGGCGAAATAACAACCTGCGGATTATGTGGGAGGTTCCCTGAGCAGCTTGTTGGTATTCCGTGAAAAAGCCCAGTCTGTGCATGAAATGTATGTGCGCACTGCCCAGGAATGTGCATGTAGAGGACTGTCTGTGCACACTTCCCAAATTCTATATTTTACCAATAAGTTAAAGGGGTAATGCCTACATGGTATATCCCCAGGATAGACTATCCATATCGGATCAGTGGGGATCGGACTCCCTAAACCCCAGCTGCTTCAGGGTAGTGCTGGATGACGGCACTGGAATTACCCCGCTCCATCCACTGTATAGAGGATGTGGTTGGTTACCGCAGCGCCGCCCTCACTGACGTGAATGGGAGCAGTACTGCAGTTACAAGCTCCATCCTCTACATGTGTAGTTCCAGCAGCTGATCAGCAGCGGTGCAGGGTGCTGAACCCCGCTTATCAGGTTTGGATCACCCTGAAGACAGGCCATTATTATTAAAATCTGGAAATACCCCTTTAAGTTGTAGTAGTCACCATGAGAACTAATTATTACCACTGGAAGTGAAAGGCGATGAACAGCACTAGGAACGATGAAATAAAACTTGGCATTAGGCTCCCACTTTTAAAATCAGGAATTAACCAGATTACATTTACCAGCAAGTAGTAACCGAGACGTAATCATATGATAACCTTATACCCGGTGCTCACTGATGTCATTATGAGGTTTATTATCATGTACAGTGCCTTGCAAAAGTATTCACCCCCCCCTTGACTTTTTTCGCATTTTGTTACATTACAGCCTTAAGTTCAATGTTTTGTTAATCTGAATTTTATGTGATGGATCAGAACACAATAGTCTAAGTTGGTGAAGTGAAATGAGAAAAATATATAAATAAAACTATTGTTGAGAAATAGAAAACAGAAAATTGGCATGTGCGTATGTATTCACCCCCTTTGTTAGGAAGCCCATAAAAAGCTCTGGTGCAACCAGTTACCTTCAGAAGTCACATATTTAGTGAAATGATGTCCACCTGTGTGCAATCTAAGTGTCACATGATGTGTCATTACATATACACAACTTTTTTGAAAGGCCCCAAAGGCTGCAATACCTAAGCAAGAGGCAAAACTAACCAAACACTGCTATGAAGACCAAGGAACTCTCCACACAAGTAAGGGCCCTTTCACACTGGCGTTTTTGTTTTCCGGCATAGAGTTCTGTCCTCGGCGATCTATGCCGGAAAAATCCTGATCAGGATCATACACATGCATTCTGAATGGAGAGAAATCTGTTCAGGATGCATCAGGATGTCTTCAGCTCAGGACCGGACCGTTTTTTGGACACAGCAAATACCGCAGCATGCTGCGCTTTTTGTTCCGTCCAAAAATCCGGAACACTTGCCACAAGGCCGGATCCGGAATTAATGCCCATTAAAAGGCATTAATCCGGATCCGGCCTTAAGCTAAATGTCGTTTCGGCGCATCGCCGGATCCGACGTTTAGCTTTTTCACAATGGTTACCATGGCAGCCAGGATGCTAAAGTCCTGGTTGCCATGGTAAAATGTAGTGGGGAGCAGGGGAGCAGCATACTTATCATCCGTGCGGCTCCCGGGGCGCTCCAGAGTGACGTCAGGGCGCCCCACACGCATGGATCACGTGATCGCATGGATCACGTGATCCATGCGCATGGGGCGCTCTGACGTCATTCTGGAGCGCCCCGGGAACCGCACGGACTGTAAGTATACCGCTCCCCCGCTCCCCACTACTACTATGGCAACCAGGACTTTAATAGCGTCCTGGCTGCCATAGTAACCTGAAAGCATTTCGAAGACTGATCAGTCTTCTAATGCTTCAGGCTACTTGCGTTCTGACGGATCCGGCGGGACGGAAGTGCCTGCTGGATCCTCAGAACGCAAGTGTGAAAGGACCCTAAGGGACAATGTTGTTGAGAAGTACAAGTCAGGGTTAGGTTATAAAAAAATATCTAAATCTTTGATGATCCGCAGGAGCACAATCAAATCCATCATAACCAAATGGAAAGAACATGGCACAACAGCAAACCTGCCAAGAGACGGCCGCCCACCAAAACTCACAGACCGGGCAAGGAGGGCATTAATCAGAGAGGCAGCACAGAGACCTAAGGTAATCCTGGAGGAGCTGCAGAGTTCCACAGCAGAGACCGGAGTATCTGTACATAGGATGACAATGAGCCGTACGCGCCATAGAGTTGGCCTTTATGGCAGAATGGCCAGAAGAAAGCCATTACTTTCAGCTAAAAACAAAAAGGCACGTTGTGAGTTTGTGAAAAGGCATGTGGAAAGGCATGTGGGAGACTCCCAAAATATAGGTAGGAAGGCGCAAAGAAAACGCTATGTCTGGCGCAAACCCAACACATCATCCAAAGACCACACCATCCCCACAGTGAAACATGGTGGTGGCAGCATCATGCTGGGAGGATGGGACTGGGAAACTGGTCAGAGTTGAGGGAAAGATGGATGGTGATAAATACAGGGATATTCTTGAGAAAACCTGTCACCACTCTGTGTGTGATTTGAGGCTAGGACGGAGGTTCACCTTCCAGCAGGACAATGACCCCAAACACACTGCTAAAGCAACACTTGAGTGGTTTAAGGGAAAACATGTAAATGTGTTGGAATGGCCTAGTCAAAGCCCAGATCTCAATCCAATAGAAAATCTGTGGTCAGACTTAAAGATTGCTGTTCACAAGCGCAAACCATCCAACCTGAAAGAGCTGGAGCAGTTTTCCAAGGAGGAATGGGCAAAAATCCCAGTAGTAAGATGTGGCAAGCTCATAGAGACTTATCCAAAGCGACTTGTGGCTGTGATTGCTGCAAAAGGTGACCCTACAAAGTATTGACTTTAGGGGGGTAAATAGTTCTGCACATTGACTTTTTCTGTTTTTTTGTCCTATTTGTTGTTTGCTTCACAATAAAACAACAAACAAACATCTTCAAAATTGTGGGCATGTTCTGTAAATCCTCAAACAATCCATGTTAATTCCAGGTTGTGCGGCATCAAAACACGAAAAAAGTAAAGGGGGGGATACTTTGCAAGGCATTGTAGGTGGATGGACTCTGTGCTAGGAACTATAAGGACAGATAACACGTCAGAGCCATCAGATTCCAGCCTCACGCAGGTCAAACAGTGGGAATTATGATAAAGCTGAGCCGTCACCACTCCTGACATATCTCTGTTACTTGATAATCTGCATTGCCCATGCTGTATTGATACTGGAGCATCTTTTTACATGGCTATGTTGTGCCATTCCTTTATTATTCCTACTAGATGTTTATGTATAGAGGTCCGAGTGGGTGCAACCAGTTGGTAGCATGTGTCCCTGCACTGTCTGACACTATTCAATGATTCAACTTCTAGTAGGAATAAGCCTAAAAACAAAACTCCAGAATTTTTATTGCATGGGGAATGCAAATAATTGGAGTCAGTTCACAACCGCAAGAGACGTCAATGTGACGGCGCAACATTTAAGATTCCAGTCATTGATGACAAGGTACAGGCGACAGCCCTGTGCCATGGTCGCACTAATTTGCACCAATAAATACAGCCTCAGACGTCACATGTTGTCACCATCGAACCTCAACGCAACCCAACCATATATTTACATTCAATTTCAAAGTCATATATGAAAAAACGTCTAACAGTCTAACATATTCCCCTTACCATGTGTCACCTCCCAGCTCTAACGGACCTATATGTGGCTTATAAATATCTAAAGTGACAACGCTCTCTATACATTGCTGTACCGCCATCTACAAGCAATAACAGCACCCTACAATGATTTCCAGCAGGCACACAAAGGGTGGGAAAAGCAGGAAAGGATCTGGGATTTTCCAACTCAAGGATCCCCCAAGCAAGCGGGGATAGTACGGCTCTCTTGACATAGGAAATCCCATGGGACAATGTACATTGGATTAATGCACAGTTTCCCAGAGGCTGCCACCAGAGACGCCAGCACGCCTGCCCATCTACAATGGATCCCTGCTATTACTATGCAGCTCTCATTAGAAATATCCAGACAGAAAGCGAGCTTATTCCTCTCCCTGCAGGGCAATGAGAAAGAAGGAAGGAGAGGGAGAACATCTGGTTTGATGGCAGGCAGAGCCCCTTGTTAACCCCCTTCCTGTGACTATTACACGTCATGGAACATTCCCGGAACGGGCCAAACGTTCCACCCACTCCTGAGAACACACAGACAGATCTGTGCCTGAGAATGGATGATGTGCTGCATGCACCTACTATACAGTCTATCCGGACACCACGCTGCGGTATTCTACAAAGCTACTGCCCCCCCCCCCCCCCCAAAATGCCATGATCATCAATTTACTTCTGACATCCAGACCTATCGAATTGAGACTTGCTGCTCCTTTAAGAGTCAATGTAGACATGGGGTTAAAGTTTCTTCCTAGACAGAGAGACAGCAGGGCATGAATATTTCAGCAGCCTGCGGTACACAAAGTAGTAAGAGCGGGCACCGCGTCACACACATGACCATATGGTCCTAGGCATTCCTGACAACTGGAATGGATTGTGCCTAGGATGGCACCGGATAAATAGTGTGCCATCTACACACCAAAGAAATCTCTTCCTATAGGCATCATCTAGTGCAGCTTGTAAGACCCTACATATCTATGGCATACAGTGTCCACACCATGGCAGAGCTGGGCATGCACCGAGTTTAGAAAAGTGCCATTTTCCTTCCTGTAGCCAGAGATGGGCAGGAATCCTTAAATAGACTGAGCCCTTGCAGTTGCTGATCTTTGCCCCCCTCTCTCTCCCTGGCTGCTGTCATTAGGAGCCATACAAATTCCTGTGGATATTACGCAAACCTCTTCCTCATCTGCATACATTCCCAGCCTGGGTATTCCCCACATTTCCCAACTGATCATAAGCCCCCCTCTATAGGCACAGGGCCCTCGTCCGGGGGTGGGGGGCTTTCACCCCGTATACATCGCCACTCTTTCTGCTAGGATTATTATGTTTCTTCAATTCATGACATGCCCCTGATACTGTCAACAGACTGCAATGCACAGCGGGGGAGGGGATGAGGGTTTTACTCTGTGCCAGTATCACCCACACCATCCATGCCAGGATAGGAGCCTAGGAGTAATTACAAGGAGGGCCTCAATAAAGCAGGCAGATGTAAAACTGGGTCATCATCAGCGTGTGCCCTCCTGGGTGCCAGTCTTCATTTTCTGATCAGGTGACCATGGCTTCACTCCATCATTAATCCATACCCAGAAGCCATCATAATACTAATGGTGAGGAGGAGGATAATGGAGATAAGTACTACCTACCTGCTCTCCCTGGCGCCCTCTGCCCATTGGCACTGGGTAAACAATGACAGGGGGCTTTCCTCCCATCCCAAATCTCTAGCAGGGGGATCACCCAGTGCATAGAAGGGGCTGTAGAGGGAAATGGTGCCCAGCTAGATGCCACCCATCACAACAACGTCACATCAGCTGGAGCGATGACATGTACCTGGCACGGCTCCTGCCATAACAGCGGGGGGTCAGGACCCTGCAGGATGCCAGGCAGGATGGTAGGTGTAACACAGACCTTCTGACATGCAAATGGAGGCGGCTGCAGTGACTCACCGGATCTGAGGCGCTCACCCTCCACGATCAGTCCGCAGAAAGAATCATGCCAGTGTTCCTGGGCACCAGACTATAATCCTGGGTAGAAGAAAGTAGTGGCTGCTCGCCCCCCTGCCGGGCAGAGGCTGGCTCCTTCCTGTGCACGCCGGTTGTCAGTGTGATCTATGTGGGCATGATGTGTGTGTGCTGATCAGGGGCAGGCAGACGGAGGGTAAGGCAGAGTTCACCGGAGGAGGAGGGGGGAAGGGGGCGGAGAGGTGGTGTTTTCAGGGGGGATCCCTGGTGCAGGAGGTGCGGTACCGCAGTTACATGCAGCCTACATCTACACTAATCCCATCAGCTGTGTCCTAGACCTGGCATAGCAGCTGGCACACACAACGGCAGAGGAAATGGCAGTACCTGTTAGAGCTAGGAAGGGGCAGGTGCAGGAAGCAGAGGCAGGCATGAGATAATGGAGCCTCCCGCGGTGTCCTTGTGATGGCAGCAGGTAGTCCCCTCACTTTGCTGGAACCGCTCTGTGCATGGGTGAGCGTCTTCTAGATAGACTGATGCCTCAGGTGGCGAGCTGTGCGGTGCCTAGTAATGAGCTGGTGCCCGGCGTGTGAGGGCACCGGAGCCTCCCGTGCTCTGCAGACACTCGGGGTTATTCCTGGCACCGCTTCCCAGAACACAACTTACAAGGAGGAAGAGAGAGAGAGAGGAGAGGAGAGGAGAGCGCTCAGCCAGTGACGTCATCGGATCCCCCAGCGCGTCCCAGGGAGAGGAGGAACCAGGCGCAGCGCACATAGCAACACTGCCCGTGTCCGAGGAATACCGGGCGGCTTTCATATCGGGGGGCAGTTTACCTTCCCTGAGGAGAACAAGATGTGAAAAACAAATCATTGCTACAAAAATGGCATTAAAGTGACAAACTGTGTGACTTAAAGGGAGCTTCCTCCAAATGGCATTAATGGGACTACCAGTATCCACCTGCAACTCCAGTCAGTGTCCATACCCGTTTGGACGGTCAAAGAGGGGCATTTATGTTTCATCCTTTCCTGCATTTATGCATCTATGCACTTCAATAATTTTTTTTTTTAATCTGAATATTAAAATTTCTAAAATCCCAATTCCATCCAATATTAAAATAATATACAAGGCTGGCTCTAATATAGGACCAGACAAACACTTTGTGAATGTAATAATGCAAATCTATACCTCAGATGAAAAAGAAGGATATTTAAGGAGCAAAGAGGGACAGAAGGACTTGGGTCATAAATAGGGACTGTCCCTCCAAAAGAGGGACACTTGGGAGGTCTTCCCTTGTCAACTCCATCTGTCCCATGGACTGGAGCAGAAGCACTGGGACCCACCATCATGGGTAGGTGGGAAAACCTCTTTTTGGATATGGCCAAGGGGTGCATGCCCACTGTGGAAAATCCACAATGTAAAGGCTCATGCACACGACCATATGTTTTTTGCGGTCCGCAAAAAACGGATCCGCAAAAAATACGGATGATGTCCGTGTGCAGCTGGCCCCTAAAAGAACAATACTATCCTTGTCTGTAATGCGGACAATAATAGGACGTATTCTAATATTTTGCAGAACGGACATACAGAAACACAAAGTAACTTCCGTTTTTTTTGCGGATCCATTGAAAAGAATGGATCCACATACGGTCTGCAAAAAAAAAACGGAACGGACATGGAAAGAAAATACGTTCGTGTGCATGAGCCCTAAGGGTGTACCCATGTGGCACGGTCGTGATTCAGTTGGGTTGCGGCTGTGCTGCGGTCAAGAACACATTTAACTAATGAAGACCGCACTATTTAGTCCTTCTTCATTGTTAAGGGCCGTCCGGTATTGAAGTTGTCGCGCTGTATTTACACCACCACAACGGTGTAGACGGCATGCATGCTGCCACTCTATTCATTCTCTTTGGGAGCACCAGGGGATTTTCACTGTTCTGAATAACGTGCTTTCAAAGGGTTAAATGACTTTGGGAAAGGGGTGAAGTTCGGGTTCGTACTGAACTTTAGGGTTTTTGCTACCCGAACCCGAACATTTCCGTAAAAGTTCGAGTTCGGCGATTTAATGGCACTTGTTAAGAGGCTGTAGGGCAGCAAATCAACAAGTGTTTAGCTACTGTGCCCTTAGAAGCCATCACAGCCATGCCTACTAATGGCTAGTGTTGAGCGCGAATATTCAAATAGAGAATTCTAATCGCGAATATCGCCACCTCGATAATTACCTGCCTGCTTCTTGCTTGTTGGCCAATGTGAGAAGGCTGCAATATCTAGTGAATTAGAATATTCTTTATTATTTAATATCGTTTATGTTATGCGAAAAATCGGTAATTAAATATGCGCATTAATCGAATCGCGTAAGGGCGTTAAGCAACTTTCCTATGGGGTTGGCTTGGTAGAATTGTAAAATATATAGAATATAGTGCTATATTCTACATATTTGACAATTCTACCACTAAAGTGAGGGAGGCCATGCAGGTCTCTCTCAGGGAGTTCTCCCGATCCTGGCCTGCCACTGTCCAAGGAGGGAGAAGCAGGTAAAAGATAGTGGCCCTCTCCTCCTGGGCCCCAGCTGTAGCCCCTGCACAGGGCTTCTCTACACACTAGAAGGTGATGGGGAATATACCTGTCAGGAGGCCCAGCAGTAGAAGCCCCCCACTATAATGTCTCCCTGTGGCCCCTATACTGGAGCAATAAGGAGGCATTACTGTATACTGTATGGGACGACAAGGAGACATTATACGGATTTGGGAAAGGGGTTATAATGTCACCTTGTGGCTCTCACACAGTATAACGTCTTCATGCATCTGCCCCCATTCAGTATAATGTCACCTTGTGGCTGCCCCCATACAGTATAACGTCTCCTTGTGGCTGCCCCCATACAGTATAACATCTCCTTGTGGCTGCCCCCATACAGTATAACGTCTGCTTGTGGCTGCCCCTATACAGTATAACGTCTCCTTGTGGCCGCCCCCCATACAGTATAATGTCACCTTGTGGCTGCCCCCATACAGTATAAAGTCTCCTTGTGGCTGCCCCCATACAGTATAATGTCTCCTTGTGGCTGCCCCCATACAGTATAACGTCTCCTTGTGGCTGCCCCCATACAGTATAACGTCTCCTTGTGGCCGCCCCCCATACAGTATAACGTCTCCTTGTGGCTGCCCCCATGCAGCATAACGTCTCCTTGTGGCCTGCACACAGTATAACGTCTTCATGCATCTGCCCCCATTCAGTATAATGTCACCTTGTGGCTGCCCCCATACAGTATAATGTCACCTTGTGGCTGCCCCCATACAGTATAACGTCTCCTTGTGGCTGCCCCCATACAGTATAACGTCTCCTGGTGGCTGCCACCATACAGTATAACGTCTCCTGGTGGCTGCCACCATACAGTATAACGTCTCCTTGTGGCCCCCATACAGTATAACGTCTCCTTGTGGCCCTCCATACAGTATAACATCTCCTGGTGGCTGCCCCATACAGTATAACGTCTCCTTGTGGCTGCCCCCATACAATATAACGTCTCCTTGTGGCTGCCCCCATACAGTATAACGTCTCCTTGTGGCTGCCCCCATACAGTATAACGTCTCCTTGTGGCTGCCCCATACAGTATAACGTCTCCTTGTGGCTGCCCCCATACAGTATAACGTCTCCTTGTGGCTGCCCCCATACAGTATAACGTCTCCTTGTGGCTGCCCCCATACAGTATAACGTCTCCTTGTGGCTGCCCCCATACAGTATAACGTCTCCTTGTGGCCCCCATACAGTATAACGTCTCCTTGTGGCCAGGGCCGGTGCAAGGATTTTTGCCGCCCTAGGCAAAAGAAAAGTTTGCCGCCCCTTATCATTCTTCACCCCCTCCTTTGTCATTCTCCCCCCGTCATTCTTCACCCCTCCTTCTTTGTCATTCTCCCCCGTCATTCTTCACCCCTCCTTCTTTGTCATTCTCCCCCCGTCATTCTTCACCCCCCTCCTTTGTCATTCCCCCCTTGTCATTCTTCCTCCCCTCTTGTCATTCTTCTCCCCCTCTTGTCATTCTTCCTTCCCCCCTCTTGTCATTCTCTCCCCCTTGTCATTCTTCCTCCCCTCTTGTCATTCTTCTCCCCCTCTTGTCATTCTTCCTTCCCCATTCTTGTCATTCTCTCCCCCCTTGTCATTCTTCCTCCCCTCTTGTCATTCTTCTCCCCCTCTTGTCATTCTTCTCCCCCTCTTGTCATTCTTCCCCCCTCTTGTCATTCTTCCTTCCCCCTCTTGTCATTCTTCCCCCACTCTTGTCATTCTCCCCCTCCCTCCCCCGCCTGTAATGTAGCGTGGCCGGCGCTTTATGGTCCACGGGTACAGGAGCTTTAGATTCCTGTACCCTGACGGACTGACAGGAAGTGCACACTGTGTGCGCACTTCATGTCAGTCCGGCCGAGCTACAGGAGACACATGCTCCTGTACCCGCGGCCATAAAGAGCTCGGCAGCGCTACAATGGACTGACAGGAGGGAGCGCTGAGCGCTTCCCTCCTGTCAGCTCCTCTCTTCATGCTGAGCCCGGGCGGTGCGTCCTCATGGATGCGCCAGCCCGGGCAGTGCTGCAGCCGCCTGAGGCTCAATTCAGAGCGCTCGGGCGGCTACAACATGAGGCAGGGCCGGCGCTCCTAGCAGCGCCCCTTGCCAAGGGGCGCTCTACGCGGCGGCCTAGTCCGCTTATAGGACGCGCCGACCCTGCTTGTGGCCCCCATACAGTATAACGTCTCCTTGTGGCCGCCCCCATACAGTATAACGTCTCCTTGTGGCCGCCCCCCATACAGTATAACGTCTACTTGTGGCCCCCATACAGTATAACGTCTCCTTGTGGCCGCCCCCATACAGTATAATGTCCCCAAGTGTTTTTTTCTTCTAAATGGGCATTTATCGTGATTTATATCGTTATCGCGATACGTTTCTTAATATCGTTATCGTGGCAATATTTTTGATATCGCCCAACCCTAGTTCGGGTTCAAGTTCGGTTCCCGAACCCGAACTTTGCGGGGAAGTTCGGCCGAACTTGGCGAACCCGAACTTCCAGGTGTCCGCTCAACTCTAGAAACGGGTTCCTCGCTGCCAACACACAGACAGGGATGACTTGCATTAAATTAAAGGGGTTGTCTAATTTTTAGTAAAATGCTCAGTATTGTGTTAAAAATAGAAGAATCCATACTTAGGCCCCTTTCACATGAGCGAGTATTCCGCGCGGGTGCAATGCGTGAGGTGACGCATAGCACCCGCACTAAATCCGGACCCATTTATTTCAATGGGTCTGTGTACATGAGCTGTGGTTTTCACGCATCACTTCTATGTTGCATGAAAATCGCAGCATGTTCTATATTCTGCATCTTTTCACGCAACGCTGGCCCCATAGAAGTAAATGGGGCTGCAGGAAAATCGCATCCACAAGCAAGTGTGGATGCGATGCATTTTTCACGGATGGTTGTTTGTAAACATTCAGTTTTTTATCATGTGCGTGCAAAACGCATGAAATCGCATTGCACCCGCGCGATAACAACTAACTGTGTTCGCAAACAAAACTAAATGTACTAACTTGCAAAATGGTGCAGTTTTCACTGAACGCATCCGCTCGTCTGCAAGGGGCCTCACCCTCACAGATCCTCTGCTGCATTTCCGACGCTTACCAAGATCCCACCGGTCACCACACAGGAAATGACCGGCCAATCACTGGTCGCATGTGACCACTGTAGCCACCGGAGGTCAGATGCACGGAGACCAGCAGGTAACCAGACAAGGGGCCACAGAAGCGCCAGGGGAGGTGAGTGATTAGTGGATTTTTTATTTTAAATTGAGGAATGTGATTTTTTTATATTTGTTTTTTATAGATAGGAAATCCACAGCAACATCTGCAACAATTGGGACCTTGATTTTCTCATTAAATGCAACAAACCTTCGACCATTCCACATCAGAAATGAAAATGCTGCAGATTTAAAATTCTGTACTATGGGTCGTTATTCTACATTAAATTTTACCCACCACATGGATGAGATTTGTGATAAATGTCATTCATTTTGCTGGTAATATTCTGCAAATCCGGATGGCTGCAGTAATTCTGTTATGTGAGGACAAGCCCTAATTCTGTGATTTTACGGTCAATACAGTAAATTTGCCAGTGTTTGGCTTTGTATTGACTTGGTCTCATTTATACATATACATAAGGCCTTATTCACACGGCCGTATTCTTCAAGCATGTGCTATCCGCATTTTTTGACCCATTCATTTCTGTGGGGCCATGGATACATCCACACACAGGGGCGGACTGACCATTAGGGCACTCGGGCATGGACCGAGGGCCCGTGGCCAATAGGGGGCCCGCCCCCAGGGCAGACGCGGCGGCAGGGGACATCAGGAGATGAGCGCTTCTATTGCAATCATCTCCATAGTCATCTGTATTGTGCAGCGGCAGAGGAGGGAGAGGCGTGTCCTCTCCCTGTTCCTCTGATAGGCTGCCAGCACTAGGCCGGCAGCCTATTAGAGGCCGGTGCAGGCAGCGCGATGACGTTATCGCGCCACCGGAGAGGTACAGCTTGAGACACAGGCCGGAAGAGGCCTGCATCGCATCACTGGAGGTAAGTATAAGTGTTCTTTTTTTTTTTTCTTGGGGCTACTGGCACTTAAGGGGGACTAATGGCACTTAAGGGGGCTGCTACTGGCACATAAGGTGGACAGCTACTGGCACATAAGGGGGACAGCTACTGGCACATAAGGGGGGATGGCTACTGGCACATAAAGGGGCTACTGGCACATAAGGGGGGCTACTGGCACATAAAGGGGGCTACTGGCACATAAAGGGGATGGCTACTGGCACATAAAGGGGACGGCTACTGGCACATAAGAGGGGCTCCTGGCACATGAGGGGGGACTAATGGCACATGAGGGGGGCCTAATGACACATAAGAGGGGACTACTGGCACATAAGGGGGGCTACTGGCACATAAGGGGGGACTACTGGCACTTAAGGGGGCTGCTACTGGCACATAAGGGGGACAGCTACTGGCACATAAGGGGGGACGGCTACTGGCACATAAGGGGACTACTGGCACATAAGGGGGGACTAATGGCACATAAGGGGGGACTAATGGCACATAAGAGGGGCTACTGGCACATGAGGGGGACTAATGGCACGTGAGGGGGACTAATGGCACATGAGGGGGCCTAATGGCACATGAGGGGGCCTAATGGCACATGAGGGGGACTACTGGCACATAACGGGGGACTAATGGCACATAAGGGGGGCTACTGGCACATAAGGGGGGAGACTACTGGCACATAAGGGGGGCGGCAGCTACTGGCACATAAGGGGGGACGGCTACTGGCACATAAGGAGGCTACTGGCACATAAGGGGGACGGCTACTGGCACATAAGGAGGGACGGCTACTGGCACATAAGGAGAGACGGCTACTGGCACATAAGGAGGGATGGCAACTGGCACATAAGGAGGGACGGCTACTGGCACATAAGGAGGGACGGCTACTGGCACATAAGGGGGGACTACTGGCACATGGGGGGAAGCACAAGAGAAGCACTTATTACTGGCATATGGGGGAGAGGCACAAGAGAGGCACTTATTACTGGCACATGTGGTGGCATGGAGAGGCATGTGTTACTGGCACATTATTATGGGGCACTATGGGGGCTTCTACTGAGGCCACAAAGAATGGGTATTTTATATGGGGGGCTCTGTGTGGTACTAGTATTACCAGGAGTATTATCTGTTTCTGCAGTGTAGTATTGGGGAGCACAGCGGCACAGTATTGGGGGAAGTAGGATGATTTGTCCAGAACATGGGAGGATGATGGAAAAGTAGTAAACTAAGATTTTTTTTTTGTTAAACTGCAGAGATGGAAAATGGCGACAACATGGCGGTCTGGTCTGAAGGTCTGAAAGGAGAAGACGAGGACAGAAAACATCTACATCAAAGGAGACGTCACTGGACGTAATAGGTAAGTGCCCTGTATTTCTGTAGTGATGGGATCAGAGGCATAACGATGGCGGTGTGACCAGGTAGTAGAGGCGGGATATAGGTGTGGCTGGAGGTATAACATGGGCGTGACTGGAGGTAGGGCATGGGTGGGGCCTGAAAAGGGGGCCCTTGATTTATTTTGCCCGGGGGCCCTGAGGGTTCTCAGTCCGCCCCTGTCCACACATTTTGCTGATCCACGTGGCTGCAAATGATAGAACATGTCCTATTTAGGTTCATATTACAGACGAGAACAGTCCTCTCTATTGATGGGAGTCAGAAAAATGCGGAATGCACATGGAAGGTGTCCGTATTGTACGGATCCATTGTTTGCGGACTAAATACCGACATGGTCCTCTGCAGGAAGCCTTAGTATTAGTGATGAGCGAACTTGTATTTCAGCATACAAGGTTCGGGTTATCTAAGAATTCCGTTATCGATTGCTCTACAACGGACCATAAGTTATGGATTCCGTTAGTATGGTCTGTGGTAGCAGAATCCATAACGGAGTTCTTAGATAACCCGAACCTTGTACGCCAAACTTGAAAACACAAGTTTGCTTATTCCTACTTAGTATGTACCATTTTCTTACATACAAGTTTCACATACGTCTTCCAGGAAATGTTATAGTTATCTTTATAAAAAATGTGACTGAAGCACAAAGTGAAAAACAAGTCAGTGAGCACCAATCTCCAGGTGTTCAACCACATTGTAACAATGTCAGGAATTCCACGGTTGCATCATAAACTCTGGTATTCTCATAATAATATATATATGCATACATACGGATGTGTCCGTCCTTACTTTCCACATGTTTTAAGATATCCCAAAGTAAGTGACACGAGAATGACCAACTTTCGGGGGGAAAAAACTATTGCATTTCTCACAGCAGTAACATATATATATTTATTATGAAAAAACTCAGCGTTTCATTAAAATTAATGGATACTCAGCAAGTATGTTTCTATAAAAAAAAATGTCACTTAACTTGTTGTAGGACCACTTTATAGGCCAGTGTGTAGAACAGTGATGGGCAAACTACGGCCCGGCGGACCTCTTTATCCGTCCCGCAGAGCTGCTCATATGGCAAGGAATGGAATCGCTATCCACGTATCCTACTCACTATTGAACGCCCGTACTTGCAGGCAGGCTGGCCAGTCACTCACGTCCTTGCATGCTGAAGCAGGCGGAGCATGCACCGCAAGGATGTGAGTGACTGGCCAGCCTGCCTGCAAGTACAGGTGTTCAATAGTGAGTAGGATATGTGGATAGCGATTCCATTCCTTGTCTCCAGTTTACTTATGAATACCGATACTTGTGTGTGCGGGCCCCGGTGTATTAGTGTACAGTGACTGCACCGGGCCCCGCCGCTATTTCACGTACACAGAGACACTGTTATGGGGGATATCTGTGGATGACACACTGATTCCCCCAGTGCCATCCACAGATCCCCCCCATAACAGTGCCATCCACAGACCCCCCCCCCCCATAACAGTGCCATCCACAGATCCCCCATAACAGTGCCATCCACATATCCCCCATAACAGTGCCATCCACAGATCCCCCCATAGTGCCATCCACAGATCCCCCCCCATAACAGTGCCATCCACAGATCCCCCCATAACAGTGTCATCCACAAATCCCCCCCATAGTGCCATCCACAGATCCCCCATAGCAGTGCCATCCACAGATCCCCCATAACAGTGCTATCCACAGATCCCCATAACAGTGTCATCCACAGATCCCCTATAACAGTGCCATCCACAGATCCCCCCATAACAGTGCCATCCACAGACCCCCCATAACAATGTCACCCACAGGCCACCATTAGTTCAAAACCCACTAAAAGCACACCTTTTGGTTAAAAATATTTTTTTCTTATTTTCCTCCTCAAAAACCTAGGTGCGTCTTATGGGCAGGCGCGTTTTATAGGGCGAAAAAAACGGTAATCCCCTGAGGCCTTCTGACTAGTGCCCGTGATGGCGCCTGCTTATTCTTCGATAAAAGTTTTGTACAATACAATACTTTATGCTTTTTTACCTTGAATTAAACTAAACCTTTAATGTTATGAAATTGAAATTTAATTTTTATTAATTCACAAACGCCCCATCCATCTACGCTTGGTCCAGCCCCCGGGTCCAGTATATGAACCCATTGTGGCCCACGACTCAAAAAGTTTGCCCACCTCTGGTGTAGAAGATCCCACTGAGGCGTTGCTCTGTTGGATTTGCCAACGTTTGACGTATACGTTACAAAGAGAAATACAAAAACACAGCACACCACGTTCTTGTATCCTGCACAGTCCGGTAAAAAAAAGTATCTTTTTTTTTTTTTTTAATTGAACTCTGTGGTATCAGTCTGAGGCATCCATTTAACTCCGCCCAATAGCACAGATATAGAAGAATGTCTTTTTCTTCATACTTAAATTAGGTGTAAAAACTAAGTTTAATCCTTATGCAAATGAGCTCTTGAAGGTGCCCAGGTGCGGCGCTTACTGTATGGGAGCCCAGGCGGCGCTGCCTTTTTTGAACGTTTCCCCGCCCAGCCTGTGCTTATACTCGCCTTCCTATTCGCTTGTTTCAACCTACAATCCGGCCGAGATCCCGCGCCTGTGCACTGCTTCATCGGCCAGGATCATTGCTTTAATTAATATGCATGCACCTGGTGAACGCTCTCTTGCGGCTGGTTTTGCTCCGTTCGTTGGTGCATGCGCATTAATTAAAGCGATGCCGTGCCCACAATATGCATCGCAGTGCGCATGCCTGGCCCGGCGAGACAGTGCGCAGGCGCGGGATCTCGGCCGGACTGTAGGTTGAAACAAGTGAATAGGAGAGCGGGTATAAGCACAGGCTGGGCGGGGAAACGTTCAAAACAGGCAGCGCAGCCTGGGCTCCAATACTGTAAGCGCCGCCCCTGGGCACCTTCAAGAGCTCATTTGCATAAGCATTACACTTCGTTTTTTTCACCTACTTTAAGTATGAAGAAAAAGATAAAGGTACCCTTACATGCTTCTATATCTGTGCTATTGGGCGGAGTAAACACTCCATATGGGGGTGAAAGACTCCCTTTAATTTCTAACCCCCTTTAATTTCTAACAATCCAGAGAAGGGCATTATAGATAGCAGTGAAGTGGCAGTAGTTCATAAATCACACAGGTAAGATTCCTTAGTTTCCTTTGCTGTGCAGTGTGTTGTGTTTTTGCTATTGGGTTTTGTACATCATGATTATTGAACATATTTGTAATTTACTTTTATTATAATATCATTTTCCTTTTGTTGTTATTTTGGATTTTATATTTGATACTTTTACATATTTACCTCAATGCCTCAGTCTTCAATTACTGCTAGCATTTAACCAGAGTGAGAGAAAACCACAATTAGCACCAACGAGTCGAGATTAATCATATTTAAGCAGGATAAATTATACTTTTCAATCTGAACACCTCATTTTTTTTAATACAAAGTAATAAAATGAGTTATGTCATGACTGATGTAAAATGAAAATGAGACATCATATAGTACATGAAAATCTCTTTCTAACAAACCTAGAACCGGCCCCTGTACCATGTGTGACCTGCTCATTCAGCTCACTAGGACATGCAAATGACTATTCACACTGAACACCAGGGGGCACTATTATAATAAAATAAAGGGAATATCTCACGACTGGAGCATTTTTGTAACGGTAAGTAAATTACAAAAGTAATTCGTTTTTCAAGATGAATTATATTAACATGTGATGTTTGAACAACTCCTTTAACCCCTTCCCACCACAGCCATTTTGTTTTTTTCACTCCTTGCCTTCTAAAAGCCATAACTTTTTATCCTTTTCTGTTCACATAACCGTATAAAGTTTTGTTGTTTTTTTTGGGGGGACCATGTTTTACTTTCTAATGGTACTATTTTAAATGGCAAAAATAATTGGGTGGAATTGTACAATTGTACAATTATGCCATTGTTTTATTGGTTTTGTCTTTACATTTGTAACAGCGGCTGCTGTGAGCTGCTGTTTCCCTGCTTACCGCCGTAGTCCCAGGCGCCATGTTCAGCTGTGATCTTCAGCCGGTGCTTCTCATTCACCGTTGCCGTCCTGGGCCCTGTCTGTGTAGGCACGAACATATACTCGCATTGCAAATTCAACTTAGAGCTGAGTTCCTAATGGTTGTATTGCTAGAATTGACGAAGATAACGAATATTGAATATAGCGCTATTTTCTCAATCTTCGTTACATTCTAGCAAGCCAACCATTAGGAACTCAGCTCTAAGTTGAATTCGCAAGGCGAATATATGTTCACATTGCGAATTCAACTTAGAGCTGGGTCCCTAATGGTTGTATTGCTAGAATTGACGAAGATATCGAATATAGCACTATCTTCGTTATATTCTAGCAATAAGTTGAATTCGCAATGCGAGTATATTAATCGCATTGCGAATACAACTAAGTCGAATTTGTGAGATTGTGATTCTCACATCCAACAGTACATTTTAGCATGGAGGCGTTCCCATTGTCATGGGGACGCTCCATGCACACGGGAAGTCGGCAGAAGTGGCAACGGGCATTGACTGGAGCGGGCAGGGAGCCAGGAATCCTCCGGACAGGTAAGAACAGCTTTTGGGAAGTGGGAAGACAAGTTAGACAACCAGAGAGGAACAAGGATTAACAACTTGAAAAAAAAAAATTGAAATATTCGCGAATTTGCGAACTGCTGATATTCGCTAAACAAATCGCTAATTTTCACGCTCAACACTATACTTCAGCTGTCTCCTCATTAACTGAGGCAGCTCTTTGGCTCAGTGTTGTGAAGTAACATGTCCTGCTGTGTGATTAGGAAAGGTTTTGAGTAGAGATGAGCGAACTTTAAAAAAAAGTTCGGCGTTCGTGTTGTGGTAATCGCCGCATCCCGTTATGGATTCCACTACCGCAGACTATCGCGGCATATGGAATCCATAAGGGGCGGCTTCCACGAACCCGAACAGTTGAACAGCCGAAGGACCTGGGGTGACGTCACCGTCATGTGATCAGTGCAGGGGGCGTGGCTCAGCACTTGATTTGATCCCGTGCTGAGCCACGCCCCCTGCACTGATCACATGACGGTGACGTCACCCCAGGTCCTTCGGCTTTTCAACAGTTCGGGTTCGTGAAAGCCGCCCCTTATGGATTCCATATGCTGGGATAGTCCGCGGCAGTGGAATCCATAACGGGATGCGGCGATTACCACAACCCGAACGCCAAACTTTTTTTTAAAGTTCGCTCATCTCTAGTTTTGAGTGTACTAATAAGACAGTAGCCATTTTATTTCCCCTGATGATTGCTCCCTAGACAAATCAAGCCATTATAACTAAGGAAAGGTATTTGGAGATATATTCATAATTAAGTAATATTTAAGTATTTTCAGTAGTTTTATTTTAAGAATTTCCGGAGAACCCCCTTTAATAAAAGTATATAAAAAATAAAGTTAGACAATCCTTTTCAGGCATCTTTCCAGGTTCCCCCTTATTAGGGCTCATTTCTGTCAGTTTATTTGTGACACTTACCTGTTAATCATTTTTTTCTCACTGGTGGTTTAATAATCTGTACTTTATTATGAAGCTTCCCTTGTTGGCAGCTCCTTTTACACTGACTTACTGTACCAGTGAACTGGTGCTGGGCTTGTATTAATATACAATAGCCAAGCATAAGAAGCTGGTGGAGGGACAGAGCAGCAGCCTGAACCAGTGATGAAACAGGAGATCCTAACAACATCAGACTCCCTGCAGACGCTATTGCTAAGCCATGGTCAGAGATGACAACTCTACCCTACTGGAGCTGAGCTGAGGCAACCAAGCAACATGCAGTGACATTAGCTATAATGATGACTTGGCAGTCACTTTAACGAGAACCTGTCTGTCATAAGGTTTTCAGAGTTTGGTCTGCCATAGAGATAGCAACCAAAGCCCTTCTCAGTAGGCAGAATGTAACAGCATTTTTCTGATGTTCATAGATAACAGCTGATTACTGGTGGTTCCAGCAGTGTGACACTTTCGGCCAAGGGACCTTTCTAACAAGTAAAGGTTGTTCAAAGTGGAAAACCGCTTAAGATATTTATAGCTCTGTTCACATTTGCATTAGTACCTCTATTTTAAGCTTCTGGCAAATTGTGGCATAAATGGGAAAAATAATGATGTATGCAATGCAGTTCCCCAATCAAAACAATGGAAATTCCAACGGAAACTGATGTACCCTATTATGTCAGTGGGGTTCATCAGGCACTGATAGTATTCATTGTCTAAGGTAGAAAGGTATGATACAAGATCAAATGGGAACTGTACAAGTTTTAAAGACAAGGAGAAAGCTTGCATCTTCTGATAGTATAGTCCTCATTATTCTCAGCAAAGAAAATAATCTTGAGAATCCAAACTACTGGAGAGGGGAATGGGATGAAAAGGGAACACAATAGCTATGGATCATTAAAGGTACAATACTATTTTTCCTTTTGGCAGGGCAAGGACATATAATATTAAATTCATAAAAAGAATTGCATTAAGGTCAGCAGAACAGTGTTAAGTAATGATAAATGAATGAGAGGCCGTGTATAGTGCACCAGCGTGTGTAATAAACTTCACTTTAATGCCAAAGAAATGTGCTATAATGTACTTAAACCATATCAATTCTAGTCCCATATGTAGGGCAAATTGTGTTATAACGTTAGCAATATGGAAAAGAGCCCTCCAGAGAATCATGAAAATGCTAGTATAAAGGGGAACTGCACCCAGTAATATGATTTTCGGCTAATTATTCATAAAAAAATGTGCCTCATCATGACTGATGAATCCGCTTTACAAGTGTTGATATTTATAGTCTCACTGTCTTTGCAGGAAAGCTACAGGAGACAAAATTAGGTCTTTCGATAACTTTAATAAAATGGCTTGTTAATTGTAAATTATTGTCTGCAGTTGTTTCAGAGCTAGATTTGTCAAACTGGCTATTATCTAGATTGTTTCAATAAACCACAATTTTGCTGACTATATAGTGATGTGTAAACTAAATTATTGACAGGCATACACCGTGCATAAAATATTGCGTCATATTTAACAACCAGCAATACCAAATATTTCAAAGAGTATAATCTAAAATATAACATACTCCTTTTCTTAATTATACATACAAAAATCCAGTAGTTGTGCTTACAGTGCTACAACTTACGCGCATCAGCGGCTGTTGGTAGAAGCCACGATTTACCACTAACTGCCAGACGAATTTAGATCGGAGAAAGCTTCAGCCGACTATACAGCAGCCGTTTTATGGTACATATAGTATTAAAATGATAAAGACGTTTTCAGCTTTCCTCTGGCAGCCATTTTAGACTCTGGTTCAAGACAAAAAATTTTGTTTAATTTCTTAGTGCCCAATAAGAAGATGGCGACTGCCAATTTGAGTGATTTGCTAAAAAATGTAAAAGTTAGTGGTCCTATGTTAAGATAAGACAAGCTGTGTTTGTGCTAGCAATAGGCAAATTAGCTATAATGAATTATGCAAAGTATGGCGTCAGTGTTAACCAATTATGAGTGTTATTTGGATGTGTGTTAACCAATTATGATGATACTTTGAGAAGTTACACCTGTCACACCCTGTTGGAAGTTGTATAAATAAAGGGGCTTAACCCACCCATGGTGGGAATCTGGCTGAGTTCTATATCTGTCTGCTGAACTCTGTTATTCCTAATCGTGACTCATTCACCTGCAACACGTGGCTCGAACCATTACGTGACTGACCCTTTGTGTTAGCCACGACAACACCATGACTATTCCTATGAAAGGCTAACCAAGTAATACACGTCTGGGCCATGTCCACCAGAACAAGAGCTCTATGAAGTCAATCCGTCCTAATAAGGCATATGAAAAGGGGTTTTTGTCAAGAGACACACACGTTTGTTCTTTTTTTTATAACTCCATGCTTTTTTGATCAAACAATGCAGCAAAAACTGTGGAAAGCAAAGCTTTTGCCATGAGACAGTCAATAAAGTGCAACATTTGTCTTATTAGAGCATGCTGAAACATTGGCGTGAAGGTGGATTCACACCAGTTACAATGCAAGTTCACCGCAAATCCACATCAAAGTCCACATTTAAGACGTGTGAATCCTTGTCTGTCAGAGTCCATAGAAATTGATTACGTTAATGATCTTCAAGAAGAAAACACACTCAGGAGATGTCCCTATGTCACAACTTAACTATATTACTGTGATTCCTATACCTTGAGATAGTCCATAAAATGATAAAATATTTCCTTTTGCTCTATGAGGGAATAGTTTATACTGTACACTGTATGCAATATAAATGCTAGGATACATCCCAATATTTCAGAACATACCAGGCCAACTTTTTAATATACCATGATCAAAAAGCTGACGTAAAAAGCTGTTAGCGTAAAACCCATGATCAAATTACTACAATTTCAATTGTCAAACTGTGATCTGCTTGTCTACTAAGTCATAGGAATGGGGCTGATATTTCAGGATGGGGTTCTTTTCCAAAATGGCCCTTTCAGGGAAAGTAAACAGTTAATTTATGTGACAGGGTAAACTCTGTTGCCTAAATTATTCCCACCCTCAGTCTCAAATTTGATGGCATCAATTGTAATCAGTAACAAATCTATACATATAAATTAAATTACCAGATTTATAACTTTCAGTATCCCTAACCCACCCAAGAGTCAAGAGAGGGAAACAGAGAGGAAATACAAATGAAAAAGTACAGAAAGTAATGCTTATTACTTTATAGACTTTATGTAAAAATGCTGCCCATAACATCAATAACTCTTCTGAGGAATGTGGAGTCTAAATGAAATGAATGTACATTTAAAATTAAATAAAGTTTGTTTCTCCAACCTACGCCATGCCGGACAAGGTATTTAGAGGATTTCCACTTTCTAGCCATAAGGAGTCTTACCAGAAACAGCCTCTACCAATCAGGCTTTTGTTTTATAATTAGGAAGAGCAAAACCTGGACATATCCCCTAAATAAGCAGATGCAAGGAAAAAAGGGTCACGATAGATCATTAATATCAGAAGAACAGGAGTTCCCGGGAACCGGCTGTTTGAAGAGAAGGCAGCGCTCATACAGACCCCCCACGATCTAAGGATAGGTCATCAATAGTAAAAAGTGGATAACCCTTTTAAAGGAGTATTCCTGTCTGGATATTTATGGCTCGAGTGTGGTTACTTGGATATTTCTGGAACTCCTGTAAAAGGGAACAGAGAAAGCATGGCCACCTCTACATTCACTGTAGATGCGAGACAGGGCCCTATTATACAGATAGGTGAGGGTTCCATACCTGCACTTATTGGACACTTATGATGCATCCTATGGATATGTGTGAAAGTACAGTCTTGAATATGATTATTTCATTCCCTGTCATAGTATAGGATCAGGCACGAGCTGCAGTGCCATCATACCCAGCATATAAATTAACAGGCTGCAGGCACAGGTATCAGTCCATTAGCCCATTAGTTTACAATTCGGCCATAAAGAGGTTAAAGCTAATATTTAAGGGGGACCTTTCTTTTTCATGCTGCACTAACCATAGGCAGCAAGAGAGAGCAACAGACTCCCTCATTACAAGAAGTATGTTTTAGGACAGGTGCAAATTCAGATCTCATAGGTCACTATAACAAAACTTAGTATAGACCCCTTGTCCCCCCCAGTTAACCAGTCCACGTCCAGCAATTATTCACAGGCAATGCAATGTATAACGCTCCAGACTTATGGTGATTTTTTTTTTAATTAAGCATAAGAAATTTTAATAAATTTTTAATAAAAAGGTTGCTGTCGACCTCACCCGCTTTATCTGACTTCTATGTTGGAAAAAGTAGAATAGGTGCCTCATAAATATGGCACTCATTCTGAACACCATATTTCTCAATGTTTTTACACCAGAACTGTTAAACTGTAAATACATTGATCAATCTGCTTACTTTCTATTACAAGGAGGACTGCCTGCTGCCCCTACTAGGGGGAGATCAGTGCATAGGAATTTATACAGTTACCATTTACTTAAATTGAAGCTGAAGTAATCTCTTTTCAATAAGCTCCCCCTAGTGGCAGCTGTATGAAAGTGCAGTGTTTTCTTTTTAAGAAAAGTTCAGCACTGTCCCCCTCCCCCAAGCCCCGCAGCAACTGCATAGTCTGCCTTCATTGAAAGTACGCCATTGGCACATGAAGAAGTGTCCACTGGGCGGCTCTTCTGCAGTTTCTGACTGCCTGGCTCGGCTTGATTGATATATCTCTCCCTATTAAATATACTGTTTCCCATGCCTGGCTATTTTTAAACCTATGCTTTTTTGGAAATGCTGCAGTGTTTTGGAGCAAAGCATGGAGGCAGGTTTATTATTTTTTTTAACAAAACTAGAGCTTATCCACTATTTACAGCATAGGAAATAGGCATCAGATAGGTGGAGGCACAACCACTAGGCCTCCCACAAATGAAGGGAGCAGTGGTAAAGAATGCATACCGGTGCTCTGTTCATTTTCTATGGAACTGCTGGGGATAGCCAAGCACTGTACTCAGCTAGTTCCTGCAGTCTCATAGAGAATGAATGGAGCAATGGCACGCATGCGCAACCACTGCAGCCTTCATTCAGTGGAATCGGGACCCCTATTTTTGGGATCTTGGGAGTCCCAGAGGTTGGACCTCCAGCAATCTGATGCTTATCCTATTTTGTGGCATTGAAGCCCTAATAAAGTTCCCCTAAGTTTCTACCGCCAATTAGTTGGCTTACTGTTAACCAAAAATTTGTGGCAAAATTCTTTAAAAATTTTGGAGCATAGTGTCACCCCTTTCCAACTTTTAGCTACACCCACTTATCATGTATTGTGAGAACAAAAGAGTCACACACTCTTAATATAGTACAAGGCATGTTACAGCATTTGTAACAGTACATCTGTCCTGTAGTTCTTTGTCATGAGGGAGCTTGACTCTATTTCTGCTGTCCATAACTGACAACAGGTTCTCTTTAACAACACGTTTAATAAGAAGGTTTAACAGTTTGAGCTGTATGAGTGCATGTAGAATACTGAAGGTTGAAATCACACATGAAGATTCCGGTGTTGGGATACATTTCCCAGGCCGAAGGAATGCTAAAGGAACTTGGCAGCATACTCATGTTCTTCCTGACAGATCAAAACATGGCCCTGACCAGACATCGGAGGAAAAGACAATAAAGAAGAGGGAGGAGGGAAGTGTAGAGATGGGGACATGCAAGGAAGGAAGGAGGATCCCACATCCTGGCAGGAAATTCTTAAGCTGGGAAAGACGCACAAGTCTAGCATGACAACGTGTGACTGACTCTCAGGGGAGCTCCCTCCTGCTGTATTCTGCTGAGTTACAGGAGTGATAGTGACTACTTCCACAGACTAATGAACCTGTAGGAACTTTCCCATCATATGTCACTAAATCCTATTCTTCTACACTGTCTGTTGGAGAGTGTAATCTCACACATAGCTATTAGTGTTGAGCGCGAATATTCGAAAAGCGAATTTTTTTAGCGAATATCGGCACTTCGCTAATTCGCGAATATTTCGAATATAGCGCTATAAATTCGCTATTTCGAATATTCGTTTTTTTTTTTTTTTTAGTTATATTTTTTTCTTTCCCACTTCCCAAAAGTAGTTCTTACCTGTCATGAGGATTCCTGGCTTCCTGGCTGCTCCAGTCAGTGCCCGTTGCCGCTTCTGCCGACTTCCGTGCTCATGGAGCGTCCCCTTCCATGGGAAAATCTCTATATACTAAAATGTACTGTCGGATTTGAGGAATTACGTTGAAATCGCAATGCGATTAATTCAAGTTATATTAATCGCATTGCGATTACAACTTAGCACTGCTATCTTACATAGGCTAGAATTAACGAATATGGAATATATAGCTATGCACTAGCAGTGCTAAGTTGAAATCGCAATGTCGAATACTTAAGTTAAATTAATCGCATTGCGATTTCAACTTAGCACTGCTGCTATATTCCATATTCGTTAACTCGTTAATTCTAGCAAGCTGACCCATTATAAACCCAGCTCTAAGTTGAAATCGCAATGCGATTAATATAACTTGAATTAATCGCATTGCGATTTCAACGTAATTCCTCAAATCCGACAGTACATTTTAGTATATGGAGACGTTCCCATGGTGATGGGGACGCTCCATGAGCACAGAAGTTATGGTTGGCTTGGTAGAATTAGCGAGGATGACGAATATGACGAATGTATTCGTCATATTCCTCAAAACGAAGATAACGAAGTATTCTACATCTTCGTTTTAGCAACCTATTCGTCAACTTCGCTATTCGCTAATTCTAGCAATCAAATAGGAAGGTTGACTTACCAGACAGCTGTGTTAAATTCGCTATGCGATTTTTTTTTTTTTAATAAATAGAATACTTATAATAATATTATCATATCAAGTAATATAATTATTGTATTAAAAAAAAAAATCGCATAGCGAATTTAACTACAGCTGTCTCTATAGTCAACCTTCCTATTTGATTGCTAGAATTAGCGAGGTTGACGAATAGGTTGCTAAAGCGAAGATGTAGAATACTCGCTATCTTCGTTTTGAGGAATATGACGAATACATTCGTCATATTCGTCATCCTCGCTAATTCTAGATATGAAACCAATAGGAAAGTAGCCTTAAGTACAAATCGCAATATGCGATTATTTAAATCGCATTTTAATCGCGATAACTAGAAAAAATGACGAATATTCGATTTCGACGAATACGAAACGAATATTCATTCGAATATTCGCGAATTTCGTCGAAATCGAATATGGCACCTGCCGCTCATCACTAATAGCTATGCAGGCATGACCACAACTCTTCCATGGGCCCATGCAGAATATTATTATTATGTCTGCACAGACATGCAGATGTTCAATGACATAACAGTGGGGATAGAAAATACATTCAGAACTAACATCAAAGCTTATTTTCTTGGAATGACACTATTTAGATTAAAGGGGTTGTCTGAAAGTTTATGAAATTTAACTAGCTGCGGGTACTATCATAAAATTAAAAAACACAATACTCACCTGGTAAATCCACTGCTGCTCCATTTTTCCCGGACAGTCTTTCTTATTTTCCTGGAGCCATGATGTGATGCACTGACGTTTGACAGCTGCAGCCAATAAATCGCCTCAGCAGTCTTTTGCTCTACATGCTAGTAAAACTGCTGAAGTCTGCTGAAGTCAGTGACTGTCTGCAGTGGTTATGTACTACTGCTGCATACCATCATTCCAGGAACTAAAAAAAAACTAGCAGGGACCACGAGAGCTCATAACTGGAGTAGCAGGGGATTTAAAGGGCCACTAAAGCCATAATCCAAACACTTTCAATAAAGAACAACCAACAAAATGTAACATAATCTTCTTATGTGTCTTTGTTATTTTCTCTTGTTTCGATAGCTATCAAAATTGCAGACCATGAAAAATACAATAGAAAAGCAGTGCATTCTCTCAAATATTGTTCACAAATCTGTCTAAATCTGTGTTAGTGAGCACTTCTCCTTTGCCAGGATAATCCATCCCACCTCAAGGTGCTGATTAGACAGCATGAATATTGCACAGGTGTGCCTTAGACTGGCCACAATAAAAGGCCACTCTGAAATGTGTAGTTTGATCACACAGCACAATGCCACAGATGTCACAACGTTTGAGGGAGCGTGCAATTGGCATGCTGACTGCAGGAATGTCTACCAGAGCTGTTGCCTGTGCCCGTGCAATTCTCTACCATAAGCCATCTCCAAAGGCGTTTCAGAGAACTTGGCAGTATGATCCAACTGGCCTCACAACCGCAGACAATGTGTAACCACACCAACAGTATTTAAGAGTAATGGGTCTTTTGTGTATGTAGAAAATGTTTTAGTTCTTTGAGTTCAGCTCATGCAAAATGGGAGCAAAACCGAAAGTGTTGCGTTTATATTTTTGTTCAGTGTACATAGTTTATACTCACGGTTGTCTTATATATTATATTTATGGATGTAGTGAATGCAGAATATACAGTATGTACCAAGTGTGACCTCCATTACATCTCTGCAGCTTTCCCAGACTACTGAATTCCAAATTTGTCTAGGTATGTAGTGAAAAATTCCTTCATATAGCTAGACCAACATGCTGTTTAGTGTTCTGGAAAAGCTGGGTGACAAGACCGAACAGCTGCATTGGTGACAACAGATTATGTTCCACTGGTACCATATGATAAATTCACACAATTTATCAGGGCGGCATGGTGTGCATTTTATATAAACAATATAACTCCATCACCGCCCCACAGAGATTGTTACTTAACTTTCCCAGACTGCAGATTGCTAAAATTGTAAAACCACGTGGAACTGTAATAGACTGCCAAATACTAAATCTTCCAATACAAGTCCCTTTCTCCCAACTCCTAAATACTATAGTGGTATAGCTACGCAGATTTGCCTTTCAATGTTATGGGAAGGCATGATTACCACTTTGTGGAATTGTAATAGACTGCAGAATACTAAATCTATGCACACAAACGTATTTTCTTTTCGTGGCCGTTTATTTTCACTTTAATGGGTCTGCAAAAAAAGTGGAAGTTACTCCGTGTGCATTCTGTTTCCGTATGTCCGTATTTCCATTCCGCAAAAAAATAGAACATGTCCTATTATTGTCCACATTACGGACAAGGATAGTACTGTTCTATGAAGGGCCAGCTGTTCCGTTCTGCAAAATACGTAATGCACACAGATGTCATCTGTATTTTTTGCGGATCGCAAAATACAAACGGTCGTGTGCATGAGCCCTTAAATAGTGCCATAATTAGGCAGATTTGTCTTTCAGGATCCTGGAAAAGCAGGGTTACAACCAAGTGGTATTAAATCTACAAAGATAAATCCCCCTCATCACTCCTAAATAGTGCCATAGCTAGGCAGATTTGCCTTTCAGGGCCCTCGAAAAGCTGGATTACCACCATGTGGAGCTGAAATACAGACTGCAGAATACCAGATCTACCAAGATAAACTCCCTCATCACTCCTTAATACTGCCATATCTAGGCAGATTCCCTTCAGGCTCCTTGGAAAGATGGATTACCACCATCTGGAGCTGAAATACAGACTGCAGAATACTAATACCAAGATAAATCCTCCTCCTCACTTCTAAATAGCGCCATAGGTAAATGGATTTGCATTTCAGTTTCCTGCAGTTAGCTGCCAAATAATAAATCTTCCAACAAAGATCTCCCTCCCCATTTGAATATTTACAAATATAACCAGACATATAACGGTAGTCAGTGCGGTAAATCAGGTGGCGTACATTTCCGTCATTTGATGGAAATGCCTCTTCCACTATTGATGGGCAGTTTTGTGATTATTATAATTTATTTTTTGCCATTCAGTTTTTTGCAATTACTAAAAAAAATTATACTTCTGCTTTTATCCTCTTCATTTAAAAACACTCATGCAATGAACTGTTATATGTAGAGAAAGATGTATCTGTAGATAACAGTACTTTGCGAAGCATGGAGAAAATATTATTCAGGTATCATAGAAAATCCCCCTTTTAAAAATAGTGGGCTGTGTAGCCTAGTGTTTAGAACATCCACCTTCAATGCAGAAGGTCTTAAGTTCAAGACCTGGCAGTGACAATAAAAGTAGACAGAATACAAGTTAAATATACAGGGGTATCCCTGAGTTAGCCAGAAAACAAGTACTCCAAATCTGTATCCATGTATGGAGTCAGAGCAGTGACTCCTAAAGCAGCACAGGCATTTCCTTCTGCCTGCATTTCAAGGAGCCTAAGCCTGGCCCCACTCCTAGAACTTTCTATTGAGTGTGTGTGAAGCTGCTCTGTTGCAGCTCCTTGACTCCCAGGTTGCCATTGTGGAACTTCTGATTCCTGTCTGTCAATTTCCTGCATGGACGGGGTCACATGCACTGTTGAAGCCAATGATTGGTCTCAGTGGTGATATGTCCTCAAGATGCATGTCACTGCTGGGTCACATATCGCTGAGGAACATGTGACTGCTGAGGTTACTCATTGGCTGCAGCAGCAGAAGTGAACCCATCCATGCAAAATGTTTACAAGCACGAACCAGAAGTCCAGTGAAAACAGCACCGGTACAGGAACCTAGTGGAGACCCAGTGAGTATGGATTTCTCCACAGATCCTGATGGCTTGGAAATAGATTAAAAATAAAAATCTGGACCCTTTTCATGCAAAATATTTGTTTGTTGTATATTAACATAAATATAGTCATTTGTCAGCAGCACCATGTAAAAGGGCCTATGGAGTGAATACACAGGCAAAAATGTATTGCAGAAATATCAGCAACTGTCCCATACATCTGAATTCTGCAAAAAGTCCATGTGCTTGCAGCTAAAACAACCTTATTCAGACAAATGTGCTCACAGGCGACTATAACAGTAGAGTTTGTGAATGTTGAGCTGTGAATTAATTAATAAATCCACTTTTACAAATAGACAATGATATATTTGAAGCACGTCTTACTTGGCAAACATTTAGCTTGATTACTCTCCAGATAGCAGAACATTCCTTTTTAAGGCTAGACCTTATAAAAATATGGAAGCCACTCCCCGTCTCTGGATTTTGATGTCCTGCCTACAAACACTACAAACATCCCCTTAGTCTGCCAGAAACAATATGTACAGTTTTTTTCATTCTGGTTTAAATGAAGCATATGTCATAATGTAATAAAAAATGATTGATGTCATAAATTTTATGTTTCAGTTCTCCTTTGTATTCCACCTTACTACCTGGAACCATGTCCTGCTGCTCACATTGGTTCTGACCTTTGCAGCTGTGTGAACAGCACATGATCATTTTCAAGCTTTGAAGGCAAGCAGCTATTATTTCCATTCAGCAACAGAAATTTGAAATCTTAAAAAGACCCGGACATGACCCTCAAATGAAATTATAAAATTGCTTCAACTTTCATTATATAACTAATACGATTTACATATATAAAACCCTAAAATTGGCCAATTCCACCAGAAAGGGTTATTTTTTTTGCTAAATAGTTATTTAGGCTATTTCTTTTCTTCTGTTTCTTTTTCAATTCCACAGCTTTAGGCCATTGAAAATCAAATACAAAATATAGTCCTTCTGTAGCAGTCCACACAAATTATAAAAACTCCTTTATAGATTTGTAATCCATTGTCGGTTTACTGCTGCTGTTGAAGGGACATATCTGAAGCATAATCCTCATCATAATAGTAGTTGTAGAACTGAGATAATAATATATCAGCTCTATTGCTCTTTTGAGCCAGGGCATAGAGAAAGCTGTCCACAGTGGATCACAGCATTGAGCAGTGTAAAGTGTGATACTCAAATGTTGTCACTACAGGGGCCTCTCTGGTCGTAGGGGTGGTCTGCCAACGAGGCTGTCTGCAGTGGTAAAAGTACAAACAAAGGAGGATGCAAAAGAGCCAGGAAAAAAAGTGGAAAAGTGGAAAACATCCATAAAAATATGCAAAATCTTCACATGTAGACTTTTAATATGTGATAAAAAATGGTAATGGTATCCCTTTAATAAGGTGACATCTGTAAACAGGGTTTTTAATTATATCTCCTCAACAAGTAAATATAGAATACAATTGATAATAATGTTTCATCTTTATTAAATCATCCAAAACGGTATAAAAGGGCTTAATAAAACAGATATCAACACAAGATAAAGGCAGCATAATGGCAGACTATTCACGTTGTCTTGAAGGGGTTGTCTGGTTTCCAATACAGATGACCTGAAACCGCAGCCGATTAGCTGCTTGAAGGGAACACAGCACCTGTAAAAGCACGGTGGCCTCTTCACTGTTTACCTGCTCGCCGCCTACATTGCAGCCACATTGACCCATTCACTTCAGTAGAAGGAAGCAGTTGTAGCACTGGGGTCCTGGCTTCGAATCCGACCAAGGACAACATCTGCATGGAGTTTGTTTGTTCTCCCCGTGTTTGCGTGGTTTTCCTCTAGGTACTCTGGTTTCCCCCAACACTCCAAAGACATACTGATAAGGAACTTAGATTGTGAGCCCTACTGGGGACAGCTTGATGGTATTGTCTGTAAAGCGCTGTGAAATATATTAGCGCTATATAAGTGCGTAAAAATAAATAAATAAATAATCGTCCTATTCCAGTGGGACAAGCACTGTGTCTCTTCAAACAGCTTAACAGCAAGGGTGTCGGGAGTCGGACCACCGTTGATCTGATATTGACTAGTGTTGGGCGCAACTGTAAATTTTAATCGCGAATATCGCAACTTCGAGAATTTGTGAATATTTAGAATATAGTGATTTATATTCGTATTTTCGAATATTCTACATTTTTTTTTCATCAGTTACCTCCCTTTTTGCTTGTGGCCCAATAAGAAGGCTGCAATGTCTTTGTCTGAGCTTAGCAACATCCCTGGCAACCAATAGGAAAGTTGCCTACCCCTTACTATATAAGAACCTGCCCACAGCCATTTTCCATAGTTTATTACAGTTCTGAGAGAGACAGCAGTGTGATTGATGTGCAAATAATAGCGAATTCGCAAATAAATGATGAATATTCTACCAAATATTTGCGAGATATCGCAAATTCAAATATCACCCCTGCCGTTCATCCGAAATATTGACAACCTATGCTGAGAATAGGTCATCTATATGGGAAACCCGACATTACCATCTACATTAAATGGATGCCTCCGATGGATGCCATTCAGTGGCATCCATCACCATTGAGTTCCATTGTGAAAAAAAAAAAAAAGTATATAGTAGTGTACACATTTTTTTTTGCTGGACACTGCAGGATGGAAAAGCGTAGTGTAAGGCAATGTGAATACCATGATGTCACCTTTGTTTTGGGAGCCTGTCTTAGGTACCACATGCTGAGAATAGGTCATCTATATGGGAAACCAGACATTACCATCTACATTAAATGGATGCCTCCGATGGATGCCATTCAGTGGCATCCATCACCATTGAGTTCCATTGTAAAAAAAAAAAGTATATAGTAGTGTACACATTTTTTTGCTGGACACTGCAGGATGGAAAAGTATAGTGTAAGGCAATGTGAATACCATGATGTCACCTGTATTTTGGGAGCCTGTCTTAGGTACCACATGCTAAGGGCCCAATTAAAAAAAGGCGCAGAATAGGTCATCAATATCTGATTGGTGGGGGTCCGACTCCCAGCATCCCTGCCATTAGCTTTTTGAAGAGGCCATGGCACTCCGGTAAATGCAGCTTCCTCTTCCTAGGTCAGTGACGTCACGTTCATCAATCACATAGCCTTCATGCAGCTCAGTCCATTCAATTGAATGGACCTGCGCTGTAATACCAAGCACTGCCATTATAAAATGTATGGTTCTGTGCCTGGTATGGTGTGAGTTGTTCTACAGTATTTACTTGAGTGTCATGGTCTCTTAAAGCGGATGACTGGTGTCGGGAATTTGAACTCCACTGATCAGCTTTTGATCAGTATTCTACTCCTGGAAAACTCCTAGCAAAATCTTTTGTCTTTAAACTTTTTTTTACTTTTCATGCTATATTAACTTGTGTCCTTTAACCTAAACAAGTATGCTAACTGTACGCTGCTCCCTGGGGCTTGCCAATTAAGTTAAGTATATTACAACCAATTACCTAGGGTCTTTAAGTGATATTTAGTGTCAAGTATATGCTCTGAGTTCAGAAGGTTAGACTCATTGTACTTTAGGTAAGTATACTGCAGTATGTTCATTTTTCACATGAAAGAAATATTACTGATTGTGTCATACACAGAAGTATGTATGCTTGTAATTCAAAAAGCCTGAGGCAGATTTTGATTTAAGGTCACGCATTACTACACAGTGCAGTGAAGTTGTAAACTACGCATACTGTACAATAAGCTTATGTTCTTATTATCTTTACTATATTCAATATTTCATTTCATTAGACTGTATTAAAACATAACAATGTTGCAAACTATCAATGGTTAGTTCCCAATGTGTGGAAGATTGATATTTCATTTTTTTTTTTTTTTTTGATCAATACATTTTTATTTGGTTTTCAACAAATAGTAGTATACAAACAAATATACTGAGATGTTAACACAATAATATTGTGAAATACAAGGTAAAGTAAAACAGATGTAGTTACACAACAATCAATAGGTTACAGCAATATAAGGCTGAAGATAATTCAGAGGTAATCTGTACTATGTGCGTAAATGGACAGTAAGTTTTATTCTAAGTGAACAAACCTTGAGTAAGCCCTGTTAAGATCTAATAAGCGAGTTAGGAGAGATATTGCATTGAGGATTGTTGAGCCATGTTTCCCATCTAAGGTGGAAAGGAGGTTTAGAATTTCTAGATGATGCCCATAGACCTTCAAAGAGGCAGCAATTGTCAAGATCTTTAAGTATTCTTTTTATATTTGGGACCTCATTATTTTTCCAGCACATGGCTATTTTTGAACAGGTTATTATGATAATGGTATGGATTATGATTGATCTTATGGGGATCAGAAAGTCATTGATGCCAATGGACAGTAACGCCAATTTAAGAGATGGATCTATCTTTATCGAACATACCTTTGAGATAAAGATAAACATTTTTTCCCATAATTTGTGAATTGGTGGGCAATCCCACCACATATGGATATAGGATCCAGGGGATTTATCACATCTCCAACAGTTAGAGGATAGCTCGAGGGAAACCTTGTGTAATATTAAAGGTGTCATATGCCATCTATAAAGGATTTTTCTCGCACCTTCTTGATGTTCTGCGCATCTTGTTAATTTAGAGGTTGCGGTGTAAGCCTCTTTCCATTCTGTGTCAGGTGATTTGGGAACCTAGATCCTTTTCCCAATGACTTTCAATTTGCATGAGGGGAGGTATAGCTATCTCGCATAATTCCAAAGATGAGTCTGAGACAATGGATGGATTTTTTTTCTCTAGCCTAGAAAGGGAATACCATATTTTGGATATAGTTTGCAGGGTAGAGAGGGGAAAAATAGGTTTAATACCGAAAGTCCCTATAGTAGATAGATAAAAAAGAATATTTAATGATCCTAGAAAGGATCTTTCAAGTAAGACACATTTTTTGGTAGGATCTTCTTTAATTATGTATCTCAGTTGGTCTAGGATTGAGGCTAAATAATAATGTGGGAACATTAAGGCCTCCTGAGGTTAGGGGTTTATATAATATGGATGCTTTAACTCTCGGCTTTCTTTTCCCCCAGATATATCTATTAATTAATGTTTGTAGTTTTTGCAGAAAGAAAGATGGGGTTTCTATCGGGACATTACGAAAAATATATATGACTTTCGGGAGAATGACCATTTTTATTGCCGCTATTCTGCCTAACCAAGATAGGGAGTCCAGGCGGAGATTGTCCAGAGATTTTTTGACTTTGTTGAGAAGGGGCCAATAATTGGCTTTGAATAGTTTGGTCGTGGGGTAAGTTAATTGAACACCTAAGTAGTTGAAAGAATCTTGAGACGATGAGAAACAGTATTTATCAGAAATGTGTTTTTTGTCTTTAGGACGGAGTCCTAGATCTAACATCTGAGACTTGTTTACATTTATTTTATAGTAAGATGCCTTGCCAAATTTATCTATAATCTCGTTTATGGTTGAAAGTGAGGATACTGGGTTAGTGGTTGTTAATAGTACATCATCAGCAAATAGACCTATGCGGTGATCTTGGGAGCCAATTTTTAGGCCCTGTATATGTGGGGAGGAGCGAATATGTTCTGCAAAAGGCTCCATTGCAAGGGCAAAAATCAATGGGGACATGGGACAGCCTTGTCTCGTACCATTTTTGATAGGGAAGGGGTTGGAAAAGAAACTAGAGGAGTAGACTGAAGCTTTTGGATTAGAGTATAATGCCATTATTGCTGAGAGATAGAAGTATCCAAAGCCGAATTTTAATGTTGAGTGAATGTATCTCCAATGTATCCTGTCGAACGCCTTCTCTGCGTCAAGGGAACAGCACAATGTGGCAATAGAGGAGAAAGAAAAGCGCTCATAGGGTAATAACGTCACAACAATTAGAAAATTCAATGTTATCGGGCTCACTCACCTACTTTGGTTGTACCAAATTGGGCACAACCACAATGAGGGCGTTGAGAGTTATCAGTAGGCGTGGTCGGTGCAGCCAGAGCTTGTCCAGACCTTTGGCGGGGCCAAACCGCTTATCGGGTGAATATAGGAAGGAGGGGCGTCAGATCTGGATGATGAGATGCAGGACAGCCAGAGGCGCACTCAGGCACTCAGTAGATCCGTTTTAATTGGTTTAAATATTTTTATTAATGGAATAGACAACGCATTTCGGGGCGACAGCCCCTTTATCACGTCTAAGAAGAAATGTACATACAGTGGAGGAAATAATTATTTGACCCCTCACTGATTTTGTAAGTTTGTCCAATGACAAAGAAATGAAAAGTCTCAGAACAGTATCATTTCAATGGTAGGTTTATTGTAACAGTGGCAGATAGCACATCAAAAGGAAAATCGAAAAAATAACTTTAAATAAAAGATAGCAACTGATTTGCATTTCATTGAGTGAAATAAGTATTTGAACCCCTACCAACCATTAAGAGTTCTGGCTCCCACAGAGTGGTTAGACACTTCTACTCAATTAGTCACCTCATTAAGGACACCTGTCTTAACTAGTCACCTGTATAAAAGACACCTGTCCACAGAATCAATCAATCAAGCAGACTCCAAACTCTCCAACATGGGAAAGACCAAAGAGCTGTCCAAGGATGTCAGAGACAAAATTGTAGACCTGCACAAGGCTGGAATGGGCTACAAAACCATTAGCAAGAAGCTGGGAGAGAAGGTGACAACTGTTGGTGCGATTGTTCGAAAATGGAAGGAGCACAAAATGACCATCAATCGACCTCGCTCTGGGGCTCCACGCAAGATCTCACCTCGTGGGGTGTCAATGGTTCTGAGAAAGGTGAAAAAGCATCCTAGAACTACACGGGAGGAGTTAGTTAATGACCTCAAATTAGCAGGGACCACAGTCACCAAGAAAACCATTGGAAACACATTACACCGCAATGGATTAAAATCCTGCAGGGCTCGCAAGGTCCCCCTGCTCAGGAAGGCACATGTGCAGGCCCGTCTGAAGTTTGCCAATGAACACCTGAATGATTCAGAGAGTGACTGGGAGAAGGTGCTGTGGTCTGATGAGACCAAAATAGAGCTCTTTGGCATTAACTCAACTCGCTGTGTTTGGAGGAAGAAAAATGCTGCCTATGACCCCTAAAACACCGTCCCCACCAGTCAAGCATGGGGGTGGAAACATTTTGCTTTGGGGGTGTTTTTCTGCTAAGGGCACAGGACAACTTATTCGCATTAACGGGAAAATGGACGGAGCCATGTATCGTGAAATCCTGAGCGACAACCTCCTTCCTCTGCCAGGAAACTGAAAATGGGTCGTGGATGGGTGTTCCAGCACGACAATGACCCAAAACATACAGCAAAGGCAACAAAGGAGTGGCTCAAGAAGAAGCACATTAAGGTCATGGAGTGGCCTAGTCAGTCTCCGGACCTTAATCCAATCGAAAACCTATGGAGGGAGCTCAAGCTCAGAGTTGCACAGAGACAGCCTCGAAACCTTAGGGATTTAGAGATGATCTGCAAAGAGGAGTGGACCAACATTCCTCCTAAAATGTGCGCAAACTTGGTCATCAATTACAAGAAACGTTTGACCTCTGTGCTTGCAAACAAGGGTTTTTCCACCAAGTATTAAGTCTTTTTTTGTTAGAGGGTTCAAATACTTATTTCACTCAATGAAATGCAAATCAGTTGCTATCTTTTATTTAAAGTTATTTTTTCGATTTTCCTTTTGATGTGCTATCTGCCACTGTTACAATAAACCTACCATTGAAATGATACTGTTCTGAGACTTTTCATTTCTTTGTCATTGGACAAACTTACAAAATCAGTGAGGGGTCAAATAATTATTTCCTCCACTGTATATAGGGATACAATAAATAACATAAAAATGTATAATAAAACTTCATAAAAGCTGCATAAAATAATTGATTAATAATTATTAATTATTCAGATTGTTTGTGGGATAAATACATATGTGCATAAAAGTTTTTTTGAAATAAAATTGTACAGTTACTTATACATATGTTTCAGGATTGAGTGAATGGTACATATAGAAAAGCATAAGCATGTCTGTTCAATTTTGTCTTATATACATTAAAATTGATGATGGTCATTGGTATCAGGGTAACAATGCTCACACCATGGCATTCAGTGTATGAGTGTGTGAATGTGCCTGTATGGTAATGTATGGTTATTGCGTAGAGTAAGTGGGGGAGTTGCTGAACCCATAGATGGTGGTCATACATGTATCTATCTTTATCTGGGCCCATACATATGTATATACTCTTACATTATTATGTGTAGATCTATGTGGTAATTACCTTAAATTCCAGTCAGCGTGATGCTGACAGTGCTGTGCGGAGCACGTGCAGGACGCCGACTCCTGTCAGGAGGCGCGCGATGTGCCGGGGTTAAAGGGAGGGAGGTGCGAGCGCACGGAGGTTTGCTGCGCTGACTGAGGGGGCGTGGTCTGGAGCGATGTTATGTGAGGGTGCTGGACCAGTGTGATGTGATCAGGAGCGCTTGTATAGGAAAGGCAAGAGAAGGAATCAGCTGGCTGAAGGGGCTTTGGTGGACATGAAAGTATATAAGGTTAATATTATTAGTGGATATTTGAATGATGATGGAAATATATAATTTATTAAAAGCTGTAAGCGAGAACAACATGAATAGATGGTTGGTAGGTGGATGGAGCCGTAATGCATTATTATAGAGCAATGGTACATCGTACTGTGCAGGGGAGAGATGGTGTTGGTTAGTTTTTATTGTGATGCCAGAATTATATGGGTGAATCAGTTGAGCATGAGTGGAATTGAAATGTGTGGATAGTGATGGGAAAATAAGTATTAGGGGCTATAATTTATAGGGAACTGTACGGAAGAAAATATTGTAAAAGAAATTGTTGAAGAGAAGATTGGTTGGTGGATGGTGCCGAGGTGCATCAATTTTAATTATAGTGCAGTAATGCATCAAACTAGTGCAGTAATGCATCGTGCTGTGCAGGGGTGAGATGGTATTACGTGGTAGTTAATATACCACAGGTAATTTTGGGGGGGACTACAGGTATTTGATGTGTTTCTAACATCCACTTTTATACTTGTATGTGCTGGCCCTAAGGGACTGATAGAGGCCTTAAGGTGGGTAGCATGCCTCATGAGGTGTTAGAATGGTAAGTCCAGGTTTCAATGTTTGAGGTATACACCTGTATACATACTCACCCCTGTAAAGGTAGTTGATTTGACTGCTTATTCAGGTTGGGAGGAAAAGATTGTGGTGGTGTGGGTAATTGAACCAAGGAAGGGGGACTGTGGGGGAAACTTGAAGACAGGCGAGTGTGGGATTGATAGCGATAGGTCTGGTGGAGCAGACATCAGAAGCACTTATTTTCCAGGCTTTCGTTCAAACCATAGGGTTCTAGTGTCTGGAGTTTGTAGATCCAGAACATCTCCCTCTTTTGGAGTGTTCTGAATCTGTCTGAAATGTTGGTGAGTATATCTTCAAGAGGTGTGATGTTGAGTTATGTTGGGTCTTTGTTGTGGGTGGACAAAAAGTGGCGAGAGACGCTGTGTTTTAAAAAGCCTCTAGTTATGTTCCACCGATGTTTGTTTAGTCGCTCTCTGAGGGTCTGGATGGTTCGTCCCACATATTGTAAGCCACAGCTGCATTCAAGCAGGTAGACTACATATGACGAAGAGCAATATAGGAAGTTTTTTATGGGAAATTCTTTGCCTGTGGTGTTACTTTTGAAGTTACGTTGCGTCAAGGGAAAGGAGCAGAGAAAGCGTTCGAGAGGTATGCGCCACATCTATGAGATCAATAAATCTTCTGGTACCGTCCGAAGTTTGCCTATTAGGTATGAATCCAATTTGGTCATTGGAGATGAGGCCTGGAAGTATATTAACCGCTACAGGACCGCCTAACGCAGGGATGCGTCCTGCGGGCGGCCCTGTAGCTCTGAGTTGACGCGTCGGCGCGTCATCTCGTGAGAGCCGAGATTTCCTGTGAACGCGCTGCAGCGCGCGCGCTCACAGGGAAGCGGCACAGCAGTCTGCTAGCAGCCTGCCAGCGATGGATCATCGCTGGCAGGCTGTAGATGCGAATAAAATCGCATCAAACTGCTATATCAGACGCTGTTTTATGAACAGCGTCTGATATAGCTGCTACCTGGTCCTCTGGTGGTCCCATTTACTGGGATCGACCACCAGAGGACCAGGTAACACAGTAAAGTTGCACCAAACACTACACTAACCCCCCACCCCCTCACCTATTAACCCCTTGATCACCCCATCTAGACCCCTGATCACCCCCTGTCATTGATCACACCCCTTGTAAGGCTCCATTCAGACGTCCATATGTGTTTTGGCGGATCCGTGATTCACGGATCCGCTGGATCCGATCCGCTGATCCGATCCGCGGATCCTCAAAACACGGACACCGGCAATGTGCTTTCCGCATTTTGCAGATCCGCACATTGCCAGAACTATATAGAAAATGCTTTTTCTTGTCCGCAGTTGCGGACAAGAATAGGACATGTTCTATATTTTTGCAGAACGGAAGTGCAGACCCGAAGCGCAGATCCGTAATTCCGATCCGAGCGGGACAAAGTCTGTCCCCATAGAAATGAATGGGTCCGCACCTCGCTCCGCAAACAGAATTTCTGACGTGTGAATGGGGCATAAGGGCCCCTTTACCGCCAGTTAGCTAGCTACTTGTTAGGTAGCTAGCGCCCAGCCCACCGCACCGCAGTCACTGATTTGGCAGAGATTTTTTCATCCACATTGATCGATGCGAATGAAAAATCTGTGCCGCTCATTTTTTTTTTTTCAGCGCAGAGGCTGAACGGAAAAATCTCATTACCCGTATGCTCAATATACGGAGAATCGCAGAAACTCCTAATGCTGGCCATACGTGTAATGATTGCGAAGACCCCTAAAATGCCAGGGCAGTACAAAACCCCACATGTGACCCCATTTTAGAAAGAAGACACCCCAAGGTATTCCGTGAGGGGTATGGTGAGTTCATGGAAAATATTATTTTTTGTCACAAGTTAGTGGAATATGAGACTGTAAAAAACAAAAAAACAATTTCCGCTAACTTGTTCCAAATTTTTTTTTCTGTGAACTCACCATACCCCTCACAGAATACCTTGGGGTGTCTTCTATCCACAATGGGGTCACTTGTGGGGTATTTATACTGCCCTGGCATTTTAGCGGTCCTAAAGCGTGAGAATCCAAATGCGTAAAAATGCCCTGTGAAATCTCTAAAGGTACTCATTGGTTTTAGGGTCTTTGTGATCTTGGCTGCAAAAGTGTCATCATGTGTAGTCAGACTCAGAGAGTAGGCAAGTAGCTTGGGGTGTATTTTATATATACCCATGTTGGGTGTGAGAAATATCAGCTGTAAACGACAACTTTTAAAAATTTTTATTCAAAGTTGTCAATTTACAGAGATATTTCTCTTACCCAGCATGGGTATATGTAAAAATACACCCCAAAACACATTGCCCTACTTCTCCTGAGTACGGCGATACCACATGAGTGACACTTTTTGCAGCCAAGATGCGCAAAGGGGCCCAAATTCCAACGAGTACCTTTTAGGAGGGCATTTTTACGCATTTTTCTTCTCACGCTTTAGGGCCCCTAAAATGCCAGGGCCGTATAAATACCCCACATGTGACCCCATTTTGGAAAGAAGACACCCCAAGGTATTCGCTGAGGGGCATAATGAGTCCATGAAAATTAAACTTTTGTCAAAAGTTAGCGGAAACGGAGACTTTGTGAGAAAAACAATAAAAATCAATTTCCACTAACTTGTGCCAAAAAAATCTTCTATGAACTCGCCATGCCCCTCATGGAATACCTTGGGGTGTCTTCTTTCCAAAATGGGGTCACATGTGGGGTATTTATACTGTCCTGGCATTTTAGGGACCCCTAAAGCGTGAGAAGAAAAATGCGTAAAAATGCTCTTCCTAAAGGTACTCATTGGAATTAGGGCCCCTTTAGCATTTGGCTGCAAAAAGTGACACACATGTGGTATCGGCGTACTCAGGAGAAGTAGGGCAATGTAGCTTGGGGTGTATTTTTACATATACCCATATTGGGTGAGAGAAATATCTCTGTAAATTGACAACTTTGAATAAAAAAATTTAAAAAGTTGTCGCTTACAGCGATATTTCTCACACGCAGCATGGGTATATGTAAAAATACACCCCAAACCACATTGCCCTACTTCTCCTGAGTACGGCGATACCACATGAGTGCCACTTTTTGCAGCCTGGGTGCGCAAAGGGGCCCTAAAACCAATGAGTACCTTTAGGATTTCACAGGACATTTTTACGCATTTGGATTCTCACACTTTAGGGGCCCCTAAAATGCCAGGTGAGTATAAATACCCCACATGTGACCCCATTTTGGAAAGAAGACACCCCTAGGTATTCTGTGAGGGGCATGGTGAGTCCACAGAATTTTTATTTTTTGGCACAAGTCAGCGGAAATTGTTTTTTTTTTTTTTTTTTTTTTTACAAAGTCTCATATTCCACTAACTTGTGACAAAAATAAAATTTTACATGAACTCACCATACCCCTCACAGAATACCTTGGGGTGTCTTCTTTCCAAAATGGGGTCACATGTGGGGTATTTTTACTGCCCTGGCATTTTAGGGGGCCCTAAAGCGTGAGAAGAAGTCTGGAATCCAAATGCGTAAAAATGCCCTGTGAAATCCTAAAGGTAATCATTAGTTTAGGCCTTTGCGTATTCAAGCTGCAAAAGTGGCACACATGTAGTCGCCGCACTAGGAGAAGTAGGGCAATGTGTTTTGGGGTGTATTTTTATATATACCCATTACTTTGTGTGAAAATATCTCTGTAAACGACAACTTTTAAAAAATTTTATACAAAGTTGACAATTTACAGAGATATTTCTCTCATCCAACATGGGTGTATGTAAAAATACACCCTAAAACACATTGCCCTACTTCTCCTGAGTACGGCGATACCACATGAGTGACACTTTTTGCAGCCTGGGTGCGCAAAGGGGCCCAAATTCCAATGAGTACCTTTAGGTTTTACATGGCGGCTCACAATTTAGCCCCGCCCAAAATGCCAGAACAGTAAACACACCCCACAAATGACCCCATTTCGAAAGTAGACACCCCAAGGTATTCACTGAGGGGCATAGTGAGTCCGTCTGAGATTTTTTTTTTTTTGCCAGAAGTTATCAGAAATTGAAACTTTTTTTTTTTTTTTTTTCTCAGAAAGTGTCATTTTCCGCTAACTTGTGAAAAAAATGAAATGATACATGAACTCACCAAGCCCCTCCGTGAATACTTTGGGGTGTCTTCTATCTAAAATGGTGTGATTTGGGGGTATTTATACTTTCCTGACATTCTAGCACCTGAAGAAACATGACAGGCGCTCAGAAAGTCAGAGCTGCTTCAAAATGCCGAAATTCACTTTTTTGCACCATAGTTTGTAAACGCTATAACTTTTACCCAAACCAATAAATATACACTTATTGGATTTTTTTTATCAAAGACATGTAGAACAATAAATTTAGAGAAAAATTTATATAGAAATGTAGTTTTTTAAAAAAATTTACAACAGAAAGTGAAAATGTCATTTTTTTGCAAAAATTTCGGTCATTTTTGATTAATAGCAAAAAAAGTAAAAATGTCAGCAGCAATGAAATAGCACCAAATGAAAGCTCTATTAGTGAGAAGAAAAGGAGGTAAAATTCATTTGGGTGGTAAGTTGCATGACGGAGCAATAAACGGTGAAAGTAGTGTAGTGCAGAATTGTAAAAAGTGGCCTGGTCATTAAGGGTGTTTAAGCTAGGGGGGCTGAAGCGGTTAATCAATCTTCCCACTAGGACTTTAGCGTATATTTTGATATAGAAGTTGAGTAAAGAAATTGGCCTGTAATTAGTGGGGTTATCTGTGGGCTTACCGGGTTTTGGTAGAGTAACAATAAGGGCATTTAGCATATCGCTTGGAATAGATTCCTGTAAGGCAAATAGGTTAAATGTTCTAATTAGATATGGGATTAGGATATCTGAGAAGGATTTATAGTACTCATTTGTGAGACCGTCAGGGCCCGGAGACTTATTGGCCTTAAGGGACTTAATAGCTTCAGTTATTTCAGAGGCAGATATTCTTGCATTGATTTTTTGACGTTGAGTAGAGGACAAAGATGGGAGGGAGATTTCTTTTAGAAAATCGTCAATAGTTTCAGAGGTGGGTTGGAATGTTTCTGGGGAATTTTCCAAATTGTATAAGGATGCGTAATATTTTGCGAATTCTTCAGTGATATGTTTAGGATTAATAATCTTTTGGCCTTGCTTGTTAAAAATAAATGGGATTTTTGTGCTAATTTCTCTTTTTTTGATTCTGTTTGCTAAGAGTTTGGAGGCTTTATTACCATGCCAATAGTGATCTGCTTTGATCTTGCGTAGGTCGAATTCGTATTTGTCATGGAGATGGAGGTAAAGTAAGTGTCTAGAGGATTTCAGTTTTTCTCCTATTTTAGGGTCTAGGTTTGTTTTATATTGTTTTTCCAAATTTTGAATGTCTACCATTAGAGCATCTATAGTTTTCAATCTTTTTCTTTTTACATTTGCTGCATGTTTCAGAAAAATGAATCTGATGAAGGCTTTATGGGCGCTCCATAAGGTAGTTAGTGAAATAAAAGCATGGTCAGACCATGTGATATTGTTTATGAGCACAGAAAGTACTTTTTGAAGGAGCCATTTATCTATTACAAAAAGATTGATTCTAGAAAAGGAATTTTGAGTATGGGAATAAAATGTGAAGTCCCTTTCATTCGCATGGAATACTCGCCAGGTGTCATATAAGCCTTCCTGAAAGAGATAGTCCTGAAGGGTAGAATCTTTGAGAGATTGAGGTGGAGAGGGATTCCTTTCTATGAATGAGTTTGGACACATATTAAAATCACCGCATATTAAAAGAGCACCTTGTTTTATTTCTTGGGCCATTTTTATAGTCCGCTTGATAAATCTGAGTTGATCACTATTAGGGGCGTAAATGTTCATTAGGGTATATCTGGAATTGTTAATATCACATACAATAATAATGAATTTGCCGTGTTCGTCTATCACTCATTTAATGCATTGGAATGAAATGGTGTTTTTGAAACCAATAATAACCCCCCTCTTTTTTTTCTCAGCAGGAGCAAGAAAAATTAAAGTGTAAGATGGGTGGTGGAATCTGTGTGAATCTACAGCATTTAGGTGAGACTCCTGCACACAGATAACATCACATTTCTGTTTCCTCACTTCTGACCAGAACATAGAACGTTTGACAGGGCTATTGAGACCTTTAACATTAGCAGAGAAGATTTTTAACCCCATAACATCCAAATTTGTATCAGCTCAATACCAATGTTCAAATCCGAAACATCATATATGATACATGTACTGTCTTTACAGATAAACAATACCACATCCAGGAGGAAGATTGAAGCATTTCTTGCAAGAAAGTTCATCTAGGGTAAGGTCCTGGTTTCTTGCATAGTGAATGGTATATCGTCGCGTGTAACCTAATAAAAGGAAATAAAACAGAAACAAAACTATTCTGAAAAGAAAGAACATTAACTTGAAGTATTGACCCCAGGGAATCAGGTATTGTAATAGATTTGGGAGGCGGGAGTAATGGTGGTATTCAGGGATTGGGAACTGTAGAAAAGACTAACGCACTTGTATAGTACGTGTGGGACACCTTAATAATAACTAAGGTAAGTTATCGCATAAGTAAGTCATATGAGGAGTCATCCAACTTTGGACCATTCTTGGGTTAATGTAGGTTGCTTTTTCCTTGGAGGAGAGGAGATTGGAGATGAAGCTTTGGTAGATACTCTGGCGTCCTCTTGAGGTAGAGTGATATTCCATTTATGGCAAGCTTCAGCTGCTTCTTGTGGGGAGCTTAATAAATGAGAGGAATTTTGGTACCTTACAATTAATTTCACGGGATACCCCCATTTGTAGGGGATGTTGTTGTCACGAAGGGCTTTGGTACAAAAATGGAATTCCCTTCTTCTTGAAAGCGTGGTTTGGGAAAGATCTGTGAATAGCGATATGTTTTGGAATCTTTCTGGAATGGCACAGTTGTTTTTTTGTGCGGTTCTCATTAGAGATTCTTTAAGATGGAAAAAGTGGATCCTTGCCAGAACATCCCTAGGAACAGAAGGAGTTAGTGACTTAGGCTTGGGCACCCGATGTGCTCTATCAATGATCAGCTCTAAGCCCGGTGTATCTGGGAGGTATGCCACTATTAGATACAAAATAAATTCTTGTAATTGTGAGTCCGATATATTTTCAGGGATGTTTCTGAATCGTATGTTGTTCCTCCTGGAACGATCCTCTCAGTCAGCAATTTTTAGTTTGATGCCGGCAAGCTCATCTTCAACTACATTATGACAATCAACTAGTGAATTATGTGCAGACACAAACTCCTCCATTTTTTCTTCTAGGTGAGCTATCATCTCAACTATAGAGACTATGTCTGTGTGAATGATCGCTATTGTTTCTTTAAAGTCTCTGTGAATAGAACTTTTTAGTTCAAGTAGCATATCCTGCATCAACCTCACTGATATAGTTGCACCATTTTGTGGTGCTGATAAGGTTGCCTCATGAGGTGAGCTGGGAGATGGGGAGTCACTCACCCTTTTTGTTTTATTCTTTTCTTGCAGGGCTGAAGGACTTGGATTGTTGGAATATTCAGAGGCCTCAGAGTGAAGAGATCGGGGGCTTGATGCGCCTGGAGAGGAACGCGATTGTGCGCTCTTATGCTGAGGAACGGCACCATCTTGTGTGGGACCTGCTGCCGGCTGGAAGTAAGGCAGTTAGTTTTTGAGGCTCCGTTCCTTTCTTTTTGCCCCAAGTCATCATCGGACGACACAGCAGGGAAGTGTCTCGAGGTGGAAGAGGTCACAGAGCTCCTCCACTACACGTCTTTCTCTCCCAGCATCCGGCCACGCCCCCTGATATTTCTAATATAATCATCATACACATGCTAGATTTGATCAATGTACCAAAAGAAGAAAGATGAGAGTGAGCAAGACTGCGATCCACAACGCTATTGCGAAATATCAGGATTTCAGGTGATTTGAGAAGTAGACGTCCTAGGAAAACGAGCGCACGTAATGATAGCTCCATAAAGTCTTTTGTTATGCGGTCTCCAAAGAGTTCTTTGCAAAAATCAAGGCTCTGCTACGTTCAAAAGGGTTGGATATTATTATTAGCACTGTTTGCCAATGGCTCACCATAGAGTTTGGAAACCCCTAAAAAAGTAAAAAGAAGAGACTCGATTTTGGGAAATGTCATCAATTGTGGACTGTTCAAGACTGGAGTAGAGTGCTCTTTTCTGATGAAGCAACTTGCTGTCAAAATGCATCACGTCAACAACATAATTGTCAACCAAAAAGCAAACAATATGATGAAATGTACATCACAAAATGTACATGTTGTGAAACGTTCGCAAAGTCATATGATATGGGGTGCTATGTCCTCCAACTGGCCTGTTGCATTATCATTTTTGCCCTGGGGGATTGTTCCTGTTTATTTAGAGTTGTTACAGAATAAGTTCTTAATTCATATAGAAATGCACATATGCATGGTCTTTGTGCATGACGATGATGTTATAAAAATTTAACAAGATTACCAGATTTCCTAATTTGAATGCCTTTGCTTTTAAGATAGTTCATAATTAATATTTGTGGTCGGATCGGCTATCAGAAAGGTGTACCTAACCTATCTAACCCCATCTACAACAAGCAGTAGAATTGTGCCATAACTGCTGCGGAAGGGTAGCCTTAAGGGGGCCACCCTGATATGAAATGACTGTAAGATGGTGTGGGTGGGTGGGTGAAATCAGCTGAATCGACGTCAGCCTGGGCCCACAGGTGCCTATAAATAGCCTAGCAATCAGCCAGCCTAGGCCCACAGCTGCATATAAATAGCCTTGTAGTGAGCCTCCCTCCCACAAACACAGCAATACTTGCTTAATACTTGTGGTCGGATCGGCTATCAGAAAGGTGTACCTAACCTATCTAACCCCATCTACAACAAGCAGTAGAATTGTGCCATAACTGCTGCGGAAGGGCAGTCTAAAGGGGCCAAAAAGAGCAGACCTTAGGTTAGAGTAAAATATATACATACCATTACTACACCCACTTTGCACGTAAAAGACATTTCCGATGAAGGTGCGAAATATATTGTACATACCACAGTGACTACCATCTACCTTACCTCTGTCATGTGAACCGGCACATCATTCTTGGAGGTGGCTGATGCGAATAGAAGGAGTGGCCGGTAATCAGAAACTATTTACTCCTACTAACAACGTGTGAACATATTACGAGAGGGTCTGAATCCTGAGAGCTGCAGACTGAAACAAACAGCATTCGCCGAGGGCCCTGATCGGGCACCAACTGTTCCTGGTTGCGAACTACTACACCTCTACTTATTCCCCAGGCCACACCTTTTTAGTGTAGAACATGGCGTATGCTGTCTTTCTCTATTAGTAGATTAAGTGGAATGTATAAACTCACCAGGCCTGGGGAACCATCAACACGAATACATGGCTATTCCAATTAACGAGCTAAAGTTGCCTGTAATAAGGACAGAGAACGTACACACCATACCTGCAGTTGTGACAGGAAATAAGCTTAAGGTCGTGGTAACTATGTATGCTGCGCCTGTAGTCGTGATTGGACTTGTCGTGTCTGTAGACATGAGACACTGTGAATTGCGCCTATTACTGTACTTCCTACTAGAAGACGGACTGACACCCAGGACTTAGGCCCGACACCAACACCCTCAGCCCGAGTGGCGGAAAAAGACATGAAACCTACTTGTGGTGGGGCCACGTGGCCGACCTCAAATGATGAAGTCATATATGAACCACTTAATCGGAGAAGCCATGCGTGAGAAACACTAATGGCGGTGCCATGCGTGAGAGACTCTAATGGCGAAGTCATATGTCAAACACCTAATTGGAGAAGCCATGCGTGAGAGACTATGATGGCGGAGTCATATGTGTAACACCTAATTGGAGAAGCCATGCATGAGAGACTCTAATGGCGGAGTCATATGTGTAACACTTAATTGGAGAGGCTATCGTGAGAGACTGTAATGGCAGTGTCATGCGTGAGACTCTAATGGCGGAGTCATATGTCAAACACCTAATTGGAGAAGCCATGCATGAGAGACTCTAATGGCGGAGTCATGTGTGTAAAACATAAGCAGAGAAGCCATGCGTGAGAGACTCTAATGGCAGTGCCATGTGTGAGAGACTCTAATGGCGGATACTTAATTGGAGAAGCCATGCGTGAGAGACTAGTGGCGGAGTCATACGTGTAACACTAAATCGGAGAAGCCATGCATGGGAGACTAATGGCGGAGTCATATGTGCAACACCTAATTGGAGAAGCCATGCGTGAGAGACTCTAATGGCAGTGACCAGTGCGTGAGACTCAATGGCGTAGACACTTAATTGGAGAAGCCATGCGTGAGAGACTAATGGCGGAGTCATACGTGTAACACTAAATCGGAGAAGCCATGCATGGGAGACTAATGGCGGAGTCATATGTGCAACACCTAATTGGAGAAGCCATGCGTGAGAGACTCTAATGGCGAAGTCATATGTGTAACACTTAATTGGAGAAGCCATGCGTGAGAGACTCTAATGGCGAAGTCATATGTGTAACACTTAATTGGAGAGGCCATCGTGAGAGACTGTAATGGCGAAGTTATATGTGTAACACTTAATTGGAGAAGCCATGCGTGAGAGACTCTAATGGCGAAGTTATATGTGTAACACTTAATTGGAGAAGCCATGCGTGAGAGACTCTAATGGCGGAGTCATGTGTGTAAAACAAATGGAGAAGCCATGCGTGAGAGACTCTAATGGCAAAGTCATATGTGTAACACTTAATTGGAGAAGCCATGCGTGAGAGACTCTAATGGCGGAGTCATGTGTGTAAAACAAACGGAGAAGCCATGCGAGAGACTCTAATGGCGGACACTTAATTGGAGAAGCCATGCGTGAGACACTGATGGTGGGGTCATATGTGTAACACTAAATCGGAGAAGCCATGCGTGAGAGACTCTAATGGCGAAGTTATATGTGTAACACTTAATCGTAGAAGCATTGCTTTAGAGACTATAATGGCGAAGTCATGTGTGTAAAACATAAAACGGAGAGGCCATGCGTGAGAGAATGTAATGGCGATGTCATGCGTGAGAGACTCTAACGGCGAAGTCATATGTCAAACACTTAAATCGGAGAAGTCATGCATGAGGGACTCTAATGGCAGACACTTAATTGGCAGACACGGAGAAGCATTGCTTGAGAGACTATAATGGCGGAGTCATATGTGTAACACTAAATCTGAGAAGTCATGCGTGAGACTCTAATGGCAGAGTCATGTGAGTAAAACATAAACGGAGAAGCCATGCGTGGGAGACTAATGGCGGAGCCATTTATGCGAGACTCTAATGGCAGATTTTTTTTAATTTATTTTTTATAAAGCACTTATGCAGCACCAGTATGTCTTGGGAACTTGCATAACCATGAACCCCTGACAGGGAATCTAAGACACTAAACAGCCTACAACCATATGGTACCCCTAACGAACAACATGAAGGACGGTCAAAGGGCCCCCCGGAGCCATGAGGCCGAAGTGATCATCGGGCCCTCCAAAGCCATGAGACTGAACTGAATGACTTTACAGTGACGATAAGTAATTAAATGCGAGCCAGACCCGATGGGATATGCATAGACGTTAGTGAAGCGAACAACGTGCATAAATAAACATTGACCATCCATGAATTTGAACAGATGAGAGAAAAGAGCCAGAGGCCCTTATCTTGACAAATGAAGGATTTATGAAAATATAGTAGGAAACGTACTCCTATTGGCCCACTTGACCACTGAGAAGCTATTTGGTTAACTAGGGCAAGAGACCAATTTGAGTGAACATGAACCAGACGTAAAGCAGACCAGTCTAAGTAAATGCAAACCAGGACTGAAACAAAAAAACATTCAATTTTTTTTATTTTTTCTCTTTTTTTCCTTTTTTTTAATACATTTTTTCCCTTTTTTTATTTTTTTTATTATGTTTATCGAGAGAGCAGTGTCAGAGCGGTGTGCTGAATAAATGTGGAGCCCCAGTTATGGGTCTACAACACAATGAAAGCCAGATATCCCTCAAAGGAAGGAAAACCGAGCAAAGGGGTGTCTCCATTACAGAGATCACCAAATCCACCATATTAAGTGGCCCCTATGTCAAGATCCCGCTTTTTTACAAGCTTTAAGGATGTGACGGGGAAAACCTAAGCCAGGTATCCATCCACAGACAGCTGTTTCGGGGTGTTGCCCCTCATCAGTGTGGAGTAGGATTCTGGCTAACCGGGAGCTTTTTGTAGCTGGTCTCCCTGAGATCAGCCATTGTTGTGTTTGAGTAGTCTCCGAGGCATCGCTCCCGGTTAGCCAGAATCCTACTCCACACTGATGAGGGGCAACACCCCGAAACAGCTGTCTGTGGATGGATACCTGGCTTAGGTTTTCCCCGTCACATCCTTAAAGCTTGTAAAAAAGCGGGATCTTGACATAGGGGCCACTTAATATGGTGGATTTGGTGATCTCTGTAATGGAGACACCCCTTTGCTCGGTTTTCCTTCCTTTGAGGGATATCTGGCTTTCATTGTGTTGTAGACCCATAACTGGGGCTCCACATTTGTTTTGCATATTCCTGTTTCCCAGGGAGCTTTGCACTTTGGATTGCTGTGTTGAGACTCTTAACTGAGGCTCCGCGGTGTTTTTTGTAGCTGGTCTCCCTGAGATCAGCTATTGTTGTGTTAGAGCGGTGTGCTGACTGCCCTAGTGAAAATACTGGCTAACCATGATAAAAATATAAAAAAATAAAAAGGAAAAAATTTAGCTATAAGTGGAAACAGTGTATAAACACATGGTGTAAGAACAGGTTGGTGACTGCAGCTCTGGATGTGAGTATGAAGAGCATGATATAAAGCAGCCGTATGAATGCAATCTAAAGTGAGCAGAGTATTAACGTGATACAACAGATGCATGAACGTAGCTCTGGTAGAGAATGGAGTATAGGACAAAATGTAAATGCAGACACACAAACGTAGCTTTTGCAGGTAACGAACCTAGCCATGATCATTCTAGCATTAGTGCCCAACCCCCTTCGCCCCAGAGCACTACAAGTCACGGACCGTGTAACCAAGTCCGATCCCAGCGTGAATGCCAGCACTCGCCTGGCACCTTCTGCCATTGCCCAGGTGCGAATGAACCTCCACATAATGCTGCAGGATTTTTTTTTTTTCTTAAATGATGGTCACCACAACACCTCCTCGTGTTCCTGTAAGAAAACATACACGTGGTTGAACATAAACCCTGATGCAACGCCAATTAATCAACACAATAGCACAGAACCGCTGACACGTGCGGGCCCAAAACATACAGTTTATAGATTAAACACACTTACCAGAGCATCAGTACTCAAATACAGGCGCCTTGATCAACCTGCTAGTGCCCCCATATATGGGCCACTGATACACATTCACCAACACCTTGCATGTCTGGCGCTAACTACGGCTGTGCGCCCCACATGTACAACAGTTGACAGAAAAACATGCACTTCTTTTTTTTTTTTTTTTTAATGACCCTTGATACAGGACCCTTCCAGAGAGATAACTAAATAATACCATCACTTAAACACAGCGTGCTGCGTAGCTTAGAGACACGCATCCCGTATGATACAGATATCAGAAAACATGCGACCATACCTACTCTAGGCGCATGCAACACCAATAACTGTATGCAATAGCCCCCAACAATCCCCTAAACAGCCGGACAAAAATACTAACAGTCACTTGACCAGTAGCGCCCAACTTTGCTTCATGCCAGAGTATTACGGATCGCATACCGCAGTGTGGGTCTTGTGCCAACAAGTGAGATTCTACAGTGAATGCCAGCACTCGCCTGGCACTTTGTCGCTGCCCAGGCGTGAATGAGCCTGCACACGATGCAGCTGCGTGTTTTTTTTTTCTTTGCCTCATTGACCATTGATACACAACACTTAAACACAGCGTACATGGCTTGAGCCAACTGTAGACACGCACCCCAAATGTAACCAGGTATCAGAGACATAGAACCATACCTACTCTAGGCGCATGCTACCCCGATAAGTGTATGCAATGGCCCCCACAGGCCTCTGAAAAGCCAGACAAACAATACTGATGCCATCGCTCGAGCATTAGCGCCCAAACTCTGCTTCATCCCGGAGAGCTACATGTCGTGGACCACAGCGTGGGTCCCGTGCAAACCACTCCGATCCTACCATGAATACCAGTGCCTTCCTGAGAGATTCTGCCATCGCCCAGCTGTAAGGAGCCTCCACACCATTCTGCTGTATCCTAGAGCTGACCCAGAGGTAGTGAAATCAGCTGAATCGACGTCAGCCTGGGCCCACAGGTGCCTATAAATAGCCTAGCAATCAGCCAGCCTAGGCCCACAGCTGCATATAAATAGCCTTGTAGTGAGCCTCCCCTCCCACAAACACAGCAATACTTGCTTAATACTTACCATATGTCCATCTTTCAAACACACAATAATTTTTTGAAACATTGGAAAATGTTTCCAATTTTCAAGAACATTTCCAAATCTTATTTTTAGGGACAAATTCAGTTCTGAAGTAACTTTGAGGGTTCTATGTATTAGAACCCCCCCCCCAATAAATCACCGAACTTAACAATTGTACTGCTCAAAGTATTTAAAATGGACTTTACAAAGATTGTTAACGCTTTAGGTATTTCGCAAGATTTACTGTATTTTTCGCTTTATAAGACACACTTTTTCCCCTCCAAAGTGGAGGGAAAAAGTCAGTGCGTCTTATAAACGCAAGGTGACCCCAAATGTGCAGGCTGAGGCAGCTCAGGAGCTCTCACTAATGGCTGCTGAGCTGCCTTGAGACTGTGGACAGGCGGCCTTGTCGCACTTAATGCAGGAGGGCGGGTGGGCAGATGAAAGTTAGTGTGGCCGGGTGCAGCGCAGGCTGGAAGCACTTAGCCTTTAGTGAAGCCTCCAGCCTGCGCATACATCGCGGCACTGATGGGCGGGCTGGCGGCTTCACTAAATGCTGAATGATGCCGGCAGCCCGCGCCTCCATATGCCCTATCGTTGAGCAGGCTGGTGGCTTCTTTGTATGCTCTGTTATGCCGCCAGCCTGCACGTCCTTCACTCACCACAGCACAGCAGGAGGATCCCCTTCTCCTATCTGCTGCCGGCATCCAGCGCTTCCTGCTCTCCCACCCCCACCTCTAACTCCACCTCCACCAATGAGCTTCCTAAATAGCAAATATTAAAATCACTATAACCCCCCTTATCCATAGGAATCCACATATGTACTGGAGTAGGTAGATTCCTATGGATGTGGGGGGTTGTATTCATATTTAAAATAAACAATGTTCTCTAATTGGCATTTGTCTATATTAAATATGACTCTAACCCCCCTCATCCATAGGAATGCACCCATGTACTGCAGTGTATGTGTGGATTCCTATGGATGAGGGGGGTTATAGTCATATTTAATATAGACACGTGGCAATTAAAAAACAGTCCTTGGACAGTGTTTATTTTAAATATGACTATAACTCCCCTCATCCTTACACTAATACACTAATATACAGTACCTGCAGTATATTGGTGTATTCTTTAGGATGATCGGGGTTATAATGACATAACATCCACAGATCCCCTATAACAGTGTGTCATCCACAGATCCCCCATAACAATGTGTCCTCCACGGATCCCCCCTAACCGTGTCATCCACAGATCTTCCCTAACAGTGTGTGATCCACAGATCTCCCCCTAACAGTGCGTTATCCACAGATCCCCCATAACATTTTTGCAGATTTTCAGTTTTAATCCATTTTTGGAAAACAGCAGGTGATAAAAGACAAATAAAACGCCATATTTATTAACCTCCCATATGTGGCCACAGAGTGCTGCATGACTGACATACCAGGATCAGAAATGAAGGTGCACCCTTTGGATTTTTGGGGCCTCCATTTTCGGATATGCACCTTTAAAGTTTTTAGAGGCCTTGAGGTTCTAAAACATTATAAACACCCTCCAAAAGAAACAACACCCCTCAAGGAATTCATCCAGGGGTCCAGTGAGAAAAACACCACGCAATTTGTAATGCAATTTCTTCTGAGTATATCAGTACCGTAAATATGGTCGTACTCGTAAACTACTGCCTGGGCAAATAACAGGGTTTAAAATGGAAGGAACACCATTTGGCTTCTGAAATGCAGATTTTGCAGGAATGGATTTGGGTGCCACTTTATATTTGCAGTGCCCCTGAGAGAGCAGTACTTTGAAATCCCGAAAAAATAAACCCATTTTTGAAACTGCACTCTCCAAGGAATTAGGCTCGGAATGATTTGACCCCACAGGTTTTCAGGGGTAGATTGGCCATAGACCTTATAGGGAAAATTCCCAGTGGGCCAATGCCCAGGGGGCTGCCCAAGCCCTCCTCCTTCTACTGGCAAGGTACATAATCAGCTTTCAGTGGTAATTAACTCTATGAGAATCAGCTAGTCATGTACCTGACCAGCGACCCACATGCCCTCCTGAATTCAACTGCTCTAGCACACATCTAACATTTTAAGCCCCTGCTCCATATCTTAATCAGGAGGAAGTGGAGGAGGAGGACAGAAAATGGCATCTGTTGATGGCAACCGCAGAAGGACAGTTTTACCCTGGGTTCAGACCTGAGCGTTCCAAACTACTGTGGTGTCAATCACAAAACGCGCGTCAAACGCCCCAAAAGAAGCTCAAGTACTTGTTTATGCGTTGGGCGTTTTACAGCGCGTTCAAACGCGCTGTAAAACGCTCAAGTGTGAACCACTCCCATAGGGATGCATTGGTTTTAATCTGTTGAGCGTTTTACAGCGCGTTTGAACGCGCTGTAAAACGCTCAGGTGTGAACCCAGGGTTAAGGCAATATATTGTGCGGCACTGTGGTATATGGTTTTGATGGGATGGTATTTTGTGTTATGGTATTGCAGACCCTGGCTATTATTGTTTCCCCACCTTCTGTCAATTTGGACCACCCTACAACATGGGGAAATTTTTAGGATTTTTTTTTCCAGGGCCAATTTAATTTACCAGTCCACTCCAGCAGGTTTTTCATAAAATTTATTAACATTGGACCATGAAGATGAAAAACGTAGATTTTTTCCAATTTTGCTTTAGACCAAAATTTTTCATTTTTTGCAAGGATCAAAAGAAGAAAAAGCACTACATAATTTGTTATGCAATTTCTTGCAATTACATAGATACTTCAAATGTGGTCATAAACTGCTGCTTGGGGATACGGCAGTGCTCAGAAGGGAGGAAGGACATCTGGATTTTATAACGTGGAATTTGCTAAAATGGTTTTTAAGAGCCATCCGTACCTTTTTTGGATGAGCTGTAGTTTTTAATAGTACCGTTTAGGGGTACATATGACTTTTTGATTGGGGAGGTGGCCAAAAATTGCAACTTTTTCTGTGTTTTATTATGGGGTTCTTTATGTGGTATATATGATATGATAACATTATTCTACAGATTGATACAAATATTGGTATACTAAATTTATATCGTTTTTTCCATGTTTTAAGACTTTTGTATCATAAAATCACTTTTATTTTATTTGTATTTTGTTTTAACATTAGAGATGAGCGAATTTTTCAAAAATTTGATTTGGCCGGTTAGCCGAATTTTTTTAAACAATTTGGTTCATTTCGAATTTATTTGCGGCGAATTGCATGAAAACGGCTACGGTATTTCCTGGCTTCAAAGAGCCTATATAGTATACATGCAAAGGGAGTCTGCTGTGTTCGTGAAATAATACTGTGAGTCAGTGTGACATGCAGATGACAGGCTTCGCTCTTAGAATTACTTCACACTTCACTTATTTGGGCAGTCACAGGGCCAAAACTAACCAAAATACTCAAGTATGAACTCAGCCTTACAGGTCGATGTTAGCGCCAAGAAGAAGCGTACTCCTTTTACACCGTCGTCAGCTGATTCCACATAGATGTCTACAGAACCTGTTCTATTAAACGCTTATACAAGTAGAGCCCCCCCCCCCCGACAGAGTGGAGAGGGTGTTAGTAGTACTTTTTTGTCGACGTCACTGATTATTTTGCCCTTTCTCTGATCCGTCAGAACAATAACCCCCTAAAAATGGATCCTGTCTGTTGAGTATCCGCCTTCACTCGGTCAGTAATCCATGAGCATTGCTTATGCCAAAAAAAAGAAAGGAGTGGATCCAAAATTAGAGATGACACATAAATTGAATATTTTCATGTCTTCTCTGTTTTGACCCACTCCTGCTTTAGGCTACCAAATCACAAGCCAGTTCTGATGGGATCATACAGGCCTTACAGTTGCTACACAGACAGGATCCATTGTGCATCTCATTTTTTCTTCCTGACAGACCAGAAAAAGGGTTAAAAAAAAATGATGATGTCAGCCAGGCCAAAAGGCAAAATAGTGGCCCAGTCATGAAGTGGGGAGGGTGGGAACAGCATGAGAAGTGCACAGAATGGCCCTATGACATAGTTGTGGTAGCAGCAGCATGACGAGACCACAAAGTGGCCCAATGACAGTGTCGAGGTGGCGGCAGCATCAGGAGGAGGCCACAGAGTGGCACAATGACAGTGTGGAGGTGGCTGCAGCATCAGGAGGCCACATAACGGCACAATGACAGTGTGGAGGTTGTAGTAAAAATAGATAAAAGCAGCACACAGCGGTCTCCCCGGGTCAGCGGAATGCATCAGCTGCACAAAAAAAACGCAGATCCCAAGCGGTTATGCCAGAACACTAAAACAAAAAAACAGTCGCAGCAGCATCTCCGGTTCTCTTCTTTATTGCGAGTACTTCATAGCATGCATACAAATAAAATGTTTCGGCTGTAACCAGCCTTTGTCAAGCATGAATACAAGTGACATATACTACCATTAAACAGCAAAACCACCACCCTCCTCACAGAACAATCCTCCAATCATTCGACTCACAGTGACCAATTCCTGCAACTCAGCCAATCATGCCTTCTACCACCTACAATACCTCTTTTGCATACACAAACATATTCACCAGTATAAAATCCACCCTTAGGCTCCACGTTACTGCACAGTGTCTGCTTCTGTGCGACACAATTGCGCATGCTCGCGCTACTGGCCGCCTCTATGTCACTATGGCAACTACTACCTAAATCCCACGGTACCTCGTGTGATTACGCCCGTGCCACCGGCTCAATAATCCACGCGATAGCTTCAATTGACCTGCGCTGTAGCTATGTACCGCTCACTGACCGGACGTCACAAAGCGTCAGGTTGCCACGGAAACACAGCCCCGATCGCTGTAAACACGAAGGCGGAGCTAAAGGTGCATGTAATATGTTGTATAAATCCAATACTCATGTATAGGGGCATACATATAGTGTGCAGGAGATGCGTCACATAGAGACTGGAGTCCACAATATGAGGATGTAACAAACATGTCTAAAATCAACATTTAAAAATCACTGGAATCATACAAAATACAGATGACATTATCCATAGAGATATATACATAGATTTTTCCACTGTTGCTTGGGGATAACCCTAATCGATCCCTACTACATTGAACTCTAAATTGAGTCCAAAAGGCTGCAGGGATCGTAGGGTATATATCCACTTAAGCTCTTTTTTCCTTAAGATATTTTTTGTCTGTCTCCACCCCTTCTAAGGATACCCACCGCATCAATAACTCTAAACCAGAGGTGGTTGGTGACTGTGAGTCGAATGATTGGAGGATTGTTCTGTGAGGAGGGTGGTGGTTTTGCTGTTTAATGGTAGTATATGTCACTTGTATTCATGCTTGACAAAGGCTGGTTATAGCCGAAACGTTGCATTTTATTTGTATGCATGGTATAAAGTACTCGCAATAAAGAAGACAACCGGAGATGCTGCTGCGACTTTTTTGTTTTAGTGTGGAGGTGGTGGCAGCATCAGGAGGCCACAGAGTGGCAGTACTTCTTGTAGTATTTTAGTATTTCAGTGTTACAAGAAAAATATATACGCACTGCACTGTTGCAGTTTTTTCTGGTGAAAGCGTATAGAGGCGTATTTCAGTAAAAAAAGAAAAATATATCCGGACTGCACTGTTGCATTTATTTCTGTTGAAAGCATATAGGGGCATATTACAGTAAAAAATGAAAAAAATATATACGCACTGTACTGTTGCAGTTATCTCTGGTGAAAGCGTATGGAGCGTATTTCAGTACTTCGAGAAATAAATATACGCACTTCAATCTTTTATTTTTTCTGGTCAAATCGTATAGTGGCCAATTTCAGTGCAACAAGTAATATATATTCTTAGTGCACTGCTGCAGTGATTTCTGTTGAAAGCGTATAGGGGTGTATTTCAGTACTTCAAGAAATACAGATATGCACTTCACTCTTTAATTTTTTTCTGGTCAAAGCGTATAGGGTCATATTTTAGTACCACAAGAAATATATATTCTCACTGCATTTCCGCAGTTAATTGTGGTGAAAGCGTTTAAAGCTTAGGCAGAGAAGTGCCAGGCCATGCACAGAGGAGTGGAAGAGGCCTGAATGTTTTTGGCGCAACCAGAGGTCACAACAGAGTAAGGGGCCGTGGCAGCAGTAGTCGCAGCGAGAGGCCTGACTCCCAGTGTCATCTAGCGGTCGTGTCATGACCAGCAACCCAGCGGTTCTTGATTTGTTACCTCGGTCATCCACGTTGTTAGCTCTTTCCAATTCGAGGTGGTTATGAGATGGGTATACAATGAGGCATCCGACCTCCAACCCATATATATTTCCCCTTGCAGTGAATATCCTAGTTGCACTGGCCAGGAGATACCAGCTTCCCAGACTGAACTTAGGTAGCCAATATCTGAAGTCTTTATTGCACAGCACATATTTATAGGACATTGGGTGTGGGAACACCAAAATTAGACTCAGCAGATGACTGAGAAGTCGGTAAACAATACTGGTATCTGCCATATACGATACATGAAAGGGGATTTTACATATTACAATGGTAGTCTAGATGCTAACAAGTTAAACTTGTTACAGCTTGCTGTCATGTACATGAGGATCCTGCTATCCATTGTGTTTCCAAGTGATAACTGTCTGCCATCTATTGTCTGCCCTCTGGGGGATGTGTCTTCTGAGGAAATGACCTGTCTTGTGGCAGTGGCAGTGATCTATACAAGTGGCAGTGCCTGATATAATATATATCTAATAGCAAGGTTAAAAATCCCTTTCACACGTCATTCCAAGTGAACCCCCAGCCAACACCTTAGTTGGCATGGCCCGGGAGCAGGCTCTGTGCCCTCACCTGTCCTTAACCTGCCTCTGGCCTTTTATGTTCCCTCATCACGAGAAGTACTACATGCAGTGGGGCTCAGTTTTACTTTTCAGCGAGGAAGAGCTACTAGAGGAGAGTCAGCAGCTACTGCCAAGTCAATATGTGGAGCAGACATCCGTCGCTTCCTCCGCTAGGCGGGCAAGTAGTGTAGAGGAGAATTTCACAGGAGCTTGTGTTGCGAGTGGTCAGGCTCCTGACCTAGAGGCCGTTGAGAAGGACATCAGTGATGTGCAGACACTACTCGATGATGATGAAGCCGATCACACTTGGGAACCGGGTGAAGAAGGGGCTTTGTCATCATCAGGAGAAGAGCGTGGCAGCTTGCCTGTCAGGCAGCGGCTGAGCCAGCAAGTTGCTAGCGTGGCCGGGAGTCAGCAGGGTGGCAGCAGTGGGAGACCACCCGCTTTGCAGCAGCCTTCTTGCCCAGAAAGGAGTGGTGCATGGGTTCACAGAAGCAGCGGCGGTAGCAGTCAGCCAGTGAGTAGAGTTGGGGAGAAAATCAGGTACTCAGCTGTGTGGCAGTTTTTTGTGAAGCCATCGGAGGTCAACATGGCCATATGTAGAATATGTAGCAAAACGTGAACCGTGGCCAGGGTGCCAACGTTGGCACCACGGCCTTGCGTCAACATATGCAGCATCACCATAAAGTGGCCTGGGAGAACCGTGGCTCCGATCTACCACCTCAGCCAAACGGAGCTGTCTGTCAGTCCCATCTTCTGCTGGTCCAGATGCTCCTGCTCCTACTCCTCGTCAGTCATTCTATCAGCAATCGATCACCGAAGTGATTGCCAAGAGACAACAGTATGTGTGCACGCATCCAACAGCGCAGAAGCTGAACAGCGCCTGTCCAAGTTGCTGGTGCTTCAGTCCCTCCCTTTCCAAGTGGTGGACTCTGGACCTTTCAGAGAACTGATGGATTGTGCCGAGCCAAGGTGGAGAGTCCCAAGCCGTCATTTCTTTGCGAAAAAGACAGTACCAGCCCTGCACACACATGTAGAACAGAAGATGCACCAGTCCTTCAGCCTGTCAGTGTCTGCCAACTATGGTTAGGTACAATTCATCCCTTTGGTCCTGCGATAATATCCGCCTCTGCCTCATCATCCTCCACCATGTCCTCAGCCTCCACTGCAGGGACAAGTCACAGTGCCTCTCCAGCATACGCAGGACTCGGCGTTGTCACGCTGTTCTGCACCTGGTTTGCCTTGGCTAATGGAGTCACACAGGGGAGGAACTGCTCCGTGTGATGCATCAAGAAATCGAATCCTGGCTTTCTCTGCGACAACTGAAAATCGGAACCATGCTGACCGACAACGGGAAGAACATAGTGTCGGCGCTGCGTCAAGGAAAGCTGAGCCATGGCCCTGCATGGCAAACGTGTTCAATCTGGTTGTGAAGTGGTTCCTGAAGTCTTCCACCCATCGGCAAGACATCCTAAAAATGGGCAGGAAACTTTGCATGCACTTCAGCCACTCGTACACCGCAAAGCACACCCTCCTTGAGCAGCAGCGGCAGAACGGCATTCCCCAACATAGGCTGATATGCAACGTTTCCACTCGTTGGAATTCCACCTTCCATATGTTGGACCGACTATACGAACAGAGAAAGGCCATCAACGATTTCTTGATGATGCAAGTAGTACTCCCCTGTGTAATTTCGATGTCAGCCAGTGGCAGCTCATGCGTGACACCTGCCATTTTCTCAGGCCCTTTGAGGACGCCACGTTATTTGTCAGTTGCCAGGACTACGGGATGAACAACATCAATCCACTGCTTTATGTTCTGGAACAGATGGTGGTAACAATGGCTAGTAATGGGGACAGGAGACATAGTGCCTCAATCTCACTGCCAGATGAGCCCTGTGGCGGCTGAACTGGAAGAGGAGGAAGATGGGGAGGAGAACATTGGAGCAAAGGCAATGTGTATCCAAATGGGTGATTTTTCTACTCAGCTGACAGGACAGAGGGAGCAGGAGCAGCCAGAGAAGCTACAGGGCGATGAGGAAGACGAGGCAGAGGACCTGGACACACTGTGGCAGTATGCAGTGGAGATGGAGGCAGGGAGACCCTCACGAGGCATGCTCACTTGCTGGCATAGTGACAGCCGAATTGTCACCATTCGGCAGAGGGATGACTTCTGTCTATCCACCTTGTTGGACCCTCGCTACCGGTCCACAATGGGGGCCTTTTTTACACCCACCGAGAGAGGACAAACTGAACAACTACAGAGACATCCTATGTAGTCAGTTGTCCACTGCCTATCTGCGCCATCACCCATCCTCTCGCAGGTCTGACCAGGGGGGCCCTCTGCGATCATGTTCCACTGCCATGGCTGCAGGGGAAGGGTGGGGTGGCAGGAGCCGTACCAACTCCATCAACAGCAGCCTGAGTCTACAGTCGCTGATGAGTAGCTTTCTTCTCCCGCATAGTGAAGAAACTACTCACCAGCAGCAGCAGGTAGACCTGGAGCAGGACCTGAACCCAGCAGGTGGTGGCATACTTGGACTGCACCCTGCCACTCCACATTGAAGATCTGCTGGACAACTGGGTAGCCAAACTGGATTTGTGGCTGCAACAAGCAGAGTTTGCCCTGGAAAAGCTGTCCTGCCCAGCCAGTAGTGTGGCATCAGAGCGGGTGTTTAGTGCGGAGGGGGCCATAGTTATCCCAAGAAGAACTTGCCTGTCCACCCAAAATGTGGAGAGACTGACCTTCCTGATGCATGAGACTAGATCATCCAAGGTGCCACACCAACACTTTGATACAAGAGACCAATTTCTTCGAACTACCTGCCTCAGCTACTATTTTGATGCTGCAACCCGCCTGATGCCAGACATCTGATGCCAAGTGCTCCTTATTTCACCCACCTTCATCAGTGGGTACTGGTAGTGCCACCCACTGCCCCACTCTGTTACCGGGTCACTTTGTGGTCTCCCGATGCAGCTGCTGCTGCCATCTCCAAATTATGTCACCTTGCCACTCTGTGGTCTCCTCATGCTGCTGCCCTATCCACACTATGTCACCTTGTCACTCTGTGGCCTCCTGATGCTACCGCCACCTCCAAACTATGTCACCTTGCCACTCTGTGGTCTTCTCCTGCTGCTGCCATATCTACACTATGCATAGGCGTGCACACGGGGTGTGCCGGGTGTGCCTGGGCAGACCCTAATCAGGGTGCTGGTCGGCAAATACTAATGAAGAGCTTCCATTTTGGACGCACTCATTAGTACTGGAGGACCAGGAAGCTGTGAACTTACCACTTCCTGGTCATCGGCTCTCGGTTGTGCAGGGCTGCGCACAACGTGACGTGACACTGTGCATGCCAGTTCTGAGCGCACAGCCGAGAGCCGACATCAGGAGGAGGAACGGTCTGCGAGGAGCAGCGGTGTCCAGGAGCAGGAAAGGTAAGTGTTTTTTTATTTTATAAAAAATGAGGCTGCTGGGGGCTAATGAGGTACATGGGGGCTAATGAGGCATAATGGGGGACTAATGAGAGGCATATGGGGGCTAATGAGGCAAATGGGGGCAAATGAGGCACATGGGGGCTAATGAGGCATAATGGGGGACTAATGAGAGGCAGATGGGGACATAATGAGGCACATGGAGGCATAATGAGGCACATGGGGGCTAATGAGAGGCATAATTTGGGGCTAATGAGGCAAATGGGGGCATAATGAGGCAAATGGGAGCATAATGAGGTGCATGGGGGCATAATGAGGCGCATGGGGGCATAATGAGGCACATGGGGGTATAATGAGTCACATGGGGCTAATAAGGCTAATGAGAGGTATAATGGGGGGCTAATGAGAGGCATAATGGGAGGTTAATGAGGTATATTGAGGCTAATGAGGCATATGGGGGCTAATGAGGCATAAGGGGGGCTAATGAGGCATAATGGGGGCTAATGAGGCAAAATGAGGGCTAATGAGACAAAATGGGGCTAATGAGGCAAAATGGGGCTAATAAAGCATAATGGGGCTAATGAGGCATAATGTGGGGCTATCGAGGCATAATGGCTGATGATAGGGGCTAATGAGGCATAAGGGCTGATGATGGGGCTAATGAGAGGCATAATGGGGGCTAAAGGCATAAAGGCTGATATGGGGGCTAATGAGAGGCATGGGGGCAGATATGGGGGTGATGAGAGGCATGTGGCTCTTATCTGAGGTCTGATTGGGGGTCATTTACATTGGGGTCTGAGGTGAGGTCTGATTGGGGGTCTGATTTGAGGTCTTATTGGGGTCTGATTAACATTGGGGGTCTGATTTGTAGTATGACCTGAGGTGTAATTAAAAATATATTTTTTTCTTATTGTCCCCCTATAAAACCTAGGTGCGTTTTATGATCCGGTGCGTCTTATATGTCTCCTCTCTGAACTGCAGAGTGGTGCCCACTTCCAGCCCTGAGCCCAGCTGCCCAGAGCACTGATCCTGAGCCTGCTGGAGTCTTCAGAACTGTAAGTATTTACACTCATTCACTGTATGCTATATTATTATATATTACTTGTTTTATATGAGTAAGGGTACTGGGTGGTTGGAAAATAGGGAGGGAGGTGTACAATGCAGGGGGTAATATAACTCGGGGTATCAGGGTACAATATTATACAGGGGTTATTTCACCTATTTTTGTTTATATTGATAATTATATGAGTGCGGGTCTGTATGCATGCAGAGTGTATTTGTGTATATATATGTGTATGTCTATTATATATATATATATATATATATATATATATATATATTACATACATACACACATACATACCCACACTTGCATGGCATGTGTTTGTGCTTTAGGGTGCAAACCCTAATGCAATAGGCTTTGTACGCCTATGACACTATGTCACCTTGCCACTCTGTGGTATCCTGCTGCTGCCATCTCCACATTATGTCACCTTGCCACTCTGTGGTCTCCTCATGCAGCTGCCACCTCCAAACTTTGTCATTGTGTCACTCTGTAGCCTACTCATGCTGCAGCCACCTCTAGACTCGGTCATTGTGCCACTCGGTGGCCTCCTCATACTGCCTCCACCTCCAGACTCTCTCATTGTGCCGCTCTGTGGTCTCCTCATGCTGCCGCCACCTGCAGACTCGGTCATTATGCCACTCGGTGGCCTCCTCACACAGCCGCCACCTCCAGACTCTGTCATTGTGCCACTCTGTGGTCTCCTCATGCTGCCGCCACCTGCAGACTCGGTCATTGTGCCACTCGGTGGCCTCTTCATACTGCCGCCACCTCCAGACTCTGTCATTGTGCCACTCGGCGGCCTTCTTCTTATGCTGCTGCCACCTCCAGACTAGGTCATTGTGCCGCTCTGTGGCCTACTCATGCTGCCCCCCCTCCAGACTCTGTCATTGTGCTGCTCTGTGGTATCCTCATGCTGCTACCACCTGCAGACTCGGTCATTGTTCCACTCAGTAGCCTTCTCATAATGTTGCTGCCGTGGCTGCCGCCACCTACAGACTCTGTCATTGGGCTACTCTGTGGACTCCTCATGCTGCTTTCACCTCACCACTTCATGATTGGTTTAATATTTTGGCTTCCGGCCTGGCTGACATCATCATTTATTTGACACTTCTTCTGATCTGCCAGTTTTGGCCCTCTGACCGCCAAAATAAATGAAGTATGCAGTGATTCTATGAGCGACGCCAGTCATCTGAATGTCATACTGACTCACAGTATTCGATTTGTACCGTATTTCACTACTAAAGCAGACTCCCTATGCGTGTTACTGCAAGGCACAGTGTTCTACACCACTATAAAGGCTCTCAGCAGCCAGGAAATCGACGATTTGTAACGTAATTCGAAGCGAATATATTCAGATCGAATCAAATTTTTCCTGAAAAATTCGGCAAACCGGCGAATTTAATTTTTGAAAAAGTAGCTCATCTCTATTCATAACATATAGCTGCACCGCTGAACGGCAAATATATTTTTGTTTTGCCACTAATACACGCCACAAAAGTCTTTAGAACATATAACTGCACCGCTGAACGGCAAATATATTTTTCTGTTCCCACTAATACACGCCAAAAACGGCTTTAGAACATATAACTGCTCCGCTGAACGGCAAATATATTTGTATTTTGCCACGAAAACACGACAAAAAGAGCTGTAATTTTTGCACTTCACCGCACAACAGCAAATAAGCCCTTTTTACCCTGCAAGCCAAAAAATGCTTTAGAACATATAGCTGCACCGCACAAGGGCAAATAAGACTTAGAAATATTTCCTTGTAATAAACACTGTTAATGGATGTATCAAACAGCACCCCAATAACATGAACGGTTTGCTGGAATTACAGAGCTGTATAATGGCAATTTGGATCCCCAGTCAGTTCAGCAAGATGTAATTGAATTGCTCCTATTACCCAGGCTTTAACCTCCCCTACTGAACCCTGTTCAACATAAATGTTGCGGAATAATTCCTCCCTATCCATTCCTTACACCTTGAATAATCTTTCCCTGCACTTGTAAATCATTTTTTTTAGCACAATGAAGTTTTTTCTAGCACTGTCCCTAGCGCCTGCTGACATCTCTCCCTGACCTAAGTACACTGGAAAATGGCAGAATCTAAGATTGCTGAGTGTGTTTATAGGGCTGTGACATCACAGGGCTGGCTGGCTGCTGATTGGCTGTATGCATGGCATTATGGTTGATCCTGCCTTCCCAGAGTTCCTTGCTCCATGCCCTCACATGTGCAGTAGCCATTTTGGAAAATTCGTTACCACAAAGCGTGAGGAAATTCTGATTCGGTACGAATCGAATAATTCCTGAAATTCGGATCAAATTCCACTTCGCCAGCTTCGATTTGCTCATCTCTAGTCAACATATACTACCATCAATAACATTTTTGTTTTTCCATCAATGTAACTGAACTTGTTTTTTGGAGGTTGGACTGTAGTTTTTATTAATACCCTTTTGGGGTACATATGACTTTTTGATCACTTTTTATGTCATTTTGGGGAAGGTGAAGTGAAGGCAAAAACAGCAATTCGGTCAGTGTTATATATGATATAACTTTATTCAGTGGATAATATGAATATGACGATTCCAAATATATATATATATATATATATATATATATTTTATTTATTTATTTGTTTACTTATTTATTTTTTCATGTTTTGCTACATCTTAAAATCACTTTGTTAAAAATCATTTTTGTTTGCATTGCCTTATCTACGAATCTACTAACTTTTTAAATTTAATTTTGAGGCAGCAACCTGAGTTAGGGCTCATGCACACGGCCGTTGTACAGCTGTTCCCAGGGGCGCAACGATTGCTGCGCTTCAGGACCTCGACGCAGGCCCACTCACCGGTGCATTTTCACATGTATACGCAGTGCTAATGCTCCGACTAAAACACCCGTTTTCCAAGTGGAAGGAAGAGGGAAAGGGGAGTGAGCGGGGAGGGACTTACGTCATTGCAAATCTCCTTCAATCAGGTGACAGCTAATTTCCGGCTGTACCCGCCCCTTTCATCTTCAATGGAATATTCATCCCAAGGCCAGCTTTTTCTTCACCTCGTGGCATGCTGGGCGCCTGTGAAGAAGAGGCAGGGCAGAGCAGCAGTGTGCTGACATATCACTGCTGACGCCGCATGCAGTAATACATGACCTCCTGCAGAATAAGTAAGTATCCCCCTAGGCAGCACTTACATTTCTGACTCCTTCTTTATTGACTCCTGTACAGGACGTAGTTGTCACTGTTGATACAGCTGCACATCTTGTACTTGGATATAGCACTCATCTATGCTGCACCGTAGTACAGGGGCTGCCATTGATCTAAACATATTTCTAAATTCTGGCTCCACTAAATCTGCACCGTCTGTCTACAGAGCTGTGCGGGACAAGCGGTTATTTTTATTAGTATAATTTTGGGATACATATGACTTTTTCATAACTTTTTATTCATTTTTATTGGTGGGGAGGGGGGGGGCAATGTGACAAAAAAAAAACAGCAAATTAGCTATTTTTTTCAGTGCAGCAATCACTATGCATGAAGTCTTCAGACCCTTTCAATATTTTGATATTTTGTTATGTTATGTTGCAGTCTTGTGTTAAAATAAAAAAAACAAATCATGTTTTCTCCAAAGTTCTGCACTCAATACCGTATAATAAGAAATTGAAAACAGAATTTCCAAAACCTTTGCTAAATTATTAAAAAGGAAAAACTTAAATTTCACATGGACATAAGTATTTAGACGATTTGCTATGACACTTGAAATTTAGTACCAGAGGCCTCCCATTTCACTCCCATTTTTGATATGTTTCTACAGATTGATTCAACCTGTGGTAAATTCAGTAGATTGGATATAAATTGAAAAGACACACCCCTGTCTAAATAAGGCAGCTGACAATGCATATAATAACATAGTAACATAGTTTATAAGGCTGAAAAAATACATCTGTCCATCCAGTTCGGCCAGCCTGTTATCCTGCAAGTTGATCCAAAGGAAGGCAAAAAAAAAAATGTGAGGTAGAAGCCACTTTTCCCCACTTAAGGGGAAAAAAATTCCTTTCCATCTCCAATCAGGCAATCAGAATAACTCCCTGGGTCAACAACCCATCTCTAGTAGCTATAGCCTGTAATATTACACTCTATAACTGCATCCAGGCCCCTCTTGAATTCCTTTATTGTACTCACCATCACGACCTGCTCAGGCAGAGAGTTCCATAGTCTTACTGCTCTTACTGTAAAGAATCCTCTTCTATGTTTGTGTACAAACCTTCTTTCCTCCAGATGCAGAGGATGTCCCCTCGCCACAGTCACAGTCCTGGGGATAAATAGATGCTGGGAGAGATCTCTGTACTGACCCCAATATATTTATACAGTGACTTGCATTATTCCTTCTCATGTGCATAACCCTACATTTGTTAAACCTCATCTGCCACTTCTCTGCCCAAGCCTCCAATCTATTCAGATCCCTCTGTAGCAGTATACTGTCATCTTCTGTGTTATTACTTTACACAGTTTAGTGTCATCTGCAAAAATTGATATTTTACTGTGCAAGCCTTCTACAAAATCATTAATAAATATAGGTACCCTACTTATAGAAACTGATTAAATTAGTTTGACCCGTCCGATCCCTCATGAAGCCATGCTGATATGGCGTTATTTGCTTATTTTCATTGAGGTACTCCAAGATAGCATATCTTAGAAAACCTTCAAACAGTTTACCCATGACAGATGTTAAACTTACCAGCCTATAGTTTCAGGATTTGTTTTTGGACCCTTTTTGAATATTGCCACCACATTTGGTATGCGCCAATCCTGTGGAACACTCCCTTTCAGTATAGCAGTACATATCGCTGGTCACGATTGAGTGCAGCCTATGTTTTACCACCAGACACGTGAAGCCATACTCACTGGTGGGTCTGGGCAGTATCTTACGGTCGTTGAGTGACCAAGTACGTTTCTGTGTGTATGTGTTCATTGAGGGATTCACACATTTTTCCCCCTATTTTAGTGTATTTCTAATAAAATTTTGAAGTTTTAATTCACTTACAACGTTTCTCCTAGCTGTGACTATTTTACGAGTGTGAAATGTAAATTCTTACCATCTTGCATTGTTTTTTGAGTATCTGTCAGTATAGAGTCCTTAAATATCAGAAACAACGGTCTTGCTATGACATTACTTAATTCTCTTAGTACACGGAGGTGTATGCCATGGTTTCAGTGATTTGTCTATTTTAATCTTTTTAAGATGCTGCTGTACTCCTTCCTGGGTCAGACAGGGCACTTTTAATGGGGAATTTACTTTTACATTCTGCATTTCATCTGACAGTTTATTTTCTTCAGTGAATACAGTGGAGAAAAAAATATTTAATAGCTTTTCCTCTTTCTCCTCATCACTCTCTGCCACTCTCCCCTCATCACTCTGTAAAGGGCCTTCAGCTTCAGATTTATACTTTTTACGATTTATAGATTTATATAATTGAAGAACCTTTTAGGGTTAGTTTTACTCTCTTTGGCAATTAATCTCCCGGTCTCTAGTTTGGCTGCTTTTATTTGTCTTTTACATATTCTCTTTTTTTCCTTATAGTATTTCAAAGCTTCCTCGCTACCCTACTGGTTTAATGATTTAAATGATCTTTTTGTCATTTATTGCTTTCTTTACTTTTCTATTTATCCACATAGTTTTTTTCTTGTTCCTTACCCTTTTATTCCCATAAAGTATGTATCTCTCACAATTAGATTTTAGGATGCTTTAAAAAATATTTAATTTTGTGGCTATATTGGGTCCTGAAACAGTTGGGAAAGGTAATTGTCTTTGGTTATTGCCAAGATCCTGTTTCCTTTATGAGATGTACAGGTTTCAGTTTCCCAGTCTATATCTGGGTAGTTGAAGTCTCCCATAATAACAACCTCATTATGATTTGCCGCTTCATCTATTTAGTTTAGAAGTAGATTTTATGTGAACTAGAGTATATTAGGTGGCTAATAATAAACGCCTATTAGTCTTTTATTATTGTTTTTTCCTCCATGTATTTCTACCCACAGTCACTCCACATGTTCATGTCCCTCACTTATATCTTCCCGGAGTGTGGGTTTTAGACAGGACTTTACATAAAGGCAATCGCCTCCCCCTCTCCGGTTTTGGGGATCCTTTCTAAACTGTTACTGTAACCCTGTACGTTAACTGCCCAGTCATAGCTATCATCCAGCCATGTCTCAGTTATTCCAACTATGTTGTAGCCGTCTTAACACATCACTAATATCAGAGCAAAAACCAAGTGAAAATGAAAGAACTGCCCATAAAGCATAGTCTGGCTTGCGTGGTGGCACAGACCTGGATAAGAGTGCAAAAAAGTTCTACTGTACTAAAAAATTCCCAAGAGCACAATGGCATCATTCTTAAGTGGAAGAAGTTTGGAAGAACCAGGACTCTTACTAGAGCTAGCTGCCCTCACCAGTAATCAGGTGAGAAAGGTCTTGGTAAGAGAGGTAACCAAGAATCCAGTGATCAGAAATCCTGTGTCCAGATGGGAGAAACTGCAGCACACTACCAATCATTTTTTTTTATAGCAGAGTGGCCAAAAAGAAACCTCTCAGTAAAAGACACATGAAACCCCAAACACCTGAAGTTTGCAAAAAAGCACGTAAGAACTCTCAGACTGAAAACAAGATACTCTGATCTGATGAAACCAAAATTGTATTTAATTTTGGCCTCAATTTTAATAATCATGTTTGGAGGAAATCAGACACTGCACAATACCATCTCTACAGTGAAGCATGGTGGTGGCAGCATCATGCTGTGGGGGTGTTTTTCAGTGGCTGAGACAGGGAGACTGGTCAGAGTTGAGGGAAAGCTCAACAAAGCACAGACATATTCTTAATGAGAACTTGATCCTGTGTGCTCTCGACCTCAGACTGGTTAGGGCTGAAGGTTTACCTTTTGACTGGACAATGACCCTAGGCACACAGCTAGGACAACACAGGAGTGGCTTATTGACAATTGTGTATGTTCTTGAATGGCTCAGCTAGAGCCGTGACTTGAACTTAATCGAATAACAGCCTGAAAATGGCTGTCCACCAATGGTCCCCACCCAACCTAATAGAGCTTGAGAAGATCTGCAGAGAAAAACGGCAGACTTATACATGGGATCTTCTGATCGCTTGTCCCATAGCTTTCAATACTATTGCCGTCTATGGGATCTTCACAGGCTGCCTGTCAGACTATGCCTCAGGCACAGCTTTTTAGGAAGCTCACTATGGCAGGCCAATGAGCTTTCACAAGGCTCCAGGCTGTCATAGCAACCAATCAGAGGCCCAGAATTATGCATTGGGAGCTCCAATCGGAGGACAGAGCGAGCCCCCTTCCTTCGTCTAACCTCACAGATGCTGTGGTTGCTGATGACATCTGAGGGGTTGAATGACTGGATTTGAAGTCATCTCCAAACCCAGTCATTTCTTATGGGTGCTGGTTGTGTTATACGGCTGACATCCACCACGTAAGGAGCAAGCTCAGATTGTGAGCCTGTTCCATACAACCCTCTTAGCGCATATGACTTACAATTCCATGACATGTCGTTAAGGAGTTAATTATAACTTTATTTTTAAGTATGTAAATAACGGTGTTTGTAAATGAAATAAATATTTTTTTTCATTTAATTTAAAAAAAAAATTCAAACACTATTTTTATTATTATAATGTTTTGCTGTGTTCACTACTAGGGGACATGAACATCTGATCCTCTGATACGTCTGTATTACAATGTACATTCCTTAACATTGAAATTGTAACACTAAGGCCGCTTTCAGATGAGCAATTCTCACGCTGTAGACTCACAGCCAGCACCCGTCCTGAACTTGCTGCACTGCTGGGGTCGCATAGCATTATATTGATTCATGATGCTATGCAACACGATACATTATGTCAGTGTTATGCCCCTTTCACACGGGTGAGTTTTCCGCCCGGGTGAAATGCGTGAGGAGGACACATTGCACCCGCACTGAATCCGGACCCATTCATTTCTATGGGGCTGTGCACATGAGCGGTGATTTTCACACATCACTTCTGTGTTGCGTGAAAATCGCAGCATGCTCTATATTGTGCGTTTTTCACTCAACGCAGGCCCCATAGAAGTGAATGGGGCTGCGGGAAAATCGCAAGCATCCGCAAGCAAGTGCGGATGCGTTGCGATTTTCCCGCATGGTTGCTTAGCAGCGGGACCCGATCTCTATTATTTTACCTTATAACATGGTTATAAGGGGAAATAATAGCATTCTTAATAAAGAATGCATTGTAAAATGAAGTGGAAGGGGTTAAAAATAATAAAAGTTAACTTACCTTAGCCACTTGATCGCGTAGTTGCGATCTGTCTTCTCTTTTCAGCATCAGCTAAGAACTAAAGGACCTGTGATGACGTCACATCATATGGTCCAATCACACGGTCCACCTTACCATGGTGATGGACCATGTGATTGGACCATGTGATATGACGTCATCACAGGTCCTGTAGATCTTAGCTGATGCAGGGAAAGAGAGGAGAGATCGCGACTACGCGATCAAGTGGCTAAGGTAAGTTAACTTTTATTATTTTTAACCCCTTCCACTTCATTTTACAATGCATTCTTTATTAAGAAGATCTGCAGAGAAAAACGGCAGACTTATACATGGGATCTTCTGATCGCTTGTCCCATAGCTTTCAATACTATTGCCGTCTATGGGATCTTCACAGGCTGCCTGTCAGACTATGCCTCAGGCACAGCTTTTTAGGAAGCTCACTATGGCAGGCCAATGAGCTTTCACAAGGCTCCAGGCTGTCATAGCAACCAATCAGAGGCCCAGAATTATGCATTGGGAGCTCCAATCGGAGGACAGAGCGAGCCCCCTTCCTTCGTCTAACCTCACAGATGCTGTGGTTGCTGATGACATCTGAGGGGTTGAATGACTGGATTTGAAGTCATCTCCAAACCCAGTCATTTCTTATGGGTGCTGGTTGTGTTATACGGCTGACATCCACCACGTAAGGAGCAAGCTCAGATTGTGAGCCTGTTCCATACAACCCTCTTAGCGCATATGACTTACAATTCCATGACATGTCGTTAAGGAGTTAATTATAACTTTATTTTTAAGTATGTAAATAACGGTGTTTGTAAATGAAATAAATATTTTTTTCATTTAATTTAAAAAAAAAAATTCAAACACTATTTTTATTATTATAATGTTTTGCTGTGTTCACTACTAGGGGACATGAACATCTGATCCTCTGATACGTCTGTATTACAATGTACATTCCTTAACATTGAAATTGTTAAGAGGAGAGATCGCGACTACGCGATCAAGTGGCTAAGGTAAGTTAACTTTTATTATTTTTAACCCCTTCCACTTCATTTTACAATGCATTCTTTATTAAGAATGCTATTATTTCCCCTTATAACCATGTTATAAGGGAAAATAATCAATTCTCCAGAAGACCCGAAACCAGTGATGAAGTCCGGCTTCGGGTTGGGTACCAAACATGGCGTTTTTTCTCACGCGCATGCAAAACGCGTTACAAACGTTTGCACCCGTGCGGGAAAAACTTGCATATTCCCGCAACGCACCCGCCTCTTATCCGGGCGTCAAACATGACGCCCGTGTGAAAGAGGCCTTATCAAATACATTCCAGAACTCATAAGTCCTAAGGTTATGCAAATCGAGGATGTTGCTGGTGTCACTAAGATACACAGATCACATTTTCAAGCATTTAGCTCCAAACTGTGGAATGTGGGAGAGGCATAAAAACCCAGTTTGAAAGCGAAGTTTTTTAGTCATGTAAAACCTCAAAAATCAAATTAAGTTGTACAAGATGATTGTGCAATGCCTACTGTTTTTTTGACATGCCAGTTATCGTCACTTGTCGCAAAATGAGAGGAGCAGAATCCTTAAACTGAGAGATCTTGGTTTATCACTCCAGCAGGTTGCTACGTGCCTAGGCCGAGATGTCAGCACTGTTTAATGTTGTACAGTTGTGTTCAAAATTATTCAACCCCCACTGAAATTGAGTGTTTTGGCCAGTTTGACATTGATTTTGATCAGTTCAGTCATCTTGTTTACAATTAAATCAAAGAGGCACTTGTAAGTCAGACAAATATAACATAACATTTATAATGAAATAACCACAAATGTCTTTTCTGTGCTCACATCATTATCAGTTTTATTCAACCCCCAAGTGACATTTAATCTTAGTACTTAGTACAACATCCTTTTCCAGTTATAACAGATTTTAAACGTGAAGCATAGCTTGACACAAGTGTCTTGCAGCGATCTACGGGTATCTTCGCCCATTCTTCATGGGCAAAAGCCTCCAGTTCAGTCACATTCTTAGGCTTGCGCTGCAACTGCTTTCTTTAAGTCCCACCAGAGGTTCTCAATCGGATTTAAGTCTGGTGACTGCGATGGCCACTTCAAAATGTTCCAGCCTTTAATCTGCAACCATGCTCTAGTGGACTTGGAGGTATGCTTGGGATCATTGTCCTGTTGAAAGGTCCAACGTCTCCCAAGCCTCAGGTTTGTGACGGACTGCATCACATTTTCATCCAATATCTCCTGGTACTGAAGAGAGTTCATGGTACCTTGCACATGCTGAAGCTTCCCTGTACCTGTAGAAGCAAAACAGTCCCAAAGCATGATTGACCCCCCGCCATGCTTCACAGTAGGCAAGGCGTTCTTTTATTCATAAGCCTTGTTCTTCCTCCTCCAAACATAGCGTTGATCCATGGGCCCAAACAGTTCTAATTTTGTTTCATCAGTCCACAGAACACTATCCCAAAACTTTTGTGGTTTGTCCACATGACTTTTGGCATACTGCAGTTGACTCTTCTTATTCTTTGGAGACATCAAGGGGGTGCGCCTGGGAGTTCTGGCATGGAGGCCTTCATTACGCAGTGTGCGCCTTATTGTCTGAGCTGAAACTTCAGTACCCGCATCTGACAAATCTTTTTTCAGTTCCTCAGCAGTCACACGGGGACTTTTCTCCACTTTGAGCTTCAGGTAGCGCACAGCAGTCGAAGTCAGCATCTTCTTTCTGCCACGACCAGGTAGCGTTTCAACAGTGCCCTTTGCCTTGAATTTGCAAATGATGCTTCCTATGGTGTCTCTTGGTATGTTTAACATCTTTGCAATCTTCTTATAGCCATTGCCCTTCCTGTGAAGAGAAATCACCTCTTCTCTTGTCTTCCTGGACCATTCTCTTGACTTCACCATGTTTGTAAACACACCAGTAAATGTCTAGAAGGAGCTGAGTATCACAGTCATTTTAAATCTGCCTAATTGGTGCTTATTATGCTTGATTGCTGCTCCTTGACATCCACAGGTGTTTTCAATACCTGATTGAAAACACTTGAATGAACCTCTGTTCTTAAGAGTGGTAGTCTTTAAGGCATGCATCCTCAAACTGCGGCCCTCCAGCTGTTGCAAAACTACAACTCCCAGCATGCCCGAACAGTCTACAGGTATCAGCCTACAGCAGGGCATTTTGGGAGTTGTAGTTTTACAATAGCTGGAGGGCCGCAGTTTGAAGATGCCTGCTTTAAGGGGTTGAATAATTGTGTCAATGAAGAAATCACAAAAAAAAAACATTTAATACTGTATTACAAAAACAATTGATATCATTTTAGTTGCATTTGGTTCTTTAAAAAGTCCTTGTAAGATTTCATTCTGAACACAATTACAAATGTACACTAAATTCCGGATATTGGTCATACTATTGTTAGCAGACTGCATGGCCTAAATCTGCTACTGTAGTCTGCAATGTCTCTGGATCTGTCTCTGATCGAGCACATCTGGGATGTCATTGGTTGGCAATTGCAAAAGGAGCTAACAGCAGCGGATCTTGATAATTTGCATGCCCCAGTGCATTCAGCATTGCAGACCAATCCTCAGACAACATCTGATAGCGTGCCAAGGTGTATATGCACATCAATTTTTGCACATGACGCTCATACTTAATACTGAAAAAATAGAGATGGTTTGAATATTTTCAGTTTTTTTATTATTTGCATATCATTAACATGTCAATTGATTAGATAATATTCAAAACCAACATAATGCCTATTCAGCCGTACCAAAGGCATCTATACATGGCTGGCACACAGAAATAGGCAGCCGCCATTGTTAGGCCCCTGGCTACCATAGCAACACCTCTCAATCGTATCTAACCACATAGATGCCACTGCCAGGATTGACTAGGGAATCTTTAGGGGTTAAATGACTAGATCACGCAAGAGATGACATGGGCCGTCATAGCGTCATACCATTACAACACTGAGCATTAACCAACTACATGCTGCGGCATTATAACATGGTGCTGAGTGGTATGGTCTTAAAGAGAATGTGTCATCAGAAAATGAGTTATTTATTAAAATCAACTATTTTTTAGGGGATTTTGGGAATATTCCATGCTGCATATCTCAAAATGCTGGTAACACCAGCTCTAGCAATATGGCTGCCCCTATAATCTTGCACATAAAACACAGTAACATAGTAACATAGTTTGTAAAGCTGAAAAAAGACATACACCAATCCAGTTCACCTTGTTATCCTGCAAGTTGATCCAGAGAAAGGCAAAAAAAAAACCCTGGGAGGTCGAAGCCAATTTTCCTCATTTTAGGGGGAAAAAGTTCCTTCCTGACTCCGGTCAGTCAATTAAAACAACTTCTTGGATCAATAACCCTTCTCCAGAATTCTAATAAATATAACGTGTAATATTATTACACTCCAGAAATACCCGTATTTATTGCCCTATAAGATGTACCTTCCCCTAAGACACACCTAGGTTTGAAAGGAGTAAAATAAGAAAAAAAATATATTTTTCATTAGATCACAGCTCACAGCTGCTCTCTGTTATGAGAATGCAACCAAACGGAACAGAATGCATTTTGGAGCATTTTGTTCTGTTCAGTTACATTTTCTCCCCATTGACAATGGATAGGGACAAAACGGAAGCATTTTTTTCCGGTATTGAGACACGATGACGGACCGCAGTACCAGAAAATATTAACGCTAGTGTGAAAGTAGCCTAAATCAGATCTCAGATCAGACTCCTAATGTTTTTTTTTCTTTCTTTTTTGTTCGAGGAAAAAGAAAATAATTATTTTACCTACATGATTAAGTGCATGATAGGCCCGGGGCTGTCTACCCAACTTGTGCCACTCCCTCCATTTTAGTTTATTTTTTTTTGTATGAAGAGGCTGCGGTGCTTCGTCTCTTCCTGGGCCATATGACATCTTCAGACTAAAAAAAATGCCCCAAATTGGGTCCTAGACTGAAAAATGTGGTCGCCAAATTTAAAATACATGTAATTATAATAATAAAGACATGGAGGAAAATACAGCACCACATACCTCTTGCATACAGTGACATCTCCTGTCATGTAGACCTTCTCTTTCCTCTTTTCCTCCATTTGACCCAGACCACCATGGCAAATTCTTTCAGCAGAATCTCATCTCTAAAGAGTTTGTAATACAAACACATTAGATTTCTCAATTTTTCCATCAACCTCCCCATCCTGGAGTCCCCACAGTGTTATCCTGCTGCCACTCCCAATACTGTGCCCGTTGTGCTCCCTAATGCTCCAGGTACTATACTGCTGAAAAAATAGTGACCCTAAAAGACATAATTGGGGTCATTTATCAAACTGGTGTAAAGTACAACTGGATTTCCAAAAGAGCTGTCAAAAATGACTGGTGGAACCAGATTGGCTGCTAAGGGCAACTAAGCCAGTTCTAGTTTACACCAGTTTGATAAATTACCCCAAATGTCCCTATAGTGTCCACAGCAGTTATAATGTCCCCTAGAGCACCCCAATAATAATAACACCCTATATTGTGCTATATATTTTTCATCAGATTACAGTTCAGAGCCGCAATCAGACCCCAAATGTTATTCAGACCTCAGATCAGACTCCCAATGTTAATAAAACACCCAATCAGACCTCAGATCAGACCCCAATGTAAATAGGACCTCAGATTAGACCCCCAATGTGATTGTCCCTCATTTAAACATCAGATCAGACCCCAATGGGTATAAGACCCCTTTTTAGATCTCAGATCAGAACCCCAATGTGCATAATACCCCACTTTAGACCTCAAATCAGACCCCTCCATATTAATCAGACAGCAGTGCAGACAAAAAAAATTAACTTACCGATCCTGCTCCGAACACTGCTGCGGCTCCTCACATCCAGCACTCTTCTTGTTCTTCCTGCCGCGCACTGTGCTGTGACCCGACACGCACAGCGTGAAGTCACAGAGTGTTGACATCCTCATGACTGCCACAGCACAACGGGTGGCTGAGGAAGACCAGGAAACAGTGAATACAGAGCCCGAGGAGCACTGCATTCACCACTTCCTGATGCTTCAGTACTAATGAGCGCTTTCATAATGGAAGTGCTCATTAGTAGAGTTGAGCGGACACCTGGAAGTTCGAGTTCACCGAGTTCGGCCGAACTTCCTCGCAAAGTCTGGGTTCAGGACCCGAACTTGACCTCAAACCCGAACCCGAACCCCATTGAACTCAATTGGGACCCGAACTTTGGGGCACTAAAATGGCTCTAAAAGAGTTATGGAAAGGGCTAGATGGCTGCAAAAGGCAGCAAAATGTGGGTAAGAGAATGACAAAAGTGCCCTGCAAACAAATGTGGATAGGAAAATGACTTAAATAAAATAAATAAAATAAATAGAAATTTAAAATAATACTCTTGAACTAGGAGGAGGGGGTACATATGGAGTAGGAGGTTGAGGAGGCGGTGGACGTGGCAGTGTAGGTGGAAGCGGTGGTGGAGGAGAAAGTAGCCAACAACACTGTTTTTTGTTTTTAACTTTTTCATTTTTTTTTTTTTCATTTGGGTCCCAAAACATTGGGAAATATAGAAAAGAAAACACAGAGAAAGTGTGCTGGAGTATAACAAAGGTTGGGTGAGGCTGGTATACATGTCTATTTTGCACAAGGTACGGACTGTGGGATCCATGCCTGGTTCATTTTAATGAACGTGAGCTTGTCCACATTGGCTGTGGACAGGCGGCTGCGCTTGTCTGTGATAACACACCCTGCCGTGCTAAACACACGTTCAGATAATACACTGGCTGCAGGGCAGGCCAGCACTTCCAAGGCGTAAAGGGCAAGCTCAGGCCATGTGCCCAATTTAGAGACCCAGAAGTTGAATGGGGCAGACGCATCAGTCAGTACGTGTAGACGTGTGCACAAATACTGTTCCACCATGTTGCTGAAATGCTGCCTCCTGCTAAGACGTTCCATATCAGCTGGTGGTGCTGGTTCTTGTGGCGTGCTGACAAAGCTTTTACACATTTCGGCCATGCTAACCCTGCCTTCTGAGGTGCTGGCGGTGCCCCAGCTACATTGGCGACTTCTTCCTCCTCCTCCTGCCTTCGCCTTGTGCTTCCACTGAGGCCCTGGTGTCAGGTGGGAATGCCATCAGCAGCGCGTCCACCAGAGTTCGCTTGTAAGGGGTATAGATCACCCAACATTCTAAACGCCGCTGAATTGACAGAATATATTTCCCAGTTAGTTTGAAAGAAAAAAGGGGTCATGGAGCGTCCCTGTCATGAGGCATCTATTCGCCCCGCTGAAGGATTATTTTCAAAGTGTGTAGAAGCCACACGGGGCCCCCGCACTGCAGATTTATCACGGAGACATTGTGGAGATTTTACAGCATATAACTACAGCACCCAACAACCTAAACACCACCGAATTTACAGAATATATTTCCCAGTCAGTTATGCAGTGCATGGGTAGTTTGAAAGAAAAAAGGGGTACAGATCACCCAACAATCTAAACACCGCTGAATTTACAGAATATATTTCCCAGTCAGGTATGCAGGGCAGGGGTAGTGTGAAAGAAAAAAGGGGTACAGATCACCCAACAATCTAAATGCCGCCAAATTTACAGACTATATTTCCCTGTCAGGTATGCAGTGCAGCAGGAACACACCCTTCAAGCCACTTGTTAATGACTGGTCTGATAACCGTAGAAATGTCCACCCACAATCTAAGAGCTGGATTTACTGATTAAATTTTACCCTCAGAAATGCAGTGCAGGCCGCAAATGTACTTTATGGCAAAAAATAAAAGTTTTTTTTCACCAACAATGTCACAGTTGTATTTACTGATTATATTTCACTGTCAGAAATACAGTGCAGGCCGCAAATGAACTTTATGGCATAAAATAAGTGATTTTTTCACCAACAATGTCACAGTAGTATTTACTGGTTATATTGCACTCTCAGAAATGCAGCGCAGGCTGCAAATATACTATCTAGCACAAACAGTGTGCTTTTTTTTACCAACAATGTAAATGCAGTATTTAACGGTTTTATTGGACTGTCAGAAATGCAACACAGGCTGCAAATGTACTATCTAGCACAAAAAGTGTGTTTTTTAAACAACAATATAACAGCAGTATTTATCGGTTTAATTGGACTGTCAGAAATGCAGCACAGGCCAAAAAATGTACTTTCTAGCACAAAAAATTGGAATTTGTCAACCGACAATGTAACAGCAGTATTTACTGGTTTTATTTGACTGTCAGATATGCAGTGCCGGTGTCAGAAAGAGAAAAACTTGCTTTAGGTCACACAAATATGTAACAGACTAATATAATTGAATTATTTTCACTGCCATGTATGCACTGCAGGCCACAGGGGTACTTGACCGCCCAAAAAAGGGAATTTGTCCCCCTAGAATCTAACAGATGTATTTAATGAATAGATTTTTCCTGTCAGATATTCAGCACAGGGGCAGTTCACAGAAAAAAATTGGGAATATGCCCCCCCCCCCCGGGCCCTGAAGTCACAGACGGATTACCCATATTATTTTCCCTTCTCCTGGCACATATGCAGTGCAGGTGTCCTTAAAAAATGGCTAGATGTCGCCCACTGAGCTACCAGAACAGGATTAAAGTAATGTCCCTGGCACGCATGCAGTTGCAAGTGCACTGCACTTGCAAAAATGGTCGCCGACGCCCATCTAACAAACAGACTTATTAAAGCTTATTTCTCTGTGGCACTGGGCTCACGGGTACAACAATGTAGCTTAGCACCAACAAAAATAATCGCTGTAGTTTGCAGATTTAACAATCTCCCTCACAGCAGCAGCAGCAGCATCCTATCCCTACACTAGACAGAGCTGACGTGACATGCGGCGTTACGTGACTTCAGCTTATATAGAGGCTGGGTCACATGCTGCGCTGGTCAATCACAGCCATGTCATTAGTAGGCATGGCTGTGATAGCTTCTAAATGCATACTAGTTAAACGCTTGTTGAAAGGCTGCAGGGCATTAAATCGCTAAACACCGAAATTGAACCAAAGCTTTTACGAAAATGTTCGGGTTCGGGTACCAAAAACCCTAAAGTTCGATATGAACTTTACAGTTCGGGTTCGCTCAACCCTACTCATTAGTATTCACCCCATTAGACGCATTGACATTTCCCCACTCTTTGGGGAAAAAATGCGTCTTAGGGTGGATTTACACTAGCGTTATGGTTTCCGTTACTGCTTTCTGTTATAACATGGTTATAATGGAAAATAACGGAAACCATAAAACGGAAGGACGGATCCGTTTTGCTGCACATAGACTTGCATTATGACGGAATGCAAAACGGAAGACATTAAAAAACATTACGTTTGCTTTCCGTCATAATAGAAGTCTATGGGAGAACGTAACGGATCCGCCTGGTTCCCGTTATGCAAGACGGAAAACAAAGTCCTGTCGACAGGACTTTGTTCTCCGCCTTGCATAACGAGACCCATACGGATCCGTTATGTTCTCCTATAGACTTCTATTATGAAGGAAAGCAAACGGAATGCCTCTTAAAGGTTTCTGTTTTGCATTCTGTCTTATGGATTCCGTTATTTTCCGTTATAACCATGTTATAATGGAAAGCAATAACGGAAACCATAACGCTAGTGTGAATCCACCCTAATAGGGGGGAAAATATGATACATCCAGGCCCCTCTTGAACTCTTTTAGTGAGGGAATAAAAACATCAGAAAATAAAAACAGATTAGAAAAAAAAAGAATATGTGTCACTATCTGGGTCTAATTGGTAGAAAAAAAATTACACATTCCCTTTAGAATTTGGATTGGAGGTGGACCGAACATACGGTCGTGTGCATGAGCCCTTATGCAAAAGTTTTTTTTAAAACTAAAGTATGCTTTAAGTCCTTGACAGCCAATTTAATCAAATATTTGTCCTCAAATATCATAATAAGATCTTTTCAGTATACTTAGAGATAATGAATAATGATAATGAAATTATCATATTTAAGTTTTTAAATAAAGATAATTACATTTATTGCCTGAGGAAAGAGCCTCTTTGCCCACAGGTTGCAAGCAGAAAACCAGAAAAGAAATAGGATACGCATGTAAAAATCTACAGGTCAGGAGTGACGACAGGCAGATCAGGATTGGCAGCTGAAAAAAAATCAAAGGTCAGGGACTCAGGGTGACACACTCGGCTGCACACATTGTGTAACTCAATGCACCTGTTTGGAATATGCCCACTGCCTAATTTCTCCTGCTCTCTACCAACACACAATGACTAGTTACAGAATATTAAAATAGTTGTGAAGGTGTTAAAAGCACTAGGCAGATGCGAAGGGGGAGTGCACAGTCTAAATGAGTGAAGCCACTCCCCCAAATGTATAATGCAAACAAAAGTTAGACCAGAGTAAGTAGAGCAGTAATGGAGTTTACATCTATTCATGTTTTCAATGTTTGCATGTGTCTGTGCATAAATCAGTGTGCTTCTACTTCTAGTCCTTGTTTGCTTTTGCATTGTAGCCATAGTAGTGTGTACCTGTATTTCCTTTATATATAGTTTGGAGGTGCTGGTCTAACTCTTTTTTTGCATTGTACATTTGGGGGATTTGCTTCCCCTGTAAAGAGATTATTTGTAGATTACATTATTTGTACCTGGTGCTTTTAATCAGAGTATCTCCTAGCTCTATTCTACATTGCCCTGAAATTTGTAGGCCAAAAGCCCAGGAGAGGCAAAACTGTTAGAATAGGTCCTGTCTTTAGAGGCCACCTTAACACTGGTAGACGGAATCAGCATATTCTTGATCAAAAATACGCACAAAGAGTTTCTAATTTTCATATAGTGAGTATAGCAGTAATGCAGTTTACATTTATCCATATCTTCAGTGTTTGCATGTCTTTGTACATAAGGCAGTGTGCTGCTACTTGTAGTCCTTGTTTTCTTTTAGCTAGATTATAAAATAGATAGATAGATAGATAGATATGCTCCTTTCAGTGGCGTACCCCTAATAGAGGTGGACCACAACATTACTATGAGGCCTGTGAGGATGGGGAGGGGGGGGGGCCTGGCCCAGCTGAATAGCCCCATCTCCTTTTCAACGCAATAGCGCAGTAGCAGGCTTTCTAGTCTGTAATCCAGCAGAAGCAGGAACAATGTCAACTGAAGCCTGCCCTTCCTACTGGCTTCCTGTCCGTCAGCAAATTCAGCTGGCCAATAAGCAAAGAGATGATCTGCTGCTGGCTCTGCTTATTGGCCAGCTAAATTATGGCACTGCCACCAAGGTCTTTTTGCATGGCAGGAAGATGAGTATCTCATTCCAGCTGCCAGAGACATTGCAGTGAGGTGAGGAGAGGGGCCTTAGTTCTTGTAGACAGCACCTGAGGACCTATGGAGGAAAGGTTAACAGTCACTCAGTTCTGACTATGAGTACTGCAGCCATGCCATGTGCTGCCTAAGTGAGCAACCTCATTGAGGAAGAGAAACTGGAGAGGCTGCAGGCCTGCTGCAGCAGTCATCAAGAGCATCATATTGGGTGGGAATGACTGACTGTAATATTCACAAGTGATGCACACTGTGCTACAATGTCTTAGGGAGGGGGTTGATTGTGTGCTGGGTCCTGCAATGGTGATTTCTGCATCTCAAACAATTTATTAAGACAAAAGCCAACAACAGTGGTGAGTATATCCCCACAAAAAATGTCAATGTCTCAATAACTTGTCATGTGGCCTTGAGCATCAATTACAGCTTGACAACAACTCATGCTGTTCTCAACGCGCCTTATTGTCTGCTGAGGCATGGCATCCCACTCCTCTTGAAAGGCAGCCCTCAGGTCATTGAGTTTCTGGGGTACAGAGTTACGAGCCTCTACACAGCTGATCCCATCGGTTTTTAATGGGATTCAGGACTGGAGAAAGTGCAGACCAGCCCATTTGAGGTTCCCTAAAGATGCAACCTCAATAAGCTGGCACATTGTAATCCATGAAGATATAATTTGGCCTGTCTTGTTCGTGAAGAGGCACAATGACTGGAATAATGATGTTATTCAAGTAGTATGGGCTTGTCACTGCACCATTCACAAAGTTTAGGGCAGTTCTGTATTGACTAGACACACCTGCCCCCACTGTAACACCACCACCACCAAAGGCTGGTCTGGTGACAATAGTGGCTGCTGCATAGAGCTCTCCTTGAAATCTCCAACATCGTTGGCGGCCATCATGTCTCCTCAGCAAAAATCGACTTTCATCAATGAACAGCACTGAGGCTCACTGGTCCTTCCTCCAGCGTAGACGCTCCCTGGCCAGTGCAAGACGATGACGCCTGTGCCTGGTGGTGTGGTCAGGTACCCTTGCAGGTCATTTAGCACGCCGACCACGCTGATGTAAATGGTTTCAAATGGTCTGATGTGAAACTGGGATGCCTCTCACCTCCCTTAAATTTCCAGTTCCATAGGGCATTGTTCACAATGAAGAGGTAATCAGTGTGGGATGTGGTCAAAGGATGTCCACTTCTATGCCTTTCTGTAACCCTTCCAATCTCTCTGTATGTCTGTTGCAACCTGCTGATGACACTCTGTGACAATCTAAGCTCAATGGCCACTTCCGTCTGAGACCATCCTTCTTGAAGCCTCGCAATGGTGAGGTACTGCTGATCAATTGTTAGGTGTTGTCTTGTTCTTATGATGTCAAAATGTGAACAGCATGATGTGGAGGACTGTTCAAATACCATTTCTAATTGAACCAGGAAAAGTATTGGCCAATTCATGGATCAAGCACCTGTTTTGCGATTAAGATCCTTGTTAAAGAACAGCAAGTTGTGCAAAAAGTACTGAAACGTTGAAAAGTTCACCTGTAAAGGTTAGAGTGCATTTTAGGTTCATCTGGAAATTTCACCCACAAACCAAATAAATTTTTGTGAGTACTGTATATTAGGGGAGGATTGCTTTATGGCTGTAGTAGCCTACTATTTGGGTAAGCCTCTCCCCCACAGACGTACTGTATAATTTATCTTCTGAGGGGGTCTAGTATTATCCTGAACATATTTCTAGCTCGTTCTATGGCTTTGTGGCTTGCACCTCTCCATTCATTGCTATGGGACTGACAGAAATAGGTGGGCCCAGATGATTTATTATATAGTACAAACTATTTTGTTTACCAATAACATTCTGATTAGTCAAACAATAACTGTCATTTTTATTGGCTCCTTTTTCCCACTGGAGCGCTTTCCTCTGTTTCAGTTTGCAAGAAATCCATTAATTGCTAAGAATTCTAGCTTGATAGCTTGTTTGGATAATGGGACTGGGAATATTGAATGGTGGATTATAGAGATGAGTGACATTTTCAAAATTTTATAAAAAAAATGGCTATTTCCTGGCTGCAGAGAGCCTTTCTAGTGGTGTAGAACACTGTGCCTTGCAGTAACACTCATAGGGAGTCTGCTCTGGTAGTGAAATAATACTGTGAGTCCATATGACATGCAGATGACAGGCGTCGCTCTTAGAATCAATGCACACTTATTTGGGAAGTCATGGGGCCAAAACTGGCCAAATAACTCAAGTATTAACTCAGCCTTACAGGTCGATGTTAGCGCCAAGAAGAAGTGCACTAATTTTACACCGTCGCCAGCTGATTCCACATAGATGTCTACAGAACCTGTTCTATTAAACGCTTATACAAGTAGAGCCCCCTGACAGAGTGGAGAGGGTGTCAGAAGTAAACTTGTGTCGACGTCACTGATTATTTTGCCATTTCTCTTATCCGTCAACAATAACCCCCAAAAAATGGATCCTGTCTGTTGAGCATCCCCCTTCACTCGGTCAGCATTTGGTCAGTAATTCATCAGTATTGCTAATGCCAAAAAACACAGGAGTGGATCCATAACAGAGATGACACTTGAATGGAATATTTGCATGTCTTCTGTGTTTTGTGCACACTCCTGCTTTTGGCTACCAAATCACAAGCCAATTCCGATGGGACCATACAGCCCTTATAGCTGCTACACAGACAGGATCCATTGTGCGTCTCATTTTTCCTTCCTTTGGACAGATCAGAAGAAGGGTCAAATAAATGATGATGTCAGCCAGGCCGAAAGGCAAAACAGTGGCCCAGTCATGAAGTGGGAACAGCATGAGAAGTCCACAGAGTGGTCCTATGACATAGTGGTGATGTGGAAGCAGCATGAGGAGGCCACAGAGTGGCATAATGGCAGTGTGAGGTGGCAGCAGCGTCAGGAGGCCACAGAGTGGCACAATGACAGTGTGGAGGTGGCGGTAGCATCAGGAGGCCACAGAGTGGCAAGGTAACATAGTGTGGAGGTGGCAGCAGGTGTATATTATCCAAAATTAGATAGGCATTCACCATCTGAGTTCACTAGGTACAAAAAACATTTATTAAAATATAATAAGAAAAACGATATCATACACACATATAGAAACATAGGCTCTCCTATAGTTTGGGTCTCAAATTTGAGTGGGTGAGGTGTAACAGGTTGTATAGATTTTCTCTGTGAAGAATCCAGCCATATATGGACCTATTCAAATGGTCCAAATTATGGTCCCGAATATTTTAATTATAGAGATACACTCTCGCAACCACTCATCTCGATGTAAAATATCAAATATCAGATAAAAATCAACAAATATCTAGTACAACATATAACATCACAGAGATTTCCCTTTAAAATACTGTTGAGAATGTCCACTCTTTGAATAAATATTATCCACTTGTTTATGTGGTTGCTATTTGTTGCACATAATTTGGATTGCGCTGTATTACATAGTATTGCGATGTATGGCTGCTGTCTTGGCTGCTACACTTGATTAAAACTGCGCTATAATTTGCTGTATTACAGTCTATTTAATCATTTTGCTTCCCATCTGTAAATCGAAAAATTGTAAGGCAATATCCCGATGTTGGATGTAAGTATGTGTCCAATATCGGTAATGACGTCTTTAATATCCAATGTCTTAATTGTCTCAATATTATAGACTCATATTATACTACTGTTCATTGATACACAGATATAGAGGAAATAGTATATTGCCACTTGGTGTTTACAAGGCTTGTTGGTATCTGCAGAATTACTCACTGTTTAATGGATTGGAGCGGAGATAGGTGCCTGCTGTGGCATCCCATCCCCTTTTCAGTCTTACCTCCATATGTCTCCTCCAGTGGTATGTATTGCGGTGCTGCGTTCACTCCTCGTTTTTGTATAAGTGTTAAAGGCGGCCCACGTGTTGAGACCGCCATATGTCAGCGTCCCCTCAGCTGAATCTGAATCCTCCGGTCTTTGTCAATTTTAAATGCCGGAAAATAGAAACATGGAGCACTGCCTTTCAATGAACAAATAACAGTGGGTACTTGGGCATCGATTCGGTCATACCAGATGCATTTCGGAGTATTAAACTTACTCCTTCCTCAGTGGCTAAATTTAGCATGAGGAGACCACAGAGTGTAAAGGTGACATAGTGTGGAGGTAGCAGCAGCAGCATCAGGAGGCCACAGAGTGGCAAGGTGACATAGTGTGGAGGTGGGTGGCAATACCAGTACCCGCTGAAGATGGTGGGTGAAAGAAGGAGCATTTGGCATCAGATGTGTGGCATCAGGCGGGTGGCAGTATCAGAATAGTAGCTAAGTCAGGTAGCCAGAAGAAACTGGTCTCTTTTGTCAAAGTGTCGGTGTGGCAGTGTGGATGATCTAGTCTGATGCATGAGACATTGTTGGGTGGAAATCCTGGCTGATCCACGATCCATCCGAGTTCTTTTTCGGGTAACTATGGCTCCACTGCACTAAGCACCTGCTCTGATACCATTGAGTGAGAACATTGAGTGTTTTTTCGGGGCAAGGGTTGATGAGCGATGGATTAGTAGGGTTGTATCCTCTGACTGGTGGATTGAAACATGTGATCGTTTCATGAATGGGAGGCAGGGACTGATAGTAACAAGCCGTGAATGGCTTGTTAAAGATAGATGAAATTAAAACTGTGTAACCCTGTAGCTATTTATTATGGATTTTATGCAATGGATTATTGGAAGCAGGGATTGTAATAGTTAGGAATGGTTCTTTTAGTGTTTTGAATTTAAGTCTTATATTTTGATATGTCTGTGGAATGGAAGATGGGGGAGGGTGTGGATTTAAATAGACATGAGTTGCCACTGGCTGACATCGGGGTTACACAGGGGAGTACTCCTGTCCGCTTGGATCATCAAGAAATCGTTTATGGCCTTTCTCTGTTCGTATAGTCGGTCCATCATATGGAGGGTGAAATTCCAGTGGGCGGAAATATCAGTCTATATTGGGGATGCCGTTCTGCCTCTGCAGCTCAAGGAGGGTGTGCTTTACGGTGTACGAGTTGCTAAAGTGCATGCAAAGTTTCCTGGCCATTTTTAGGGTGTCTTTCAGGTGGGTGGAAGACTTCAGGAACCGCCATGCAGGGCGCATCCCTCCTTGATGCAGTGCCGACACCATGTTCTTCCCGTTGTCGGTCACTATGGTTGGGATTTTAAGTAGTCACAGAGCAGTTCCTCGTCTGTGTGACTCTGTTCGCCCAGGCAAACCAGGTGCAGAACAGCGTGAGAGGGATGAAAGTCTACAATCACTCATCAATTTCACCCAAAAATTGTGTTTGAAATAAAAAAATGTCACCAACGAAAGGATAATGGAATTCAGTTCATACAGAAGAAAGTCTACAATCACCCATCAATTTTCCCAAAAAAATCCTGTTTCACATAAAAAATTTCACCACTACATAATTTGGTCCATACAGCAAAAGGTGTACAATCACCCATCAATTTTCCTGAAAAAAACATGTTTGAAATAAAATGGCTTGCATACACTACATGTCTCCAACATAATTCTTGGATCTCCACATGAAAATAATGTATTTACTGTAGTTGGAGACATTGACTTCACAAGTGATGCACAGCAGCAGAGTTTAGCCACCTCCATTTGCTTCTCGCTGTTTACAGCTCCTTAATTAAAATTGGGGTAACCACTTTCAGCTTCCTCTGATGTGTATGCATACGGAGTTCTTTTGTTATGGCTTTGTACAGGGAGCAAGAATGTTACGCACAATTCTGATGGAACTCCTGATCTTAAGAAACTGGATTTGGAGTCCAAAGCAGAGGCTCTCCTGTCATGTCTTGTTTGCTGTGGAGATCGAATGCAGACGGAGCAGATAAAAACACATGAATATTTTCAACTTACTGAAGCTGCTTGATTTAATTGTGAATAAATGGTAAACGCAAAGTCTGCTGGTGTGTTGTCATCAGTGTCTTCATTATGTTTATTACAGGACCCACGACGACGTAATTCGGTCTATATAGCAAAAAGAGGTGTACAATCGCCCATCAATTTTCCTGAAAAAATTGTGTTTGAAATAAAAACATTTCACCAATGAAAGGATAACGGAATTTGGTTCATAGAGAAGAAAGTCTATAATCAGCCATCAATTTTCCCAAAAAAAGCCTGTTTCACATAAAATATTTCACCACTATGTAATTCAGTCCATACCGCAAAAAAGGCTTTTCCACATATAACTGCACCGCTGAACAGCGAATATCTTTTTCTTTTGCCACTAATACACGGCAAAAGGGACTTTACCACATATAACTGCACAGCTGAACGGCAAATAGGCCCATATTTTTTTCTACTTTCACACTACACAAGGCTTTTCAACATATAAGTGCAACGCTGAACGAATATATTTTTCTTTTGCCACTAATACACGGCAAACAGGGCTTTAGAATATATCACTGCACTGCTGAATGGCAATTAGACCCTATTTTTTTTCCACTTTTCCACTACACAAAAGGCTTTTCAACATATAAGTGCAACGCTGAACGGCGAATATATTTTCATTTCGCCACTAATACCCGGCAAACAGGGCTTTAGAATATATCACTGCACCGCTGAACGGCAATTAGGCCCTAATTTTTTTCCACTTTTTCACTACACAAAAGGCTTTTCAACATATAAGTGCAACACTGAACGGTGAATATATTTTTATTTTGCCACTAATACATGGCAAACAGGGCTTTACAACATATAACTGCACCACACAAGGGCAAATAAGACGTACTGTAGAAATATTTCCTCGTAATAAACCCTGTTAATGACTGTATCAAACAGCACTTGCACTGTTTGCTGGAATGACAGAGCTGTTTAATGGCATTTTGGATTCCTAGTCAGATCACCAAGGTGTAATAGGATTGTTTCTATTACCCAGTCTGTAATCTCCCCTACTGAACCCTATTCTACATTAATGCTGTGGAACGATTCCTCCCTATCCTTTCCCTGCACTTATAAATAGTTTTTTCACCACAATTAAGTCTTTTCTATCACTGTCCCTAGCTCCTGCAGACGTCTCTCCCTGCACTAATTACACTGGTAAATGGCAGAATCTAAGATGGCTGACACTTTTTATAGGGCTGTGACATCACAGGGCTGGATGGCTGCTGATTGGCTGCATACATGGCATTATGGGTGATCCTGCCTTCCCAGAGTTCCTTTCTCCATGTCCTCACATGTGCAGCAGCCATTTTAGGAAAAAATGCGATTCGTTACCACCAAGCGTGAGAAAATTCGGATTCGGTGCGAATCAAATAATTCCTGAAATTCGGATCGAATTCCACTTCGTCAACTTTGATAATCTCTAGTGGATTACATTATATTAGCTGTCAGGTTTCTGCCATGTTTTTATGCTAGTGAGATCTGGAGTGTGTTGCATTCCTATGTGACATGTCAAATTCATGTCCAAAATGAGATATGCTCTGAAAAAAAAACCTTCATAATGTTTACCATTTTCAAACAGAATATAGAAGTAGAGGGTCTGCTGAGGCGGTTTCTCCACACACACCACACTTACAGTTACCTAGCAACTCAGGCAGCCAGAGTCATGCTGAGAAGTATCATACAGCAAGAAATGAATGAAAAAATGTGTATCAGGACATATAACAAAAAAAAAATATTCTAGCACCTTAAAGTGGAAAAGCTTTAGAATTAAATCTAAAATTACAATGATTTACTTGCAACACATTTGCACAGATAAATTACTACTATATTATTAAGGAGAGGTAAACAAGAGGTACACAACAGGCCCCATAGTTTATAGTAAATTAAACATAGGGGGAGTCAGTTTCACAGTAGTCTGTATTGCTGTAATCTGTGCAAAAATTAACAAATGTTACAGGTTTGATACATGTTGGTGCATCTAGTAAACAAATCTCAGACAACCCCTAATATATATAGCAATGCATAAATACAATACCTGCTGCTGATTCTGGGTCAGTAATATGTATGTCGATTCTTTGCCCCGTTCCCCTGCTGTGCACCCACAAAACACCACAGAGTGAGTTAAAGGGGTTGTCCCCTTTCCTAATAATGATGGATAGGTCATTAATATCAGATTGGTGGGGGGACAACTGCCAGCACCTCTGCCTGACAGCTGTTTGAAGAGAACTCAGCACTCACATGAATAGGAAGGAGCCGTCCCATAGAAGATACACCTGCTTGCCGATGCAATGTCGACGGCGAGCAGGTAAACGATGAAGAGAAGGCAATTCTCGTACTAGCGCTGTGTTCTCTTCTAATCGCGGGGGTGTCGGCAGTCGCCCTTTCCTTCCCCCATCGATCTTATATTGATGACCTATCCTAAGGATAGGTCATCAATATTACAAAAGCAGACAACCCCTTTAAGAGGACTCCTGATTGTGCAAATATAATGGAGTAGGAGTCCTGTGAATGCATTTTAACAGTCGTTTTGTGGGAGCATAGCAGTGGAATTCATGCTTACCAACATATAAAAAAGAAAAATCGGAACCTTTAAAGTGCTGCCTCTTAGACCACATAGAAACATGCTCAAACACTGGCCTTAGCTTTGTCTACCAGCCCTATGTTATAAGGACTTCCCTGGATCTGGCTGCACAGGCCTGTTATGGACTGGGACTCAGGAGAGATATTGAGTTGGGGATCTGTATGTCACCTCCATTACCTGACACCTGTACAGCCTCTTTGCATTCCTTATGTTCTTCAAAATCTGTATGGGTTCCTCCTGTTATGCCACCTTTATCAATGTTTTTGATAAGAAGGAGGCTGAGACTTCCCTGCTCATAGGCATCATGACTGTTCTATAGATCTCCTGCCGGGGATATTTCTTCAACGGGGCTGAATCCATTGTCCTTGCCTTATACTCTGGCTATGTCAGAATACATCAAGGAGAACCCGGAAGGAGGTTTTATTCAAAAAACAGAACAAAGGTAGGGTTGAGCGAACCCGAACTGCAAAGTTCGGATACCCGGAAAATAATAGCATTATTGGAAAATAATAGCATTATTAAGATAGAATACTACTGCAGAAAAATGGCCATTGAGGGATTAAAAATAATAAAAAAAACTCACCTCATCCACTTGATTGCTCAGCCAGTATCCTCTTCTTTCTTCAAGACCTGCAAAATGACCTGCGATGACATCACCGCGCTCACCACGTCCCAAACCCAAACTTTGACCTGAAATTTGGCCTAACAGGAGAACCCGAACTTTACCGGGTTTGCTCATCCCTAAATGAAGGCTCTCTTTTGCCCTCCATTGACTACCTAGGTCTAAACAACGTAACTATTAAAATAAATTCCCCTTGCTACTAATTTCTGAGCTGCTTGACAGAATTCATTGAGCCAAGATCTTTACTAAACTGGACCTCCAGGGGGCATACGATCTAATCTGGATTCCTGAGGGGGGCAAATGGAAAATTCATTTAACACCTGAGATGGAAAATATGAATGCCATTTGGCCTCTGCAATGCTCCAGCTTTTCTTCAGGAACTGGTAAATTACATCTTCTGGGATTTTCTTTGTGTTTATGTAGTGGTTTATCTGAATGACATCCTAGTTTGCTTTCCTGAGTTAGCAACACAACATCACAAACATGTACACATTGTCCTCCAGTGTTTACCTGAAAACCACCTATATGCCAAAACTAAAAAGTGCATATTTGAAAGAAACATGCTTACCCTTCCAGGGATACATTTCCACCAAAGGTATCTCTATGGATCCTGAGAAGCTGACAGGGTTCTTGCACTGGCCCAAAACCACTGGTCTATGAGCCATACAGAGTTTTGGGGATTTGTTAACTACTACAGACAATTTGTTTCACATTTTTCAACTCAGACACCACCTATTTCTACTTTTACTCATAAAGGAGACAATCCTACAGTATGGTCCTCTGACGATGAATCCACCTTCAACTCCCCTAAGCAGGCTTTCTCTTCAGCCTCCATTGTCTGTCGCTCACAAAGTCTGGTTGGTGACATAGTGGTATAACTATTGTTATGTAATAGTCATTGGTGGTCCACTGGGATATGGAGTGATTGGTGTAAGTGTCTTAGTAAAATCATGCATTTGCAGAGTGCCTTTGAAGAGCTGGACTGAAGGATGGGAGTGTTAGTGGCCCCAAATAGAGGATGTGTCACAGTGGTCTCCCCTAGGCCATAGTTCTAGTGCTAGTGCAGCGAAAAGGAGTGCCACCATTTCTTCCCTCAGGGCACTCCCTGTAGTTAGGGCTCCTGCCTAATGTCCACTGCAGGATACAGCTTTTAGAGACACCTGTGGCCAGGACATAGTTAAGTGTGATGGGTGTCTTAACTGTAGTTACTCACAAGTTACTCACAAGTCTGTGATCACAGGTTATCTTGCTGACTCTTATGTTTGGCCATGCAGATCCCAAGTTATCTTTCTTTCTCTCTTGCTTTTTCTGTAGCAGAATCTGTAACTCACAGAGATCTGTTAGTCTCTGGATCCTGAGGCCTAAAAAGAAAGAGCACATAGACTTACTTTCGCTCTTTTTACTCACTAGACTAGAACTCCCCCTCTGCTCAGGAAGTTGCACTAGCCCACCCTTGCTAAAATAAGAAGATCAAGGTGGTTAACCTTTTCACTGCCATCCATTGCATGTCATGGTGGGTGCACATTACATGACATAGCATTATAAACAAAACATTTGCAGATACACCCTCCCCCCTGTACTAGGGTACTGCACATTACACTAGGAATGCATGATTTTGCTAATATATTATGGCTAAGATGTAGAACCTGACATTCACTGGTGGGAAAAGCAGCTGTAGGAAGAGGAGAACATACTTCATGATCCTCCCAGCGGCTGCAGTCCACCGCTCTCAGTAAAGCTGCTGGCACCTCCACTTCCGAGTGGACTGACAAAGTTGGCACTTGTGCACTATATCTGCTTCAATTGGCAGATCAGATTCAGACTGCGCATACACCAACTATGTCATTTGACCCGGAACTGGAGGTGCTGGTGGCTTCAGTGACAGCAGAGAAGAACAGCTGCTAGTAGGATCGTGAGGTGAGTATGCTCTTCTCCCCTTACAGCCCTCTCTCCTTTGTACCGATGTTTCGCCGCTACCAATGACTGCCGGGACCAGGGCCGGCTCCAGGTTCATGTGAGTCCTTGGGCGATAAAGTCCCAGTGGGCCCCCTTGTGGCATTTTGCACAGTGCTTACAGCAATGAAACTGCGTGTATTATAGATTAAATACCTTACACAGAGCATGCTACAGAGCGGATATATGTGAATCAGTCCTTATGTGCCTACCTTTATTTTCTACCCAGTGTTTTAGTCCCTCAGGTCTACTCACAAAAATGTGCCCCCTCACAGTACATATGCCAAGATATGCCCCCTTCATAGTAGATATGCCAAGATATGTGCCCCCTCACAGTAGATATGCCAAGATATGTGCCCCCTCACAGTAGATATGCCAAGATATGTGCCCCCTCACAGTAGATATGCCAAGATATGTGCCCCCTCACAGTAGATATGCCAAGATATGTGCTCCCTCACAGTTGATATGCCAACATATGTGCCCCGCACAGTAGATATGCCAAGATATGTGCTCCCTCACAGTTGATATGCCAAGATATTTGCCCCCTCACCTCAATCACCTGGCTCCTCCCATGATCTGTGCTCCCCATGAGCAGCAGCAGGATACTGTGACACATGGTGCTGCTGTGTAGGAAGAGCAGCGGCTGATTCCCAGCCTTCCCCGCTCCTCCTCCTACACAGATCAGCAGGACGATATGTGAGGACACCGTGCTGCTGCTGCTGTGGAGCGCTGGTGGCTCAATGGTGGAGCGGGAAGCAAATAGTACCCTGCTTCAGTGGCATGCCTATGGTGTCACCCGGGTGGGTCCTTTCTCTGGCACCCCTCCCCCAAATACTTAAAAAAAATTGTACCCCCTCACAGTAGTATTGCACTCATTGTACAACCTTCATAGTAGTTTTGTGCAGAAGTGTACCCCCTCACAGTAGTTATGCCCTCTCAGTGCCCCTTTCTCAGTTTTAATTCCCTATCTGTGCCGCTTTCACAGTAATAATCCCCATTGTGCCCCATTCACAGGAATAATCCCCATTGTGCCCCTTCATAGCAATAATCCCTATTGTGCCCTCTTCATAGTAGAAATCCCCATTGTGCTCCCTTCACAGTAATAATGCCATCTGTGCCCCCTTCACAGTAATAATGTTCACTGTGCCCCCTTCATTGTTGTAATGCCCTCTGGCTCTGTGCCTCCTCCATATTTGAAATACCCATTGTGCCCCCTTCACATTAGTAATACCCTCTGTGCCCCCTCCAGGGTAGTAATGCCCTCTGTGCCCCCTTTATGGTAGTAATGCCCTCTGTGCCCCCTCCATAGTAGAAATGACCTCTGTGCCCCCTTCATAGTAATAAAGACCTCTGTGCCCCCTCCGTAGTAATAAAGTCCTCTTTGCCGCCTCCATTGTAATAAAGTCCTCTGTGCCCACTCCATGGTAATAAAGACCTCTGTGCCCCCTCCATAATAATAAAGTCCTCTGTGCCCCCTCCATAGTAATAAAGCCTTCTGTGCCCCCTCTTTATTAAAAAAAAAAAAACACAGAAACTGCTCATTTTGTCCCGTTCCTGAAGCTCACAGTCCTCTCTTCCCTGCAGACACAGATTGTTCTGCAGCAGATTACTGGGCTGCAGGTTCACCCACACAGGTCGGCAGCACGATCCGTGCCTGCAGGCTGAATGGTGGAGCAGGGAGAAGTCTTCCTGCTTCACCATTCAGAGCGCTGCCGGCATGAAGGAGGGGAAGACTGCGGGGAGCTGAGCGGTGAGTAACAGGACCCAGCTCCTTGCGCTCCAGCAATAAGCGCTACCATCTGTATTGATAGAAGCGCTCATTGCTTCTGGCAGCTGTGCTGTGGGCTCCCGCAGGAGCCGTGGGCCTCGACATTTGCCCGGGTATGCTTGGTGCTGACGCCGGCCTTGGCCGGGACCCTCGTATTTGCTACAGAACATTTGCAAAACCATGCAGTTCCAGTAGAATGTATGATCTTACTAACACACTGACACCAATGACTTGGTATTCTGCTGGACCACCAATGACTATAACATTACAATAGTCCCATCACAATGACATCAACCCAAGTGCTGATTCTGTCAACCGCAGCGCAGGTGCTAGAAGACAAGGATAGATGCGATATCTAGCCCTGTCAATTAAAGGGGAGAGGGTAGAGACCAGAGCACAGGGGTATTGTGCTAGCGCTACTGCAAGCCCTTTGATGCTCCAACTAGTTAATTTACATAAATAAATATATTTTTTATATATTTCTGTGACTATTCAGCCTAGAGAGAAAATAAATATAGTGTTTTACTCAGCATGATCAGCCATACCTGGTTGAATAGAGTTGATCATGCTGACAGATGTTCTTTAACCACTACAGGACTGGCGGGCGGTCCTGTAGTTCTGGGTTGACACGTCGGCGCGTCAACTCGCGAGACGCGAGACTTCCTGTGAATGTGCGCGCGTTCAGAGTGCCGCGCGTCTCAGGAGTTTTACTATAGCCTGCCAGCGATGATCAATCGCTGGCAGGCTGTAGATGCGAAATAAATCGCATCAAACAGGTATATCAGACGCTGTTTTGTTAACAGCGTCTGATATACCTGCTACCTGGCCCTCTGGTGGTCCCATTTGCTGGGATCGACCACCAGAGGACCAGGTAGCTATGTAAAGTTGCACCAAACACTACACTAACCCACCCCCCCTCACTTATTAACCCCTTGTTAACCCCTTGATCACCACATCTAGATTCCCTGATCACCCCCCTGTCACTGATCACCCCCCTGTCATAGATCACACCCCTTGTAAAAATTTTGGCACAAGTTAGCGGAAATTAATATATATTTTTTTTTTTACAAAGTCTCATATTCCACTAGCTTGTGACAACATTTTTTTTTTTACATGAACTCACCATACCCCTCACGGAATACCTTGGGGTATCTTCTTTCCAAAATGGGGTCACATGTGGGGTATTTATACTGTCCTGGCATTTTAGGGGCCCCTAAAGCGTGAGAAGAAGTCTGGAATCCAAATGTGTAAAAATGCCCTGTGAAATCCTAAAGGTACTCATTGGAATTAGGGCCCCTTTGCGCATCTTGGCTGCAAAAAAGTGTCACTCATGTGGTATCGCCGTACTCTGGAGAAGTAGGGCAATGTGTTTTTTATATGGGTGTATTTTTATATATACCCATACTTTGTGTGAGAAATATCTCTGTAAACGACAACTTTTAAAAAAATTTTATACAAAGTTGACAATTTACAGAGATATTTCTCTCACCCAACATGGGTATATGTAAAAATACACCCCAAAACACATTTCCCTACTTCTCCTGAGTACGGCGATACCACATGAGTGACACTTTTTTGCAGCCTGGGTGCGCAAAGGGGCCCAAATTCCAACAAGTACCTTTAGGTTTTACATGGCTGCTCACAATTTAGCCCCGCCCAAAATGCCAGAACAGTAAACACACCCCACAAATGACCCCATTTCGGAAATTAGACACCCCAAGGTATTCACTGAGGGGCATAGTGAGTCAGTCTGAGATTTTATTTTTTTTGCTAGAAGTTAGCAGAAATGGAAACTTTATATTTTTTTTTTCCTCAGAAAGTGTCATTTTCCGCTAACTTGTTAAAAAAAATTAAATTATACATGAACTCACCATGCCCCTCCGCGAATACTTTGGGGTGTCTTCTTTCTAAAATGGTGTCATTTGGGGGGTATTTATACTATCCTGACATTCTAGCACCTGAAGAAACATGATTCGGAAATGCGGAAATTCACTTTTTTGCACCATAGTTTGTAAACGCTATAACTTTTACCCAACCCAATAAATATACACTTATTGGACTTTTTTTTTATCAAAGACATGTAGAACAATAAATTTAGAGAATAATTTATATAGAAATGTAGTTTTTTTTAAAGAATTTTACAACAGAAGGTGAAAAATGACATTTTTTTTTGCAAAAATGTCGTTAAATATTTATTAATAGCAAAAAAAGTAAAAATGTCAGCAACAATGAAATACCACCAAATGAAAGCTCTATTAGTGAGAAGAAAAGGTGGTAAAATTCATTTGGGTGGTAAGTTGCATGACGGAGCAATAAACGGTGAAAGTAGTGTAGTGCAGAATTATAAAAAAGTGGCCTGGTCATTAAGGGTGTTTAAGCTAGGGGGGCTGAGGTGGTTAACAATTATTTTTGTATGTTAGCAGAGAGACATAACTTTCTAAGAAAATCTCAAAGAAAATGATGTCACCAGCTCTCACCTTGTCCCTTTGGTATGTTGTAAAGATTAATATTTAATCAGAGGATATGGCATGGAAAAATGATAGCAGAGCCGTTCTGCATATTGTAATTGATGTCTATCCACTATTCACAAGAAGATATGATAGAAAAAAAATATGCATACTTTATGGAGCGTTCTGAGAACCCACATAAAGAACCATATGTAACCTGCAGCTGATGATACTGCCATTAAACTATAACTCTCCACTTCTTTTGCCTAGTGATAGTCATATTTAATATTACAAAGTGAAATTTTTTTTTTGCATTGCCGCTTCCCAAGACCCATAGCTTTTTTATTTTTCTCTCTATGGAGTTCCGTGAGGGCTTGATTTTTGCAACTTGTATTTTTCATTGACATCATTTTGGAGTAAATGGCGCTTTTTAATTACTTGTTATTACGATTTTTCGGTGGCAACTAAGAATAAATTATAATTATCAATTCTGGCTTTTTCTCAAAATTTATTTTTTACAGTGTTCACCGTAGGTGATAATTTACATTATATTTATGTAGTCCTGGTCGTTACGGACGCGGCAATACAAATACAAACATAGGGGGAGATTTTTTTTGCTATTTTTTTCATTGAAAAGCGTATTTTCAATAGAAAAAAGCGTAATTTTTTATTATGGCATTTTTTTTAAATTGAATAAGTGTGTTTTAAAAAAAAAATTACCACTTACCACTATCCCTATAGTGCTTTGCATTTTAATATCAGTGCTGCTAGAAATTAATCAACACTGGTCTAGGGCCTACATCAGACTCCAGCCAGCCTTCACACACATCAACACCCCGAGATCGCATTTACGGGGTGCCGATGGGAGACAGAGGGAGTCCACTCCCTCGGTCAGCACTTTAAATGCGGCGGGCACCATTGCCCGCAGCATTTAAAGTGTTAAACAGCCCGGATCAACTCTTCTGCTGGTCTGGGCTGTTAGAGCAGGGCCGTGGCTCTCATGTGAGAACCGAGTACCTGCTCCCCGGAGCACGGGGGACCCGTGCAGCGCTTAGGCTGGGCCACCGTAAAGAAGCAGCGACCCAGGCTAAGGCCCCCTAGTGACCACCATAAAAAGGCGTATGGGTGGTCACTAAGGGGTTATGCCACTAATAACACATTTATTCCCTACCCAGGTGAGTGTTTGATCATTGCGGTTTCAACCACTGGGACCCTCAGTGATTACAAGAACAGGGGTCTGCATGCAATGGCAGATTATAATAGGGGCATTTGGGTCAGCAGCCTTGGGCCCAACGTCTTGGTGGGGATGCAATGGCTCACCAAACGCCCACATTGAGCACTATATATTCAGCAGTGCTAAGCGCTGCAAATGCCCCCCAAACTGCACAGCCACACAGCTTCAATTCCAGGCTATTGCAGGCACGCACTCCCCTGCCGTCCACACCTTCTCAAGACGGCATGCCAGCTTTGAGCAGCAGACAGCAGGTATCATGACTCACATTATCTGTACCTGGAGAATTATCACTGTGTTTTGTGGGGTGTTACATAGGACTGCAGATGACAGCTGCTACATTATCTGTACTCAGACTCACGTTCAGTCCTATGTAAGGCTAAGGCAGCGATGCTAATCATTGAGTCACCTAGCTACTATCTAGTAACACAGCGCTGTGCTTGGTAAGCTTTGAGGATACTACAACCTCTTCAAACAGCTGACTGGCTGGGTGCCAGGTGTCAGACCCCCATTGATCACATACTGATATATATCCTGAAGATAGGTCATCAGTTTTAAACACTTGGACAACCCCTTTAAATTGTTAATGACTTTTAATTCTATTTTTGGAGGTAAAGTAACAAAACAAAAAAAGCTATTCTGTTTCTGTTTACTTATTTTTTAAATATTTTAAAACATTTTATTTTACATTTTGTTTAACTCTTTTCAGCAGGATCCAATGGCACGCTCTGTTAGGACAGACAAAGATAGGCGAGCACAGCACTGCACCACCTTCAGCAGTCACATAGACTTTTAATGGAGCGGCAGTGCACATGCTGCACTGCCACCCCATTCAAACAAAGGACACAGGATCACCATTCTCTAGATGGCTCGCTCTCCCAGCAGTGAAACTTCCCCTGATCAGAATATTATTACTTACCCTGTGACAATGTGGAACTTCACAATCTGTTGCTAAGAAGACCCTGACACAATTTTGAATACTGTGTGTCAAGTGGCAGCTCCAGTCCACCAGAATACTTTGAACTGCATGCAACCCAATAATTTGTTTGGGATTTTAGCTGTCACTTTGAGAGGTCCATCCCTTCATTTTTTACTGCAATTTTAAGGAGTTTTCTTAATGATATTTCACTGTGTATTTAGATCCTTTCTTTTAGCCCATCAAGTCTATACTCAGGGCCGGTGCAAGAATTTTTGCCGCCCTAGGCAAGATAAAAATTGCTGCCCCCCATCAGATGATCTGCCCTTACAGTACTGTAGCGGCGGCACGAAGCGCACGGCGTCATAGCAACCAATGACGCTGTGCACAGTGTATGCTACATGTGTATAACAAACATATTTCACATGAAAACTTACAGTTACTTGGCTTGGCCCTTGGGGATCTCGGACACCACTTCACACTTTGGCCGGGGGATCGGTGTAGAGGTATACTGTATATTGTGGGGCTCGGCGGAGCTGATGATGTGTTTTACCCTAATGAGAAAGATTTCGGAATAAGGATTTGGAGAAGGATTAGAGGGATAGCAGAGCAGGGAGAGGCTGGTGCTGCTACTGGGGGGGGGGGGGTCATAACATGGGGAGTAATAAAGCCCACCATAATACCCCATAATACCCCCCTGCAGTAGTAATCATTCTTCTTATAATATACAGTGCAAAAAATACCCCCTTGTAATGCCCCAGCTGAGCTAATGTCCCCATAATGTACCAGTATGAAATACCCCTATATAATGCCCCTAGTAAATGCCCCCATAGTGCGCCTCTACCGCCTTCCTCCTAGTGCCCCCATAATCTAATACACTGCTTCATTTGCAGAGCACATCCCCCCCCCCCTACCCATACCACATTTCTCCCCTTCCATGGCAGGACTGTTGATGAGGGTATATAGGGTATATCCCAATTCTCCCCCTCCATGACATGGCAGCACAGCTCTGTATTATTATTAATATAAAGGCCCTCTCTGTACTATTATTATAATAACGGCCCCCTCTGTATAAATAATAATACTAATACAGTGGGGGCTATTAACATAAGAATAGTACAGAGGGGGCCATTATAATAATAATAATAGTACAGAGGCAGCCTTATAACAATAATAATAGCCCCCCTTAAGTGCCAGTAGTCCCCCCTTATGTGCCAGTAGCCCCCCCCCTTATGTGCCAGCAGTCTCTCCTTATGTGCCAGTAGCCCCCCTTATGTGCCAGCAGTAGCCCCCTTATGTGCCAGCAGTAGCCCCCTTATGTGCCAGCAGTAGCCCCCTTATGTGTCAGCAGTAGCCCCCTCATGTGCCAGCAGTAGCCCCCTTATGTGCCAGCAGTAGCCCTCTTAAGTGCCAGTAGCCCCCCTTAAGTGCCAGCAGTAGCCCCCTTATGTGCCAGCAGTAGCCCCCTTATGTGCCAGCAGTAGCCCCCTTATGTGTCAGCAGTAGCCCCCTTATGTGTCAGCAGTAGCCCCCTTATGTGCCAGCAGTAGCCCTCTTAAGTGCCAGTAGCCCCCTTATGTGCCAGTAGCCCCCCTTAAGTGCCAGCAGTCTCCCCTTATGTGCCAGTAGCCCCCCTTATGTGCCAGCAGTAGCCCCTTATGTGCCAGCAGTAGCCCCCTTATGTGCCAGCAGTAGCCCCCTTATGTGTCAGCAGTAGCCCCCTTATGTGTCAGCAGTAGCCCCCTTATGTGCCAGTAGCCCCCCTTAAGTGCCAGTAGTCCCCCTTATGTGCCAGTAGCCCCCCTTATGTGCCAGTAGTCTCTCCTTAAGTGCCAGTAGTCTCCCCTTAAGTGCCAGTAGTCTCCCCTTAAGTGCCAGTAGCCCCCTTATGTGCCAGTAGTCGCCTTATGTGCCAGTAGCCCCCTTATGTGCCAGTAGCCCTCTCACTTATGTGCCAGCAGCCCCCTTATGTGCCAGAAGCCCCCTTATTTGCCAGTAGCCCCCCTTATGTGCCAGTAGCCCCACTTATGTGCCAGTAGCCCTCTCACTTATGTGCCAGCAGCCCCCTTATGTGCCAGTAGCCCCCTTATGTGCCAGTATCCCCCTTACTTATGTGCCAGTAGCCCCCTTACTTATGTGCCAGTAGCCCCCTTACTTAAGTGTCAGTAGTCTCCCCTTAAGTGCCAGTAGTCTCCTCCTAAGTGCCAGTAGCCCCCCCCTTATGTGCCAGTAGTCCCCTTATGTGCCAGTAGCCCCCTTATGTGTCAGTAGCCCCCCTTTTGTGCCAGTTACCCCCCTTATGTGCCAGTAGCCCTCTCACTTATGTGCCAGCAGCCCCCTTATGTGCCAGTAGTCCCCTTATGTGCCAGTAGCCCCCTTACTTATGTGCCAGTAGCCCCCTTACTTATGTGCCAGTAGCCCCCTTACTTATGTGCCAGTAGCTCCCTTATGTGCCAGTAGCCCCCTTACTTATGTGCCAGTAGCCCCCTTACTTATGTGCCAGTTTGTTTTGTAAAAAAAAAAAAAAAAACACAACAAAAACACATACTTACCTCCATGGCAGCGATGCGATGCAGGCCTCTTCCGGCCTGTGTCCCCTGCTGTACGGCTCAGTCATCATGCCTCCTGAACCGGCCTCTGATAGGCTGCCAGCACAAGGCCGGCAGCCTATCAGATGAACAGGGGACGGGACATGCCTCCGACCCTCCTCCTGCACGCTCCGCTGCCGCTACTCTACTAATGTCCATTGCCCGCGTCGCAATTTAGCGCCTGAGGGCGGGGCGACCGCACCGGGTGTCACCCGGTATGGTCCGCACCCCCCTTAGGCGGTGCAGGATGAGAGCGGGGCGCCGCGCCGGCCGCCACATTCCTTTACAAGTTTTTTTTTTTTTTTTATAGCAGGGTTCCGGCGCCCCCTGCTAAATTGCACCCTAGGCGGTTGCCTATGTCGCCTTACAGGTGGCGCCGGCCCTGTCTATACTGCAGGTAAACCTCAGCTTCCCTAACAGCCACTTGACTTCCCTTCCAAAAAGACATAGGGGCTCTGACAATATTTTGCCCAGTGTTTTTCCAAAGATCTTGATCTTGCCCACAGAAACAACATGATGCACTGGCATTTATGTGCTAAATGGTCAGCCTTTCATTTGAATGGGTATAGTACAATACTTTATTTCCTCTGCTCAGGCCACAGCAGAGGAAATTAATGGTCAGTTGGGATTTCTCTGTCCACCTCACTGAGGTGTTCACAATCACTCAGTTTAAATCAACTGCCACCAGCCATATCTTCTGTTACAAGCTGTGGCAGTTTCATGGAAAGAGCTGCAGCAGAAAGGGTACGCCCCCTGAGAAAGGACAAACTCCCTGAGCTACCAGACTGAAATAAATCTAGCAGAAGAATTGGAGCAATGAATAGGGTAATCTCTGGATCTATGTGAGGTATAGGTCTGGTTCTAGCTTTGTTTCAAAGAAATTGTCATGTACATACTATATAATGTCTGATTTTCATTTTTTTATCAGTCATGTGGTGAAGTGCACGATAGAGATGTTTATTTGGGTGAGGTAACAGAAATCCAGAGATGTTTTTGCTTCAGTAAGGCATAGCTCGCAGGAGATTGTTTGTTTAAGTCAGGGTTGACCAACCTGTGGCCTTTCAGTTGTTGCAAAACTACAACTCCCAGCATGCTCAGACTGCCTACAGCTATTAGCCTATAACAGGGCATGGTGGGAGTTATAGTTTTACAACAGCTGGATGACCCAAGGTTGGGCATCACTGGTTTAAGTTATTTGGGCTGGATTTCTTTGGACTGGGAGACAGGTTGGTAGTGGGAGTCTCTTAATCCACACCCCTAGCCCACTACAAGTACTCCCCTGGCCCTCAGAGAGTCCTTTTTTAGGGAGATTATCTCCTGTCCCAGCGACCACTCCTGTCATCACCCCCACTCGAAAAACACTCTCCAGTATACAGACACTAAGCCCCTTCTTCACCCCAATAGGCTCCAACCCCACCTCATGCCACCAACCACACAGCAACAACAAAAAAATCACACAATTTTTCAGCCCATTACCAATGTCCAGAAAAAGACAAATAAAAGAACACGAGGATGCAGGGGTGAAAGACAAAAACACCCCCAAAAGGAAAAAACTAAAAACTCCGTCAACAGTAAGCCCACTGATTCTGCACTAATCAACACATATCTTCCTGTTCCGGTCTATTTACTCTAAATGTTGACGCTACAATAGAACTTAGAAAAAAAGGCATCTTCAACCTTTCTAAATACTCACTAAACATAGATGAAGTCTCATTACTCACTAAAGGCCTCTCCTTCTGCCCTACCCAATACTTTGACCCTTTTGAACTTTTTGTTGATCTCAATCAACTTATATGTAGACTCACCCTTAAACGCCACTTTGCCATAAAAAAACTAAATAAGGAAGATGAAAAACTCCCAACCACCATTTTTAATATCAATGATACCTTGGCCATTTTAGATGATACCCTGGAAGCTAACGAACCCTCCCCAATACCCTCCAATCTCAAACCGAAATCTGTCTTTTACCCTCTAGAAAGTCGAGGTCCACACTTAGAAACTTTTTTCAATATAGTCCTAGATGATTTTAAATCCCTAACAAAAACTCCATCAACCAGACCCATAACCAATCTTACCAAACGGGAAAACAGAGCAGTAAAAAACTTGAAAAACAACAAAACCATTGTTATTAAGAGTGCAGACAAGGGAGGAGGGGTAGTTATCATGGACCGAGAATTTTATTTGACTGAAGCCTATAAAATCCTGTCTGACACAGAATACTATAGAATCATTGAAACGGACCCCACACCAATATTTATAAAGACCTTACAATTCCTAATAGACTCAGGTCACGAGTCTGGAATTATTGATAAAAAAGAGAAATCTTTCCTCTTTAATAACCATCCCACTACAGCCGAAGTTTGCCCCCTCTTATGCTAATCTGTTTGTGGGTCTCTTTGAAAAACAACAAGGTCTCACTACACATAAGAACATCAGATTTTTTAAAAGGTACATCGACAATATAATTTTTATTTGGGACGGGACCAAAGATGAACTTACAGAATTAATTTTAGATCTAAATAAAAACGATTGGGGCCTGGAATTCACCTCTGAATATGACGATGAAGAAGCCATTTTTTGGATCTTTACATCAAAACAACAATGGGCAAAATTACAACCAAAACTTATTTAAAAAAAGTTTAGACAAATAGTTACCTCGACTATTCTAGCTGCTATTTCTCAAAATGGAAAAACAACATTCCATACGGCCAAGTGAAGAGAATTAGAAAAAACTGCTCTGACGACAAAATAATGCGAGAACAAATAGGAGCCTTAAAAATAGGTTTAAAGAAAAAGGCTACCCTAGTGGTTTAATCAAGACTGCGGCCAAAAGAATTCTAACTACAAACCAAAAGACTGCCCTTGAACATTCTTCATCGACAATAAACAAAGACGACAAACATCAATACAACCTCATCACCAGATATAATGCCAATCATACAGACATCAGGCAAATACTGATTTAACATTGGGGCATCCTCCTTAGGGATCCTATCCTTAAGAACTTTTTACCCAGACAACCCACAATAACCTTCAGAAGGGCCCAGACCTTCAAAAACATGATTGCCCCTTCCTGTCCCAAACTGGAGGACCCCAAAAAAACATCCTCCCTGACAACTATAAGCACACTAGAAAGAATAGGGATTCGTAAATGCAAACAAAAAAAGTGCATGTGCTGCATGATGATAAACCACGGGTTAAGAGAGATACAAATCGATAAAACAAGAAATGCCCAGGGTACCTGGAAGATAAAACAAGACCTCCACTGTGGCTCAAAAAACGTAATATATCTACTGGGTTGCTCTTGTGGACTAAAAAAACATTGGGAGAACCACCCAAGCTGTAAGAGAGCGAATGAACGAGCATTGCTCGAATATCAGACGGGGGGTTTTGACACATAGTGTATCTCGACATTTTTTTGAAAGACATAATAACGATCCATCCAGCTTAACTGTCTCCCCCCTAGAACAGGTGACCATCTCATATCAACAATTGTGTAGAAAAGAGATGCACTGGATCTACCTTCTAAACACACTATCACCATTCAGACTAAATGAGTCACTAGAATACTCGAATTATTAAAAGATCGCAAGGAGGATCTCCCTATATACAGAGTTTTCACAAATATTCGCAGAAATATCCATCCAAACACCATCTCCCTCAAAGCTCAAACTACAGGGATATGTGCACATATGCTCTCCTATATATATGTCACCACATGTGTAACAATCAAAGCCCATTACATATTACATGTAGATATACAGAATCCATACATCTATTTCCCTATTGTCTCCTATTACTTATAAAGAACAAACAAAAGTTTTTTTTATATGGAGTTCCTGTAGGAGACACATCCACTAAATATATCCATCTATTTATATATTGTATATTTATATTTATATATTTTATATATTTATTTATATTTTTATTTGGTCTATTTTATATTATTTTGTATTTTTTATATTTTTTTATATATTTTTTATACGATCTTTCCCATCTTATATGTTTTTAAATAGCTCTTTTATTTCCATATACCTGTGTACCTCTCTATATGAAAAATTAGGCCAATATTAATGACCATATCCTATTTACTTTATTTGCCAAAAATGTGTTATTTGTAGAAAATACCTCTTAACACTACAGAAAGTTTTTAGATCCATACCCCCCAGGGGCGTTCCACCTTAGAACGCTACCGGAAGTGACACTCCGGCTGTAGGCTACATTGTTTTTTGCCACCACTGACAAACTCCAGCTCGGAACACTTACTAGAAACTACCCGTTTTGAATAGGTCAATAGAATTTAATACCATCCTTATTTTCATCAACCTTAAGCCTTGAGCGATCTAGCCACTTCCGGTGCGCTCCAGCTTGGAACGCATACCAGAAGTGATGTACCAGAAACATGTCTGTAATTATTATTATCCTACCCATCTCTATAAGTTTTGGCACCAGTCCATATAGGCAATGTATACTCAATAGCATTTATTCCTTTTTAATTTTAATTCCTACAACAATTATCCTCATCAACTTGAGATCGGTATTTTAGCGACTTATCACTTCCGGTCCGTTTCAGCCTAGAGCGCATACCGGAAGTGACGCATCAGAGGTATATTTGGACCAGTATTAACCATATTTAGCTCTATGGCGCATGATATTAACTTATGTACATCTTGTATTGTATTTAAGACAATAGAGAATTGAATAATGATCCTTCTACTAGGAGTTCACACTTCTGGTGCGCTCCACCCTGGAACTCAAACTGGAAGTGACGTTTATTGTCCAACCCCTTCATCTTTTTGGCGCTTTTCTATGTATTATAAATACCTGTGCAATCTGATTATACATCTATGCTCCTGAGGAAGGGGTTTTTTGAAGCCCCGAAACGCGTTGAGCTGTTTTTCATCCCTACCCTGTGTTTTTGAATAAAGGATTTACAAGAAGTTCCTGGTGAACCGTTGTTTTCATCCTGACATCTCTACACGCGATCCAGGCACAGAAGGGTACAGAGTGGGTGTCTTGAGCTTTATCCCACCCTGTCCCTCCTTGGTGACGTGAGTTGCCTTTGGCCATTTTTTTCTATCCTTTTTATGTATGTTGAACTATTATGTTTTTATCTTTTAACATATTTATTACATAAAAACATCACTCCGACAGCCTATTGAGAGGACATATAATTGATCTAGAATAGTGTATGGCGCCGTCTTTAGGTGTATGAGGAATTTATTTTCAATTTCTTTCAATTTTTATCAACTTGTATTTATATGCCATTGGTGAGGCAAGCTATGATTAACCCTTTCAAGACAAGCCATTTTTCACCTTCGTGATCAGGTTTAATTTTGTAAATCTGACATGTGTCACTTTATGTGCTAATAACTTTGGAATGCTTGTATTTATCCAGGCTATTCTGAGATTGTTTTCGCGTGACATCTCGTACTTGATGTTAGGGGTAAATTTGGGTCGATAACTTTTACCTTTATATTATAAAAAATCCTAAATTTACAGGAAGTTTTGAAAAAAATAGATTTTTCTAAATTTTAATTTACATCAAATTAAATAGTTTTCACTTAAGATTCTCTATATGTCTACTTTATGTTACATATTTTAAAAGTGCGTTTTTTAGCGAAGATGACCAACAGAAAAAGGTAAAAACAGTATATATAGAATAATCGCCCTATAAGGATTTTAGTAAGCCCAAAAAAGAAAAATGACTTTTGGGGGGTGACAGAAGCCCTTTAAGAGAGATATAACGTCACTGGCCGTTCTTACTGGTCCATGTATTGGTTGCTATGTGGATCTTGCCACAGATGGCGTTGCGCAGTGCACACCTGATTTTGGCCGCCACTTGGTTGTGCAGGGAAGGCATGGCTCGCGGCTGGGATTCACGTACTGTGGGACAGCCACCGCCATAAGGTTTTTAAAACTGTCCACCAGACAGAATGACAGCATTTTAAAGGACCAGGAATTTTGAAATCAAGGCATTCAGAGCCAGGGATTGCGGGTGGGTAGGGGGGTACTTCCTCTTTCTATTTCTCTTTCTCTCCAGTGTTTGGGAGATGAACAGCTGATAGCTGAACACTTCCAGGGGATTCAGTGGAGATGCTTGGTGACGGTGCCAGATGTGGTGGCGTTGCGCCACATCCTCTGTTTGCTGGGTGGCAGGTGCCACTGTCACTCACTTGGGCTCAGGTTTAGAACGTTTATTTATTATTTTTCTGTATTTTATGTTGTCATTTCCCAATCCACATTTGTTTGCAGTGCATTTACCTACATTTTGCTGCCTTATACAGTCCTCAGGCCCTTTCCAGGGCTATTTTACAGCCATTTTAGTGCCCAAAAGTTTGGGTCCCCGAACCCGAACAATTTTGTGAAGTTTGGCCGAACTCATTGAACCCAAACATCCAGGTGTCTGCTCAACTCTAAACAAAATACGAAAAAAGTCAAGGGAGTGAATAATTTTGCAAGGCAATGTATATTAGACATTTAATTTTTATTTTATTGCTGCTCACATATTTTTTTACATTTTTTTTTACTGATGAATAGTTTTTCCTACATATGTTTGAAGACTTTTTTCTGGGTTATCCACATCGCTGTCACTTAGTTAAGTCTCTGAAAACTTATCAGTCCCATGCTGTTACATAAATTAGAAGTAGAAAGGCAATTCTCTTGGCCTACTCACTTCTTGATTCTTCCTCTTCACTTTTGACTGCCCTTGATGTTACATTTATTTAAACTACAGCCTAGTTCAACCTCATGTGACAGATACAAGACAACTCATGATATTTACAAAAGACTCAGTGTGCCACTCTGTGGCCTCCTGATGCTGCCGCCACCTCCACACTGTCATTGTGCCACTCTGTGGTCTCCTCATGCTGCTTCCACCCTCCCCACTTTATGACTGGGCCACTATTTTGCCTTTCGTCCTGGCTGACATCATCATTTATTTGACCCTTCTTCTGATCTGTCAGAAAGAACGAATAATGAGACGCACAACAGATCCTGTCTGTGCAACAGCTATAAGGCCTGTATGGTCCCCTCAGAATTGGCTTGTGATTTGGTAGCCAAAAGCAGGAGTAGTACAAAACACAGAAGACATGCAAATATTCCGTTCACGTGTCATCTCTGTTTTGGATCTACTCCTGTTTTTTTTTTTGGCATTAGCAATACTGATGAATTACTGACCAAATGCTGACCAAGTGATGGCGGATGCTCAACAGACAGGAACCATTTTTTGGGGATTTTTGTTCTGATGGATCAGAGGAAGGGCAAAATAATCAGTGATGTCAACACATACTTACTGCTAACACCCGCTCCACTCTGTCGGGGGGCTCGACTGGTTCTGTAGACATATATGTGGAATAAGCTGACGACAGTGTAAAAGGAGTGCGTTTCTTCTTGGCGCTAACTTCGACCTGTAAGGCTGAGTTCATACTTGAGTTATTTGGTCAGTTTTGGCCCTGTGACTGCCCAAATAAGAGAAGTGTGCAGTGATTTTAAGAGCGATGCCTGTCATCTGCATGTCACACTGACTCACAGTATTATTTCACTACCCCAGCAGACTTCCTAGGCGTGTTACTGCAAGACACATTGTTCTACACCACTATAAACCCTCTTTGCAGCCAGGAAATAGCCATTTTTTTAATGCAAATCTCCACGAATAAATTCGGATCGAACCACATTTTTTCAAAATGAGTTTGTGAAAAATGTACTCATCTTTAGTTGTGATTATCCCCTGCAACCAGGGGCGGATTAAGAACCTAAAGTGGCCCTGGAAAAAATACCTGAAAGTGGCCCCATATTGTAGGAGGGTCTAAGTTGACAGGAGGTCGGGCAAAAAAGTAGCGGTCAGCAGGCTCGGACTGGCCCACAGGGGTACAGGGGAATCCCCCGGTGGGCCCCTGAGGAAGGTGGGCCCCTAGTTTCCCTCATCCCCTGCACAAGTGGCACATAAAACATTAGATTTACTGCACTACATACATATATTCAATGTACAGCACCTCAACTAGCCTATGTTCATACAAAAAAACTTGTTAAATTATTTATTATATTTGACTGTATCCATACGGTGGGCCCCCAAAATAAATTTTACTGGTGGGCCCTTGGTACCCCAGTCCGACACTGGCGGTCAGCAATACCATAGTGCAAAACACTACATACCACAGTGCCGCACAATATATTGCCCCAAAAGCTTTCTTTCTGAGTTGGCCATCAATAGAGGCTAATTTTCTCTCCTCCTCTTCCAGTTGTCTCTGATTGAGATATGGAGAAGGGTGATTAGAAGGTAAGATGCGGGACATAGTTGAATTCAGGAGGGCATGTTGCTAGCCAGGTACATCAGTACCTGATTTTAACAGAGTTAATTACCACTGATAGCTTATTATGGAACGATCCAGCAGCAAAGATAGGCACTTCTGCGGTCCCCTGGGTATCGGCCCACCGGGAAATTTCCCTGTAAGTTATATGGCCAATCCGCCCCTGCCTGCAACTTTGTCTCATATGGGTTACCATTGAGGTTGATTTTGAGTGTAACCATTGACAACAAAAAGCCACTCTGGCCTGCAGCCCTAGGCATAGACAATGTGTCCCCCTAGTGTAGTTGAATGTATGCATGCTTTATTTTCTTTGAAGCCAAAGTTCTATGGTTATATTCTTACATTTCAGCTTGTTCTTAATATTTCATAGGGACAAGATTATTAAGCATTTTTGTAATATAGTTTATTGGGGAAAGATGTTTATTTTGTTAACTAGAATACAGTGTGTAAAGAGTCTCCTTATTGAAATAAACTGAGCATTGCTAAGTAGAGTCTATCAGCATTCTTCATTATGCTGAATACAGCTATGTGTAAAATACAGAGTTAGGTTTCTCGGCCTGTCTCTTATCTCACTACCCTAGCCACTAACTGCTCATATGTTCCCTAATAATATCTACCTGTGTCTCTGCCAATGTGACTTGCTGACAGTGCTGACTGCTGGTAGCTCTGCTCTTTTTTAACTCTTTTCCCCGCACTTCTGTGTTAGTTACAGAGTGCAGAGAAAAGAGAGAATAATTGAGCTGCCAGCACTTAGCCCTGACAGTAAATGTACTATTCTTTACGTGTGCCAAGTCAGATTGGGACACAAGCAGAAATTGTTAGGGCACAAATAGGGAGCTATAGGCTGGAGTAGTGAGATTAGAGGCAGGCTGAGAAATCTGCCTCTGTATGTTCCACACTCATTTGAAGCATTCAGTAGAACACTGAAGCACTATCCTTTGGAACACTAAGCAACACTTTTGCTAGAGACCATTTACTCCCTGTTTTCCAGTAAAAACAAACAAACACAAATAAACACCTTTCTCTAAAGTATATTATAACAATGTTTAACATATCAATAAAAACTGATATGACAAGGTATCTTTATATATTTGAAAAATGTTGGTATCGATTCTGCTACTCTATTATAAATAACTTTCTGTGTAACATATATTGTTTGGCTACTATACAATCAGAGGCACTATAGGGAGTGACATAAGCTGCTATTATCAATACAAAACTAACCAGTTATAATGAATCAAGGTTATGAAGTAATTTAATGTGCATTTGTTAACAGAAGGAATGCTGCACCAGGGATTGCAATGTGACCTCTTTATTAACTTTAAGTGTCCATTATACATTCAGAACGCTTTGATTTCAATAATCACTTAGGTTTAAATGTCTGTGGAGAAGTCATGCATTGCATGTCCAGGAAATGCATGACATAGAGGAATTAAAGTCCTATTAAAGGGATAGATATAAACATAATGCAGCATTCATATATACACCACAATAAATGTGATATGTATTACATAGTTTCTCATAGGTTTCTTTTTATTATTTCATTATTTATTTATACAGTTATTTATTTAATGAGTATGAAAGCATGTAAAGCTTTCCAAAATGATGCAGGAAGCAAGCAGAGACTTCAATCTACAGTACTTGGATGAAGGAACTTAGACATAAAGTTGGAGTGGAGTGGAGCAAATTTCCCAGACACCTGGTACATGGGCAATTTTTAAATACAGAATGCATACTGTGTTGGAAAGTTAGCTGCCCAGAACCTCTTAAAGGGGTTATCCCATAACTAATGTAAAAAATGAAAATCAGACAATGTATAGTACATAACAGTCTCTTTCTAAGAAAGCTAGAATTCGTAATGTACCTTACATGGATCCAGAGATCTTCCTATTCACAGAGTGCCATGACGACGAGAGATTGCGGAGGTGGCAGCAGCATAAGGAGGCCACAGAGTGCCATGATGAAGAGAGATTGTGGAGGTGGCAGCAGCATGAGGCGGCCACAGAGTGGAATGACGACAAGAGATTGCGGAGGTGCCAGCAGCATGAGAAGGCCACAGAGTGGAACAATGACGAGAGATTGCGGTGGTGGCAGCAGTAGGAGACATGATGATGAGAGATTGCAGAGGTGGCAGCAGCATGAGGCGGCCACAGAGTGGCACAACAACAAGAGATTGCAGAGGTGGCAGCAGCATGAGGAGGCCACAGAGTGGCACGACGACGAGAGATTGCTGAGGTGGCAGCAGCATGAGGAGGCCACAGAGTGGCACGACGACAAGAGATTGCTGAGGTGGCAGCAGCATGAGGAGGCCACAGAGTGGCATAATAACGAGAGATTGCAGAGGTGGCAGCAGCATGAGGAGGCCACAGAGTTGCCGCTTCATTTATTCATTTATAGGGAATATGAAATAGCACAGAAGGTTAAAATTTCTCAACTTTATAAAGTGTTTCTTAACACACGATTTAATAATACACGTTCTCACGTACACAAAAGGCTTGGTAAATTGATTGTGCGGGAATTTCCCTCGAAGATTGGGATAATATATGGGCCAATTTAAGTTTACTTTCACATAATTTTAATCAAGTTTTGGATATATTTAATATTAAATATTTAATAAATTTAATAAAAAAAGTTAAGTGTTGTCTAAGACAGGAGAGAATCGGCCAGTATTCTGTTTATTCGACGATGTGGTTGCGATGAAGAAAGCTTTCCAAAAAACTATTTCTCTCCACCTGGAGAAATCCTGTCAAGTGCAGTATCGGCTGTTCATTGAGCCATATACGGTACTTCTGGGGGAACCTGCCTGGCATGAACAGGCCTCTACTAGCTACAGACAATGAGAAGACAAAGCTTCTAGATTGCTTGGAGCCCGGAAGAGTCGCAAAACAATAATTACCAGCCTCTGGTATCTTTGTCAGGAAAAACATCACAAGTTCCCAGTAATGATGGATGGGAAGGAGGTCATCCTGCGGAGTTACCCGCACTATACGGACATCTCAGAAATGAACAGCTGCTCCCAACAGCAGCTCATGTGAAGGTCATGGAGCCTCCCGGTCATCCGGCATCTATTCGCACCGCTAAAGGATTGTTTTGAAAGTGTGTAGAAGCCACATGGGGCACCCACGCTGCATATTTATCATGGAGACACTGGATTTTATAATATTACATTATTATATAAAGAAGAAAAACAAAGAACAAAAAAAGAAGCCCCTTCGTCACCTGGCTCCCAAGTGGGATCAGCTACATCATCATCATCGAGTACTGTCTGCACATCACTGATGTTCTCCCTGATGGTCTCTGGGTCATGAGCCTGACCGCTCGCAACACCAGCTCCCACGCCACTCTCCTCATCACTACTTGCCCGCCTAGTGGAGGAAAGTACAGAGGCAGGTTGAGGACAGGTGAGGGCACAGGGCCTGCTCCCAGGCCATGCCAAATAAGGGTTGTATCCGACGAACCCACTGACTCTTGGCTGGGGGTGTCTGATGTCACTTGCGACAAAGTTGAAGATCGAGTCAACGATTAGAGAATCCCTGGGTTGCTGGTCACGACATGACTGCTAGCTGACACTGGGAGCTCAGGTCTGTCGAAGTGACCCCTGCTGCCATGGCCCCTTAGACCCCTGCTGCCACGGCCCCTTTGTCAAATATTTTTTATTTCGCCACTACTACACGGCAAACTGGGTTTTAGAATATATCACTGCACCATAGAATGGCAATTAGGCCCTAATTTTTTTTACCTTTTACACAACATAAAATGGTTTTGAACAGATCAACGGCGAATATATTTTTCTTTCGCTACTAATGAAGAAAAGAACTCCAGTTTGTCTGCGGTTTGGAAGCTTTTTATTTCTGAGTAAATGCGGCAATATCACTAGTAAATGTGACGTTTCGGCCCAGTTATGGCCTTCATCAGACTGTGATAAGAGAATACAAAAAATGAAAAATGAATAAAGATGTAATAACAGATACCATGTAGTGATTTCTGGACATGATGATAATTTTACAAAAACATGATCAAATCGTAAGATTACATGATTATAAGATAGTATGACAATTCTAGACATGATTCTGGATATGGTATGAGATAAAAAAGAAGAAAAAAAGAAAAATTCATATAAAAAGATGCGCTGTTAGTAGACTGGGATCCATCATAGGTATAATGCAGATATATAGAAAGTCCATATTCAAGTCCATAAGGAATCTCATAATCCAAAGAGAACATCTGCATGGGAACATAACAAATTTACAGGATAACGACCTAACCTGCTCGGTCATAGAGACACCATAGGAGACTAATCCTGGGTGTGTTCTAATAGAAATACACGTATAGTATACATTGTGGACAAGGAGAGTCACATCACACAGTGTTGAATCAGAGTATATCAAATCACATCAGATCAAAGTGCATCTTTATCGAATATAATGTCCTGAGGTCCCTTGATGTAGTAAATATCTGAGGTACAACCTGCTAGTGATATTGCCGCATTTACTCAGAAATAAAAAGCTTCCAAACCGCAGACAAACTGGAGTTCTTTTCTTCATTATACCGGGGCGGGAACCCGACTTCCAGTGGCGGAAACAAGCAGTGTGCCACAACGTTTATCTTTGTGGTATCTTTCGCTACTAATACACGGCAATGTCACTGCACTACAGAACGGCAGTTAGGCCCTAATTTTTTTCTACTTTTACACAACACAAAAGGCCTTAAAACAGATAAATGCAACGATGAATGGTGAATGTATTTTTATTTTGCCACTAATAAACGGCAAACAGGGCTCCAGAATATTTCACTGCACAGCAGAACGACAATTAGGCCCTAATTTTTTTCTACTTTTACACAACACAAAAGCTTTAAAACAGATAAGTGCAACGATGAATGGTGAATATATTTTTATTTTGCCACTAATACACGGCAAACTGGGCTTTAGAATATATCACTGCACTACAGAAGGGCAATTAGGCCCTAATTCTTTTCAACTTTTACACAAAAGGCTTTTCAACAGATAAGTGCAACGCTGAACGGCAAATATATTTTTATTTCCCCACCACTACACGGCAAACTGGGTTTTAGAATATATCACTGCACTGTAGAATGGCAATTAGGCCCTTTTTTTTACCTTTTACACAACAAAAAAACGCTTTTGAACAGATAACCGGTGAATATATTTTTATTTTGCCACTAATACACGGCAAATTGGGCTTCAGAATATGTCACTGCACCACAGAACAGCAATTAGGCCTAATTTTTTTCAACTTTTACACAAAAGGCTTTTCAACAAATAAGTACAACGCTGAACGGCAAATATATTTTTATTTCGCCACTAATACACGGCAAACTGGGCTTTAGAATATATCACTGCACCACAGAACGTCAATTAGGCCTTAAATCTTTTCAACTTTTACACAAAAGGCTTTTCAACAGATAAGTGCAACGCTGAATGGCAAATATATTTTTATTTCGCCACTACTACAAGGCAAACTGGCGGGCGCTGCACGGCCCATTTGAAAAAGGGAACGCCGGCCAGCCAGGATGGAGGGAGCAGCGACAGCCAGATTCTTGACGGGACGGCCAGATTTTCCCTCCATCGCCCCCTTAAAGCACCACTATGCAGGAGGAAGGGGGGACTCAACTGCGCACAGACAAATAGGAGCTGCATTCTGAGGTGAGCACGGTACTCCTGAGGGTAAGAGGGGTTAACCTCCACCATCTCCCTTTGGGGAGTTATTAATATGGTCAGATTTAGACTGATTGGGGCTATTTATTAAATGCAGGTGAAAGAAGCCCCAAGAAATGCTACCCACAAAACAAGAGCTAGAGAATGTGGAATTTGCAAGCCGACATGTTGCCAACCTTGTCTGGATAAGTTAGTGGCAGAGGAATCGCCATCTTTATTGCAGAACTTACGGGAGTTAGTTAAAAATGAAGTGCGTTCTTCTGTGGAACACCTTAAAAAGTCCCTGCCTAGCTCATCCAGACATAAGAAGGCTCAGGCGGTAGTGGAGAATGCTTCAGAATCTGAGTCTGAGGAAGAGGGCTCCATTACAGGCTCAGATTCCTCTTCTGAAGATTTGACCGTTGTTCAGAGCTGAGGATACAGATCTACTACTGAAGGCGGTTAGGTCCACTATGGAGCTGAAGGAGGAAAAAGAATCCAGGTCTAGGCAAGAGCTTATATTTGGAAGCCTGAAGCCGAAAAAGTCTAGATTGTTCCCCATTCAAGATTGTATTAAAGACCTGATTAGACGTGAATGGGAAAAGCCTGATAAAAAATTATTTATCCCTAGAGCTGTAAAAAGAAAATACCCCTTTGATGATGAAGAAGTATCAGCTTGGCAGGAGATACCTAGGGTAGATGCCCCCGTAGCGAAAATAAATAAAAGGTCCGCTCTCCCATTTGAGGATTTAGGTTCCCTTAAAGACCCTATGGTCAAAAGGACAGACACCTACTAAAGGAAAAATTGGGAGGCATCCACGTCAACCTTCAAACCTAACATCGCAACTACTTCAGTGGCCAGGTCATTAAAAGTCTGGTTGGAGGAGCTAGAGTCTCATATTGGGAACAAGACCCTTAGGGAACAGCTTCTGGAAGCTATCTCAACCATGTCCAGGGCGGTAGATTTTATCTCTGATGCCTCCGCCGATGCATTGAGACTATCTGCTAGAGTGGCTGCTCTGCCTAATTCAGCCTGAAGTTCCCTATGGTTGAAGGGATGGAAAGGTGACGTGGCATCACAATCTAAACTATGTGCCCTTCCTTGCCAAGGAAATTTTTTGTTTGGGTCAGCCTTGGACAACATTTTAGACAAGGCAGCAGATAGGAAAAAAGGATTTCCAACGCCGTCCTTTCCTAAACAAGGGAAGCCCTTTCGGAACATTGAAAGAAAGAGGGGTTTTAGAGATCAAAGGAAAAGAAGAGAGTGGAGGTCTGATAAATCAATGAGCGTGCTGTTTAAATCTAGACCCCAGACTTCAGGTTCCTCTCAGCAATGACGCCAAGCTCCAGGTAGGCGGTCGTCTTTCTTTCTTTTCTCCTGCCTGGCAAAAAAATTACCGCAAGCGCCTGGGTAAGGACTATTATAGAGGAAAGTTACCGCCTAGACTTCAAAAAGTTTCCACCAAGGACGCTAAAGATCACATCCATAAACCAGCGGTCTCCAAAACAAGTGGCTCTTATGGAGGAAATAAACAGTCTTCTGACCAAGGCAGTCCTAGTACCAGTACCAGAAAACGAGCAAGGGGAGGGCTTTTATTCAACCCTATTTTTGGTTCCCAAACCCAATGGTACATTCCGATTGATAATAAACCTGAAGGACCTAAACCAATACCTGACGTATCAGAAATTCAGGATGGAGTCAATATCCTCCACAGTTCTCCATCTGTTCCCCAATTGTGTGATGGCTTCAATAGACATAAAAGATGCCTACTATCACGTACCCATCCATCCGTCATCTCAGAAATACCTCAGAATGGCAGTGAAGACGGAGGGGATGATTATCCATTGTAAGAGGGTGCAAGGTGTCATATTTGATGGCAGGTACGTGTCACCGAGGTTGCTGGCCTCGGTGAGGTAAGAGCCGGGTTTTTTTTGTCTGCAGCAGCTAGTGCTGTTTGACTCTGTTAAATAGCATGGCTGCAAAGCCGATCCGGGCCGGCTCTTACCGGGAGCAGCTAAAGTGTAGGGTGGGTGGCTGCTCCCCACGATCCAGTCCTGGTTTTGGGCTGGGTATAAAACACAGCCAGCAGCTGTGTCTGAGGTGGTGATTATCCTGGAGCCTGCTAACAGGGCTCTGGAGTTCTCTGTCCTGGAGGAAAGAGCTCAGCAAGGAGGTGGCTTTTGTTCCTGGCTACCTGAAGGTGGATTCTCCTGCGGCTGGGCCGACAGCCTGGTGCGAACCTGCACCTACACCTCCCAGGTGACTGAACCTGTGTTGGCCTGTTTTGTTTTGCCTCCTTGTTTCTGGACATGTGTGAATTACCACCGAAAGACTGTTTGCTGTGTATTTTTGTGTCAGTGTGAATAAAACACTGTTTATTGCACATCCTGGACTCTTTGTTTTGCCTCGGTACTGCACCCGCACCGCTGTCTACCAGAGCGACTCCCCACATTTGGTGTCGGATGCGGGCATGCGCAGTGAGGCTGGCGTGAACGCCGAGTTTTTTTTTGCTAAAGTGCATGATATATATTAAGCCAGCAAAGTTGCAAGCAGGAATTTCTGGCAACATGGAGGCTGCTGTGAAGGCTTCATAGAGGCTAACGTGCAGCAGCGGGAGACCAACCAGCTACTGCTGCTGCAACATGTGATGGCGTTACAGGCGGCAGGAGCGCCCCACCACGTCCATGATGCCCGGAGCGGTCCGTGCGGCGATCCTAAAGATGACCCCCGCAGACGACGTGGAGACATACCTCCTGGCGGTCTGAGAAGGTCGCCGTGAGGGAAAAGTTACCCGTGACCAGTGGGCCGGAGGTGGTTGCTCCGCTCCTGGCATCCGGACCCCAGCAAGTTTTTTTGATTTGGCAGATGACCAGGCTGCTGACTATTCCACGGTGAAGGGGAGATCCTGGCCAGACTGGGGGTAAACGTGTTGGTCCGGGCTCAGCGGGTCCACCAGTGGGACTTCGCAGCGGCTGAACCCGCCAGGCCGCGAGTACTATGAGTTGCTGCACCGGTTGCAAAAATGGCTGCAGCCTGACATTCTAAGTCCGACTGCTATGCTGGACCGTCTGCTGGCTGACATGTTCTGGAGGGCCTTGCCTACCCCCTTCAACAGTGGATCGGCCAGGTATCCCCACCAATGCCCTTGAGATGGTCGACCTGGTGGAGCGATATGAGGCCACCAGAAACCTGCAGGGGTTTCTTTGGCAGGGGGCCAGTCAAACCCTGGAAATCTCACCCCAGTCCCGCGGCCGGCCAAACCCGCCTCGGATGTATCCCTTGCAGATCCATCCCCAGTGGTCTGCTGGCAGTGTCGGGAGCCTGGACACACTAGGGCCAACTGTCCCCATCGGGGGAACCCATGGAGACTAATTATGGGTACCGGGCTTCCATGATGCCCGGAGACTTTGTGCGACCGGCACCCCGAGACAATAGACAATCGTCATCTGTGCCAGGTGCAAGTCGGGGATAACCTGGCAGTGGCGCTGTTGGACTCAGGGAGCCCGAGTAACCCTGGTAAGTGCTGCCCTGGTACAGCCCACCCAGTATACTGGGCCGGAAAGTGGGTGTTGTGTGCATTCACGGAGACTTAAAGGACTATCCCACTGCTGTAATGTCTCTCTGTCCACAGGCGGCCGGGCACCTTGGACTTGTGAAGTGGCGATCTCCACAAAGCTACCCTATGAACTGATAATTGGGAGAGACTTCCTGGTTTTCCGTCACTGTGGCCTGAGGTGACAGTGTCTAATAGCCCTGAGACAGGGTAATCCCTAGCAGAGTGGCCTGATACCACTGGAAGGCCAGAACCCTGGGAGCCAGAGTCTGAAGCGACCAGCGGTAGGTGACCACTGCTGCAGCGGTAGTGGGGGAGACAACCCCACTGAGTGTAATGGTGGGAGACACGGAGGACTTGCCACCGAGACCTGAGTTGGCAGACCTCAATGTCTCCGGGGAAAATTTTGGGACCGCACACCAGGACCAAACCCTCAACCAGGGCCTGGGAGAATGTGCTGGAAATTGATGGTAAACCCCAGAAACCAGGGGCTGAATTAATGTTTCCGCGATTCATTGTTCTGCAGGATATGTTGTATCGGGTGAACCAAACCGAGGTGAACCTGTTGAACAGCTGGTGGTGCCCACAGCGTATCGCAAGCTTGTCATGGAGCTTGCCCACTAACATGTTCTTGGGGACACCTGGGGTGGCAGAAAACCCAGGACCGCATACTGCAGCGGTTTTATTGGCCCAGCGTGTTCAAGGAGGTAGAAAATTATTGTAAGTCCTGTCCAACCTGTCAGGTAACTAGCCCCCAGCCACATTTCCGTAGTCCTCTGGTACCTCTGCCAATTATTGAAGTACCGTTTGAGCGAATCGCTATGGATTTAATTGGGCCTGTACCAAGGTCTGCCAGGGGCCACCAACACATTCTGGTAGTTCTCGACTATGCCACTCGGTATCCGGAGGCGGTGCCTCTGCGACATACCTCAGCTAGGCTCATTGCCAAGGAGTTAATGGAGATGTTTTCCCGTGTGGGCCTGCCAAAAGAGGTTCTTACAGACCAAGGGACCCCTTTTATGTCCAAAGTAATAAGGGAACTGTGTAAATTGTTGCGTATAAAGCAGTTACGGACGTCCGTTTACCATCCGCAAACAGACGGTCTTGTGGAGAGGTTTAATCAAACTCTAAAAAATATGTTAAAGAGGGTGGTGTCTAGAGATGGGAAGGACTGGGATCTGCTTCTGCCCTATCTCATGTTCGCAGTGCGAGAGGTGCCCCAGGCCTCTACTGGGTTCTCGCCCTTCGAACTGCTTTATGGCAGACACCCTCCACTCCGCCCCCGCCACTTTCCAAAGGTTAATGGACATAGTGCTGCGACCACATCGTCGGTACGCCTCGGCCTACTTAGATGATGTAGTCATCCACAGCACCGACTGGGAAAGCCATTTACCCAAGGTGCAGGCGGTAGTGGATGCCCTGAGGAAAGCTGGACTAACCGCCAATCCAAAAAAGTGTGCGATTGGGTTGGAAGAGACCAAATATCTGGGATATGTAATCGGGCGGGGAGTCATCAAACCTCAGGTAACTAAGGTAGAGGCCATTCGTAACTGGCCCCGACCGGTCACCACCAGGCAGGTAAAGTCGTTCCTGGGGATTGTAGGATACTACATGAGGTTTGTGCCCCACTTTGCCACAATAGCAGCGCCATTGACAGACCTGTTGAAGGGGCGAAAGTCTGGGAGGGTTAGCTGGAGTGAGAAGGCGGAGGAGGCTTTCTCCGCGTTGAAGTCGGCCCTGTGTGGGTCCCCGGTTTTGGTGACACCCGACTTCAACAAGGAGTTTGTCGTACAGACCGATGCCTCGGAGGTAGGCCTCGGTGCGGTACTGTCTCAGGAGGTCAACGGGAAGAACATCCGTTGTCTTCCTGAGCCGTAAGCTCAGTCCCGCCGAGTCCAGATATAGTATAGTGGAGAGGGAGTGCCTGGCTATCAAGTGGGCACTCGAATCTCTCCGCTACTACCTGTTAGGAGGAGGTTCCGTCTGGTGACCGACCATTCCCCTCTCAAGTGGATGAGTCAGGCCAAGGAGAGGAATGCTCGGGTCACCAGGTGGTTCCTATCCCTTCAAAATTTCAAATTCTCCGTGGAACACAGGGCAGGCCGCTTGCAGGGTAACGCAGATGCCCTGTCCCGCGTCCACTGCCTCACGTGTGTTCACCCCTCAGGGTTGAACAAAGGGGTGTGTGTAAGAGGGTGCAAGGTGTCATATTTGATGGCAGGTACGTGTCACCGAGGTTGCTGGCCTCGGTGAGGTAAGAGCCGGGTTTTTGTCTGCAGCAGCTAGTGCTGTTTGACTCTGTTAAATAGCATGGCTGCAAAGCCGATCCGGGCCGGCTCTTACCGGGAGCAGCTAAAGTGTAGGGTGGGTGGCTGCTCCCACGATCCAGTCCTGGTTTTGGGCTGGGTATAAAACACAGCCAGCAGCTGTGTCTGAGGTGGTGATTATCCTGGAGCCTGCTAACAGGGCTCTGGAGTTCTCTGTCCTGGAGGAAAGAGCTCAGCAAGGAGGTGGCTTTTGTTCCTGGCTACCTGAAGGTGGATTCTCCTGCGGCTGGGCCGACAGCCTGGTGCGAACCTGCACCTACACCTCCCAGGTGACTGAACCTGTGTTGGCCTGTTTTGTTTTGCCTCCTTGTTTCTGACATGTGTGAATTACCACCGAAAGACTGTTTGCTGTGTATTTTTGTGTCAGTGTGAATAAAACACTGTTTATTGCACATCCTGGACTCTTTGTTTTGCCTCGGTACTGCACCCGCACTGTCTACCAGAGCGACTCCCCACACCATCTACAGTTCAGAGCGCTTCCTTTCGGGATATCACAGGCACCAAGGCTCTTTACAAAACTAATGGCAGAGGTAATGGCGGAAATAAGAAGATCGGACATCATTATAATCCCATACCTGGACGACCTTCTCCTGGTAGGGCAGTCTCAGGAGGCGTTAGTGTCCCAAATACAGGAGGTGCTGGGGACCCTAGCAAGCCTCGGGTGGTTGATAAATTGGGACAAGTCGTCCCTCATTCCAGCTCCCAGTTGTGTGTTCCTGGGCATCTTGCTAGATTCCCGGACACAAAAATCCTTTCCTCCGGTAGAGAAAATGAGAATCTTTCAACGGAAAATCAGGGCCTTCAGCAAAAACAAGGAAGTGTCTATAAGAGCAGCAATGTCTCTTCTGGGTCTGATGACGGCTTGCATTCCTGCTGTGAAGTGGGCCCAATTCAGATCCAGAATCCTGCAAATGCACATCTTGTCCAGATAGGATGGGGGGTTATTATCCCTGGATCGCAAGATGATTATGCCGGTCAGTAACCCGGTCCCTAACCTGGTGGCTAAAGACATCCAATTTGAGTCAGGGGGTAGAATGGGTGAAGAAAGATTACCTAATAATTACCACCGATGCAAGCCCCTGGGGGTGGGGGGCCCATTCAGTTTTGGGGTTTTTCCAAGGCTCTTGGTCAAGAACCCAGAGTGCCCAATCCCAAAACGCCAGGGAATTGAGAGCAGTCCTGCGTGCATTAGAAGAAGGTCTCCCTTATTTACCTTCAAGACATATCAGGATCCTGTCCGACAATGCCACAGTAGTAGCATATGTAAACAGACAAGGGGGGACAAGATCTGCTCAGCTAATGCAGCTAGCGTCCAGGATATTTTTTCTGATATGGGGGAAAGCTCTCTCTCTCAGCGGTCCATCTCAAAGGCTCAGAAAATCACCAGGCCGACTTTCTCAGCAGACACAGATTCAGCCAGGCAAATTGGCGTCTGAACCAAGAAGTGTTTCACCAAATCGAGGCCCTATGGGGATCTCCCACAATAGATCTTTTTGCCTCACTGGAGAACAAAAAATGCAAAAGATTTTTTCCCTGAGCAGAGAAGATCAGTCCTTGGGCACAGATGCTTTCTCCCAACCATGGGGAGAGGACCTAGCATATGCGTTCCCTCCCATCAGCCTACTGCCAAGAGTAATTCAGAAGAACAGGAGGGAGAAGGCAATGGTGATTCTAATAGCGCCATTCTGGCCGAGAAGAGTCTGGTTTGCCTGGTTAAGGAGACTATCAATAGCGGATCCCTGGATACTTCCAGAGAGGCAGGACCTACTATATCAGGGCCCTCTACATCATCCAGAGGTGAAGAACCTGCACCTGACAGCCTGGATTTTGAGAGGCGATTCTTCAGGGCCAGAGGGTTGTCAGAACAAGTAATTGGGACTCTTCTAGCTAGCAGAAAAAAGGTCACCTCCGATATCTATCTGGGAGTATGGAAGACTTTTCTTCAGTTTGCAGGGCCAGGCCTAGATTTGAGCTCACCTAACATCCCTTTAATTCTGAATTTTTTATAGGTGGGCATTAACAAAAAACTAAAACCTAGCACCCTCAAGGTCCAGGTCTCGGCACTGAGTGCTCTCTTTGATTGCAGATTAGCCACTCATCCGTGGGTCAAAAGGTTTATTAGGGGTTCCTCTAGGCTTTGTCCTACAGTTAAATCTAAGACAGCCCTGTGGGACCTTAACCTGGTTCTATCCGCCCTAACCAAGGCCCCGTTCGAACCCCACGGAGACATCCCTTTAAAGATGCTATCCTATAAGACGGTTCTTTTAGTGGCTATTACATCTGCCATGCGAGTAGGGGAACTGTCTGCTTTGTCTTCCTCCCCGCCATATACCTAAATTCTAGAAGACAGAATAGTGTTCAAACCGGATCCTGCATTCCTACCAAAAGTAGTTTCTGTATTCCATAGATCTCAGGAGATAGTTCTCCCCTCCTTTTGTCAAAACCCAAAGAATAAGGGAGAAGAGTCTTTTCATAATCTAGATGTGAGAAGATGTGTCTGCGCATATTTAGAGTTTACAAAGGAATTTAGAAGGACCCCACAACTTTTTGTTCAATTTCAGGGTCAAAATAGAGGCTTGAAAGTCACAAGCCGTACCCTAGCCAGATGGATTAAGAGAGCAATAGTTCTGGCATACTCTCAGTCAGGTTGTCAGGTGCCTTCAGACTTTTCAGCTCATTCCACTAGAGCAGTAGCCTCTTCCTGGGCAGAAAAGGGGTGCGCTACTATTGAGCAAATTTGTGAGGCAGCAACGTGGAGTTCTCCCTCCACGTTTTACAAACACTACAGATTGGATCTTTCTTCTATGCAGGACATGTCTTTTGGGAGAAAGGTTCTGCAGGCTGTAGTCCCTCCCTAATAATCATCTAGTCTAATCTCTCACAGGTGCTGTCATGGGGCGTAATGGAAATACTTCAATTACTCTTACTGGTAATATGTTTTCCATGAGCCCATGACAGCACCTACATAATTCCCTCCCAAATAATATAAGAATATATATATATTTATATAAAAAACCCTATCTACATATAGTCAATTTTTAATTTTTTTGGCCAAAGAAGAGATATGCCCGGGCGTATATTTGGCACAAAGTTTTTCCTTGTGTTACTGTTGCTTATGTACCATTATATATATATATATATATATAGAAACGGAAAAAATCTCACTGGCTTGAGGACGGTTTCATTGGGAAAACCGAAACGTTGCCTTTGGTGAAATAAAGACACAGATTACTATAGGTGGTGCCGTGGACTCTGCTTTTTTTCTATATATATATATATATATATATATATATATATGTATATATATAGGTGTGTTGCTGGTCCCAGGAATCTTGTCAATTACTGAGTGGTGGAAGGAGGTGGACCAATTTAAAGATCTGGGAGATTCCTGTTTCCTGTCCGGATGGGGGAGGATCTCTCACAGGTGCTGTCATGGGCTCATGGAAAACATATTACCGGAAAGAGTAATTGAAGTATATTTCGCCACTAATACACGGCAAACTGGGCTTCAGAATATGTCGCTGCACCACAGAACGGCAATTAGGCCTAATTTTTTTAAACTTTTACACAAAAGGCTTTTCCACAGATAAGTGCAACGCTGAATGGCAAATATATTTTTATTTCGCCACTAATACACGGCAAACTGGGCTTTAGAGTATATCACTGCACCGCAGAACGGCAATTAGGCCCTAATTTTTTCCAACTTTTACACAAAAGGCTTTTCAACAGATAAGTGCAATGCAGAACCGCGAATATATTTTTATTTCACCACTAATACACGGCAAACCGGGCTTTTGAATATATCACGGCACCGCACAAGGGCAAATATTTTTTTCTTTTGCCACTAATACACTGTTAAAAAGGGCTTTAAAACCTAGAACTGAACCGCACACGGGCAAATAAGACTTAATGTAGAAATATTTCCTTGTAATAAACCCTATTAAATGTTGTATCAAACAGCACTTGCACGCCAATAACATGACCTGTGACATGACAGCTAAGACCTGTCCTAGGTGGCTAATATGGCTTATATGTGTATACAGCTAGACCTGCCAATAACCTTAATATAGTTCCTATCTTTATATGTTAAAGACAAAAGAGTTATTTACTGTGACTTCATGTTTTTGGATGTCATTTAACAGTTATATATTTTGTTTACAGAAGCAGAAAAGATAATATGACTTTAAGATTCATTATACGAATGTAAGGTAAGCTCAATGACACAGCAGAATTAACAACAGAAAACATAGAGTTAAACTGTTGTTACTGCTTAGAAGTCTTAACCGATCACAGCCAGCCTCACACTGAGCCTGTGTGGGAAATCCCCTAGCAGAAGCTTCTGAAATCAGTATAGACCAGGAGAGGAGCTGAACAGACATTAACTTCACTTAGAGCTGAGTTTTATCGACTCTTTAACAGTCTATTAATTAGCCAGCCTAAGGGGGTCTAAATTGCCAGATATGGTGAAGTGGGAGGAGGACATGGGATCTAATCTTTCTGCTGAAAATTGGCACCACTGTTCCCAAACTCTCACTAAAGGTAGTTTGCAGGTCACTTTAGTAAAAATATCCATTAAGATTCTCCATATGCCCCATCTTGTGCCTTCATGACTCTATTACATATATCCTAATGTTTCCCCCTCTGTTTCAGAGATTGCAACTCCAAAGGCACAATGTACCATGTCTGGCGGCCTTGTTCTATTGTGAGCTCATTCTGGGACAGAGTATGTTCCGTAGTTTCAGCTATATTACATATCCCATATCCCAAGAAACTGATTACATGTCTTTTTGCAGATAAGCCTTTTGGTTTTACCTACCTTGCATACAAATTATTATAATTATTATAATTAGATAGAATCCATATCACCTGTAAGTAGTGCTCGAGTATCCTCCGCTTTCAAAATATTATTGACAGGATCATACATAGTAACATAATTTATAAGGCTGAAATTATACATCTGTCCATCTAGTTCAGCCTGTTATCCTGCAAGTTGATCCAGAGGATGGCAGAAAAACCCCTGTGAGGTAGAAGCCAATTTTCCTCACTTTATGGGAAAAAAAATTCTTCCCAACTCCAGAAATCTAGTAACTATAACTTGTAATATTATTACACTCCAGAAATACATCCAGGCACCTCTTCAACTCTTTAGTGAATTCACCACTTCCACAGGCAGAGAGTTTCATAGTCTCACTGCTCTTACTGTAAAGAATCCTCTTCTATGTTTGTGTAAAAACCTTCTTTCTTCTAGATGCAGAGTATGTCCCCTTGTCATAGTCACAGTTCTGGATATAACTAGATGATGGGAGAGATCTCTTTACTGACCCCTAATATATTTATACATAATTATTAGATATTTTTTCTAAAGTGAATAACCCGAATTTTGATCATCTTTCAGGGTACTGTAGTCCCCCCATTCCAGTTAGCTGAACCCTCTCCAGTTCTGCTTTGTCTGCCTTGTTCACAGGAGCCCAGAACTGTACTCAGTACTCCATATGTGATTTGTAAAGTGGCAGGACTATGTTCTCATCATGGGCATCTATGCCCCTTTTGATGCAACCCATTATCTTATTGGCCTTTGCAGCAGCTGCCTGACACTGGTTTCTACAGCTTGGTTTGCTGTTCACTAACATTCCTAGGTCCTTTTCCATGTCAGTGTTACCAAGTGTTTTATGTATGTATACATGTACTGGTTACATGTACAGTTGTGTTCAAAATTATTCAACCCCCAATGCTGTAAAGGGTTTTAGGGAATTTATTGTACATTTGTAATTGTGTTAAGAATAAAATCTTACAAGGACTTTTTAAAGAACCAAATGCAACTAAAATGACATCAATTGTTTTTGTAATACAGTATTAAATGTTTTTTTTGTGATTTCTTCATTGACACAATTATTCAACCCCTTAACCACCTCAGACCCCCTAGCTTAAAGCCCCTTAATGACCAGGCCACTTTTTAGCGTGAGAAGAAAAATGCGTAAAAATGCCCACCTAAAAGGTACTCATTGGAATTTGGGCCCCTTTGCACATCTTGGCTGCAAAAAAGTCTCACACATATGGTATCACCGTACTCAGGAGAAGTAGGGCAATGTGTTTTGGGGTGTATTTTTACATATACCCATGTTGGGTGAGAGAAATATCTCTGTAAACTGACAACTTTGTATAAAATTTTTTAAAAAGTTGTCATTTACAGAGATATTTCTCACACCCAGCAGGGGTATATGTAAAAATACATCCCAAAACACATTGCCCTACTTCTCCTGAGTACGGCGATACCACATGAGTGACACTTTTTAGCAGCCTGGGTGCGCAAAGGGGCCCAAATTCCAAAGAGTACCTTAAGGATTTCTCAGGGCATTTTTACGCATTTAGATTCCAGACTTCTTCTCACGCTTTAGAGACCCCTAAAATGCCAGGGCAGTATAAATACCCCACAAGTGACCCCATTTTAGAAAGAAAACACCCCAAGGTTTTCAGTGAGGGGTATGGTGGTTTCATATAAAATTTTATTTTTTGTCACAAGTTAGTGAAATATGAGACTTTGTAAAAAACAAAAAAAACAAAAATAAAATAAAATCAATTTCCGCTAACTTGTGCCAAAAAAAAATAATAATTCTGTGAACTCGACATGCCCCTCACGGAATAACTTGGGGTGTCTTCTTTCCAAAATGAGGTCACTTGTGGGGTATTTATACTGCCCTGGCATTTTAGGGAACCTAAAGCGTGAGAATCCAAATAAGTAAAAATGCCCTGTGAAATCCTAAAGGTACTCATTGGAATTAGGGCCCCTTATGTGGTATCTTCAGTACTCAGGAGAAGTAGGGCAATGTGGTTTGGGGTGTATTTTTATATATACCCATACTGTGTGTGAGAAATATCTCTGTGAATGACAACTTTTAAAAAAAAATTATACAAAGTTGTCAATTTACAGAGATATTTCTCTCACCCAGCATGGGTATATGTATACACCCCAAAACACATTGCCCTAGTACGGCGATACCACATGTGTGACACTTTTTTGCAGCCAAGATGTGCAAAGGGGCCCAAATTCCAATGAGTACCTTTTAGGAGGGCATTTTTACGCATTTTTCTTCTCACGCTTTAGGGCTCCTAAAATGCCAGGGCAGTATAAATACCCACATGTGACCCCATTTTGGAAAGACGACAGCCCAAGGTATTCCGTGAGGGGCATGGCGAGTTCATAGAAGATTTTTTTTTTGTGGCACAAGTTAGCGGAAATCGATTTTTATTGTTTTTCTCACAAAGTCTTCCTTTCCGCTAACTTTTGACAAAAGTTCAATTTTTCATGGACTCACCATGCTCCTAAGAGAATACCTTGGGGTGTCTTCTTTCCAAAATGGGGTCATTTGTGGGGTGTTTGTACTGTTCTGGCATTTTGGGTGGGGCTAAATTGTGAGCAGCCATGTAAAACCTAAAGGTATTCATTGAATTTGGGTCCCTTTGCACCCAGGCTGCAAAAAGTGTCACTCATGTGGTATCACCGTACTCAGGCGAAGTAGGGCAATGTGTTTTGGGGTGTATTTTTACATATACCCATGTTGAGTGAGAGAAATATCTCTGTAAATTGACAACTTTGTATAAAAAAATTTAAAAAGTTGTCGTTTACAGTGATATTTCTCACACAAATTATGGGTATATATAAAAATACACCCCAAAACTCATTGCCCTACTTCTCCTGAGTACGGCGATACCACATGTGTAACACTTTTTGCAGCCAAGATGCGCAAAGGGGCCCTAATTCCAATGAGTACCTCAAGGATTTCACAGGGCATTTTTACGCATTTGGATTCTCACGCTTTAGGACTCCTAAAATGCCAGGGCAGTATAAATACCTCACATGTGACCCTATTTTGGAAAGAAGACACTCCAAGGTATTCCGTGAGGGGCATGTCGAGTTAACAGAAAAAAAAAATTTTTTGGCACAAGTTAGCGGAAATTGATATTTTTTTAAATTTTTTTTTACAAAGTCTCATATTCCACTAACTTGTGACAAAAAATTAAATTTTGCATGAACTCACCATACCCCTCACGGAATACCTTGGGGTGTCTTCTTTCTAAAATGGGGTCACATGTGAGGTGTTTGCACTGCCCTGGCATTTGAGGGTCTCCGCAATCATTACACGTATGGCCATTATTAGGAGTTTCTGCTATTCTCCTTATATTGAGCATACGGGTAATGAGATATTTTTTTCCGTTCAGCCTCTGGGCTGGAAAAAAAAAAATGAACGGCACCGATTTTTTCATTCGTATCGATCATCGTGGATAAAAAAATCTCTGCCAAAATCAGTGACTGCGGTGCGGTGGGACCCTTATGCCCCATTCACATGTCCGCAATTCTATTTGCAGAACAAGAAAAGTCATTTTCTATATAGTTCTCGCAATGTGCGGATCTGCAAAATGCGGAAAGCACATTGCCGGTGTCTGTATTTTGCGGATCCGCGGATCCGTGGATCAGATCTGCGGATCCGCAAAACCCTTATGGACATGTGAATAGAGCCTTACAGGGGGGTGATCAGTGACAGGGGGGTGATCAGGAGTCTATATGGGGTGATCAAGGGGTTAATAAGTGACGGGGGGTAGTGTAGTGTGGTGCTTGGTGCAACTTTACATAGCTACCTGGTCCTCTGGTGGTCGATCCCAGCAAATGGGACCACCAGAGGACCAGGTAGCAGGTATATCAGACGCTGTTAACAAAACAGCGACTGATATACATCTTTGATGCGATTTATTTCGCATCTACAGCCTGCCAGTGATTGATCATTGCTGGCAGGCTGCAGTATAACTGCCGAGACGCTCGCCAGGGGCGGACTGGGCCGGGGGGCAGGGGGGCAATTGCCCCCCGGGCCCCTCTGTTGCCTCTGTAAACGGGCCCCTCTGTAGTGCATGTGCCCTGCCGCGGCCCTGGTGACAAGTGGGGGCGGCCGGCGGCAGGGCACAGGGAGATGAACGCTTCCACTGTGGAAGCGTTCATCTCCATAGTCATCTATATCGCCGTCCTCAGGACGGCGATACAGATGGCTGTGCTGCGGCAGAGCAGGGAGAGGCGTGTCCCCTCCCTGTTCCTCTGACAGGCTGCCAGCACTAGGCCGGCAGCCTATCATCGCGCCGCCGGAGCGGTACAGCAAGGGACACAGGCCAGAAGAGGCCTGCATCGCTTCGCTGGAGGTAAGTATAACTGTTATTTGTATGTTTGTTTGTTTGTTTTTTGTGTTTTTGGGGGCTACTGGCACATAAGATAAAGGGGGATCTACTGGCACATAAGATAAAGGGGGGAATCTACTGGCACATAAGATAAAGGGGGGAATCTACTGGCACATAAGATAAAGGGGGGAATCTACTGGCACATAAGATAAGGGGGAATCTACTGGCACATAAGATAAAGGGGGAGGAATCTACTGGCACATAAGATAAGGGGGAATCTACTGCCACATAAGATAAAGGGGGAATCTACTGGCACATAAGATAAGGGGGAATCTACTGGCACATAAGATAAGGGGGATCTACTGGCACATGATAAAGTGAGGGGGATTCTACTGGCACATGATAAAGTGAGGGGGATTCTACTGGCACATGATAACTGAGGGGGATTCTACTGGCACATGATAACTGAGGGGGATTCTACTGGCACATGATAAGGTGAGGGGGATTCTACTGGCACATAAGGAGGGCTACTGGCACATAAGGGGGACTACTGGCACATAAGATAAAGGGGGAGGAATCTACTGGCACATAAGATAAAGGGGGATCTACTGGCACATAAGATAAAGGGGAGGAATCTACTGGCACATAAGATAAAGGGGGAGGAATCTACTGGCACATAAGATAAGGGGGAATCTACTGCCACATAAGATAAAGGGGGAATCTACTGGCACATAAGATAAGGGGGGAATCTACTGGCACATAAGATAAAGGGGGAATCTACTGGCACATAAGATAAAGGGGGAATCTACTGGCACATAAGATAAGGGGGGATCTACTGGCACATGATAAAGTGAGGGGGATTCTACTGGCACATGATAAAGTGAGGGGGATTCTACTGGCACATGATAACTGAGGGGGATTCTACTGGCACATGATAACTGAGGGGGATTCTACTGGCACATGATAAGGTGAGGGGGATTCTACTGGCACATAAGGAGGACGACTGGCACATAAGGAGGGCTACTGGCACATAAGGGGGACTACTGGCACATAAGGGTGCTACTGGCACATAAGGGGTGCTACTGGCACATAAGGGTGCTACTGGCACATAAGAGGGCTACTGGCACATAAGAGGGCTACTGGCACATAAGGGGTGCTACTGGCACATAAGAGGGGCTACTGGCACATAAGAGGGGCTACTGGCACATAAGGGGACGGCTACTGGCACATAAGGGGATGGCTACTGGCACATAAGGGGACGGCTACTGGCACATAAGGGGGACTACTGGCACATAAGGGGACGGCTACTGGCACATAAGGGGGACTACTGGCACATAAGGGGACGGCTACTGGAACATAAGGGGACGGCTACTGGCACATAAGGGGGACTACTGGCACATAAGGGGACGGCTACTGGAACATAAGGGGACGGCTACTGGCACATAAGGGTGGCTACTGGCACTTAAGGGGACCGCTACTGGCACTTATGGGGACGGCTACTGGCACATAAGGGGACGGCTACTGGCACATAAGGGGGCTATAAGCGATGTGAGTGGCCAACATCTATCCTCTCCGCAATGCTCAGCCTCCTGTGACAGATCAGGAGAGCGGAGGTGTGGGGCGGAGATAGCTGTCAATGCTGTCAAAGGAGGCTGTGCTCTCCTCCCGCAGCTCCCGCCCAGCCTCTTGTGACAGCGAATCAGGAAGTAGATGGGGGCTCAGTGGGCCTCTGGGTGTTACTTGCCCCTGGGCCAAAAGTTGCCAGTCAGCCCCTGACGCTCGCCACTGTGAACGCGCGGCGCGCGCTCACAGCTTATCTCGCGCCTCGCGAGATGACGCGCCGATGCGCCGACCCAGAGTAAGAGGACCGCTCGCCGGATGCATACGTGCGTTAGGCGGTCCTCAGGTGGTTAAAGACTACCACTCTTACGAACGGAGGTTCATTCAAGTGTTTTCGATCAGGTATTGAAAACACCTGTGGATGTCAAGGAGCAGCAATCAAGCATAATAAGCACCAACTCGGCAGATTTAAAATGACTGTGATACTCAGCTCCTTCTAGACATTTACTGGTGTGTTTACAAACATGCTGAAGTCAAGAGAATAGTCCAGGAAGACAAGAGAAGACGTGATTTCTCTATAAAAGGAAGGGCAATGGCTATAAGAAGATTGCAAAGATGTTAAACATACCAAGAGACATCATAGGAAGCATCATTCGCAAATTCAAGGCAAAGGGCACTGTTGAAATGCTACCTGGTCGTGGCAGAAAGAAGATGCTGACTTCGACTGCTGTGCGCTTCCTGAAGCGCAAAGTAGAGAAAAGTCCCTGTGTGACTGCTGAGGAACTGAAAAAGATTTGTCAGATGTGGGTACTGAAGTTTCAGCTCAGACAATAAGGCGCACACTGCGTAATGAAGGCCTCCATGCCAGAACTCCCAGGCGCACCCCCTTGCTGTCCCCAAAGAATAAGAAGAGTCGACTGCAGTATGCCAAAAGTCATGGGGACAAACCACAAAAAGTTTTGGGATAGTGTCCTGTGTACTGATGAAACAAAATTAGAACTGTTTGGGCCCATGAATCAACGCTATGTTTGGCGGAGGCCTATGAAGAAAAGAACACCTTGCCTATTGTGAAGCATGGCGGGGGGGTCAATCATGCTTTGGGGCTGTTTTGCTTCTACAGGTACAGGGAAGCTACAGCGTGTGCAAGGTACCATGAATTCTCTTCAGTACCAGTAGATATTGGATGAAAATGTGATACAGTCCGTCACAAACCTGAGGCTTGGGAGACGTTGGACCTTTCAACAGGACAATGATCCCAAGCATAACTCCAAGTCCACTAGAGCATGGTTGCAGATTAAAGTCTGGAACATTTTGAAGTGGCCATCGCAGTCACCAGACTTAAATCCGATTGAGAACCTCTGGTGGGACTTAAATAAAGCAGTTGCAGCACGCAAGCCTAAGAACATGACTGAACTGGGGGTTTTTGCCCATGAAGAATGGGCGAAGATACCCGTAGATCGCTGCAAGACGCTTGTGTCAAGCTATGCTTCATGTTTAAAAGCTGTTATAACTGGAAAAGGATGTTGTACTAAGTACTAAGATTGAATGTCACTTGGGGGTTGAATAAAACTGATAATGATGTGAGCACAGAAAAGACATTTGTGGTTATTTCATTATAAATGTTATGTTATATTTGTCTGACTTACAAGTGCCTCTTTGATTTAATTGTAAACAAGATGAGTGAAATTATCAAAATCAATGTCAAACTGGCCAAAACACTCAATTTCAGTGGGGGTTGAATAATTTGGAACACAACTGAATTTTTCCTTCTCATGTGCATAACCTTACATTTGTCAGTGTTAAACCTCATCTGCCAATTATCTGCCTAACCCTCCAATCTATTCAGATCCCTCTGTAGCAGTATACTGTCCTCTTCCATGTTAATGACTTTGCACAGTTTAGTGTCATCTGCAAAAATGTATATCTTATTGTGCAAGCCTTCTACAAGATCATTAATAAATATATTGAAGAGGATAGGCCCAATACTGACCCCTGAGGTACCCCACTAGTGACAGTGACCCAATCTGAGTGTGTACCATCAACAACCGCCCTCTGCTTTCTAACAGTGAGCCAGTTACTTACCCACATACACACATTTTTTCCCAGTCCAAGCATTCTCATTTTATATACTAACCTTTTTGTTGTACCTTATCAAATATCTTGGAGAAGTCAAGATATATGACATCTCTTGATTTGCCACGGTCAAGTCTAGAACTCGTCTCCTCATAGAAACTGATTAAAATAGTTTGACTTGACAGATCCCTCATAAAGCCATGCTGATAAGGCGTTATTTGCTTATTTTCATTGAGGTGCTCCAAGATAGCATATTTTAGAAAACCTTCAAACAGTTTACCCACAACAGATATTAATCTTACCGGCCTATAGTTTCCAGGCTCTTTTTTGGACCCTTTTGAATAATGGCACCGTATTTGCTAAGCGCCAATCCTATGAAACACTGCCTGTCAATATAAAGTCCTTAAGTATCAGAAATAAAGGTCTGGCTATGACATTACTTAATTCTCTTAGGATACGGGGTGTATGCCATCTGGTGCCAGCGATTTGTCTGCTTTAATCTTTTTAAGATGCTATTGTTCTTCTTCCTAGATCAGACAGGGCACTTTAACAGGGAATTCACTTTTACATTCTACATTTCATCTGACAGTTTATTTTCCTCAGTGGATATAGTGGAGAAAAAAATATTTAAGAACTTTGCTTTTTCCTCATCGCTGTCTGCAACTTCCCCCTCATTACCCTGTAAAGGGCCGACACCTTTAGATTTATACTTTTTACCATTTATATAATTGAAGAACATTTTAGGGTTAGTTTTAATCTGTTTGTCAATGTCTTTACATATTCTATTTTTTTCCTTATAGTTTGTCAATGCTTCCTCGCTGCCCTTCTGTTTTAGTGATTAAATGCTTTCTTTTTGTCAATTATTGCTATTGCTATTTATCGACACGTTTTTTTCTTGTTCATTACCCTTTTATTCCTATAAGGTATGTACCTTTCAGAATTAGAGTTTAGTATGCTTTTAAAAATATCCCATTTTGTGGCTTTATTTTAACTTTTGAGGACTTTCTCCCATTTAGTTAGGCCAATGGCCGCTCTTAGTTGGCTAAATTTAGCTTTTTGAACTTTTGTGTTTTTGTACCTGAAGAAACACTCTTTTGAATGACAATTGAAAGGTTATTATTTATGGCCACTATTTTCCAGGTGTCCCCAATCTGCACATCTGTTGTCAGGTCTATTGGTTAGTACCAAGTCCAATATGGCTGTCCCTCTAGTCGGGTCCTGAACCAGTTGGGAAAGGTAATTATCTTTGCTTATTCCCAAGAACCTCTTTACTTTATGAGATATACAGGTTTCAATTTCCCATTCTATATCTGGGTAGTTGAAGTCCCCATAATAACAGCCTCATGATTTGCTGCCACATCTATCTCCTTTAGTAGTAGATTTTCTGTGGAATCTGGTATATAAGGTGGCTTATAATAAACTCCTATTAGTATTTTATTATTGCTTTTGCCTCCATGTACTTCTACCCACAGTTCCTCTACATGTTCATGTCCCTCACTTACAGTCAGGTCCATAAATATTGGAACAGCGACACAATCCTAACATTTTTGGCTCTATACACCACCACCACAAGGGACCAAAAGTAATAGGACAGAGTAGTAATCATAAATAAAACTTTCACTTTTTAATACTTGGTTGTAAAACATTTGCAGTCAATTACAGCCTGAAGTCTGGAATGCATAGACATCACCAGAAGCTGGGTTTCATCCCTGGTGATGCTCTGCCAGGCCTCTACTGCAACTGTCTTCAGTTTCTGCTTGTTCTTTGGGCATTTTTCCTTCAGTTTTGTCTTCAGCAAGTGAAATGCATGCTCAATCGGATTCAGGTCAGGTGATTGACTTGGCAATTGCATAACATTCCACTTCTTTCCCTTAAAAACTCTTTGGTTACTTTTGCAGTATACTTTGGGTCATTGTCCATCTGCACTGTGAGCGCCGTCCAATGAGTTCTGAAGCATTTGGCTGAAAATGAGCAGATAATATTGCCTGAAACCCTTCAGCATTCATCCTGCTGCTTTTGTCAGCAATCACATCATCAATAAATACAATAGAACCAGTTCCATTGGCAGCCATACATGCCCATGCCATGACACTACCACCACCATGCTTCACTGATGAGGTAGTTTGCTTAGGATCATGAGCAGTTCCTATTCTTCTCTTCCCATCACTCTGGTAGAAGTTGATCTTGGTCACATAGATCTTGGTCTGTCCATAGGATGTTTTACCAGACCGGTGAAGGATTTTTTAGATGTCGTTTGGCAAACTCTAATCTGGCCTTCCTGTTTTTGAGGCTCACCAATGTTTTACATCTTGTGGTGAACCCTCTTTATTCACTCTGGTGAAGTCTTCTCTTGATGGTTGACTTTGACACACATACACCTAACTCCTAGAGAGTGTTCTTGATCTGGTCAACTACTGTGAAGGGTGTTTTCTTCACCAGGGAAAGAATTATTCGGTCATCCACCACAGTTGTTTTCCGTGGTCTTTTGGTGTTGCTGAGCTCACCGGTGCGTTCCTTCTTTTTAAGAATGTTTCAAACAGTTGTTTTGGCCATGCCTAATGTTTTTGCTATCTCTCTGATGGGTTTGTTTTGTTTTTTTCAGCCTAATGATGGCTTGCTTCACTGATAATAACAGCTCTTTGGTTCTGATCTTGAGAGTTGACAGCAACAGATTTCAAATGCAAATAGCACACTTGAAATGAACTCTGGACCTTTTATCTGCTCATTGTAATTGGGATAATGAGGGAAGAACATACATCTGGCCATGGAACAGATGAGAAGCCAATTGTCCCATTACTTTTGGTCAAGTGGGAGGCACATATGCAAATTGTTGTAATTCCTACACCGTCTACCTGATTTGGATGTAAATACCCTCAAATTAAAGCTGACAGTCTGCAGTTAAAGCACATCTTGTTTGCTTTATTGCAAATCCATTGTGGTGGTGTATAGAGCCAAAAATGTTAGAATTGTGTTGGTGTCCCAATATTTATGGACATGGTTGTATATCTTTCCTGAGTGTGGGCTTTAGACAGGACTTTGCATAAAGGCAAACCCCTCCCCCTCTCCGGTATTGACAATCTTTTCTAAACAGACAGTAACCCTGTACGTTAATTGTCCAGTCATAGCTATCATCCAGCCATGTCTCAGTTATTCCCACTATGTCATACTCCTCCTCACACATCACTAATTCCAGTTCTCCAGTTTTATTAGTCAGGCTTCTGGCATTAGTGTACATACAATTGAGAGTTTTTGTATATTTTTTACCCTACACCTTTCTTTATGAACTGTTCTAGTCCCTCCTTCCACTCCTCCCCCAATTTCATTACCTCACACCAGGTCTCTATCTGCACTATCTTCCCCTCCTATAATTTAATTAACCCCCTCCAGTTCCTAGTTTAAAAACTCTTCCAACCTTCTAGCCATCTTCTCTTCAAAAACATATGCACCCTCCTGCTTCCTACACCAGTTCTTGAGCCATTTCTTAACCTCCCTAATCTCCCGCTGCTTTTCATGCGTGTCTCGTGGTGCAGGTAATATTTTGGAAAACTCTACCTTTGAGGTTCTTGCCCTCAGATTGTGACCTAAATCCCTAAAGTCATTTTTAAGAACACTTTTAATACAGAGTAAGTGTCTTGCTGCAGCAATGTTCCCCTAAACTAACATCCCCTCATCTGCTAACTTTGCAAACTTGTTGGGGTGTGTTAGATCAGGGCTAGCACTCTTCCCTCTACCCCACTTTTGAACTGTTATCCTACATACCTCACTTTCCTGAGCCTCTATGCTACTACCATCCCCCACACCTACGCCATAGAGCGCCTACTCAGTGTGCAGCAAACTCTTTACCAAATTGCCAATGCTTCTCAGTGTTGAAACCCGCTTAGATACACAGTGTGCGATTCCAAATTAGTAATTTGCTCACATTTTGAACAAAGATATGCACCCTCAAATGGCTGTTCCAGGACTGCATACATTTGACAAGATGTGCACTGGGCTGTGTTGTCAATAATGGAACACATACTAATGGGGATTACTCAAGAAAACAGAAAGAAAAATACAATACAGTGCAATAATATACAACTGACTTACTGTAGTACATTACCCTTCTAAAGTCCCTGAATCTCAAGTCACTTAATCTTAAGTCGCACGCTTAATACAAACACACACTTGAAATCAAACATGTTAATGCTCACAAACTTTTGTTGTTTGTCTGCTTGTATAGGTGCTGCTCCCCAACAACTTCAAACCAGTCTGCTGTTTTTCCTCTGAATTCAAAAAGATCTAAAGGGATCAATAGAATAGTTACTGATGGAAAAACTCGGAGCTTTCTGCACAGACACTTTTGACTTCTTTTGGAGACTTAGGGATCCCTGAACCCGCTGAACGGCAAATAATGTATATATATTTTCCATTAATACATGCCAAAAAGGGCTTTAGAACATATGACTGCACTGCTGAATGGCAAGTAGGCCCTTATTTTTCTCCATTTATACTTGCCACAAAAGGGTTTAGAACATATAACTACACCGCTGAACGGCAAATAATAAATCTTTTATTGTCACTAATACACGCCAAAAGGGCTTTAGAACATACAACTGCACCACTGAAAGGCAAAAATATATCATTTTTGCCACTAATACTACACCAAAAGGGCTTTAGAACATATAACTGCACAGCTAAAAAAATTAGACCCTACATAAAACAATCGGGCTGAAAATAAAAAGACTGTGGCTAAAATAGTACCAATCAAACCATCATCTCATACCGAAAAAATAAGCCCGTACATAAGACAGTGGCCCAAAAAATAAAAAACTATGGCTTTCAGAATATGGAGACACTAAAAAAATGCTTTATCGAGTAAAACTGAAACAAACAACAAAAAAGTAGTCATCTTTGGTATTGTCGCGTCCGTAACAACCTTATCTATAAAAATAGCACATAATCTAACCTGTCAGATGAACATTGAAAAAACTAAAATTAAAAACGGTGCCAAAACAGCTATTTTTTGTTACCTTACCCACAAAAGTGTAATATAGAGCAACCAAAAATCATATGTACCCTAAAATTGTACCAACAAAACTGCCACCCTATCCCGTAGTTTCCAATATTGGGTCACTTTTTTGGAGTTTCTACTCTTGGGGTGCATCTGGGGGTCTTCAAATGTGACAGGGCAACTTAAAATTATCCCAGTGAAATCTGCCCTCCAAAAACCATATGGCGTTTCTTTCCTTCTGCACCCTGCCATGTGACTCTATAGCAGTTTAGAACCACATATGGGGTGTTTCTGTAAACTACAGAATCAGGGTAATAAATATTGAGTTTAGTTTGGCTGTTAACTAGAGATCGAAGCTGACGAAGTGGAATTTGATCCAAATTTCATGAAAAATTCGATTTGCACCAAATCCGAATTTCCTCACGCTTTGTGTTAACGAATCGCATTTTTCCTAAAATGGCTGCTGCACATGTTAGGACATGGAGCAAGGAACTCTGGGAACGAGGGATCACCCACAATGCCATGCATGCAGCCAATCAGCAGCCAGCCCTGTGATGTCACAGCCCTATAAAAAGCCAGAGCCATCTTGGATTCAGCCATTTTCCAGTGTACTTAGTGCAGGGAGAGATGTCAGCAGGCGCTAGGGACAGTGGTAGAAAATACTTAAAAACTTTTATTTTGCTGTTTAGAAGTTCAGGGAAAGGATAGGGAGAAATCATTCCATAATATTGAAGCAGAACATGGTTCAGTAGGGGAGTTTACAGCCTGGGTAATAGTAACAATCCTATTACATTTTGCTGCACTGGCTGCGGATCCAAATTGCCATTATACAGCTTTGTAATTCTAGCAAACTGTTCTTGTTATTGGGGTGCAAGTGCTGTTTGATACAGCCATTAACAGGGTTTATACAAGGAATAGTGATGTCGCGAACATAAAATGTTCCATTCGCGAATGGCGAACTTGCGCAAATGTTCGCGAACATGCGAACAGGTCGAACCGCCAGAGACTTCAATAGGCAGGCGAATTTTAAAACCCACAGGGACTCTTTCTGGCCACAATAGTGATGGAAAAGTTGTTTCAAGGGGACTAACACCTGGACTGTGGCATGCCGGAGGGAGATCCATGGCAAAACTCCCATGGAAAATTATGTAGTTGACGCAGAGTGTGGTAAGTTGTAATCGCAATGCGATTAATATAACCTGCATTAATCGCATTGCGAATTCAACTTAGAGCTGGGTTCCTAATGGTTGTATTGCTAGAATATATTGTTATATTCTAGCAATACAACCATTAGGAACACAGCTCTAAGTTGAATTCACAATGCGATTAATACAGGTTATATTAATCGCATTGCGATTACAACTACTAACACTGCAGCTTCAGAATGAATCTAAGATGGATGCTGTCCTTGCTTTTTGATAGGAGGTGGGAGGGTCTGGGAGGGAGACTGATGTACTAGCCCTAAAAGGGCTTTTGGGGTGCTGTCAGGAAGCTGTCCTTACAGCAGAGATCTGATGAGTCTTTCAGGACTCGAGTCGACACTGAATACACTAGCCTAGCTATCGATTTCCCTATTAAATCAGCAGCAGCTACACTGTTCCTCCTCTCACTAAGACTGCAGCTTCCGAATGAATCTAAAATGGATGCTGTCCAGAAGATGGGAGGGTCTGGGAGGGAGGGTATGCTGCTGATTGGCTGGAATGTGTCTGCTGACTGTGAGGTACAGGGTCAAAGTTTACTCAAGGATAGGGGTGGACCGAACATCGCATATGTTCGCCCGCCGCGATGAGCAGCGCATAAGCTATGTTCGCCGGGAATTCTCAGTCTTCGTTATATTCTAGCAATACAACCATTAGAAACTCAGCTCTAAGTTGTAATCGCAATGCGAATAATACTTACAATTATTAATCGCTTTGCGAATCCATTTGATGCCTCTATTTGATTGTATATGACGGTTGACTATGACTACCACCAACATTCTGCTGCCTCCGAGGCAAGATATCTGAACCCCCCAGGGGCCATTTAGGCGTTTTTGATAGAAAACGCATCAAAACGACATCTGAGTTTTTATCACTTATTTATTTTTTATTTTATTTTTTTGTGTATTTTGCCACATTTGGTTGCATATTTACATTTGGTATAGGCAAATATGGTAGTCTAGAATTCAATGTTTCCCAACCAGTGTTCTTCCAGCTTTTGCAAAACTACAACTCCCAGCATGCCCGGACAGCCTTTGGCTGTGCAGGCATGCTGTGAGTTGTAGTTTCAACAGCTGAGGCACACTGGTTGGGAACTACAGGTCTAGATCATTACTCTGCCCAAATCTTTATTCAGCTACATGGCTTAGAAAATATGCTGTCAAACAATGATCCTAGGTTTTGGTATAGACACATGATCTAGACTACCCTATTTGCCTATACCAAATGTAAATATGCCAAATGTGGCAAAATACACAAAAAAATAAAATACAAAATTAAAAGATTATAAAACGCAGATGCGTTTTTGATGCGTTTTCTATCAAAACGCCCAAATGGCCCTCTGGGGTTCAGAAATCTTGCTTTGGAGGCAGCAGAGCGTTGGTGGTAGTCATAGTCAACCGTCATATACAATCAAATAGAGGCATCAAATGGATTCGCAAAGCGATTAATAATTGTAAGTATTATTCGCATTGCGATTACAACTTTGAGCTGAGTTCCTAATGGTTGTTGTATTGCTAGAATATAACGAAGATTGAAAATATAGCACTATATTCTCAATTAGAGATGGCCCGAACTATTCGCCGGCGAACAGTTCCTGGCGAACATAGCTTGTTCGCGTTCGCCTCGGCATATGTTCGGTCCGCCCCCTATACATCATCATTGAGCAAACTTTGACCCTGTACCTCACAGTCAGCAGACACATTCCAGCCAATCAGCAGCATACCCTCCCTCCCAGACCCTCCCACCTCCTGCACAGCATCCATTTTAGATTCATTCTGAAGCTGCAGTCTTAGTGAGAGGAGGGACAGTGTAGTTGCTGCTGATTTAGTAGGAAATTGATAGCTAGGCTAGTGTATTCAGTGTCCACTCCAGTCCTGAAAGACTCATCTGATCTCTGCTGTAAGGACAGCGTCCTGATAGCACCCCAAAAGCCCTTTTAGGGCTGCTACATTAGTCAGCTTTTTTTCTCTCCCTATATATATTGCAGTTGCCTGGCCTGCCCGTGTGTGAGGAGCTGCAGGCCCACAGACTACATAGTGCCCACTGCCAGTGCCCACCACTCACACCGTGTGGCACAGGACTTTGCATCAAACAAAGGCATTTAATTTTACCCTTTAATCTAAGGTTAGTTGCCTGCCAGTTTGTGTCAGGCCGACTTCCACAGACTGTAGTGTGCAGCCAGTGCCCACCACCACTCATACCGGGTGGCACAGGCATTTCATTTTACACTTTAGTCTAATTTTAGTTGCTTGCCTGCTGCCAGTGTGTGTCAGGCCGACTTCCACAGACTGTAGTGTGCCCACTGCCAGTGCCCACCACCACTCATACCGTGTGGCACAGGTATTTAATTTTACACTTTAGTCTAATTTCAGTTGCTTGCCTGCTGCCAGTGTGTGTCAGGCCGACTTCCACAGACTGTAGTGTGCCCACTGCCAGTGCCCACCACCACTCATACTGTGTGGCACAGGCATTTAATTTTTACACTTTAGTCTAATTTCAGTTGCTTGCCTGCTGCCAGTGTGTGTCAGGCCGACTTCCACAGACTGTAGTGTGCCCACTGCCAGTGCCCACCACCACTCATACCGTGTGGCACAGGTATTTAATTTTTACACTTTAGTCTAATTTCAGTTGCTTGCCTGCTGCCAGTGTGTGTCAGGCCGACTTCCACAGACTGTAGTGTGCCCACTGCCAGTGCCCACCACCACTCATACAGTGTGGCACAGGCATTTAATTTTACACTTTAGTCTAATTTCAGTTGCTTGCCTGCTGCCAGTGTGTGTCAGGCCGACTTCCACAGACTGTAGTGTGCCCACTGCCAGTGCCCACCACCACTCATACCGTGTGGCACAGGCATTTAATTTTTACACTTTAGTCTAATTTCAGTTGCTTGCCTGCTGCCAGTGTGTGTCAGGCCGACTTCCACAGACTGTAGTGTGCCCACTGCCAGTGCCCACCACCACTCATACCGTGTGGCACAGGTATTTAATTTTTACACTTTAGTCTAATTTCAGTTGCTTGTCTGCTGCCAGTGTGTGCCAGGCCGACTTCCACAGACTGTAGTGTGCCCACTGCCAGTGCCCACCACCACTCATACCGCGTGGCACTGGCATTTAATTTTACACTTTAGTCTAATTTCAGTTGCTTGCCTGCTGCCAGTGTGTGTCAGGCCGACTTCCTACAGACTGTAGTGTGCCCACTGCCAGTGCCCACCACCACTCATACCGTGTGGCACAGGTATTTAATTTTCACACATTAGTCTAATTTCAGTTGCTTGCCTGCTGCCAGTGTGTGTCAGGCCGACTTCCACAGACTGTAGTGTGCCCACTGCCAGTGCCCACCACCACTCATACCGTGTGGCACAGGCATTTAATTTTACACTTTAGTCTAATTTCATTGCTTGCCTGCTGCCAGTGTGTGTCAGGCCGAATTCCACAGACTGTAGTGTGCCCACTGCCAGTGCCCACCACTCATACCGTGTGGCACAATACCTAGCACGCATAGTACCACTTATCTAAAAAAATGACAGGCAGAGGCAGGCCACCCCGCAGGGGCCGTCGTGGGCGTGGTGCTGTGATCTCCACTGGCCCTGGAATAATGCCCAGTGTTCAGAGGCCACGTACCCTGAACCTGAAAAATTCTGAGGACATAGTTGACTGGCTTACACAGGACACCCAATCTTCAACAGCTTCCGCTAAGAACCTTGGCGCACCATCCTCCTCCAGCTCAGCTTCGATCACCTGCTCTCAAGTTACCATGCTCCCGCCCACCGCCACCACCACCACTACCACCACAGCCACCACAGCCGCTTCACTTGATCGGTCAGAGGAGTTATTTACACATCAGTTGTATGCAATTAGTGATGCGCAACCATTATTTCCAGATGATGTAGATTACAGGGATATGTCTCCAGTCAGGCAGGATTACACATGGGCGTACAGTGTGATGATGATGATGATGATGTTGTACCCGCTGCTGCTTCCTTTGCTGAGGTGTCAGATACAAGTGAAGCGGTTGATGAAGACGATGTGTCCCACGGATGCCACGTGGGTGCCTGCTCGCCTCACACTGAGCCTGTGTGGGAAATCCCCAGCAGAAGCTTCTGAAATCAGTATAGACCAGGAGAGAGCTGAACAGACATTAACTTCACTTAGAGCTGAGTTTTATCGACTCCTTTAACAGTCTATTAATTAGCCAGCCTAAGGGGGTCTAAATTGCCAGATATGGTGAAGTGGGGAGGAGGACATGGGACTAATCTTTCTGCTGAAAATTGGCACCACTGTTCCCAAACCTCACTAAAGGTAGTTTGCAGGTCACTTTAGTAAAAATATCCATTAAGATTCTCCATATGCCCCATCTTGTGCCTTCATGACTCTATTACATATATCCTAATGTTTCCTCTGTTTCAGAGATTGCACTCCAAAGGGACACAATGTACCATGTCTGGCGGCCTTGTTCTATTGTGAGCTCATTCTTGGGACAGAGTATAGTTCCGTAGTTTCAGCTATATTACATATCCCATATCCCAAGAAACTGATTACATGTCTTTTTGCAGATAAGCCTTTTGGTTTTACCTACCTTGCATACAAATTATTATAATTATTATAATTAGATAGAATCCATATCACCTGTAAGTAGTGCTCGAGTATCCTCCGCTTTCAAAATATTATTGACAGGATCATACATAGTAACATAATTTATAAGGCTGAAATTATACATCTGTCCATCTAGTTCAGCCTGTTATCCTGCAAGTTGATCCAGAGGATGGCAGAAAACCCTGTGAGGTAGAAGCCAATTTTCCTCACTTTATGGGAAAAAATTCTTCCCAACTCCAGAAATCTAGTAACTATAACTTGTAATATTATTACACTCCAGAAATACATCCAGGCACCTCTTCAACTTCTTTTAGTGAATTCACCACTTCCACAGGCAGAGAGTTTCATAGTCTCACTGCTCTTACTGTAAAGAATCCTCTTCTATGTTTGTGTAAAAACCTTCTTCTCTCTAGATGCAGAGTATGTCCCCTTGTCATAGTCACAGTCTCTGGATATAACTAGATGATGGGAGAGATCTCTTTACTGACCCCTAATATATTTATACATAATTATTAGATATTTTTTCTAAAGTGAATAACCCGAATTTTGATCATCTTTCAGGGTACTGTAGTCCCCCATTCCAGTTAGCTGAACCCTCTCCAGTTCTGCTTTGTCTGCCTTGTTCACAGGAGCCCAGAACTGTACTCAGTACTCCATATGTGATTTGTAAAGTGGCAGGACTATGTTCTCATCATGGGCATCTATGCCCCTTTGATGCAACCCATTATCTTATTGGCCTTGCAGCAGCTGCCTGACACTGGTTTCTACAGCTTGGTTTGCTGTTCACTAACATTCCTAGGTCCTTTCCATGTCAGTGTTACTAAGTGTTTTATGTATGTATACATGTACTGGTTACATGTACAGTTGTGTTCAAAATTATTCAACCCCCAATGCTGTAAAGGGTTTTAGGAATTTATTGTACATTTGTAATTGTGTTAAGAATAAAATCTTACAAGGACTTTTTAAAGAACCAAATGCAAACCAAAATGACATCAATTGTTTTTGTAATACAGTATTAAATGTTTTTTTGTGATTTCTTCCATTGACACAATTATTCAACCCCTTAACCACCTCAGACCCCTAGCTTAAAGCCCCTTAATGACCAGGCCACTTTTTAGCGTGAGAAGAAAATGCGCAAAATGCCCACCTGTATCATTGGAATTTGGGCCCTTCATATTGGCTGCAAAAGTTCACACATATGGTAGTCATCAGATTAGAGTAGGCAATGTGTTAGGTGTACTTACATATACACATGTTATGAGAGAAATATCTCTGTAAACTGACAACTTTGTATAAAAATTTTAAAAGTTGTCATTTACAGAGATATTTCTCACACCCAGCAGGGGTATATGTAAAAATACATCCCAAAACACATTGCCCTACTTCTCCTGAGTACGGCGATACCACATGTGTGACACTTTTTGCAGCCTGGGTGCGCAAAGGGGCCCAAATTCCAATGAGTACCTTTAGGATTTCCAGGGCATTTTTACGCATTTAGATTCCAGACTTCTTCTCACGCTTTAGAGACCCTAAAATGCCAGGGCAGTATAAATACCCACAGTGACCCATTTTAGAAAGAAGACACCCTAAGGTATTCCGTGAGGGGTATGGTGAGTTCATGTAAAATTTTATTTTTGTCACAAGTTAGTGGAATATGAGACTTTGTAAAAACAAAAAAAAAATAAATATATCAATTTCCGCTAACTTGTGCCAAAAAATAATAATTCTGTGAACTCGACATGCCCCTCACGGAATAACTTGGGTGTCTTCTTTCCAAAATGAGGTCACTTGTGGGGTATTTATACTGCCCTGGCATTTTAGGGAACCTAAAGCGTGAGAATCTAAATGCGTAAAAATGCCCTGTGAAATCCTAAAGGTACTCATTGATTTAGGTCTTGCCATTTGGCTGCAAAGTGCACACATGGTATCGCTACTCAGGAGAAGTAGGGCACATGTGTTTGGGTGTATTTACATATACCATACTGTGTGAGAAATATCTCTGTAAATGACAACTTTTAAAAAAATTTATACAAAGTTGTCAATTTACAGAGATATTTCTCACCCAGCATGGGTATATGTAAAAATACACCCCAAAACACATTGCCCTACTTCTCCTGAGTACGGCGATACCACATGTGTGACACTTTTTGCAGCCAAGATGTGCAAAGGGCCCAAATTCCAATGAGTACCTTTTAGGAGGGCATTTTTACGCATTTTTCTTCTCACGCTTTAGGGCCCCTAAAATGCCAGGGCAGTATAAATACCCCACATGTGACCCCATTTTGGAAAGAAGACACCCCAAGGTATTCCGTGAGGGGCATGGCGAGTTCATAGAAGATTTTTTTTTGGCACAAGTTAGCGGAAATTGATTTTTATTGTTTTTTCTCACAAAGTCTCCCTTTCCGCTAACTTTTTGACAAAAGTTCAATTTTTCATGGACTCACTATGCCCCTCAGCGAATACCTTGGGGTGTCTTCTTCCAAAATGGGGTCATTTGTGGGTGTTTGTACTGTTCTGGCATTTTGGGTGGGGCTAAATTGTGAGCAGCCATGGTAAAACCTAAAGGTACTCATTGAATTTGGGCCCTTCGCATCCAGGCTGCAAAGTGTCACTCATGTGGTATCGCCGCACTCAGGAGTAAGGCAATGTGTTTGGGGTGTATTTTTACATATACCCATGTTGGGTGAGAGAAATATCTCTGTAAATTGACAACTTTGTATAAAATATTTTAAAAAGTTGTCATTTACAGAGATATTTCTCACACACAGCATGGGTATATATAAAAATACACCCCAAAACACATTGCCCTACTTCTCCTGAGTACGGCGATACCACATGAGTGACACTTTTTAGCAGCCTAGATGCGCAAAGGCCCAAATTCCAATGAGTACCTTAAGGATTTCACAGGGCATTTTTACGCATTTAGATTCCAGACTTCTTCTCACGCTTTAGAGACCTCCTAAAATGCCAGGGCAGTATAAATACCTCACAAGTGACCCCATTTTAGAAAGAAAACACCCCAAGGTTTTCAGTGAGGGGTATGGTGGTTTCATATAAAATTTTATTTTTTGTCACAAGTTAGTGAAATATGAGACTTTGTAAAAAACAAAAAAAACAAAAATAAAATAAAATCAATTTCCGCTAACTTGTGCCAAAAAAAAATAATAATTCTGTGAACTCGACATGCCCCTCACGGAATAACTTGGGGTGTCTTCTTTCCAAAATGAGGTCACTTGTGGGGTATTTATACTGCCCTGGCATTTTAGGGAACCTAAAGCGTGAGAATCCAAATAAGTAAAAATGCCCTGTGAAATCCTAAAGGTACTCATTGGAATTAGGGCCCCTTATGTGGTATCTTCGTACTCAGGAGAAGTAGGGCAATGTGGTTTGGGGTGTATTTTTATATATACCCATACTGTGTGTGAGAAATATCTCTGTGAATGACAACTTTTAAAAAAAAATTATACAAAGTTGTCAATTTACAGAGATATTTCTCTCACCCAGCATGGGTATATGTATACACCCCAAAACACATTGCCCTAGTACGGCGATACCACATGTGTGACACTTTTTTGCAGCCAAGATGTGCAAAGGGGCCCAAATTCCAATGAGTACCTTTTAGGAGGGCATTTTTACGCATTTTTCTTCTCACGCTTAGGGCTCCTAAAATGCCAGGGCAGTATAAATACCCACATGTGACCCCATTTTGGAAAGACGACAGCCCAAGGTATTCCGTGAGGGGCATGGCGAGTTCATAGAAGATTTTTTTTTGTGGCACAAGTTAGCGGAAATCGATTTTTATTGTTTTTCTCACAAAGTCTTCCTTTCCGCTAACTTTTGACAAAAGTTCAATTTTTCATGGACTCACCATGCTCCTAAGAGAATACCTTGGGGTGTCTTCTTTCCAAAATGGGGTCATTTGTGGGGTGTTTGTACTGTTCTGGCATTTTGGGTGGGGCTAAATTGTGAGCAGCCATGTAAAACCTAAAGGTATTCATTGAATTTGGGCCCCTTTGCGCACCCAGGCTGCAAAAAGTGTCACTCATGTGGTATCACCGTACTCAGGCGAAGTAGGGCAATGTGTTTGGGGTGTATTTTTACATATACCCATGTTGAGTGAGAGAAATATCTCTGTAAATTGACAACTTTGTATAAAAAAATTTAAAAAGTTGTCGTTTACAGTGATATTTCTCACACAAATTATGGGTATATATAAAAATACACCCCAAAACTCATTGCCCTACTTCTCCTGAGTACGGCGATACCACATGTGTAACACTTTTTTGCAGCCAAGATGCGCAAAGGGGCCCTAATTCCAATGAGTACCTCAAGGATTTCACAGGGCATTTTTACGCATTTGGATTCTCACGCTTTAGGACCCCTAAAATGCCAGGGCAGTATAAATACCCCACATGTGACCCTATTTTGGAAAGAAGACACCCCAAGGTATTCCGTGAGGGGCATGTCGAGTTAACAGAAAAAAAAAATTAATTTTGGCACAAGTTAGCGGAAATTGATATTTTTTTAATTTTTTTACAAAGTCTCATATTCCACTAACTTGTGACAAAAAATTAAATTTTGCATGAACTCACCATACCCCTCACGGAATACCTTGGGGTGTCTTCTTCTAAAATGGGGTCACATGTGAGGTGTTTGCACTGCCCTGGCATTTGAGGGTCTCCGCAATCATTACACGTATGGCCATTATTAGGAGTTTCTGCTATTCTCCTTATATTGAGCATACGGGTAATGAGATATTTTTTCCGTTCAGCCTCTGGGCTGGAAAAAAATGAACGGCACCGATTTTTCATTCGTATCGATCATCGTGGATAAAAAATCTCTGCCAAAATCAGTGACTGCGGTGCGGTGGGACCCTTATGCCCCATTCACATGTCCGCAATTCTATTTGCAGAACAAGAAAAGTCATTTTCTATATAGTTCTCGCAATGTGCGGATCTGCAAAATGCGGAAAGCACATTGCCGGTGTCTGTATTTTGCGGATCCGCGGATCCGTGGATCAGATCTGCGGATCCGCAAAACCCTTATGGACATGTGAATAGAGCCTTACAGGGGGTGATCAGTGACAGGGGGTGATCAGGGAGTCTATATGGGGTGATCAAGGGGTTAATAAGTGACGGGGGGTAGTGTAGTGTGGTGCTTGGTGCAACTTTGCATAGCTACCTGGTCCTCTGGTGGTCGATCCCAGCAAATGGGACCACCAGAGGACCAGGTAGCAGGTATATCAGACGCTGTTAACAAAACAGCGACTGATATACATCTTTGATGCGATTTATTTCGCATCTACAGCCTGCCAGTGATTGATCATTGCTGGCAGGCTGCAGTATAACTGCCGAGACGCCGCCAGGGGCGGACTGGGTCAGGGGCAGGGGCAATTGCCCCCGGGCCCCTCTGTTGCCTCTGTAAACGGGCCCCTCTGTAGTGCATGTGCCCTGCCGCGGCCCTGGTGACAAGTGGGGCGGCCGGCGGCAGGGCACAGGAGATGAACGCTTCCACTGTGGAAGCGTTCATCTCCATAGTCATCTATATCGCCGTCCTCAGGACGGCGATACAGATGGCTGTGCTGCGGCAGAGCAGGGAGAGGCGTGTCCCCTCCCTGTTCCTCTGACAGGCTGCCAGCACTAGGCCGGCAGCCTATCATCGCGCCGCCGGAGCGGTACAGCAAGGGACACAGGCCAGAAGAGGCCTGCATCGCATCGCTGGAGGTAAGTATAACTGTTATTTGTATGTTTGTTTGTTTGTTTTTGTGTTTTTGGGGGCTACTGGCACATAAGATAAAGGGGGATCTACTGGCACATAAGATAAAGGGGGGAATCTACTGGCACATAAGATAAAGGGGGAATCTACTGGCACATAAGATAAAGGGGGGAATCTACTGGCACATAAGATAAGGGGGGAATCTACTGGCACATAAGATAAAGGGGGAGGAATCTACTGGCACATAAGATAAGGGGGAATCTACTGCCACATAAGATAAGGGGGGAATCTACTGGCACATAAGATAAAGGGGGAATCTACTGGCACATAAGATAAGGGGGATCTACTGGCACATGATAAAGTGAGGGGGATTCTACTGGCACATAAGATAAAGTGAGGGGATTCTACTGGCACATGATAACTGAGGGATTCTACTGGCACATGATAACTGAGGGGGATTCTACTGGCACATAGGATAAGGTGAGGGGAATCTACTGGCACATAAGATAAGGGGGGAATCTACTGGCACATGTAAAGGATTCTGGATAAGATAGGGGAGGAATCTACTGGCCAACGATAAAGGAGATCTACTGGCACTAGATAGGGGGAATCTACTGCCACATAAGATAAAGGGAATCGGGAGATCTACTGGCACATAAGATAAGGGGGATCATGGCATACATAAGGCGAATCTACTACATGATAAGGGGGATCTACTGGCACATGATAAAGTGAGGGGGATTCTACTGGCACATGATAAAGTGAGTGGGGATTCTACTGGCACATGATAACTGAGGGGGATTCTACTGGCACATGATAACTGAGGGGGATTCTACTGGCACATGATAAGGTGAGGGGGATTCTACTGGCACATAAGGAGGGCTACTGGCACATAAGGGGGACTACTGGCACATAAGATAAAGGGGGAGGAATCTACTGGCACATAAGATAAAGGGTGGATCTACTGGCACATAAGATAAAGGGGGAGGAATCTACTGGCACATAAGATAAAGGGGGAGGAATCTACTGGCACATAAGATAATGGGGAATCTACTGCCACATAAGATAAAGGGGGAATCTACTGGCACATAAGATAAAGGGGGAATCTACTGGCACATAAGATAAAGGGGGAATCTACTGGCACATAAGATAAAGGGGGAATCTACTGGCACATAAGATAAGGGGGATCTACTGGCACATGATAAAGTGAGGGGGATTCTACTGGCACATGATAAAGTGAGGGGGATTCTACTGGCACATGATAACTGAGGGGGATTCTACTGGCACATGATAACTGAGGGGGATTCTACTGGCACATGATAAGGTGAGGGGGATTCTACTGGCACATAAGGAGGGCGACTGGCACATAAGGAGGGCTACTGGCACATAAGGGGGACTACTGGCACATAAGGGTGCTACTGGCACATAAGGGGTGCTACTGGCACATAAGGGGTGCTACTGGCACATAAGAGGTGCTACTGGCACATAAGAGGGGCTACTGGCACATAAGAGGTGCTACTGGCACATAAGAGGGGCTACTGGCACATAAGAGGGGCTACTGGCACATAAGGGGACGGCTACTGGCACATAAGGGGATGGCTACTGGCACATAAGGGGACGGCTACTGGCACATAAGGGGGACTACTGGCACATAAGGGGACGGCTACTGGCACATAAGGGGGACTACTGGCACATAAGGGGACGGCTACTGGAACATAAGGGGACGGCTACTGGCACATAAGGGGGACTACTGGCACATAAGGGGGACGGCTACTGGAACATAAGGGGACGGCTACTGGCACATAAGGGTGGCTACTGGCACTTAAGGGGACCGCTACTGGCACTTATGGGGACGGCTACTGGCACATAAGGGGACGGCTACTGGCACATAAGGGGGGCTATAAGCGATGTGAGTGGCCAACATCTATCCTCTCCGCAATGCTCAGCCTCCTGTGACAGATCAGGAGAGCGGAGGTGTGGGGGCGGAGATAGCTGTCAATGCTGTCAAAGGAGGCTGTGCTCTCCTCCCGCAGCTCCCCGCCCAGCCTCTTGTGACAGCGAATCAGGAAGTAGATGGGGGCTCAGTGGGCCTCTGGGTGTTACTTGCCCCCTGGGCCAAAAGTTGCCAGTCAGCCCCTGACGCTCGCCACTGTGAACGCGCGGGCGCGCGTTCACAGCTTATCTCGCGTCTCGCGAGATGACGCGCCGATGCGTCGACCCAGAGTAAGAGGACCGCTCGCCGGATGCATACGTGCGTTAGGCGGTCCTCAGGTGGTTAAAGACTACCACTCTTACGAACGGAGGTTCATTCAAGTGTTTTCGATCAGGTATTGAAAACACCTGTGGATGTCAAGGAGCAGCAATCAAGCATAATAAGCACCAATTCGGCAGATTTAAAATGACTGTGATACTCAGCTCCTTCTAGACATTTACTGGTGTGTTTACAAACATGCTGAAGTCAAGAGAATAGTCCAGGAAGACAAGAGAAGACGTGATTTCTCTATAAAAGGAAGGGCAATGGCTATAAGAAGATTGCAAAGATGTTAAACATACCAAGAGACATCATAGGAAGCATCATTCGCAAATTCAAGGCAAAGGGCACTGTTGAAATGCTACCTGGTCGTGGCAGAAAGAAGATGCTGACTTCGACTGCTGTGCGCTTCCTGAAGCGCAAAGTAGAGAAAAGTCCCTGTGTGACTGCTGAGGAACTGAAAAAAGATTTGTCAGATGTGGGTACTGAAGTTTCAGCTCAGACAATAAGGCGCACACTGCGTAATGAAGGCCTCCGTGCCAGAACTCCCAGGCGCACCCCCTTGCTGTCCCCAAAGAATAAGAAGAGTCGACTGCAGTATGCCAAAAGTCATGTGGACAAACCACAAAAAGTTTTGGGATAGTGTCCTGTGGACTGATGAAACAAAATTAGAACTGTTTGGGCCCATGAATCAACGCTATGTTTGGAGGAGGCCTATGAAGAAAAGAACACCTTGCCTACTGTGAAGCATGGCGGGGGGGTCAATCATGCTTTGGGGCTGTTTTGCTTCTACAGGTACAGGGAAGCTACAGCGTGTGCAAGGTACCATGAATTCTCTTCAGTACCAGTAGATATTGGATGAAAATGTGATACAGTCCGTCACAAACCTGAGGCTTGGGAGACGTTGGACCTTTCAACAGGACAATGATCCCAAGCATAACTCCAAGTCCACTAGAGCATGGTTGCAGATTAAAGTCTGGAACATTTTGAAGTGGCCATCGCAGTCACCAGACTTAAATCCGATTGAGAACCTCTGGTGGGACTTAAATAAAGCAGTTGCAGCACGCAAGCCTAAGAACATGACTGAACTGGGGGTTTTGCCCATGAAGAATGGGCGAAGATACCCGTAGATCGCTGCAAGACACTTGTGTCAAGCTATGCTTCATGTTTAAAAGCTGTTATAACTGGAAAAGGATGTTGTACTAAGTACTAAGATTGAATGTCACTTGGGGTTGAATAAAACTGATAATGATGTGAGCACAGAAAAAGACATTTGTGGTTATTTCATTATAAATGTTATGTTATATTTGTCTGACTTACAAGTGCCTCTTTGATTTAATTGTAAACAAGATGAGTGAAATTATCAAAATCAATGTCAAACTGGCCAAAACACTCAATTTCAGTGGGGGTTGAATAATTTGGAACACAACTGAATTTTTCCTTCTCATGTGCATAACCTTACATTTGTCAGTGTTAAACCTCATCTGCCAATTATCTGCCCAACCCTCCAATCTATTCAGATCCCTCTGTAGCAGTATACTGTCCTCTTCCATGTTAATGACTTTGCACAGTTTAGTGTCATCTGCAAAATGTATATCTTATTGTGCAAGCCTTCTACAAGATCATTAATAAATATATTGAAGAGGATAGGCCCAATACTGACCCCTGAGGTACCCCACTAGTGACAGTGACCCAATCTGAGTGTGTACCATCAACAACCGCCCTCTGCTTTCTAACAGTGAGCCAGTTACTTACCCACATACACACATTTTTTCCCAGTCCAAGCATTCTCATTTTATATACTAACCTTTTTGTTGTACCTTATCAAATATCTTGGAGAAGTCAAGATATATGACATCTCTTGATTTGCCACGGTCAAGTCTAGAACTCGTCTCCTCATAGAAACTGATTAAAATAGTTTGACTTGACAGATCCCTCATAAAGCCATGCTGATAAGGCGTTATTTGCTTATTTTCATTGAGGTGCTCCAAGATAGCATATTTTAGAAAACCTTCAAACAGTTTACCCACAACAGATATTAATCTTACCGGCCTATAGTTTCCAGGCTCTTTTTTGGACCCTTTTGAATAATGGCACCGTATTTGCTAAGCGCCAATCCTATGAAACACTGCCTGTCAATATAAAGTCCTTAAGTATCAGAAATAAAGGTCTGGCTATGACATTACTTAATTCTCTTAGGATACGGGGTGTATGCCATCTGGTGCCAGCGATTTGTCTGCTTTAATCTTTTTAAGATGCTATTGTTCTTCTTCCTAGATCAGACAGGGCACTTTAACAGGGAATTCACTTTTACATTCTACATTTCATCTGACAGTTTATTTTCCTCAGTGGATATAGTGGAGAAAAAAATATTTAAGAACTTTGCTTTTTCCTCATCGCTGTCTGCAACTTCCCCCTCATTACCCTGTAAAGGGCCGACACCTTTAGATTTATACTTTTTACCATTTATATAATTGAAGAACATTTTAGGGTTAGTTTTAATCTGTTTGTCAATGTCTTTACATATTCTATTTTTTTCCTTATAGTTTGTCAATGCTTCCTCGCTGCCCTTCTGTTTTAGTGATTAAATGCTTTCTTTTTGTCAATTATTGCTATTGCTATTTATCGACACGTTTTTTTCTTGTTCATTACCCTTTTATTCCTATAAGGTATGTACCTTTCAGAATTAGAGTTTAGTATGCTTTTAAAAATATCCCATTTTGTGGCTTTATTTTAACTTTTGAGGACTTTCTCCCATTTAGTTAGGCCAATGGCCGCTCTTAGTTGGCTAAATTTAGCTTTTTGAACTTTTGTGTTTTTGTACCTGAAGAAACACTCTTTTGAATGACAATTGAAAGGTTATTATTTATGGCCACTATTTTCCAGGTGTCCCCAATCTGCACATCTGTTGTCAGGTCTATTGGTTAGTACCAAGTCCAATATGGCTGTCCCTCTAGTCGGGTCCTGAACCAGTTGGGAAAGGTAATTATCTTTGCTTATTCCCAAGAACCTCTTTACTTTATGAGATATACAGGTTTCAATTTCCCATTCTATATCTGGGTAGTTGAAGTCCCCATAATAACAGCCTCATGATTTGCTGCCACATCTATCTCCTTTAGTAGTAGATTTTCTGTGGAATCTGGTATATAAGGTGGCTTATAATAAACTCCTATTAGTATTTTATTATTGCTTTTGCCTCCATGTACTTCTACCCACAGTTCCTCTACATGTTCATGTCCCTCACTTACAGTCAGGTCCATAAATATTGGAACAGCGACACAATCCTAACATTTTTGGCTCTATACACCACCACCACAAGGGACCAAAAGTAATAGGACAGAGTAGTAATCATAAATAAAACTTTCACTTTTTAATACTTGGTTGTAAAACATTTGCAGTCAATTACAGCCTGAAGTCTGGAATGCATAGACATCACCAGAAGCTGGGTTTCATCCCTGGTGATGCTCTGCCAGGCCTCTACTGCAACTGTCTTCAGTTTCTGCTTGTTCTTTGGGCATTTTTCCTTCAGTTTTGTCTTCAGCAAGTGAAATGCATGCTCAATCGGATTCAGGTCAGGTGATTGACTTGGCAATTGCATAACATTCCACTTCTTTCCCTTAAAAACTCTTTGGTTACTTTTGCAGTATACTTTGGGTCATTGTCCATCTGCACTGTGAGCGCCGTCCAATGAGTTCTGAAGCATTTGGCTGAAAATGAGCAGATAATATTGCCTGAAACCCTTCAGCATTCATCCTGCTGCTTTTGTCAGCAATCACATCATCAATAAATACAATAGAACCAGTTCCATTGGCAGCCATACATGCCCATGCCATGACACTACCACCACCATGCTTCACTGATGAGGTAGTTTGCTTAGGATCATGAGCAGTTCCTATTCTTCTCTTCCCATCACTCTGGTAGAAGTTGATCTTGGTCACATAGATCTTGGTCTGTCCATAGGATGTTTTACCAGACCGGTGAAGGATTTTTAGATGTCGTTTGGCAAACTCTAATCTGGCCTTCCTGTTTTTGAGGCTCACCAATGTTTTACATCTTGTGGTGAACCCTCTTTATTCACTCTGGTGAAGTCTTCTCTTGATGGTTGACTTTGACACACATACACCTAACTCCTAGAGAGTGTTCTTGATCTGGTCAACTACTGTGAAGGGTGTTTTCTTCACCAGGAAAGAATTATTCGGTCATCCACCACAGTTGTTTTCCGTGGTCTTTTGGTGTTGCTGAGCTCACCGGTGCGTTCCTTCTTTTTAAGAATGTTTCAAACAGTTGTTTTGGCCATGCCTAATGTTTTTGCTATCTCTCTGATGGGTTTGTTTTGTTTTTTTCAGCCTAATGATGGCTTGCTTCACTGATAATAACAGCTCTTTGGTTCTGATCTTGAGAGTTGACAGCAACAGATTTCAAATGCAAATAGCACACTTGAAATGAACTCTGGACCTTTTATCTGCTCATTGTAATTGGGATAATGAGGGAAGAACATACATCTGGCCATGGAACAGATGAGAAGCCAATTGTCCCATTACTTTTGGTCAAGTGGGAGGCACATATGCAAATTGTTGTAATTCCTACACCGTCTACCTGATTTGGATGTAAATACCCTCAAATTAAAGCTGACAGTCTGCAGTTAAAGCACATCTTGTTTGCTTTATTGCAAATCCATTGTGGTGGTGTATAGAGCCAAAAATGTTAGAATTGTGTTGGTGTCCCAATATTTATGGACATGGTTGTATATCTTTCCTGAGTGTGGGCTTTAGACAGGACTTTGCATAAAGGCAAACCCCTCCCCCTCTCCGGTATTGACAATCTTTTCTAAACAGACAGTAACCCTGTACGTTAATTGTCCAGTCATAGCTATCATCCAGCCATGTCTCAGTTATTCCCACTATGTCATACTCCTCCTCACACATCACTAATTCCAGTTCTCCAGTTTTATTAGTCAGGCTTCTGGCATTAGTGTACATACAATTGAGAGTTTTTGTATATTTTTTACCCTACACCTTTCTTTATGAACTGTTCTAGTCCCTCCTTCCACTCCTCCCCCAATTTCATTACCTCACACCAGGTCTCTATCTGCACTATCTTCCCCTCCTATAATTTAATTAACCCCCTCCAGTTCCTAGTTTAAAAACTCTTCCAACCTTCTAGCCATCTTCTCTTCAAAAACATATGCACCCTCCTGCTTCCTACACCAGTTCTTGAGCCATTTCTTAACCTCCCTAATCTCCCGCTGCTTTTCATGCGTGTCTCGTGGTGCAGGTAATATTTTGGAAAACTCTACCTTTGAGGTTCTTGCCCTCAGATTGTGACCTAAATCCCTAAAGTCATTTTTAAGAACACTTTTAATACAGAGTAAGTGTCTTGCTGCAGCAATGTTCCCCTAAACTAACATCCCCTCATCTGCTAACTTTGCAAACTTGTTGGGGTGTGTTAGATCAGGGCTAGCACTCTTCCCTCTACCCCACTTTTGAACTGTTATCCTACATACCTCACTTTCCTGAGCCTCTATGCTACTACCATCCCCCACACCTACGCCATAGAGCGCCTACTCAGTGTGCAGCAAACTCTTTACCAAATTGCCAATGCTTCTCAGTGTTGAAACCCGCTTAGATACACAGTGTGCGATTCCAAATTAGTAATTTGCTCACATTTTGAACAAAGATATGCACCCTCAAATGGCTGTTCCAGGACTGCATACATTTGACAAGATGTGCACTGGGCTGTGTTGTCAATAATGGAACACATACTAATGGGGATTACTCAAGAAAACAGAAAGAAAAATACAATACAGTGCAATAATATACAACTGACTTACTGTAGTACATTACCCTTCTAAAGTCCCTGAATCTCAAGTCACTTAATCTTAAGTCGCACGCTTAATACAAACACACACTTGAAATCAAACATGTTAATGCTCACAAACTTTTGTTGTTTGTCTGCTTGTATAGGTGCTGCTCCCCAACAACTTCAAACCAGTCTGCTGTTTTTTTCCTCTGAATTCAAAAGATCTAAAGGGATCAATAGAATAGTTACTGATGGAAAAACTCGGAGCTTTCTGCACAGACACTTTTGACTTCTTTTGGAGACTTAGGGATCCCTGAACCCGCGGAACGGCAAATAATGTATATATATTTTCCATTAATACATGCCAAAAAGGGCTTTAGAACATATGACTGCACTGCTGAATGGCAAGTAGGCCCTTATTTTTCTCCATTTATACTTGCCACAAAAGGGTTTAGAACATATAACTACACCGCTGAACGGCAAATAATAAATCTTTTATTGTCACTAATACACGCCAAAAAGGGCTTTAGAACATACAACTGCACCACTGAAAGGCAAAAAATATATCATTTTTTGCCACTAATACACACCAAAAAGGGCTTTAGAACATATAACTGCACAGCTAAAAAAATTAGACCCTACATAAAACAATCGGGCTGAAAATAAAAAAGACTGTGGCTAAAATAGTACCAATCAAACCGAAAAAAATAAGCCCGTACATAAGACAGTGGCCCAAAAAATAAAAAACTATGGCTTTCAGAATATGGAGACACTAAAAAAAATGCTTTATCGAGTAAAACTGAAACAAACAACAAAAAAAGTAGTCATCTTTGGTATTGTCGCGTCCGTAACAACCTTATCTATAAAAATAGCACATAATCTAACCTGTCAGATGAACATTGAAAAAAACTAAAATTAAAAACGGTGCCAAAACAGCTATTTTTTGTTACCTTACCCACAAAAAGTGTAATATAGAGCAACCAAAAATCATATGTACCCTAAAATTGTACCAACAAAACTGCCACCCTATCCCGTAGTTTCCAATATTGGGTCACTTTTTTGGAGTTTCTACTCTTGGGGTGCATCTGGGGGTCTTCAAATGTGACAGGGCAACTTAAAATTATCCCAGTGAAATCTGCCCTCCAAAAACCATATGGCGTTTCTTTCCTTCTGCACCCTGCCATGTGACTCTACAGCAGTTTAGAACCACATATGGGGTGTTTCTGTAAACTACAGAATCAGGGTAATAAATATTGAGTTTAGTTTGGCTGTTAACTAGAGATCGAAGCTGACGAAGTGGAATTTGATCCAAATTTCATGAAAAATTCGATTTGCACCAAATCCGAATTTCCTCACGCTTTGTGTTAACGAATCGCATTTTTCCTAAAATGGCTGCTGCACATGTTAGGACATGGAGCAAGGAACTCTGGGAACGAGGGATCACCCACAATGCCATGCATGCAGCCAATCAGCAGCCAGCCCTGTGATGTCACAGCCCTATAAAAAGCCAGAGCCATCTTGGATTCAGCCATTTTCCAGTGTACTTAGTGCAGGGAGAGATGTCAGCAGGCGCTAGGGACAGTGGTAGAAAATACTTAAAAACTTTTATTTTGCTGTTTAGAAGTTCAGGGAAAGGATAGGGAGAAATCATTCCATAATATTGAAGCAGAACATGGTTCAGTAGGGGAGTTTACAGCCTGGGTAATAGTAACAATCCTATTACATTTTGCTGCACTGGCTGCGGATCCAAATTGCCATTATACAGCTTTGTAATTCTAGCAAACTGTTCTTGTTATTGGGGTGCAAGTGCTGTTTGATACAGCCATTAACAGGGTTTATACAAGGAATAGTGATGTCGCGAACATAAAATGTTCCATTCGCGAACGGCGAACGCGAACTTCCGCAAATGTTTGCGAACATGCGAACAGGGCGAACTGCCAGAGACTTTAATAGGCAGGCGAATTTTAAAACCCACAGGGACTCTTTCTGGCCACAATAGTGATGGAAAAGTTGTTTCAAGGGGACTAACACCTGGACTGTGGCATGCCGGAGGGAGATCCATGGCAAAACTCCATGGAAAATTATGTAGTTGACGCAGAGTGTGGTAAGTTGTAGTCGCAATGCGATTAATATAACCTGCATGTCGCATTGCGAATTCAACTTAGAGCTGGGTTCCTAATGGTTGTATTGCTAGAATATATTGTTATATTCTAGCAATACAACCATTAGGAACACAGCTCTAAGTTGAATTCGCAATGCGATTAATACAGGTTATATTAATCGCATTGCGATTACAACTACTAACACTGCAGCTTCAGAATGAATCTAAGATGGATGCTGTCCTTGCTTTTTGATAGGAGGTGGGAGGGTCTGGGAGGGAGACTGATGTACTAGCCCTAAAAAGGGCTTTTTGGGGTGCTGTCAGGAAGCTGTCCTTACAGCAGAGATCTGATGAGTCTTTCAGGACTCGAGTCGACACTGAATACACTAGCCTAGCTATCGATTTCCCTATTAAATCAGCAGCAGCTACACTGTTCCTCCTCTCACTAAGACTGCAGCTTCCGAATGAATCTAAAATGGATGCTGTCCAGAAGATGGGAGGGTCTGGGAGGGAGGGTATGCTGCTGATTGGCTGGAATGTGTCTGCTGACTGTGAGGTACAGGGTCAAAGTTTACTCAAGGATAGGGGGTGGACCGAACATTGCATATGTTCGCCCGCCGCGTTGAACGCGCATAAGCTATGTTCGCCGGGAATTCTCAGTCTTCGTTATATTCTAGCAATACAACCATTAGAAACTCAGCTCTAAGTTGTAATCGCAATGCGAATAATACTTACAATTATTAATCGCTTTGCGAATCCATTTGATGCCTCTATTTGATTGTATATGACGGTTGACTATGACTACCACCAACATTCTGCTGCCTCCGAGGCAAGATATCTGAACCCCCCAGGGGCCATTTAGGCGTTTTTGATAGAAAACGCATCAAAAACGCATCTGAGTTTTTATCACTTATTTATTTTTTATTTTATTTTTTTGTGTATTTTGCCACATTTGGTTGCATATTTACATTTGGTATAGGCAAATATGGTAGTCTAGAATTCAATGTTTCCCAACCAGTGTTCTTCCAGCTTTTGCAAAACTACAACTCCCAGCATGCCCGGACAGCCTTTGGCTGTGCAGGCATGCTGTGAGTTGTAGTTTCGCAACAGCTGGAGGCACACTCAGGGGCGTAACTAGAAGTGACTGGGCCCCACAGCAAATTTTTGTAAGGGCCCCCTCCCAGCGCGCTTCGCACCTCCCTCCTCCTGTGTAAACCCCACTCCTTTGGCAAGTCACGATCTAGACCAGAGCTGACTGCCACGCCATTCTTTTCCTATAGATATATATATATATATATACAGCAGCAGGTTGTAAGACGCCTACACTCACGACACAACGTCGGACATCCCATTCACTCAGTTTAGGTATGCCTCTTAGTGCCCCCAAACAGTAGTTATGCTCCCTTATTGCCCCCACACCCACACAGTAAAATGTTGTTAGTGCACCAGAGTAATTATTCCCCTTTCCCCATTAGTGTCCACACACTAGTTATGTCCCTTTATTGCCCCACAGAGTAGACATCACATTTTTCATTAGTACCTCACAAGTCACACTATACACATGTAGCAGTGCCAGCTCTGTACACTATACACATGTAGCAGTGCCAGCTCTGTACACTATACACATGTAGCAGTGCCAGCTCTGTACACTATACACATGTAGCAGTGCCAGCTCTGTACACTATACACATGTAGCAGTGCCAGCTCTGTACACTATACACATGTAGCAGTGCCAGCTCTGTACACTATACACATGTAGCAGTGCCAGCTCTGTACACTATACACATGTAGCAGTGCCAGCTCTGTACACTATACACATATAGCAGTGCCAGCTCTGTACACTATACACATGTAGCAGTGCCAGCTCTGTACACTATGTACACATGTAGCAGTGCCAGCTCTGTACACTATGTACACATGTAGCAGTGCCAGCTCTGTACACTATGTACACATGTAGCAGTGCCAGCTCTGTACACTATACACATGTAGCAGTGCCAGCTCTGTACACTATGTACACATGTAGCAGTGCCAGCTCTGTACACTATGTACACATGTAGCAGTGCCAGCTCTGTACACTATGTACACATGTAGCAGTGCCAGCTCTGTACACTATGTACACATGTAGCAGTGCCAGCTCTGTACACTATGTACACATGTAGCAGTGAGTGAGAGCTCTCTATGCCCCTTTATTGCCACACAGAGTAGACATCATAGTTTTCATTAGTACCTCACAAGCTGAACCGCTGGTGCTGGACCTGACATGCTGCTCTCAGTGCTCTGCCTCTTTTCTACTCACTCTGCTGCCACCTGCCTGCAGCTCCTCCTGTCCTCCTGGTCTTGGCTGTTTTGTCCCTCCCCCTGCCTGTCACGTCCTCCTGCTCTGAATGAGAGTGTATGTGGGCGGGCTTAATACAGCCTGCGCGCTGTACTCACAGTTAGGGTCGGGAGACACAGAACAAATCAGGTTAGCGAGGACTGCAGATTGAAGGGGAGGGGGAGGGGGGGCCCGGTCCCCCGGCGCCGCCGCTACTGCGCCTGCTGTGAAGGGGCCAGGGGCCCTGAATTGATCATGATTGATTAACTTAACTTGCGATTGCGAATGAACTGAACTAGTAAACTGTCACACATGCTGCTGAGCGCCGGGCCCCTTGGCAGCCCGGGCCCCGAAGCAGCCGCTTCCCCTGCTTCCCCAGTAGTTACGCCACTGGGCACACTGGTTGGGAAACACAGGTCTAGATCATTACTCTGCCCAAATCTTTATTCAGCTACATGGCTTAGAAAATATGCTGTCAAACAATGATCCTAGGTTTTGGTATAGACACATGATCTAGACTACCCTATTTGCCTATACCAAATGTAAATATGCCAAATGTGGCAAAATACACAAAAAAATAAAATACAAAATTAAAAGATTATAAAAACGCAGATGCGTTTTTGATGCGTTTTCTATCAAAAACGCCCAAATGGCCCCTCTGGGGTTCAGAAATCTTGCTTTGGAGGCAGCAGAACATTGGTGGTAGTCATAGTCAACCGTCATATACAATCAAATAGAGGCATCAAATGGATTCGCAAAGCGATTAATAATTGTAAGTATTATTCGCATTGCGATTACAACTTTGAGCTGAGTTCCTAATGGTTGTTGTATTGCTAGAATATAACGAAGATTGAAAATATAGCACTATATTCTCAATTAGAGATGGCCCGAACTATTCGCCGGCGAACAGTTCCTGGCGAACATAGCTTGTTCGCGTTCGCCTCGGCATATGTTCGGTCCGCCCCCTATACATCATCATTGAGCAAACTTTGACCCTGTACCTCACAGTCAGTAGACACATTCCAGCCAATCAGCAGCATACCCTCCCTCCCAGACCCTCCCATTTCCTGGACAGCATCCATTTTAGATTCATTCTGAAGCTGCAGTCTTAGTGAGAGGAGGGACAGTGTAGTTGCTGCTGATTTAGTAGGGAAATTGATAGCTAGGCTAGTGTATTCAGTGTCCACTCCAGTCCTGAAAGACTCATCTGATCTCTGCTGTAAGGACAGCGTCCTGATAGCACCCCAAAAAGCCCTTTTTAGGGCTGCTACATTAGTCAGCTTTTTTTTTTCTCTCCATATATATATTGCAGTTGCCTGGCCTGCCCGTGTGTGAGGAGCTGCAGGCCCACAGACTACATAGTGCCCACTGCCAGTGCCCACCACTCACACCGTGTGGCACAGGACTTTGCATCAAACAAAGGCATTTAATTTTTACCCTTTAATCTAAGGTTAGTTGCCTGCCAGTTTGTGTCAGGCCGACTTCCACAGACTGTAGTGTGCAGCCAGTGCCCACCACCACTCATACCGGGTGGCACAGGCATTTCATTTTTACACTTTAGTCTAATTTTAGTTGCTTGCCTGCTGCCAGTGTGTGTCAGGCCGACTTCCACAGACTGTAGTGTGCCCACTGCCAGTGCCCACCACCACTCATACCGTGTGGCACAGGTATTTTATTTTTACACTTTAGTCTAATTTCAGTTGCTTGCCTGCTGCCAGTGTGTGCCAGGCCGACTTCCACAGACTGTAGTGTGCCCACTGCCAGTGCCCACCACCACTCATACAGTGTGGCACAGGCATTTAATTTTTACACTTTAGTCTAATTTCAGTTGCTTGCCTGCTGCCAGTGTGTGTCAGGCCGACTTCCACAGACTGTAGTGTGCCCACTGCCAGTGCCCACCACCACTCATACCGTGTGGCACAGGTATTTAATTTTTACACTTTAGTCTAATTTCAGTTGCTTGCCTGCTGCCAGTGTGTGTCAGGCCGACTTCCACAGACTGTAGTGTGCCCACTGCCAGTGCCCACCACCACTCATACAGTGTGGCACAGGCATTTAATTTTTACACTTTAGTCTAATTTCAGTTGCTTGCCTGCTGCCAGTGTGTGTCAGGCCGACTTCCACAGACTGTAGTGTGCCCACTGCCAGTGCCCACCACCACTCATACCGTGTGGCACAGGCATTTAATTTTTACACTTTAGTCTAATTTCAGTTGCTTGCCTGCTGCCAGTGTGTGTCAGGCCGACTTCCACAGACTGTAGTGTGCCCACTGCCAGTGCCCACCACCACTCATACCGTGTGGCACAGGTATTTAATTTTTACACTTTAGTCTAATTTCAGTTGCTTGTCTGCTGCCAGTGTGTGCCAGGCCGACTTCCACAGACTGTAGTGTGCCCACTGCCAGTGCCCACCACCACTCATACCGCGTGGCACTGGCATTTAATTTTACACTTTAGTCTAATTTCAGTTGCTTGCCTGCTGCCAGTGTGTGTCAGGCCGACTTCCACAGACTGTAGTGTGCCCACTGCCAGTGCCAACCACCACTCATACCGTGTGGCACAGGTATTTAATTTTCACACATTAGTCTAATTTCAGTTGCTTGCCTGCTGCCAGTGTGTGTCAGGCCGACTTCCACAGACTGTAGTGTGCCCACTGCCAGTGCCCACCACCACTCATACCGTGTGGCACAGGCATTTAATTTTTACACTTTAGTCTAATTTCATTGCTTGCCTGCTGCCAGTGTGTGTCAGGCCGAATTCCACAGACTGTAGTGTGCCCACTGCCAGTGCCCACCACTCATACCGTGTGGCACAATACCTAGCACGCATAGTACCACTTATCTAAAAAAATGACAGGCAGAGGCAGGCCACCTCGCAGGGGCCGTCGTGGACGTGGTGCTGTGATCTCCACTGGCCCTGGAATAATGCCCAGTGTTCAGAGGCCACGTACCCTGAACCTGAAAAATTCTGAGGACATAGTTGACTGGCTTACACAGGACACCCAATCTTCAACAGCTTCCGCTAAGAACCTTGACGCACCATCCTCCTCCAGCTCAGCTTCGATCACCTGCTCTCAAGTTACCATGCTCCCGCCCACCGCCACCACCACCACTACCACCACAGCCACCACAGCCGCTTCACTTGATCGGTCAGAGGAGTTATTTACACATCAGTTGTATGCAATTAGTGATGCGCAACCATTATTTCCAGATGATGTAGATTACAGGGATATGTCTCAGTCAGGCAGGATTACACACATGGACGTACAGTGTGATGATGATGATGATGATGTTGTACCCGCTGCTGCTTCCTTTGCTGAGGTGTCAGATACAAGTGAAGCGGTTGATGAAGACGATGTGTCCACGGATGCCACGTGGGTGCCTGCTCGAAGAGAAGAAGAGGGGGATAGTTCAGAAGGGGAGACAGAGAGAAGGAGGAGACAAGTTGGAAGCAGGGGAGGTCGTCGCAAGGAGTTAGTGGCACAGTCAGACAGCATGTATCAGCACCCGGGGTCAGCCAGACAGCACGCCAGTCAACGCATGCTGTTGCCACCACCAGAATGCCGTCATTGCAAAGCTCAGCAGTGTGGCATTTTTTTGTGTGTCTGCCTCTGATAACAGCAATGCCATTTGCAACCTGTGCCAAAAGAAACTGAGTCGTGGGAAGTCCAACACCCACCTCGGTACAACTGCTTTGCGAAGGCACATGATCTCACATCACAAACGCCTATGGGATCAACACATGCGTACAAGCAGCACACAAACTCAAAGCCACCATGCTCCTCCTGGTTCAGCATCTTCAGCCACGTCAACCACTGCTGTCCTCCCTGCCCCCTCTCAACCACCTGCCACTCCGCCTCTCACCTTCAGCAGTTCCATCTCATCTGCCCACAGTCAGGTGTCTGTTAAGGAAATGTTTGAGCGTAAGAAGCCAATGTCACAGAGTCACCCCCTTGCCCGGCGTCTGACAGCTGGATTGACGGAACTCTTAGCCCGCCAGCTTTTACCATACCAGCTGGTGGAGTCGGAGGCCTTCAAAAAATTTGTCGCTATTGGGACACCACAGTGGAAGGTACCCGGACGAAATTTGTTTTCAAAAAAGGCAATCCCTGATATGGGACGTAACAGGGATTAAATTGATAGGAATAGTACTAGTTAAGACACCACTCGGGTGTGACAGTAAATTGCACGGTGCAGACGCAGTGACCGCGGATTAAAACAAAAGGGAGGGAGCTAGCGTTTTTTTAACCATCTTCCCGTTCGAAAAATCAATTCAATAGATGGACCCCAGATTGGGGACGTAACAGGGATTAAATTGATGAGAATAGTACTACAGAAAATACCACTCATATCGGGTGTGACAGTAAATTGCACGGCGGAGACGCAGTGACCGTGGATTGAAACAAAGGGGAGGGAGCCAGCGTTTTTTTAACCATCTCCCTGTTCGAAAAATCAATTCAATAAATGGACCCCAGATTGGGTAACGTAACAGGGATTAAACTGATGAGAATAGTACTACAGAAAATACCACTCATATCGGGTGTGAGAGTAAATTGCACGGCGCAGACGCAGTGACCGTGGATTAAAACAAAGGGGAGGGAGCCAGCGTTTTTTTAACCATCTCCCTGTTCGAAAAATCTATTCAATTGACCTTTCGGGGACCCTTGGTGTTGTACGTGGCTGGGTGGAGGAAGAAACCTTAAATAACATCACCGGGACATGGCTAGCTTGGTATCCAACCTTGCGCAAATGGGGAGTTTGCGGTTGTGCAAATGGACTGTTTGCGGTTGTTTGCGGTGCATTAAAAGAGGAGTTTGGTCTGTCAATGTCTGTGAAGCGGGCGTAACCCTTACACTACCTGATCGATACAACATCATACCGGATCGTATACACACACTGGATGTTTTAAAGCATGTTATTCCAAACAATTTAGGAATGTTACGTGATTTATGCCCTTTATGGATTAAAACCCGACTCTGCGTCCACTACGTAATTTTCCATGGGAGTTTTGCCATGGATCCCCCTCTGGCATGCCACAGTCCAGGTGTTAGTCCCCTTGAAACAACTTTTCCATCACTATTGTGGCCAGAAAGAGTCCCTTTGGTTTTTAAAATTCGCCTGTCTATTGAAGTCTATGGCGGTTCGCCCGTTCGCGAACATTTGCGGAAGTTCGCGTTCGCTGTTCGCGAACTGAAAACTTTATGTTCGCGACATCACTATTCTCAATCTTCGTTATATTCTAGCTATACAACCATTAGGAACCCAGCTCTAAGTTGAATTCGCAATGCGATTAATGCAGGTTATATTAATCGCATTGCGAATTAAACTTAGATCTGAGTTCCTAATGGTTGTTGTATTGCTAGAATATAACAAAGATTGAGAATATAGTGCTATATTCGTTATCTTCGTTATATTCTAGCAATACAACCATTAGGAACTCAGATCTAAGTTGCAATCGCAATGCGAATAATACAGGTTATATTGATCGCATTGCGATTTACAATTACTAACACTGCAGCTTCAGAATGAATCTAAGATGGATGCTGTCCTTGCGTTTAGATAGGAGGTGGGAGGGTCTGGGAGGGAGGGTATGCTGATTGGCTGGAATGTGTCTGCTGACTGTGAGGTACAGGGTCAAAGTTTGCTCAATGATAAAGTATAGGGGCGAACGCGAACATCGAATATGTTCACCCGCCGCGGCAGACGCGAACAAGCTATGTTCGCCGGGAACAGTTCGGGCCATCTCTACCTGTCAATCATATGTAATCTATATGATTGAATGCCAGTGTGGACTGCAATATGTAGGACGCGCCACCCAACCATTACACTGCCGTTTAAATCAACACCGTCACAATATACAGAAACTGTACACCAAACACAATCTATCTAGACACTGCATGAGTACCCCTGAAAAAGAAAAACAACAGATATGTATCACCCCAATAGATTTCATACCACCTAATCCCTACAACAGATTCGACCTCCTCAAAAAAAGAGAAGTGTATTGGATTTATCAATTGAATACCCTCACTCCAAATGGCCTGAATGAAATACATGAAATGATATTATAAATGCAACAATAAATACCCCAAAAAACCCACTAACTACACCCCGAGTAAACCTATGAGTCAGGTACCTAAAATACACATCTGGATATATTTCGCCTTCTTGGGGACAAGAACCGGCACCCCAACACAGATCTACGACGACACAGCAACAATAGCATACTTTTTACCTAACACACCACTCGAGAATCCAGATCTGAGCAATATGAGCACACGATCAGGAACATACACTCAGAACCATTCCCCACAGACAGCAGAACAACTCCCGCCCACACGGCGCCACCCTGCACCCCCAGAGGAAGAAACATGCATCCTGCCAGATGGACTGCACAATGCGATCTACATTATGCTGTATTTTAAATCTATTTTACATCTATATATGTAACCATGTATCTATTTACTTATGGTGGATGTACGATGACATCACCATAAACACTCCCCCCAGACACGCCAAAAAAAAAAAAACAAGGCCTGCCAAAAACGGGCTTTTAAACCTTGTGTACCCTGTCATACTGTAAATAGTCCTGATAAAGGGGGTAATCCTGCCCCAGAAACGCGTTGCCTATACTGTATAATAAAAGATCTTTTAAAGGGTTTCTGTCACCAGATTTTACCCTATTAAAAGAACCAGTCACCTCCAAAAGCCATGCCCAACTGCCAGCAGTACCTTCAAGTAGCCGGCAGTGATTTTCTAATGATGTATTTCTTACTGAATTCAGATAAGGCAGTAGTATGAAAAACGATCTTTTATCCTCCGTCCGCGCTATTTTCCAGTCAGGCTTGAAGTCATGGGGGCAGCGGCCTCCTTGCTTCAAGTCACGGTAAGCACGCCCCCTTCCCTGCCCCTTCGCTGTGACTGACAGCCGGCTGTTCAGTAAAGCTAGCTGACTGCCGGGCATAACTGCTGTCAGTCACAGTGATGGGGGATAAAAGATCGTTTTTCATACTACTGCCTCATCTGAATTCAGTAAGATATACATCATTAGAAACTCACTGCCGGCTACTTGAAGGTACTGCTGGCAGTTTGGGACGGCTTTTGGAGGTGACAGGTTCCATTTAAGCTAGGTGACATTAGCGATGCACTAATGTCAGCAGACCCTAACTAGCCTATACCACCAAAAAAGCCACACCAAATGGTATATAAAGATAGCCAAATTTTATTAAATAATCCATTAAAAAACACATAAATGAGCAATCAATTAATGACACCAACCCATTGTAGGAAAAAATGTGATGACAAAGACAGTACAATGCTACCTCGGCACAAATACAATTTACAGTTAGAAACCACATGCAAAACAGTGAGAGAGCATATTTGCATTACAACAATCAATCTCATGCACAGTGTTAACTCTCCCAAAGGTTGCACTCCTAGGAAATGCCCATTGGATTTCTATACCCTATCCAAATGGAGAAACCTATGGGATAACTATACCCTAAATACGGGTCTCATCACCATAGGAGAGATAGCCTCAAGTAAGAGGGAATTGAATCCAAATGGATGTCAGAATGGTTAATCAACCTAGAACATCATCACATACCTAAAGTGCCGAGTGCAGTGTAAACTGTCCACAACAAACGCCCGACGCGCGTTTCGCCCGTAGCTTCGTCCAGGGGCATATTAGTTGATATCCTGGGTCAGTTTAAATAGGAACATGTCCCTCCCCTTAGATTCTCTTAAACCAATCAGAGGTGTATGGAACGGAGACCGCACGTATCGCGAGAGTTTATCCCGGTGTAATCACTAAAGATATTCTAATGAGCGGCGCATCATATCCACATATGCGCATATGAAGCGTAAAGTATATTCCGCCATTAAGGAAGTGGGCAAACCACTATGGGCTAGCCCACACTAGATACGGGGAACTTGTATAGCAAGATATCTATCCTGCCCAGTGCAGATCCATTTACAAATGCCGCCCGTAGATAGTATGGGATCATTCCCGCACATCACAGGATTTTGCCCCAGTATATTCACTAAAGGGAAGCTATTAGCGTTAATGCGGCCCGCGCATGCGCATATGTAGCACCGGGTATAATCTCCCATAACAGGTGAGGGCAAACAACAAATTCTGCCCACACCCTCTATACAGTATTTAATAGTGGAGAACCAATCTACACATTTGTAAACATGTTAATATGTTAATATGTGAAAACCCTAAGCATATAAAACCCTATATGATAGCGGAAAGCTAAAATTGTCACCACAAATATATATCAAGAATAGAATAATATACCAAGTTAAAAACATTGTATCAGGTGAATGTGTGAAATTACACAAAAGGGAAGGGAGGGAATAGTAAAAAGGGGAGAAACAAAAAGTGCCAGTGCAAAGTGCAAAGTGCTCGTGAACACGCGTGAAGGATTGTGATAAAAATACACATTACATAAAAATAATTCATTTTTATAAATTCATATAAATCTATATAGACATATCAGAAGAAAAATGTGCATATAACTGTGACTTTCACAAATGTTAGTTGGTTCTCCATGATTTATAGTCCATCGTCTCGAATTCAACCACCGCCTAAAAGTCTCAAAAGGGGAGGTAAAGGTCCAAATATCACAACTTGACCCATATATGGAAATGCCTAAAAGATAAAATCACAAACATAAACATAAAAGTGTTAAAATAAATTCAAAACCTGACCGTCATGTAGGTTTCATACACCCGATTACCTCTATAGGAACGGAATGAAGCTATTCATCTCATTGAGACCAAGTGGGGTCATTGTATTCAGGAGGTATATCCAACGAGTTTCTCGTTGGGCTAAAACCTTCTTCCAATCCCCTCCTCTACTCGAGATAAATACTCGATCAATGCCCCGAAATCTAAAAGGGACCCATCCGATTGGTGATGGTCATGGAAATGTCGTGGGATGGACTGTAAGGATTCAATATTCTCCACATCCTTGGCTCCCTCAATGCCCAATATATGCTCTCGGATTCTACGCTTCAAGGGTCTAGAGGTCATGCCCACGTAAATCATTTTGCATGGGCAAACTGCCCAATAAATGACCCCCACAGTGTCACATGTTATTGTATGAGTGATTTTGTACTTACAGATGTTCCCTTGATTCCAAAAGTCCTCACTCCGATCCATATTATCACAGGCTATGCATTTGCCACAGGGCCTCGAGCCCCACTTCGGTTTTCCAGCCCCAAAAATCCTATCCACCTGGGGTTCATAGTGGCTCTTAACCAACAGGTCACGGAGATTCTTGCACCTGCGTGGAGTCAATAAGGGAGAGGGGCCAATGAGCATTCTCTGTTGGGGGTCTAATTGTAAGACATCCCAATACTTTTCAGGGTCAATCTAACTTCCTCATATCCTGAATTAAATTCCGTAATGAATCTCACCTTTTCATTTCCCTTTTGATTGCTCCCTCTCTCGGGTGGAGTAATACTTCACGTTCGCTCTTCTTAGCTCTTTCATATGCTACTCTAATATCTCTCTCTTTATAACCCCGTTGTTTGAAACGTTGGTGGAGTTCCTTTGCCCGAATTTCAAAATCGGCCGAGGTAGAGCACAGCCTCCTAATTCTTAAGAATTGACCTGTTGGTATATTTCTTATCAATTTCCGCGGATGTGAAGAAGATGCATGAAGGAGAGAATTGACCGCCGTTTTTTACGGAAGAGATCCGAGCAAATCCTTCCATCACTCATCACCCTCAGATGAATATCAAGAAAATCCATCTCCATTTCACTGGTCCTATGGGTAAGTTTGATATTCAAATTATTACCATTAAGTGTCTCCACAAAATCATGAAATTCACTCTCGGACCCCGCCAAATAATCAAGATGTCGTCAATATATCTTCCCCAAAATAATACTCGTTCAATCCCTGGCAGGGGGTCCGAGAGGAAGATGCGTCTCTCCACAGCCCCAGGAAAAGATTGGCGTAGGACGGTGCGCACGCCGCCCCATCGCCGTTCCCTGGCGCTGCAGGAAAACGCACCTTTAAAAGAAAGAAGTTGTGGGACAAAACAAATTCCAACAGTTCCAGTATAAACTTACGTTGTTCCAATTGTAAGTTTGATGACTCCAGGAAAAACCAACGGCTGCCAGCCCATCAGAGTGGCGGATGCTCGTGTACAGTGACTCAACGTCACATGTGGCAAGTAATGTTCCAGGTTCCAGATATACACCATCCATCCTCCGAAGCACATCCCGGAATCCTTCAAATAAGAGGGCAAAGATTCCACCAGTGGATGCAGAAAAGCCTCAATATATTTACAAATGGGATCACATATTCCATTGATACCCGACACGATAGGTCGACCAGGGGGCAAGACTTATTTTTATGCACCTTCGGGAGAAGGTAAAAAGTTGGTATAGTCGGTTCCTTTCGTGTCAGGTAGAACGCTTGTTTCTCAGTAATACAGCCATTTCGAAATCCTCTATCCAAAACCTCCCTCAGTTCAGTAATGAACTTATTCAAGGGGTTGAATGTTAGTTTAGTATAACAGTCCTGCATCCTTAATTGCCTAAAGGCTTCTTTCTCATACATCATTTTAGGCCAGATCACTATGTTGCCGCCTTTGTCAGCCTGTTTGATCAGAACATCATTCCATCCCTGAATTTCTCTAATGGCTGCTCTTTCCTCTTTGGTGCAATTGTCCCACTGTCTCCTACCGGAGATTTTTCAAGGTCCTTAGTAACCAAGCTTACAAATAAATCGATGTCAGGAAACAATGAAAAAGGGGAAATTTGACTGATCTAGGAATCAAAGAAGTTGGAAACTTACCCCCAACTACCTCCTGCTCCTCCAAAAGTGATAGTAGAGTAGTCAAAGCCTCCTGTTCCATAGGTGACGATAACCTCTGATCCAATTTTTGTGCATACAACCTCTTAAAAACCAAATTTCTTGCAAACAAATGCAGGTCTTTTATCGCTGTAAAACAATCAAATTTAGTAGTAGGGCAAAAGGTTAGTCCCTTACTCAAGACACTGCATTGGTTTTTAGTCAAGGTATGATCAGAAAGGTTAATTACCTGTAGAGTATGTTGTTCATTTTCTCCCCTCTTGGCGTCTTTTACGCATCTGTCGAGTGGAACCCTCAAACTTCCTCTTTGTGTATTTCTTTGCTGAGGTTGCACCATTTACACTACTCGGTTCTCCTCCCACTGATAAAGTTGAGGAGACTGATGTTGATCGTGATCTATAACCCTCATTGCCGGTTTTCCATCTATAAACTTTATCCTTTTCCGCGTCCAATTTATCCCTTTGGAATTTACTACTCTTGGTTGCTTTAATCTGTTTCTCCCAAGAGGCAAACTGATCATCCATCTCCTTCTTATAATTTTCCAATTCACTCGCCGTTAGCCGTGTGATCACTTCCGCCTCAATCCTGCCAATGTCTTCCTCTAGACTGTTCAACATCTTCGTATTAAGTTCCACTATGGCTGCCATAAGATTACGTGAACAGTCATTACAGATCTTCTCCCATTTTGAGCAGAAGTCTTCATCATCACGACCATATGAGGGGAAAGTCTGTACACGCAGGCCACGTGGTATAAAGCCCATCGTTAAATATTTCTCCAATGTCAACCGATTCCACCAGGTTCTGGTCCGTTTATGTAATTATGCGGAAGTGATCACACGGCTAACGGCGAGTGAATTGGAAAATTATAAGAAGGAGATGGATGATCAGTTTGCCTCTTGGGAGAAACAGATTAAAGCAACCAAGAGTAGTAAATTCCAAAGGGATAAATTGGACGCGGAAAAGGATAAAGTTTATAGATGGAAAACCGGCAATGAGGGTTATAGATCACGATCAACATCAGTCTCCTCAACTTTATCAGTGGGAGGAGAACCGAGTAGTGTAAATGGTGCAACCTCAGCAAAGAAATACACAAAGAGGAAGTTTGAGGGTTCCACTCGACAGATGCGTAAAAGACGCCAAGAGGGGGAGAGAAATGAACAACATACTCTACAGATAATTAACCTTTCTGATCATACCCTGACTAAAAACCAATGCAGTGTCTTGAGTAAGGGATTAACTTTTTGCCCTACTACTAAATTTGATTGTTTTACAGCGATAAAAGACCTGCATCTGTTTGCAAGAAATTTGGTTTTTAAGATGTTGTATGCACAAAAATTGGATCAGAGGTTATCGTCACCGATGGAACAGGAGGCTTTGACTAATCTACTATCACTTTTGGAGGAACAGGAGGCAGTTGGGGGTAAGTTTCCAACTTCTTTGATTCCTAGATCAGTCAAATTTCCCCCTTTTTCATTGTTTCCTGACATTGATTTATTTGTAAGCTTGGTTACTAAGGATTTTGAAAAAATCTCCGGTAGGAGACAGTGGGACAATTGCACCAAAGAGGAAAGAGCAGCCATTAGAGAAATTCAGGGATGGAATGATGTTCTGATCAAACAGGCTGACAAAGGCGGAAACATAGTGATCTGGCCTAAAATGATGTATGAGAAAGAAGCCTTTAGGCAATTAAGGATGCAGGACTGTTATACTAAACTAACATTCAATCCCTTGAATAAGTTCGTCACTGAACTGGGGGAGGTTTTGGATAGAGGATTTCGAAATGGCTGTATTACTGAGAAACAAGTGCTCTACCTGACACGAAAGGAACCGACTATACCAACTTTTTACCTTCTCCCGAAGGTGCATAAAAATAAGTCTTGCCCCCCTGGTCGACCTATCGTGTCGGGTATCAATGGAATATGTGATCCCATTTGTAAATATATTGAGGCTTTTCTGCATCCACTGGTGGAATCTTTGCCCTCTTATTTGAAGGATTCCGGGGATGTGCTTCGGAGGATGGATGGTGTATATCTGGAACCTGGAACATTACTTGCCACATGTGACGTTGAGTCACTGTACACGAGCATCCGCCACTCTGATGGGCTGGCAGCCGTTGGTTTTTCCTGGAGTCATCAAACTTACAATTGGAACAACGTAAGTTTATACTGGAACTGTTGGAATTTGTTTTGTCCCACAACTTCTTTCTTTTAAAGGTGCGTTTTCCTGCAGCGCCAGGGAACGGCGATGGGGCGGCGTGCGCACCGTCCTACGCCAATCTTTTCCTGGGGCTGTGGGAGAGACGCATCTTCCTCTCGGACCCCCTGCCAGGGATTGAACGAGTATTATTTTGGGGAAGATATATTGACGACATCTTGATTATTTGGCGGGGGTCCGAGAGTGAATTTCATGATTTTGTGGAGACACTTAATGGTAATAATTTGAATATCAAACTTACCCATAGGACCAGTGAAATGGAGATGGATTTTCTTGATATTCATCTGAGGGTGATGAGTGATGGAAGGATTTGCTCGGATCTCTTCCGTAAAAAAACGGCGGTCAATTCTCTCCTTCATGCATCTTCTTCACATCCGCGGAAATTGATAAGAAATATACCAACAGGTCAATTCTTAAGAATTAGGAGGCTGTGCTCTACCTCGGCCGATTTTGAAATTCGGGCAAAGGAACTCCACCAACGTTTCAAACAACGGGGTTATAAAGAGAGAGATATTAGAGTAGCATATGAAAGAGCTAAGAAGAGCGAACGTGAAGTATTACTCCACCCGAGAGAGGGAGCAATCAAAAGGGAAATGAAAAGGTGAGATTCATTACGGAATTTAATTCAGGATATGAGGAAGTTAGATTGACCCTGAAAAAGTATTGGGATGTCTTACAATTAGACCCCCAACAGAGAATGCTCATTGGCCCCTCTCCCTTATTGACTCCACGCAGGTGCAAGAATCTCCGTGACCTGTTGGTTAAGAGCCACTATGAACCCCAGGTGGATAGGATTTTTGGGGCTGGAAAACCGAAGTGGGGCTCGAGGCCCTGTGGCAAATGCATAGCCTGTGATAATATGGATCGGAGTGAGGACTTTTGGAATCAAGGGAACATCTGTAAGTACAAAATCACTCATACAATAACATGTGACACTGTGGGGGTCATTTATTGGGCAGTTTGCCCATGCAAAATGATTTACGTGGGCATGACCTCTAGACCCTTGAAGCGTAGAATCCGAGAGCATATATTGGGCATTGAGGGAGCCAAGGATGTGGAGAATATTGAATCCTTACAGTCCATCCCACGACATTTCCATGACCATCACCAATCGGATGGGTCCCTTTTAGATTTCGGGGCATTGATCGAGTATTTATCTCGAGTAGAGGAGGGGATTGGAAGAAGGTTTTAGCCCAACGAGAAACTCGTTGGATATACCTCCTGAATACAATGACCCCACTTGGTCTCAATGAGATGAATAGCTTCATTCCGTTCCTATAGAGGTAATCGGGTGTATGAAACCTACATGACGGTCAGGTTTTGAATTTATTTTAACACTTTTATGTTTATGTTTGTGATTTTATCTTTTAGGCATTTCCATATATGGGTCAAGTTGTGATATTTGGACCTTTACCTCCCCTTTTGAGACTTTTAGGCGGTGGTTGAATTCGGAGACGATGGACTATAAATCATGGAGAACCAACTAACATTTGTGAAAGTCACAGTTATATGCACATTTTTCTTCTGATATGTCTATATAGATTTATATGAATTTATAAAAAATGAATTATTTTTATGTAATGTGTATTTTTATCACAATCCTTCACGCGTGTTCACGAGCACTTTGCACTTTGCACTGGCACTTTTTGTTTCTCCCCCTTTTTACTATTCCCCTCCCTTCCCTTTTGTGTAATTTCACACATTCACCTGATACAATGTTTTTTAACTTGGTATATTATTCTATTCTTGATATATATTTGTGGTGACAATTTTAGCTTTCCGCTATCATATAGGGTTTTATATGCTTAGGGTTTTCACATATTAACATATTAACATGTTTACAAATGTGTAGATTGGTTCTCCACTATTAAATACTGTATAGAGGGTGTGGGCAAAATTTGTTGTTTGCCCTCACCTGTTATGGGAGATTATACCCGGTGCTACATATGCGCATGCGCGGGCCGCATTAACGCTAATAGCTTCCCTTTAGTGAATATACTGGGGCAAAATCCTGTGATGTGCGGGAATGATCCCATACTATCTACGGGCGGCATTTGTAAATGGATCTGCACTGGGCAGGATAGATATCTTGCTATACAAGTTCCCCGTATCTAGTGTGGGCTAGCCCATAGTGGTTTGCCCACTTCCTTAATGGCGGAATATACTTTACGCTTCATGTGCGCATATGTGGATATGATGCGCCGCTCATTAGAATATCTTTAGTGATTACACCGGGATAAACTCTCGCGATACGTGCGGTCTCCGTTCCATACACCTCTGATTGGTTTAAGAGAATCTAAGGGGAGGGACATGTTCCTATTTAAACTGACCCAGGATATCAACTAATATGCCCCTGGACGAAGCTACGGGCGAAACGCGCGTCGGGCGTTTGTTGTGGACAGTTTACACTGCACTCGGCACTTTAGGTATGTGATGATGTTCTAGGTTGATTAACCATTCTGACATCCATTTGGATTCAATTCCCTCTTACTTGAGGCTATCTCTCCTATGGTGATGAGACCCGTATTTAGGGTATAGTTATCCCATAGGTTTCTCCATTTGGATAGGGTATAGAAATCCAATGGGCATTTCCTAGGAGTGCAACCTTTGGGAGAGTTAACACTGTGCATGAGATTGATTGTTGTAATGCAAATATGCTCTCTCACTGTTTTGCATGTGGTTTCTAACTGTAAATTGTATTTGTGCCGAGGTAGCATTGTACTGTCTTTGTCATCACATTTTTTCCTACAATGGGTTGGTGTCATTAATTGATTGCTCATTTATGTGTTTTTAATGGATTATTTAATAAAATTTGGCTATCTTTATATACCATTTGGTGTGGCTTTTTGGTGGTGTGGACATCGCGCAGACACACCTGTGATTGGCGCAGATTTGGTGTTTGGAGCCTAACTAGCCTATTCCTACTTTTGCAGTGTCCCACTAGGATATGTGGGTACTGCAAAATTATTATAAAACTGTCATGTGGTATTGCGTGTCTTTTTGCCATTACCCTGTTGTGTCCCTGTTCACAGGCTGGTTAGGTGCAGTGCACATATTCACCACTAGATGGGGATAGCACCACTTTCTATATTTAGACAAGGTTCAGGCCTAGACAAAGTGGTGAGTTGAAGAGTTTGGAGTGAGGAGAAGCAAGATACAGAATATACAAAGGGTAACAGGCAATTATTTAGGCTTCAAGGACCTTTGTGCAGTAGGTGAAGGGTTTAGCAGCCTCCGGCAACCTCACCAAGTTTGTACTGGAAGAAGGGGGATAAGGAAATAGAACCTCCAACCAGTAAGGATACCACATAATCACAGCCTGAGTCAGGATCAAATACAACCTGTCTACAGTGGATCCACAGAGTTCCTCTTTATGCTTAAAGACTGTGTTTCATCTGGATGTACATGTGACCAAAGGAACCTATGCTTAGAAAAAGTTTTGAGTTGGATCCAACAATTGCCTCCTTCATTATTCATCATTCCACAACTACTACACTCATCATTTGGACCTAACGGTGCTGGTGTCACGAACCAGGGGCCCAGCTGCACAAGCACCCTAAACACCACCACCATCAAGGGCACCTCAACTTCCATATGGCTGGTGTTCCCTGCAACCAAGAGTGCCCCACAGCATTTAGTGCTGTCTTCCAAATCCCTGCACTGCCAACCCAGGGAGGCATCTGCTAACAGTGAGTTCCCAAGGAACTACTACCCCCATCGGCCCACCGTCACCTCTCGTGTTGACCTTGCGGTCTGGCACGCTGCACTTTTATCTATCTATCCCGTTATGCCAGAAAACTTACCTTTATAATATGCTAATTAGCCTCTAGGAGCGCCGGGTGGGGGGGGGGGGGGGGTTGCGGCATTGTTCCTGCACCTAAAAGCTCAGTTTACCCACCTTTGTTGCCTCCATCCAAGTCCTGATTGACAGGGCCAGGCAGCGCTCGCATCTGTCTGCCAGCCCTGTGCTCTGGGGATATCTCATGCAGATCAAAATTCTGTGGAGGCGCGGCGAGGAAGCTGGCAGCCGGAGAGCATCTTTCTCTCACGGCGCCTGTGCAGAATACTGAACCGCGCGAGATTTCCCCTGAGCACTAGGCTGGCAGACGGATGTGAGCGCTGCCATGGCCCTGTCAATCAGGACTTTGAGGAGGCAACAAAGGTGGGTAAACTGAGCCTCTAGGGGCAGGAACAAGGCCCCCTGCTCCTATAGACTAATTACCATATTATAAAAGTAAGTTTTCTTGCGTTACGAGGGCATAGATAAAAGTAGGAATAGGTTAGTTAGGGTCTGCTGACATTAGCTCATCGCTAATGTCACCTAGCTTAATAGGGTAAAATCTGGTGACAGAAACCCTTTAATACCAGACACTTCAATTCTGAAGTTCATTCAATCAAGGTCTAGGCAGCGCCAAAGGGGTCCGCAGCTACGTTTTTAAAGGTTATTTTTCTAGAGGCTATAATATAGAACAACACAGCGGTACTTAGGGAGAAGGGAAGGGAGAATTATTTTATTTTTTTAGAGGGAAGGGGAGTTATGAGGTAAAAGAAGAGGAAAGTTTTGGGGAATTTCTTTCGATGCTGACAGTTCTGTGGCTTCGTGCTTGTCATTTCGCCGGTATACTGGCTCTTTGTCCAGAGGACCTTTTGAGTGGATTTTTCCTCCAGAATATGCAGATGCTGAAAGAAAGAAAGATCAGAGATTTTATATCAATCCTTATTATTTAGGGGCAGATTTACTATTCCTCCACTATTCCATGGGCGCCAAATTACTCATGGCTTTAGATGCTTTCCTGCTCCTCCCAAGACACTTTGTAAAGAGTCTAGAGAAGGGGCCGAGGCTAGCCACAGCGTGCACCGCTGGGATAAATTTGGCGCATCTTGTGACTGTCTGGACTACGTTTACGCTGTGTAAATATTAAGCAGCATTAATAGATGTGGTCCATAGAGTAACTTATAAATGTTACCTATAATAGGCCAGCAGTCATCATGATAGTGACGGAGCCGGCCACAGATGTTCCTGTGAGGGGGCTATTGCTCTTACGTAGTCCCTCATGAAGTGGCGGCTCAGGCGCTGTGATGACAAGCACGTCAGGAAGCACAGGGCGAGGCTGGTGTTTTTCTGTCGCCTGGTTCCCATCCTATCAGAACTAAATGAGAAAGAATGAGATGAATAGTTCATACCATGAAGACAGTGACCATGACATGATGGAGTATCTAAAAGAGAGGAAATCACATTCTACATAGAATTTATCAGAATCATCTCTTTCATGGCTCATAATTACTTGCCGCCACAATCAGTAAGATCAGTGCGTGCGCCAAATGTATACCTACTGTACGGAACAATGGAGAGGCTGCAGAGCTGACAGGAGCACCATGGTCTCTATATACAGCTGATCAGCATGGGCGCCCACCCCCACCACCCTAATACTGATGGCCTATCCTATGGAAAAACCATCAATATCACTATTCCAGACAAACTCTTCAATTGTATTGAAATACTTACATTCACCTTAGACTCATATGGTGCGAATCTACTACTGGTCTATAGAGACTACAGTGTGAATGAGGGCCACCCTCATTTATAAGAAACCTGTCACAGTGATGAAGCAGTGCAGGTTATAGAGCAGGAGGAGCTGAGCAGACTGGTCTATAGTTTTATGGGAATAGGTTCAGTAGAACTTGTACTTAACCATTTCTAGCCCTGCTCTTCCTATATGTAGAAGTCCGGTAGGTAGTCTTACCAGCGATTGATAGCCTTCCATACATACTGTAAGTGTACATAAAGAGGTAAATTCCAGTCAGATAGGACCGCCCACTGGACTCCTAAGTGTAGAAAGATTAGGAATGTAAATGGATCAATTACAAGCACCACTTATCAATCTGCTCAGCTCCTCCTGCTCTATAACAGGCTGCCTGCAGATTACCCTGAATTGTCATGCTGACAGGTTCATTCAAGACACCAACCAAACCCTCATTTCCACATTGATATAGAAGAGCATAGATCAGAAAATGTGATGTACTAGTAAAATGTCATTTACCATGTCTTAGATCGCTAGGATTTCTGCGTTGGGTCCTCTGTGCCCCTCGTCACCAGAAGAATCCTGGGAGTGGTGGAAGAGATTAGCTGTGGGGTGCACTAGATGACCCAGCCATGGGCAGTGAAAAGGCGCAGGAGTCATTAGGACATCTTCTTCAGATGTTATTTTCTCGCCCACTAGCCCATACAGTTGGAGATGACAGGGCTGGAAGATGGTTCTGGACTAAAAGAAAAAAAGCACAAAAAATGATTATTACGAAGAAGACGACAATATATTCTCCTCAACAGCATTAGATTTCCAGATTAGTTATACTACCGCCAGATGTTATCTCCCACGCCAACCACCAGAATATTCATTTCCACGTAGATCTATGATCTCAAATGATCCCTCCGTTTCACGGACATTGGGTCCTTTTATCCATTCCATGATTGTAATGAGATTGGCAAGAAAGCCGGCGGCACCAACTATAAATGACACCAAATCTCCAAGGAAGGAAAGGAGCCTGGACCAATCGATGTTTATCTGCAACAAGAAAGGGAATAGTTGTTAAAGTGATGTTGAGGATCTTATAAGGGGTAACATTATCGGGGATATTGGGGGTAATAGTATTTACAGTTCATAATAACAATCAGGTCCCCTGTGCAGGAAAAGTCTGTGCACCCCTATATATGTCATAGCCAGTTCTTTCCACCTGATCACCATAGATCTCCTCCGTAGCAAGTCCTTTAGGGGCAGAGCTACAGGGAAGAGTACATGGTGACGTAGGTCTGGGCCTGTACAGAGTCTCTATTAGGCCTCTGGAGCTTAAATGTCCATATCATGTCTGATATCGGCATAACCCTTGTAAGCAGCAGGGACTGAATTGTCAGAGACTGATTCTAATTTTTATAGACAATCCTTCCAAATATTGGTGGTCCCAGGTGGAGAATGGCTCATACGTATATAAGCCACCCCCATACCCCGTTTATTTTTGAGCCATGGGTTTAAATGCCCAAAATTTATCAAAATGAATGTTGGTAACTATGCAATATTGTGAATATTAGGAATATGTAACATGTGGATTCAGAAGGATAAATCCCCCCATAACAAAAATGATTCTTCTCTGAATATCACACTCACAAAGGAGGTTTTCTTTTTAAGGAGGTGTATGAAAGACACACAAGGTGACTCGGGTGGATCAGGTGGTAATGGAGCAATCTGAAAGAAAATAGAAGGAAATGATGAGTCTGAGGAAGGTGGATTTAAGGTGGTGGTGACACTGTATTCACAAATCCTCCATATGGACATTCCCAGGGGTCACAATGGCCAAGAATGTTAAGGAGATTGGATTCTGAAAGGGGAAAACTCTAGGAAAACCATTCACTTAAGGATACATTGAGTTATGAAAGACAATAACCAAAGGTTTTATTTGTATCTGTTTCCTCAATTTTACATTTGGGATCTTTTTTAATCATTAAATGGTGATTGCGTTTGTACTAATTCTCTTCATTCCTGTAAGATTATTGGCTTTGGGTGGGAAATTATATCTCATAAATTCAGTCTAGTATAAAGTAAAATACTCCAGAAGTGTCTACTTACTCCGAAGATATTCTCCTCGACCCACCCAAGGATCTTCTCGACCCGAGACGGTTCCTCCTTTGCTGGGACAGGTCTTTCTATAAAAATCTGAAAAAGAAGATTGTGAATGAGCCTTAACAATCTGCTCGCCCATCATCCTCTCATTAACTCTTGGATCGAGCCACGACTACAGATGTGATCACCGGGGAAATGGGAGAGTTATGGAGAGAAGTTACAGAACGTAGGTAACATGTATGTGTAATATTGGTAGTAAATAGTTACTCACCCCAATCACCGTCTCCTGTATGTCTGCACAGCAGTCCCAAAACAGGGCAAAGCCTTCTTTGGGGGCGGAAACAGCCGGTGGAACGACCTACAATAAAAAGTGAAACAATTAAAAGAAAAGCAGATTTCAGAATAAGAAGTGACTTATCATGGGGGCAGTAATGGGTGTCAGTGGTCACTGCTTTCCTGAAGTAGTGATGGATTTGACCATTATGCAGATAACACAATTGTATGGGGCCAAAGAGATGGGGAGGTGGGGGTGCTTCCCCCTGGCAGCTGGCACCGCCATCTATTATAACTACATATATGTCGTTAGGCCATAGATTCAGTTGCATACAGCGGTGAAACAGGACGCTGTGATTTCCACCATTCACCCTGTGAATGAGAGTCTGGTGCTGGCAGGTACGATAAAGTGACTTCATCTCAACTTCTGCGTCTGGCCACGAGACAGACCAGAGCAGATCGCCAGTGACTGATCTGTTCTATTCGTCCTGGGGAACTGGGTTAAAGAGGACCTTTCACCACTCCAGACATTCCTGGTTTAGCTTCATGCATTCCCCATGTAATAACCATTCTGGAGCATCTATTCTTATGGCTCTATGTTGTGCCATTCCTTTATTATTTCTACTAAAAGTTAAGAATGAATTGCCATTAGCCTTCAGTAAGGGTAGAGAGGGGGGGGGGGGTAACCAGTTCGGGGGGTGAACCTGCACAGTCTGAAAATGGCAACACTGATTGGATAGAGTGAGTCTGTGCAGGTACCTCCCCTCTGTACCCTTACTGAAGACTAATAGCAATTCAATTATAACTTCTGGTAGAAAGAATAGAGGAATGGCGCAACGTACAGACATTAGAATAGCTGTTCCAGAGTTGTTATTACATGGGGAATTCATGAAGCTAAAAAAGAAGAAAAAATGTGAAGTGGCACACCCAATGTAAGATTGGAGATAAGGTGCTCTGTTGCTAATAGGTTCGCCCAAACCAAAAGGCAGGATTAGTCATACAAAGAGTGTAGCAATAGGCACACTTACACCTGTAATGTGTGTTTTAAGGGAAATATTTAATAGACTGTGATAATCATAAGAATAAAAATATTTCATTAATAGTACACCTCTAAAATACCTATAAAATACATATAACACTGGAATTCATATTGTCCATAGAGTCTCTATGCGCCAATAGTAATAAAAGAAATATAGTCCAACCTGTAGATGCAAAACAAATAAATCGTAGTAAGCCGTTTACTGAATTTCCTCTGTAGTAGTCCCAAATTAGTTGCTATATGGTTAGTATAGCGGCTCCGGTCGGTCGGAACCTGGGTTTAGATATATAAGATATGACGGTAATGTTGAGTGTGGCGTCCCACACTTGTTACCTTAAACCTCCACCGCCGTCTGTCCTTAGTATCGTTCTCGCTCCACTGTCAGAGCCGAGGGTTCAGGGTTTCCCAGCGCATGTGCTGTGTTCGCCTGCTTCGGCGTCCCACGTGTCAATGACGTCACTCCTTCTTCCTGTGGGTACAGCGGGCGCGTTCGGGGTAAGCCGTATATTCGCACTTCGGCGTCTCACGTGATTCGTGGTATCACCTTTCTGGCCGGCCAGTATTAATGTCTTGGTTCTCCACTTAAAAAATGACAGTCTGGGGTCCCATACGCGTTTCGGGGAGTGTCCTCTCCCCTTCCTCAGTGGTATCCCCTTGTTACTGTCTTTCTTCCTTTTAAACTCTCGGGGCCATGGTTAATTGGTTCTCATTATGCTAATGAGTTGGAGTACTTTTTCTTGCAACTGTAGATGGATGGATGGATGGATAGATACACACACACACAAGTCCCCTCTTTCTAACAAAGCCAGAACCAGCCCTGTACGTCACACGGATCCAGAAATCTCTCCATTCATTGCTCCCAATGCTCTGCCAGATTCTCCTCAGGCTGGCAGCTCAGGGAGTGTGTCCTTTCTCAGAGGGTGTTTCCTCTCTAATGCAGTTCTCCTGGACCCTGAACCCTGAACCCTCGGCTCTGACAGTGGAACGAGAACGATACTAAGGACAGACGGCGGTGGAGGTTTAAGGTAACAAGTGTGGGACGCCACACTCAACATTACCGTCATATCTTATATATCTAAACCCAGGTTCCGACCGACCGGGAGCCGCTATACTAACCATATAGCAACTAATTTGGGACTACTACAGAGGAAATTCAGTAAACGGCTTACTACGATTTATTTGTTTTGCATCTACAGGTTGGACTATATTTCTTTTATTACTATTGGCGCATAGAGACTCTATGGACAATATGAATTCCAGTGTTATATGTATTTTATAGGTATTTTAGAGGTGTACTATTAATGAAATATTTTTATTCTTATGATTATCACAGTCTATTAAATATTTCCCTTAAAACACACATTACAGGTGTAAGTGTGCCTATTGCTACACTCTTTGTATGATCGAATTCACGAGCTATTAAACCAGGCATGTCAGGAGCAGTGAAAGGTCCTCTTTAGGTGAGTGTTCATCCATAGGCAGAATTAGCTGGGGGGCACATAAAGGGGGCATTATTCTGGGTTGGGGCATACAAAAAGACATGATGCAGTGTAAGGAGTACGTAGGAGGCATTATACTGTGTGGGGAGAAGGTAAGAGATCATTGTGTTAGCAGTGTGATGGGCAGGGGCGGGCTGGTACGGGGGGCAGAGAGGCAATTGCCCCCCAGGCCGCCTTAAAGCATGTTAAAAAAGGCCGCTAGGCGGTCTTTAACACAGGACAATTGGCAGCTACAGTGGCGCACCGACAATTGTGGTCCAGCGGTTCTGGACCCCACTAGAACAACTTTTTACAGTTTGGGTTCAACCCGTCTACTTGTCCCAATGTTGGTATGTACTTAGATGAGGCTCCACTGTGGATATAACATGGACCTATCTACAGAAGAGAGTGCTGATATATAATAGAACTGATAGATGTGGGATAATGATGTCATTATCTGACTCACCCCAAATACAGATTTCTTCATCCATCTGTAGAAGTCCAGTAATTTGGACGGCTCTGCACCCGGGGCGCTGCTTGTGCATTATCCTAGAGGAAAAGTGAGACCGTATTGTAATTCCCAGAGCATTCTAAGTGAGAAATGGATATTGTATATTCTATGTCCCTTCCCTATAGATTATATATATATATATGACCGCCACATGGATACTCACCAGCAGTATATTAAAATGAACTGGATAGATCACGCTGAAGCACAGAAACAATAGGGTAAACCGCATTGTCTCCACGGGAGTCTTTCAGCACCATAGAATGGCCAATGAAATACAGGCAGCCGGGGGCAGAGCCCCTTATATAACCTCAGTCAGCAGTGACATCACAATGCCCTCTGTGACATCATCACCGAGCCAACCAATCACAGCGCAGCTTTAATGATTCTAAAGAAGGCTGTGCTGTGATTAGTTGCTATGGGCAACAAGGCCAGTTTTTCTGTTTTGTTACATGAGACCCATCATCTTTGGACATTTTCTGAACAGGAAAATCAGAAATGTCCTCTTAACTCTAGGGTCACGCTATGGTTGACACACAGAAATATCAAAGTGGCCCTTCTCTCTTTGTGTGGCCCCTATAAAACCAGAGGCCTCTTCACTTTTCAGTGTATATATATTGTAAGGGATCTCTTGACTTTTGGGGGTCATTCTCACAGACTTCTTTCCAGACAACAGTTTTAATGCCCCAACGGTGCATTTATTAGTGGCACATCCAGGGCCGGCGCCACCCATAAGCAAGGTCCGCCACCGCGTAGAGCGCACTCTTGTGGAGGCGCCGGCACCGCTCCTATACGGCCCCGGCCCGTGGCCCCGCCTCCTAGCTAATTTATTCACTTCACTTGCCTCTGTGTAATTGCAGAGTAGCGCCCTAATCTCGCACAGGTGCACTGGCAGAGGCATCGTCAAGCAGATTGCGCATGCGCTGTCGCCTGTGGGAGATTAAAGCGCTTCTCTGTAATTACACCGAGGCAAGTGAAGTGAGTAAATTAGCTAAGAGGCGGCGCTGGGCGGGGAGGGGATCTGTGGATGACATTTAGGGGATATGTGGGGATGACACTTGTGGGGATCTGTGGATGACATTTCGGGGATCTGTGGGGATGACACTTGTGGGGATCTGTAGATGACATTTAGGGGGATCTGTGGATGACATGGTATGTAGCTGGAGGTGAGAAAATGTGTCCTTACCACAATAAAGGGTACAGTCTGTATAAATAGGTGTCTGACAAAAAAGAGGCGGGTTAAAGGGCGTGGTCAATAGGCGGAGTCATGGGGGCGGCAAAATTAGTTTTTGCTTAGGGTGGCAAAAATCCTTGCACCAGTCCTGGGCACATCACACAAAAAGTAACACAATACAAAACAAACGCCTGCCCGGCTGGGCTCTCACTAAACTGAAGTATTCCCTAACTCACCTCTACAGCGCCGTTCACACCTGGCACCAGATGCAGCTTTCTCAGCCACTCGCCCAGCAGCCTCCTGGCTGTAACAATGTCCCTCCAAACGTTGTGGCTAGCTCCTAGCCCCATGGCCCCTCAGCCCTTCTCAGCTGAGACCACGCTCAGAGCCTCAGCAGGACTCTGCTACATCAACCACTCCCCCGACACACAGAGAGGGTTGATTTATCCCTCCCCGATTTAACCCCGCTGACCTCACCTGGGGCCAGGGAACCTGTAATGGATTAGCGGTGTGGACTGAGAGACTCCCACTACCAACCTGACTCCCAGTCCAAAAAAATCCAGCCCATACAACTTTAACCAAACAATCTCCAGCAAGCTATGCTTTATTGAAGCAGCACTTTTCTGGATTTCAGCTATCTCACCCAGAAACTGAACCACCAGGTGAGAGGACCCCACCCCACCATATGTCTACTGCGCACTTTACTGTTCACATCATCACTATATATCTCTTATATATATGAAAATGAATTTCTGTCTAGACGTCTGTCTCAACGTTCTTTATGCGCGACCAAACGACTGGACCGATCTTCACCAAATTTGGCACACGGGTACATTAGGTGTCCAGGAAGGTTTTAGACCGGGTCTCAGCTCTCTAATACCTCGTTTCCACTGAGCGGATCGGTTCGGGTCGGCAGAGTTTGGAAGATTTATAATGGTCCGGTCTATTTAGGTGGGCATTTCTACTACAACTCGGGCCGCCAGGTCCATACGTGGTTTAGAAAAAAATGCGGAACGTGATGTCACACTAGTGTGACAACAAACGCGACGCTACAAACAACAAAGATGGAGGTCATCCAGCAGCTCGTGTTTTCACTAATTGCATTTTTGTGTATGGTAGTTAAAATACATGCTGTTCTGTATGAGAGAAGGTTGCGAGCGGCAAAGAGAAATACAGCAGAAAAGAGACGAAAATTTCGATCTTGGATCTTGAGCCGGGAGGAGAAATACAGCCTTATGCGACAAAGACAAAGACGGCAGATGCTTCTCCTTTCGTTAAAGCAGCGCCGCCGACCAGTCATTTGGGCTCTACCTCTTCCAATGAGTGGTCGGATGTGACCGTCCTCGGATTTACACACACACAGTGGCTGCGCAATTTCAGAATGTCGGAGGAAACCTTTGGATACCTTTGCACAAAGGTAAGTCCAGCAATGGAGAAGCAAAGCACCAACTTCAGAGCTAGTTTTCCAGTGAGGAAAAGAGTTGCCATTGTACTGTGTAAGCTGGCTACCTACAGTGAATACCGAAGTATAGGCCACCTTTTCGGTGTGAGCAAATCAACAGTGTGCCGGTGTGTGCAGGAATTCTTTAAGGCTGTCTGCACATTGCTAGCTTCTGAGATTGTTCATTTTCCAGACAGTGAAAAGCTAAAAGACATTGCTAACTACTTTGAGGACAGGTCGGGCCTTCAACAGTGTGTTGGCTCTATTGATGGTTCACACATACCAATAATAGCACCACAAGTATACCACACTGACTATTTTAACCGAAAAGACTGGCATTCCATCATCCTCCAGGGAGTAGTGGATGGAAAAGGACTATTCTGGAGTGTGAATGTGGGAAAACCTGGAAGTTTACATGATGCTTGAGTTCTAAGACTGTCAACATTTTGGGACTGGGTTGGCCAGGGAGGCCTGTACTCTGGCCACACTAGGAACATTTCAGGGGTGAATGTTGGCTATTATGTGCTCGGAGATTCTGCATCCCCTTTACAAAATTGGCTCCTGAAACCATTTGCTGACAATGGCCGCCTGACACCAGAACAGCAAATCTACAACAGGAAAACATCCAGGGCAAGGGTGGTTGTAGAGAATGCATTTGGAAGACTGAGGCCTCATGCACACGACCGTTTTTTTTTGCGGGTGTACTGGCTGTTTTTATGAGTTCCGTATACGGTTCGTATACGGACCCATTCAATTCAATGGGTCCGCAAAAAAAACGGAAGTGTTTCCGTATGCATTCCGTTTTTCCGTTCCGTGCAAAGATAGAACATGTCCTATTATTGCCCGCAAATCATGGTCCGTGGCTCCATTCAAGTCAATGGGTCCGCAAAAAAAACGGAACGCATATGGAAATGCCTCCGTATGTCTTCCGTATCCGTTCCGTTTTTGCGGAACCATCTATTGAAAGTTTTAAGCCCAGCCCAATTTTTTCTATGTAATTACTGTATACTGTATATGCCATACGGAAAAACGGAACTGAAAAACGGAACGGAAACGGAAACACAACGGATAACAAAAACGGAACAACGGATTCGTAAAAAACGGACTGCAAAACCATACGGTCGTGTGCAATAAGCCTAAAGGGTAGATGGCGGTGTCTTATGAAAAAGAATGACAGTGACATTGAACTTGCAAAAGCCATGCTGCTTACTTGCTGTGCTCTTCACAATATTTGTGAAAGACATGGAGAAGACTTCTACCAGGACTGGAATACGAATGCAGAAGAGCCAGTACAGTAGTAGCACAGGATATGGAGGAAGAGTGCAATGAGGTACGTCAGGCTCTGATGCAACACCTTAAGGCCTCTTGCACACGGGCGTCATGTTTGACGGCCGGATAAGATGCGGGTGCGTTGCGGGAATCGCCGCGATTTTTCCGCGTGTGCTAACGCTTGTAGTGCGTTGAGCACGCGCGTGAAAAATCCGCATGCTTGGTACCCAGACCCGAAGTCAGACTTCATCACTGAAGTCTGGTTTCGGGATGAGTATTCTGTATGTGTAATTATTTTCCTTTATAACATAGTTATAAGGAAAATAACGCATTCTAATTACAGAATGCAATGTTCCCGGCCTTAAAGGGTTGAAAATAAAGAGTTAACTTACCTTCTCCCATTGCTAGCGCAGAGCTCCAGAACGTCGTCTCTCTTGATAGTTTGGCTGCTTGAGGACCTGTGGTGACGTCACAGGGTCACATGGTCCAATCATAGAAGCATTTGAGTGGACCATGTGACCCATGTGACCCTGTGACGTCACCACAGGTCCTCAAGCAGCCAAACTATCAAGAGAGACGACGTTCTGGGGCTCTGCGCGTACAATGGGAGAAGGTAAGTTAACTCTTTATTATTTTTAACCCTTTAAAGCTCGGGGAACATTGCATTCTGTAATTAGAATGCGATTATTTTCCTTATAACTATGTTATAAAGGAAAATAATAACGATCGGGTCCCCATCCCGATCGTATCCTAGCAACCATGCGGGAAAATCGCAACGCATCCGCACATGATTGCGGATGCTTGCGATTTTCCCGCATCCCCATTCACTTCTATGGGGCCTGCGTTGCGTGAAAATCGCAGAATATAGAACATGCTGCGATTTTCACGCAACGCAAAAGTGATGCGTGAAAATCACCGCTCATGTGCACAGCCCCATAGAACTGAATGGGTCAGGATTCAGTGCGGGTGCAATGCGTCCTCCTCACGCATTGCACCCGCGCGGAAAACTCGCCCGTGTGAAAGGGGCCTAACGCTTAATTTTTATTGTTGTATTAATTTTTTTTTGGTCAAATAAACTTTACCTTACATCAGACACAACCAGGGTCTCTCATGTCTTGCATTTTCAAAACAAAAAGTAATCTTGCTAAATACTAAGAAATATACATATTTACATCAAATCTTTACATCAGAACAGTGCTGGCAGAGAGGGACTACTCCCTTGGCGGTGGTCTGGAATCACGACTGGCTCCTAGCACTTGAACACAGGGCCGCCATCAGGGGGGTACAGCCAATACCCCAGTAAGAGGCCCGGACCCCGGGAGGGCCCGGCCGCCGGTCCCGAGCTTTTTTTTTTTTGTCACCAGGCAGTCCGTCTGGCGCTGTACCTTTAACCACTTGCCGACCGCCTAAAGCACGGATGCGTCCAGGCAGCGGCAAGTTTGTTCCTCCTGGACGCATCCGTGCGTCATCTCGCGAGAGGCGAGATTTGCTGTGATTCTACAGCCTGCCAGCGATGATCAATCACTGGCAGGCTGTAAATGTAAAATAAATTAGATCAAACATGTATATCAGACGCTGTTTTGTTAACAGCGTCTGATATACCTGCTACCTGGTCCTCTGGTGGTCCCATTTACTGGGATCGACCACCAGAGGAACAGGGAGCTATGTAAAGTTGCACCAAACAACACACTAACCCCCCTCACTTATTAACCCCTTGTTAACCCCTGATCACCCCATATAGACTCCCTGATCACCCCCCTGTCACTGATCACCCCCCTGTAAGGCTCCATTCACATGTCCATATGTGTTTTGCGGATCCGCAAAACAAGGACACCGTCAATGGGCTTTCCGCATTTTGCAGATCCGCACATTGCCAGAACTATATAGAAAATGCTTTTTCTTGTCCGCAATTGCGGACAAGAAAAGGACATGTTCTATATTTTTGCGGAACGGAAATGCAGACCCGTAAGTGCGGATCCGCAATTCCGGATCCGAGCGGGACAAAGTCTGTCCCCATAGAAATGAATGGGTCCGCAATTCCGTTCCGCAAACAGAATTTCGGACGTGTTAATGGGGCATAAGGGTCCCTTATCACCGCCAGTTAGTTAGCTACTTGTTAGGTCATTAGCGCCCAGCCCACCGCACCGCAGTCACTGATTTTGGCAGAGATTTTTTCATCCACGATGATCGATGCGAATGAAAATATCTGTGCAGTTCATTTTTTTTCTTTTTTCAGCCCAGAGGTTGAACGGAAAAAAAAAAATCTCATTACCCGTATGCTCAATATAAGGAGAATCGCAAAAACTCCTAATGCTGGCCATACGTGTAATGATTGCGGAGACCCTCAAATGCCAGGGCAGTACAAACACCCCACATGTGACCCCATTTTAGAACGAAGACACACCAAGGTATTCCGTGAGGGGTATGGTGAGTTCATGTAAAATTTTATTTTTTTTCACAAGTTAGTGGAATATGAGACACCATGCCCCTCACGGAATACCTTGGGGTGTCTTCTTTCCAAAATAGGGTCACAAGTGGGGTATTTATACTGTCCTGGCATCTTAGGGGTCCTAAAGCGTGAGAATCCAAATGCGTAAAAATGCCCTGTGAAATCCTAAAGGTACTCATTGGTTTTAGGGCCCCTTTGCGCATCTTGGCTGCAAAAAAGTGTCACTCATGTGGTATCGCCGTACTCAGGAGAAGTAGGGCAATGTGTTTTGGGGTTTATTTTTATATATACCCATACTTTGTGTGAGAAATATCGCTAAAACGACTATAAACGACTTTTTAATTTTTTTTTATTCAAAGTTGTCAATTTACAGCGATATTTCTCACACAAAGTATGGGTATATGTAAAAATACACCCCAAAACACATTGCCGTACTTCTCCTGAGTACGGCGATACCACATGAGTGACACTTTTTTGCAGCCTGGGTGCGCAAAGGGGCCCAAATTCCAACGAGTACCTTTAGGTTTTACATGGCTGCTCACAATTAGCCCGCCCAAAATGCCAGAACAGTAAACACACCACAAATGACCCCATTTCGGAAGTAGACACCCCAAGGTATTCACTGAGGGGCATAGTGAGTCCGTGGGAGATTTTTATTTTTTTGCCAGAAGTTAGCAGAAATAGAAACTTTATTATTTTTATTTTTTTCCTCAGAAAGTGTCATTTTCCGCTAACTTGTGAAAAAAAATGAAATCATACATGAACTCACCATGCCCCTCCGCAAATACTTTGGGGTGTCTTCTTTCTAAAATGGTGTCATTTGGGGGGTATTTATACTTTCCTGGCATTCTAGCACCTGAAGAAACATGACAGGTGCTCAGAAAGTCAGAGCTGCTTCAAAATGCCGAAATTCACTTTTTTGCACCATAGTTTGTAAACGCTATAACTTTTACCCAAACCAATAAATATACCCTTATTGGATTTTTTTTTTATCAAAGACATGTAGAACAAAAAATTTTGCGAAAAATTTATATAGAAATGTAGTTTTAAAAAAAAAAAAATTACAACAGAAAGTGAAAAATTTCATTTTATTGCAAAAATTTTGGTCATTTCTGATTAATAGCAATAAAAGTAAAAACTTCAGCAGCAATGAAATACCACCAAATGAAAGCTCTATTAGTGAGAAGAAAAGGAGGTAAAATTCATTTGGGTGGTAAGTTGCATGACGGAGCAATAAACGGTGAAAGTAGCGCAGTGCAGAATTGTAAAAAGTGGCCTGGTCATTAAGGGTGTTTAAACTAGGGGGGCTGAAGTGGGTAAGAAAAAAAAAAAATCTTTCTTCAGCAGACACCACGCTCTGCAGTCTGCTAAGCCCATCCCCTGACATCCAGCCTCCTGTCTCTCTGATGCCTCGTCCTTGGCCCCGCCTCCTCACAGAGCCCGGGAAGAGAGTGCTGGGGAGTGGGGAGCACTGAGAGGCTTACAGAAGGACTGCCGGGTCCCAGGAAAATGACCCGATCATTGCCTCCTGCAGTCCTCCTTCTCCTGACAAGTGAGTTCTTCTGTGACACTTGGTGCCCTCCTGCTGTCCTCCCCTCCCCCTGCAGAATTGGTCTACAAACTAGTAAGGTGCTTTTTTTTTTTTTTCTCCAATTGTTTAAAGTTTAACCCCTTCAGGCTCAGACATGTCACAGTGACTGAGCTTCTTCAATTTGCGAAGTAGTGAGTCTCAACCAGCACCATCATGATGTCCCATTTACTTATAATTAGGACACGCTGGGCTCTAGGACAGAAAGATACTGATCAGGATTATCCCAATGCATTCTGAATGGAGAGCAATCCGTTCAGGATGCATCAGGATGTCTTCAGTTCAGTATGTTCAACATTTTTTGGATGCTGACAGAACTGTAGCATGCTGCGGATTTGTCTCTGTCCAAAAATCCGGAAGACATGCCGTAACGCCGGATCCGGAATTAATGCCCATTGAACTGCATTATTCTGGATCTGGCATTAAGCTAAACGTCGTTTCGGCGCATCGCTAAAGTCCCAGCTGCCATGGTAAAGTGTAGTGGGGAGGCAGGGGAGCAGTATACTTACTGTTCGTGCGGCTCCCGAGTCCCGGGGCGCTCCACAATGACGTCAGACCGCCCCATGAGCATGGATCACATGATCCATGTGCGTGGGGCGCTCTGACGTCATTCTGAAGCGCCCCGGGAGCCGGACGGACTGTAAGTATACTGCTTCCCCGCTCCCCACTACTACTATGGCAACCAGGACTTTAGTAGCGTCCTGGCTGCCATAGTAACACTGAAAGCATTTTGAAGACTGATCAGTCTTCAAATGCTTTCAGTTGTCTTGCGTTGTGATGGATCCAGCGGGCATTTCCGGCGATGGAAGTGCACGCCGGATCCTCACAACGCAAGTGTGAAAGAGGCCTTAGAATGGAGAAGTCATACTCGTCCATTCTAAATCCTTAGAGCCTGTCCTTAGTAGGTGGTGTCAGTAGCTACTGTCACTCAGCGCTTCTGTCACCACCAAGTGTCACTGATGACCCACCTTTAGGGTCTAGTCACACGACTAAGGCCTCTTGCGCACGAATGTGTGTTGCCCGTGCCTGTATTGTGGCCCGCAAACAGCGCTTCCGTAATACACTGGCAGCAGCCTGTGTGCACTCTGCATCAGGAATGAGAACCCATTCACTTGAATGGGTCCGCAATCACGGAGATGCGGAATGGAAGCACAAATCGGAACTCCACATAATCACTACAGAGTGCTTCCATGGAGTTTCTGTCCGTGCCTCTGTTCCGCAAAAATATAGAACATGTTCTATTTTTTTGCGGAACAGATGGATTATGGACCCATTCAAGTTGAATGCGTCTGTATCCATCCTGGCTGCTGCACAGACATTTACCATGCATTGGGGACCACAAATTGTGGAACAGAACCAAAACATTCATGTGCAAGAGGCCTAATTCTGAGTCCGTTCCGCAATTTTGCAGAATGTATTTGCGGAGCCATTAATTTCAATTGGGCTGCAAAAGATGCGGACCGCAACAGTTGTCAGTGTTTCCTGCACAGAGAGAGAAAAAAGGCCCATATAGAAAGGATCAATAGGAGCTGTCACTGGGCTTTCCCAATGTCCCACTGCCGGCATGGCCCAGCATATTATAAGCCGTGCAGGCAGTGCTGGGCCCCACTCACTATGCGGTGCGGAGACAATGGATGTAGCGGACTGCGGCAGACACCCGACTGCAATGATGGGGAACGATGATGACACCAAACCTTGTCATTGCAGTCGGGTGTCTGGAACACAGCACACAGTAATGCCTTATTCACACAGCCCTCATTAACACATCAATGTTTGGTCAGTGATTTCCATCAGTGATTGTGAGCCGAAACCAGAATTGGATCCTCCACTGACCAAACACTGATGCCTCATTCACACAGTCAGTGTTTGGTCAGTGATTTTGAGCCAAAACCAGGAGTGCCTCTAACCACAGAACAGGAGCAGATCTTTCCCTTATACCTTTTGTCTGTGTAGAATTCACTTTTGGCTTTCATTTGCAATCACTGATGGAAATCACTGACAGACGTGTAAATTAGGCAATATTTTTATATATTATAATTATGTATGTATTTAAATTTGGCGACTAAAATTTTTATTTGGCTAAATTTTTCAGTTTAGGAGCCCTGGGCGTGCGGCGCATATCGGAGGAGACTTATTCTCATGCCCTGGGCCGCGCGTCTCCATCTGCCAGGCTGAAGCACTGCGCTAGCCAATCGCAGCGCTCAGTTCACAGCCTGGGAGGTCCCAGGCTATGAGCTGAGCGCTGCAATTGGCCAGCGCTCCAGCCTGGCTGGATGGAGACAGAGATGCGTGCCCATGTCAAGACTCAAAACCTGGCTGGTGAGAGGCACTGGGGCTGATGGAAAGGCACTGGGGGCTGATGGAGAGGCACTGGGGGCTGATGGAGAGGCACTGGGTGCTGATGGAGAGGCACTGGGGGGCTGATGGAGAGGCACTGGGGGGCTGATGGAGAGGCACTGGGGGGCTGATGGAGAGGCACTGGGGGGCTAATAGAGAGGCACTGGGGGCAGATGAGAAGCATGGGGCTCTTATCTGAGGTCTGATTGGGGGTCATTCATATTGGGGTCTGATCTGAGGTCTTATTGGGGTCTTATTTTGGGCTGTTAGCTGAGGTCTGATTAACATTAGGGGTCTGACCAGAGGTATAATGAAAAATATTATTTTATTAATGTCCCCCTCTAAAACGTAGGTGCGTTTATGGTCTGGTGCGTCTTATGGGGAGAAAAATATGGTACTTGCTTGCCCCTCCTCCCGATCTCCCCTGCTATTTCGCTGTGCCCCCGGACTGCCGCTCCGTCCCCATTGACTATAATGGGGGATGTGTTATGGCGCAGCGCGGCAGGGCACAGAAAGAGGACATCGGACTAAAACTACAACATGCACTGCTGTGCACTGCCGCATGCCGTAGTCCCGCCCCGGAGGGGGGGGGGGTTGGGGGGGCCCAGGTATTGAGCTGTGTAAGGGGCCCCAAAATTTCTGATGGCAGCTCTGCTTGAACAAGCTGCCCAAGGACACCCAGGAAGGCCTGGTTGAATGTAGCCAACTGCTCCATCTGTTGCCGTGCAATTTCAGCCTCCTGGCGCATAGCTTCCTGGGCATCCTGATGCAGTGCCTGAAACCTCCGCTCAGAAAGGTTATCCAGCCTTTCCAGCTGCCTTTCCTCATCTACCCGCATATCCTCCATGACTGTGCGCAGATCCAGCTGCGAGAGTCTCCTTTCACCTGGAATATACAACAGAACAGAATAGTGTTTTTGTTAGAAATTGGTATGTCTAATATTAGATAATAAAAATATGTACTCTTTCAAGTGTGAGTGGACAAAATATATCCACAAATTAAAAAATAAGAAAAAAACCTGATCATGTCTTACCTGTTTGCCGGGGTGCATTGGGCATACTATGTGGTTGGCTGGAAGGTGGTGATGCAATAGTGCTGGTGCTGCTGAACGACATTGACGGACCATCATCAGACAAGTTTGACGCATCATTGGAGAGTCCTTCAACTGTATCTGAAAATGCAAATATGGTTATATATATATATATTTTTTTGAACGGTTAGCAGAGCGAAATGATATGCAGAATCCAAAAAAAAAACACTTACCAACAGGTTCTATCATAGACTCGAGAAGTGCAGTAGCAGAGTCCAGACCTCCCTCCCTGCCTTGGTTTGCCGGCCTATGACCGTAAATGGTGTCCATGGCATCGTACCACTTCCAGGTACTGCGACTGTTTTCACTACGGCCGTTGGCATCCTTCATTTTTTTATATTGTATTTTAAGCTTCTAAAGCTTTGCCCTACACTGACCCGACGTCCGTTCAAATCCTTCGGCCGCCATCCGCTGAGAAATATCTTGGAACACCTTTTCATTTCTCACTGATCCATCAAGCTCACACTGAATAGCGCCATCCCCAAGAATAGTTAAAAAAGTGGATAGTTCCTGAGACGACCAGAGCTTGCTGTTGTTTGCAGGCATCCTTCTCCTATTATCTTTACTAATCGCGGCGTGGTGTTTATGTTGCGTTTACGTTTGACGTAATTCAGGCCGCCAATCAGGAGAATGTATTGTGTGACGCAAGTAGCTCCGCCCTAACTGAACGGTTCCATTTTTCTATGGCCCTACATCTGAAGCAGGACCCTGAATGGTGCCGTACGGTTCGCTTGTATGGATCGCTATCATAGTGGAAACACCAAAATTGGCGAACCGTACCGTACCTATCCGAACCGATCCGCTCAGTGGAAACGAGGCATAAGACTTACCGTTCCTGAGATATTCCCAAAAAATTGCCTGCATTATAGCCAATACAAGCCTGCAAGCCTTTCACTTAAATCCAAACTGTCATTTACTGCTCCCTGTCAGTCCGTCTCCACACACACAGTTTTACTCCAGGAAACCATAACAACCCCGCCATGTTTCCTCACTGCTCTAGATGACGTTTAAAGGAAATCTGTCACCAGGATAATCGCTATAGAAGTAAAGCCACGGCCTAATAGCACTTAGTACCTAATTTCCTGAGGTTTCCATAACAACTCGGCCATTTCTCTTCACTGCTGCAGGTCAGCTTTAAAGAGGCAGAACGCTGTGGATGATACTGTTAAGGGGGCAGAGTGCTAGGGAGGTCACAGTTCAGGGGGAAAGTAGGGTGGCCATTCAAGTCACCCTTAAAACCCCACCCCCAGGTCCAGATAAGCCACACCTCTGATTCGGTTAGGCCATGCCCACTCCCCTTCTGAGGTGGGAGGGATGGTGATTTTCTCCCTGCAGCTCACATTCAGACAGAACAGTGCTGCTGTCTTAGAGAGTGCTGTTTAAAAGGACAAGACCCCAATCCTTCTAGGCCACGCCCCCTCCGACTAAGCGAACAGGGATTAAAAAATAAAGTAAAAAATCTACTTTTAGGTCTGCTAAGCCACACCCCCTATTCATTTAGGACACACCCCTCCCCCTCTGCAGCCAATGAGTATTGACAAAATGAAGTTAAAAATCAGCTTCTGTCAGCTGCAGAGGTGGGAGGGACGGTGATTTTCTCTTTGCAGCTCACACTCAAAGTGGACAGTACTGCTGTCTTAGATTGAGATGTTCAAAAGGACACACCCCAATCCAGTTAGGCCACGACCCGTCTTACTCAGCCAACAGGGATTGAAAAAATAAAGTTAAAAATCAACTACTAGGTACACAGCTCAGCAGACAGGATATGATTAGATACACAGCTCAGCAGACAGTATCACACAGGATAGAATATTAGATACACGCTCAGCAGACAGTATCACACAGGATAGAATATTAGATACACGCTCAGCAGACAGTATCACACAGGATAGGAGGATTAGATACACAGCTCAGCAGATAGTATCACACAGGATAGAATATTAGATACACGCTAAGCAGACAGTATCACACAGAATAGCATTAGATACACAGTTTAGCAGTAGTGATGTTAACCACTACAGGACCGCCTAACGCACGGATGCGTCTGGCGGGCGGTCCTGTAGCTCTGAGTGGACTCATCGGCGCGTCATCTCGCGAGACGCAAGATTTCCTGTGAACGCGCGCGCACTTATTAACCCCTTGTTAACCCCTTGATCACCCCATCTAGATTCCCTGATCACCCTCCTGTCACTGATCACCCCCCTGTCATTGATCACACCTCTTATAAGGCTCCATTCAGACGTCCATATGTGTTTTGCGGATCCGTGGATTCACGGATCCGCGGATCCGCAGATCCTCAAAACACGGACACCGGCAATGTACTTTTCGCAATTTGCAGATCCGCACATTGCCAGAACTATATAGAAAATGCTTTTTCTTGTCCGCAATTGCGGACAAGAATAGGACATGTTCTATATTTTTGCGGAACGGAAGTGCAGACCCGAAAGCGCAGACCCAGAAGTCTGTCCCCATAGAAATTTATGGGTCCGCAATTCCGTTCCGCAAACAGAATTGCGGACGTGTGAATGGAGCATAAGGGTCCCTTATCACCACCAGTTAGTTAGCTACTTGTTAGGTAGCTGGCGCCCACCGCACCGCACCGTAGTCACTGATTTTGGCAGAGATTTTTTCATCCACCGCAGTCACTGATTTTGGCAGAGATTTTTTTACGCATTTGGATTCTCACGCTTTAGTACCCCTCAAATGCCAGGGCAGTACAAACACCTCACATGTGACCCCATTTTAGAAAGAAGACACCCCAAGGTATTCCGTGAGGGGTATGGTGAGCTCATGTAAAATTTTATTTTTTGTCACAAGTTAGTGGAATATGAGACTTTGTAAAAAAAAATATATATATATATATATATATATATTTCCGCTAACTTGTGCCAAAATTTTTTTTTTTCTGTGAACTCGCCATGCCCCTCACAGAATACTTTGGGGTGTCTTCTTTCCAAAATGGGGTCACATGTGGGGTATTTATACTGCCCTGGCATTTTAGGGGTCCTAAAGCGTGAGAATCCAAATGCGTAAAAATGCCCTGTGAAATCCTAAAGGTACTCATTGAATTTGGGCCCTTTGCGATCTTGGCTGCAAAGAGTGTCACACATGTGGTATTGTGTACTCAGGAGAAGTAGGGCAATGTGTTTGGGGGGGTATTTTTACATATACCTATACTGTGTGTGAGAAATATTGCTGTAAACGACAATGAAAATTTTTATACAAAGTTGTCAATTTACAGAGATATTTCTCTCACCCAGCATGGGTATATGTAAAAATACACCCCAAAACACATTGCCCTACTTCTCCTGAGTACGGCGATACCACATGTGTGACACTTTTTTGCAGCCTGGGTGCGCAAAGGGGCCCTAATTCCAACAAGTACCTTTAGGTTTTACATGGCTGCTCACAATTTAGCCCCACCCAAAATGTCAGAACAGTACAAACACCCCACAAATGACCCCATTTTGGAAAGAAGACACCCCAAGGGTTTTCCCTGAGGGGCATAAAGAGTCCATGAAAAATTAAACTTTTTGTCAAAAGTTAGCGGAAAGGGAGACTTTGTGAGAAAAAACAATAAAAAATCAATTTCCGCTGACTTGTGCCAAAAAAAACAATCTTCTATGAACTCGCCATGCCCCTCACGGAATACCTTGGGGTGTCTTCTTTCTAAAATGGGGTCACATGTGGGGTATTTATACTGCCCTGGCATTTTAGGGGCCCTAAAGCGTGAGAAGAAAAATGTGTAAAAATGCCCTCCTAAAAGGTACTCATTGGAATTTGGGCCCCTTTGCGCATCTTGGCTGCAAAAAAGTGTCACAAATGTGGTATCGATGTACTCAGGAGAAGTAGGGCAATGTGTTTTGGGGTGTATTTTTACATATACCCATGCTGGGTGAGAGAAATATCTCTGTAAATTGACAACTTTGGATAAAAAAATTTAAAAAGTTGTTGTTTACAGCGATATTTCTCACACACAGTATAGGTATATGTAAAAATAGCCCCCCAAACACATTGCCCTACTTCTGCCGAGTACGGCGATACCACATGTGTGACACTTTTTTGCAGCCAAGATGCGCAAACGGGCCCTAAAACCAATGAGTAACTTTAGGATTTCACAGGGCATTTTTACGCATTTGGATTCTCACGCTTTAGGGCCCCTAAAATGCCAGGGCAGTATAAATACCCCACAAGTGACCCCATTTTGGAAAGAAGACACCCCAAGGTATTCCGTGAGGGGCATGGCGAGTTCACAGATTTTTTTTTTTTTGGCACAAGTTAGCGGAAATTGATATTTTTTATTTTTATTTTTGTTTTTTACAGTCTCAAATTCCACTAACTTGTGACAAAAAATAAAATTTTACATGAACTCACCATACCCCTCACGGAATACCTTGGGGTGTCTTCTTTCTAAAATGGGGTCACATGTGAGGTATTTATACTGTCCTGGCATTTTAGGGGCCCCTAAAGCGTGAGAAGAAGTCTGGAATCCAAATGCGTAAAAATGCCCAGTGAAATCCTAAAGGTACTCATTGGAATTTGGGCCCCTTTGCGCACCGAGGCTGCAAAAAAGTGTCACTCATGTGGTATCGCCGTACTTAGGAGAAGTAGGGCAATGTGTTTTGGGGTGTATTTTTATATATACCCATACTTTGTGTGAGAAATACGACAACTTTTTAAAAATTTTTATACAAAGTTGACAATTTACAGAGATATTTCTCTCACCCAGCATGGGTATATGAAAAAATACACCCCAAAACACATTGCCCTACTTCTCCTGAGTATGGCAATACCACATAAGTGACACTTTTTTGCAGCCTGGGTGCGCAAAGGGGCCCAAATTCCGACGACTACCTTTAGGTTTTACATGGCTGCTCACAATTTAGCCCCGCCCAAAATGCCAGAACAGTAAACACACCCTGCAAATGACCCCATTTCGGAAAGTAGACACCCCAAGGTATTCACTGAGGGGCATAGTGAGTCAGTCTGAGATTATTTTTTTTTGTCAGAAGTTAGCAGAAATGGAAACTTTATTTTTATTTTTATTTTCCTCAGAAAGTGTCATTTTCCACTAACTTGTGAAAAAAAATTAAATGATACATGAACTCACCATGCCCCTCCGCGAATCGCAAGTAGGCCCTTATTTTTCTCCATTTATATTTGCCACAAAAGGCTTTAGAACATATAACTACACCGCTGAACGGCAAATAATAAATCTTTTATTGTCACTAATACACGCCAAAAAGGGCTTTAGAACATACAACTGCACCACTGAACGGCAAAAAATATATAATTTTTTGCCACTAATACACACCAAAAAGGGCTTTAGAACATATAACTGCACCGCTAAAAAAATTAGACCCTACATAAAACAATCGGGCTGAAAATAAAAAAGACTGTGGCTAAAATAGTACCAATCAAACCATCATCTCATACCGAAAAAAATAAGCCCGTACATAAGACAGTGGCCCAAAAAATAAAAAACTATGGCTTTCAGAATATGGAGACACTAAAAAAAATGCTTTATCAAGTAAAACTGAAACAAACAACAAAAAAAGTAGTCATCTTTGGTATTGTCGCGTCCGTAACAACCTTATCTATAAAAATAGCACATAATCTAACCTGTCAGATGAACATTGAAAAAAACAAAAAATAAAAAGTGTAATATAGAGCAACAAAAAATCATATGTACCCTAACATTGTACCAACAAAACTGCCACCCTATCCCGTAGTTTACAAAATGGGGTCACTTTTTTGGAGTTTCTACTCTTGGGGTGCATCTGGGGGTCTTCAAATGTGATAGGGCAACTTAAAATTATCCCAGTGAAATCTGCCCTCCAAAAACCATATGGCGTTTCTTTCCTTCTGCACCCTGCCATGTGACTCTACAGCAGTTTAGAACCACATATGGGGTGTTTCTGTAAACTACAGAATCAGGGTAATAAATATTGAGTTTAGTTTGGCTGTTAACTAGAGATCGAAGCTGACGAAGTGGAATTTGATCCAAATTTCAGGAAAAATTCGATTTGCACCAAATCCGAATTTCCTCACGCTTTGTGTTAAAGAATCGCATTTTTTCCTAAAATGGCTGCTGCACATGTTAGGACATGGAGCAAGGAACTCTGGGAACGAGGAATCACCCACAATGCCATGCATGCAGTCAATCAGCAGCCAGCCCTGTGATGTCACAGCCCTATAAATAGCCTTAGCCATCTTGGATTCAGCCATTTTCCAGTGTACTTAGTGCAGGGAGAGATGTCAGCAGGCGCTAGGGACAGTGGTAGAAAATACTTAAAAACTTTTATTTTGCTGTTTAGAAGTTCAGAGAAAGGATAGGGAGAAATCATTCCATAATATTGAAGCAGAACAGGGTTCAGTAGGGAAGTTTACAGCCTGGGTAATAGTAACAATCCTATTACATTTTGCTGCACTGGCTGCGGATCCAAATTGCCATTATACAGCTTTGTAATTCTAGCAAACTGTTCTTGTTATTGGGGTGCAAGTGCTGTTTGATACAGCCATTAACAGGGTTTATACAAGGAATAGTGATGTCGCGAACATAAAATGTTCCATTCGCGAACGGGGAACTTGCGCAAATGTTCGCGAACATGCGAACAGGTCGAACCGCCAGAGACTTCAATAGGCAGGCGAATTTTAAAACCCACAGGGACTCTTTCTGGCCACAATAGTGATGGAAAAGTTGTTTCAAGGGGACTAACACCTGGACTGTGGCATGCCGGAGGGAGATCCATGGCAAAACTCCCATGGAAAATTATGTAGTTGACGCAGAGTGTGGTAAGTTAAATTCGCAATGCGATTAATATAACCTGCATTAATCGCATTGAGAATTCAACTTAGAGCTGGGTTCCTAATGGTTGTATTGCTAGAATATAATGAAGATTGAGAATATAGCGCTATATTCTCAATCTTCATTATATTCTAGCAATACAACCATTAGGAACCCAGCTCTAAGTTGAATTCGCAATACGATTAATACAGGTTATATTAATCGCATTGCGATTACAACTACTAACACTGCAGCTTCAGAATGAATCTACGATGGATGCTGTCCTTGCTTTTTGATAGGAGGTGGGAGGGTCTGGGAGGGAGACTGATGTACTAGCCCTAAAAAGGGCTTTTTGGGGTGCCGTCAGGACGCTGTCCTTACAGCAGAGATCTGATGAGTCTTTCAGGACTGGAGTGGACACTGAATACACTAGCCTAGCTATCGATTTCCCTATTAAATCAGCAGCAGCTACACTCTCCCTCCTCTCACTAAGACTGCAGCTTCCGAATGAATCTAAAATGGATGCTGTCCAGGAGATGGGAGGGTCTGGGTGGTAGGGTATGCTGCTGATTGGCTGGAATGTGTCTGCTGACTGTGAAGTACAGGGTCAAAGTTTACTCAATGATAGGGGGTGGACCGAACATCGCATATGTTCGCCCGCCACAATGAACGCGCACAAGCTATGTTCGCCGGGAATTCTCAGTCTTCGTTATATTCTAGCAATACAACCATTAGGAACTCAGCTCTAAGATGTAATCGCAATGCGAATAATACTTACAATTATTAATCGCTTTGCGAATCCATTTGATGCCTCTATTTGATTGTATATGACGGTTGACTATGACTACCACCAACATTCTGCTGCCTCCGAGGCAAGATATCTGAACCCCCCAGGGGCCATTTAGGCGTTTTTGATAGAAAACGCATCAAAAACGCATCAAACGCATCTGCGTTTTTATAATCTTTTCATTTTGTATTTTATTTTTTTGTGTATTTTGCCACATTATTATTCGCATTGCGATTACAACTTTGAGCTGAGTTCCTAATGGTTGTTGTATTGCTACAATATAACGAAGATTGAAAATATAGCACTATATTCTCAATCTTCGTTATATTCTAGCAATACAACCATTAGGAACCCAGCTCTAAGTTGAATTCGCAATGCGATTAATGCAGGTTATATTAATCGCATTGCGAATTAAACTTAGATCTGAGTTCCTAATGGTTGTTGTATTTCTAGAATATAACGAAGATTGAGAATATAGCGCTATATTCGTTATCTTTGTTATATTCTAGCAATACAACCATTAGGAACTCAGATCTAAGTTGCAATCGCAATGCGAATAATACAGGTTATATTGATCGCATTGCGATTTACAATTACTAACACTGCAGCTTCAGAATGAATCTAAGATGGATGCTGTCCTTGCATTTAGATAGGAGGTGGGAGGGTGTGGGAGGGAGGGTATGCTGATTGGCTGGAATGTGTCTGCTGACTGTGACTGAGGTACAGGGTCAAAGTTTGCTCAATGATAAAGTATAGGGGCGAACACGAAACATCAAATATGTTCGCCCGCCGCGGCAGACGCGAACAAGCTATGTTCGCCGGCGAATAGTTCGGGCCATCTCTACCTGTCAATCATCATATGTAATCTATATGATTGAATGCCAGTGCGGACTGCAATATGTAGGACGCACCACCCAACCATTACACTGCCGTTTAAATCAACACCGTCACAATATACAGAAACTGTACACCAAACACAATCTATCTAGACACTGCATGAGTACCCCTGAAAAAAAAAAACACCAGATATGTATCACCCCAATAGATTTCATACCACCTAATCCCTACAACAGATTCGACCCCCTCCAAAAAAGAGAAGTGTATTGGATTTATCAATTGAATACCCTCACTCCAAATGGCCTGAATGAAATACATGAAATGATATTATAAATGCAACAATAAATACCCCAAAAAACCCACTAACTACAACCCGAGTATACCTATGAGTCAGGTACCTAAAATACGCATCTGGATATATTTTGCCTTCTGGGGGACAAGAACCGGTACCCCAACACAGATCTACGACGACACAGCAACAATAGCATACTCTCTACCTAACACACCAGTCGAGAATCCGGATCTGAGCAATATGAGCACACGATCGGGAACATACCCTCAGAACCATTCCCCACAGACAGCAGAACAACTCCCGCTCACACGGCGCCACCCTGCACCCCCAGAGGAAGAAACATGCATCCTGCCAGATGGACTACACAATGCGATCTACATTATGCTGTATTTTAAATCTATTTTACATCTATATATGTAACCATGTATCTATTTACTTATGGTGGATGTACGATTACATCACCGTGAACACTCCCCCCAAAAAAAAAAACAAGGCCTGCCAAAAACTGGCTTTTAAACCTTGTGTACCCTGTCATACTGTAAATAGTCCTGATAAAGGGGGTAATCCTGCCCCAGAAACACGTTGACTATACTGTATAATAAAAGATCTTTTAAAGGGTTTCTGTCACCAGATTTTACCCTATTAAAAGAACCTGTCACCTCCAAAAGCCATGCCCAACTGCCAGCAGTACCTTCAAGTAGCCGGCAGTGATTTTCTAATGATGTATTTCTTACTGAATTCAGATAAGGCAGTAGTATGAAAACGATCTTTTATCCTCCGTCCGTGCTATTTTCCAGTCAGGCTTGAAGTCATGGGGGCAGCGGCCTCCTTGCTTCAAGTCACGGTAAGCACGCCCCTTCCCTGCCCCGTCGCTGTGACTGACAGCCGGCTGTTCAGTAAAGCTAGCTGACTGCCGGGCATAACTGCTGTCAGTCACAGTGATGGAGGATAAAAGATCGTTTTTCATACTACTGCCTCATTTGAATTCAGTAAGAAATACATCATTAGAGACTCACTGCCGGCTACTTGAAGGTACTGCTCGCAGTTTGGGACGGCTTTTGGAGGTGACAGGTTCCCTTTAAGCTAGGTGACATTAGCGATGCACTAATGTCAACAGACCCTAAGTAGCCTATTCCTACTTTTGCAGTGTCCCACTAGGATATGTGAGTACTGCAAAATTCTTATAAAACTGTCATGTGGTATTGCGTGTCTTTTTGCCATTATATTACCTGTTGTATCCCTGTTCACAGGCTGGTTAGGTGCAGTGCACATATTCACCACTAGATGGGGATAGCACCACTTTCTATATTTAGACGAGGTTCAGGCCTAGACAAAGTGGTGAGTTGAAGAGTTTGGAGTGAGGAGAAGCAAGATACAGAATATACAAAGGGTAACAGGCAATTATTTAGGCTTCAAGGACCTTTGTGCGGTAGGTGAAGGGTTTAGCAGCCTCCGGCAACCTCACCAAGTTTGTACTGGAAGAAGGGGGATAAGGAAATAGAGACTCTAACCAGTAAGGATACCACATAATAACAGCCTGAGTCAGGATCAAATACAACCTGTCTACAGTGGATCCACAGAGTTCCTCTTTATGCTTAAAGACTGTGTTTCATCTGGATGTACATGTGACCAAAGGAACCTATGCTTAAAAAAAGTTTTGAGTTGGATCCAACAATTGCCTCCTTCATTATTCATCATTCCACAACTACTACACTCATCATTTGGACCTAACGGTGCTGGTGTCACAAACCAGGGGCCCAGCTGCACAAGCACCCTAAACACCACCACCATCAAGGGCACCTCAACTTCCATATGGCTGGTATTCCCTGCAACCAAGAGTGCCCCACAGCATTTAGTGCTGTCTTCCAAATCACTGCACTGCCAACCCAGTGAGGCATCTGCTAACAGTGAGTTCCCAAGGAACTACTACTCCCATCGGCCCACCGTCACCTCTCGTGTTGCACTTGCGGTCTGGCACGCTGCACTTTTATCTATCTATCCCGTTATGCCAGAAAACTTACCTTTATAATATGCCAATTAGCCTCTAGGAGCGCGCGGGGGGGCAGCGGCATTGTTCCTGCACCTAAAAGCTCTGTTTACCCACCTTTGTTGCCTCCATCCAAGTCCTGATTGACAGGGCCAGACAGCGCTCGCATCTGTCTGCCAGCTCTGTGCTCTGGGGATATCTCATGCGATTCAGAATTCTGTGGAGGTGCGGCGAGAAAGCTGGCAGCCGGAGAGCATCTTTCTCTCACGGCGCCTGTGCAGAATACTGAACCGCGCGAGATTTCCCCTGAGCAGTGGGCTGGCAAACGGATGTGAGCGCTGCCATGGCCCTGTCAATCAGGACTTCGAGGGAGGCAACAAAGGTGGGTAAACTGAGCCTCTAGGGGCAGGAACAAGGCCCCCCTGCTCCTATAGACTAATTACCATATTATAAAAGTAAGTTTTCTTGCGTTACGAGGGCATAGATAAAAGTAGGAATAGGTTAGTTAGGGTCTGCTGACATTAGCTTATCGCTAATGTCACCTAGCTTAATAGGGTAAAATCTGGTGACAGAAACCCTTTAATACCAGACACTTCAATTCTGAAGTTCATTCAATCAAGGTCTAGGCAGCACCAAAGGGGTCCGCAGCTATGTTTTTTAAAGGTTATTTTTCTAGAGGCTATAACATAGAACAACACAGCAGTACTTAGGGGAGAAGGGAAGGGAGAATTATTTTATTTTTTTAGAGGGAAGGGGGTTATGAGGTAAAAGAAGAGGAAAGTTTTGGGGGAATTTCTTTCGATGCTGACAGTTCTGTGGCTTCGTGCTTGTCATTTCGCCGGTATACTGGCTCTTTGTCCAGAGGACCTTTTGAGTGGATTTTTTCCTCCAGAATATGCAGATGCTGAAAGAAAGAAATATCAGAGATTTTATATCAAACCTTATTATTTAGGGGCAGATTTACTATTCCTCCACTATTCCATGGGCGCCAAATTACTCATGGCTTTAGATGCTTTCCTGCTCCTCCCAAGACACTTTGTAAAGAGTCTAGAGAAGGGGCCGAGGCTAGGCCACAGCGTGCACCACTGGGAAAAATTTGGCGCATCTTGTGACTGTCTGGACCACGTTTACGCTGTGTAAATATTAAGCAGCATTAATAGATGTGGTCCATAGAGTAACTTATAAATGTTACCTATAATAGGCCAGCAGTCATCATGATAGTGACGGAGCCGGCCACAGATGTTCCTGTGAGGGGGCTATTGCTCTTACGTAGTCCCTCAAGAAGTGGCGGCTCAGGCGCTGTGATGTCAAGCACGTCAGGAAGTACAGGGCGAGGCTGGTGTTTTTCTGTCACCTGATTCCCATCCTATCAGAACTAAATGAGAAAGAATGAGATGAATAGTTCATACCATGAAGACAGTGACCATGACATGATGGAGTATCTAAAAGAGAGGAAATCACATTCTACATAGAATTTATCAGAATCATCTCTTTCATGGCTCATAATTACTTGCCGCCACAATCAGTAAGATCAGTGCGTGCGCCAAATGTATACCTACTGTACGGAACAATGGAGAGGCTGCAGAGCTGACAGGAGCACCATGGTCTCTATATACAGCTGATCAGCATGGGTGCCCACCCCCACCACTCCTAATACTGATGGCCTATCCTACGGAAAAACCATCAATATTACTATTCCGGACAAACTCTTCAATTATATTGAAATACTTACATTCACCTTAGACTCATATGGTGCGAATCTACTACTGGTCTATAGAGACTACAGTGTGAATGAGGGCCACCCTCATTTATAAGGAACCTGTCACAGTGAAGAAGCAGTGCAGGTTATAGAGCAGGAGGAGCTGAGCAGACTGGTCTATAGTTTTATGGGAATAGGTTCAGTAGAACTTGTACTTAACCATTTCTAGCCCTGCTCTTCCTATATGTAGAAGTCCGGTGGGTGGTCTTACCAGCGATTGATAGCCTTCCATACATACTGTAAGTGTACATAAAGAGGTAACTTCCAGTCACTGATAGGACCGCCCACTGGACTCCTAAGTGTAGAAAGATTAGGAATGTAAATGGATCAATTACAAGCACCGCTTATCAATCTGCTCAGCTCCTCCTGCTCTATAACAGGCTGCCTGCAGATTACCCTGAATTGTCATGCTGACAGGTTCCTTCAAGACTCCAACCAAACCCTCATCCCCACATTGATATAGAAGAGCATAGATCAGAAAATGTGATGTACTAGTAAAATGTCATTTACCATGTCTTAGATCGCTAGGATTTCTGCATTGGGTCCTCTGTGCCCCTCGTCACCAGAAGAATCCTGGGCGTGGTGGAAGAGATTAGCTGTGGGGTGCACTAGATGACCCAGCCACGGGCAGTGAAAAGGCGCAGGAGTCATTGGGACATCTTCTTCAGATGATATTTTCTCGCCCACTAGCCCATACAGTTGGAGATGACAGGGCTGGAAGATGGTTCTGGACTAAAAGAAAAAAGCACAAAAATGATTATTAGGAAGAAGACGACAATGTATTCTCCTCTACAGCGTTAGATTTCCAGATTAGTTATATTACCGCCAGATGTTATCTCCCGCGCCAACCACCAGAATATTCATTTCCACGTAGATCTATGATCTCAAATGATCCCTCCGTTTCACGGACATTGGGTCCTTTTATCCATTCCATGATTGTAATGAGATTGGCAAGAAAGCCGGCGGCACCAACTATAAATGACACCAAATCTCCAAGGAAGGAAAGGAGCCTGGACCAATCGATGTTTATCTGCAACAAGAAAGGGAATCGCTGTTAAAGTGATGTTGAGGATCTTATAAGGGGTAACATTATTGGGGATATTGGGGGTAATAGTATAAGGGGATATTGGGGGTAATAGTATTTACAGTTCATAATAACAATCAGGTCCCCTGTGCAGGAAAAGTGTGTGTACCCTATATATGTCATAGCCAGTTCTTTCCACCTGATCACCATAGATCTCCTCCGTAGCAAGTCCTTTAGGGGCAGAGCTACAGGGAAGAGCACATGGTGACGTAGGTCTGGGCCTGTACACAGTCTCTATTAGGCCTCTGGAGCCTAAATGTCCATATCATGTCTGATATCGGCATAACCCTTGTAAGCAGCAGGGACTGAATTGTCAGGGACTGTTTCTAATTTTTATAGACAATCCTTCCAAATATTGGTGGTCCCAGGTGGAGAATGGCTCATACGTATATAAGCCACCCCCATACCCCGTTTATTTTTGAGCCATGGGTTTAAATGCCCAAAATTTATCAAAATGAATGTTGGTAACTATGCAATAGTGTGAATATTAGGAATATGTAACATGTGGATTCAGAAGGATAAATCCCCCATAACAAGAATGATTCTTCTCTGAATATCACACTCACAAAGGAGGTTTTCTTTTAAGGAGGTGTATGAAAGCCACACAAGGTGACTCGGGTGGATCAGGTGGTAATGGAGCAATCTGAAAGAAAATAGAAGGAAATGATGAGTCTGAGGAAGGTGGATTTAAGGTGGTGGTGACGCTGTATTCGCAAATCCTCCATATGGACATTCCCAGGGGTCACAATGGCCAAGAATGTTAAGGTGATTGGATTCTGAAAGGGGAAAACTCTAGGAAAACCATTCACTTAAGGATACATTGAGTTATGAAAGACAATAACCAAAGGTTTTATTTCTATCTGTTTTCTTAATTTTACATTTGGGATCTTTTTTAATCATTACATGGTGATTGCGTTTGTCCTAATTCTCTTCATTCCTGTAAGATTCTTGGCTTTGGGTGGGAAATTCTATGTCATAAATTCAGTCTAGTATAAAGTAAAATACTCCAGAAGTGTCTACTTACTCCGAAGATATTCTCCTCGACCCACCCAAGGATCTTCTCGACCCGAGACGGTTCCTCCTTTGCTGGGACAGGTCTTTCTATAAAAATCTGAAAAAGAAGATTGTGAATGAGCCTTAACAATCTGCTCGCCCCTCATCCTCTCATTAACTCTTGGATGGAGCCACGACTACAGATGTGACCACCGGGAAATGGGAGAGTTATGGAGAGAAGTTACAGAACTTAGGGAACATGTCTGTGTAATATTGGTAGTAAATAGTTACTCACCCCAATCACCGTCTCCTGTATGTCTGCACAGCAGTCCCAAAACAGGGCAAAGCCTTCTTTGGGGGCGGAACAGCCGGTGGAACGACCTACAATAAAAAGTGAAACAATTAAAAGAAAAGCAGATTTCAGAATAAGAAGTGACTTATCATGGGGGCAGTAATGGGTGTCAGTGGTCACTGCTTTCCTGAAGTAGTGATGGATTTGACCATTATGCAGATAACACAATTGTATGGGGCCCCAGAGATGGGGAGGTGGGGGTGCTTCCCCCTGGCAGCTGGCACCGCCATCTATTATAACTACATCTATGTCGTTAGGCCATGGATTCAGTTGAATACAGCGGTGAAACAGGACGCTGTGATTTCCACCATTCACCCTGCGAATGACAGTCTGGTGCTGGCAGGTACGATAAAGTGACTTCATCTCAACTTCTGCGTCTGGCCACCAGACAGACCAGAGCAGATCGCCAGTGACTGATCGGTCCCATTCGTCCTGGGGAACTGGGTTAAAGAGGACCTTTCACCACTCCTGACATTCCTGGTTTAATAGCTTCATGCATTCCCCATGTAATAACAATTCTGGAGCATCTATTCTTATGGCTCTATGTTGTGCCATTCCTTTATTATTCCTACTAGAAGTTAAGAATGAATTGCCATTAGCCTTCAGTAAGGGTACAGAGGGGGTAACCAGTTGGGGGGGTGAACCTGCACAGTCTGAACATGGCAGCACTGATTGGATAGAGTGAGTCTGTGCAGGTACCCCCTCTGTACCCTTACTGAAGACTAATAGCAATTCAATTATAACTTCTGGTAGAAAGAATAGAGGAATGGCGCAACATACAGACATTAGAATAGCTGCTCCAGAGCTGTTATCACATGGGGAATTCATGGAGCTATTAAACCAGGCATGTCAGGAGCAGTGAAAGGTCCTCTTTAGGTGAGTGTTCACCCACAGGCAGAATATTTAGCTGGGGGCACATAAAGGGGGCATTATTCTGGGTTGGGGGCACATAAGAAGACATGATGCAGTGTGAGGGGTACGTAGGGGCATTATACTGTGTGGGGAGAAGGTAAGAGATCATTGTGTTAGCAGTGTGATGGGCAGGGGCGGGCTGGTACGGGGGCAGGGAGGCAATTGCCCCCAGGCCGCCCTAAAGCATGTTATAAAAGGCCGCTAGGCGGTCTTTAACACAGGACAATTGGCAGCTACAGTGGCGCACCGACAGTTGTGGTCCAGCGGTTCTGGACCCCCTAGAACAACTTTTTACAGTTTGGGTTCAACCCTAGTCTACTTGTCCCAATGTTGGTATGTACTTAGATGAGGCTCCACTGTGGATATAACATGGACCTATCTACAGAAGAGAGCGCTGATATATAATAGAACTGATAGATGTGGGATAATGATGTCATTATCTGACTCACCCCAAATACAGATTTCTTCATCCATCTGTAGAAGTCCAGTAATTTGGACGGCTCTGCACCCGGGGCGCTGCTTGTGCATTATCCTAGAGGAAAAGTGAGACCGTATTGTAATTCCCAGAGCATTCTAAGTGAGAAATGGATATTGTATATTCTATGTCCCTTCCCTATAGATTATATATATATATGACCGCCACATGGATACTCACCAGCAGTATATTAAAATGAACTGGATAGATCACGCTGAAGCACAGAAACAATAGGGTAAACCGCATTGTCTCCACGGGAGTCTTTCAGCACCATAGAATGGCCAATGAAATACAGGCAGCCGGGGGCAGAGCCCCTTATATAACCTCAGTCAGCAGTGACATCACAATGCCCTCTGTGACATCATCACCGAGCCAACCAATCACAGCGCAGCTTTAATGATTCTAAAGAAGGCTGTGCTGTGATTAGTTGCTATGGGCAACAAGGCCAGTTTTTCTGTTTTGTTACATGAGACCCATCATCTTTGGACATTTTCTGAACAGGAAAATCAGAAATGTCCTCTTAACTCTAGGGTCACGCTATGGTTGACACACAGAAATATCAAAGTGGCCCTTCTCTCTTTGTGTGGCCCCTATAAAACCAGAGGCCTCTTCACTTTTCAGTTTATATATATTGTAAGGGATCGCTTGACTTTTGGGGGTCATTCTCACAGACTTCTTTCCAGAAAACAGTTTTAATGTCCCAACGGTGCATTTATTAGTGTCATATCCAGGGCCGGCGCCACCCATAAGCAAGGTATGCCACCGCGTAGAGCGCACTTTTGCTGTAGGCGCTGGCGCCAATCCTTATACGGCCCCTGGCCCCGCCTCCTAGCTAATTTATTCACTTCACTTGTTTCTGTGCAATTGCAGAGAAGTGCCTTAATCTCGCACAGGTGCACTCGCAGAGGCATCGTCAAGCGAAGTGCGCATGCGCTGACGCCTGTGGGAGATTAAAGCGATTCTCTGCAATTACACCGAGGCAAGTGAAGTGAATAAATTAGCTAAGACGCGGCGCTGGGCGGAGGGGAACTGTGGATGACATTTAGGGGGATATGTGGGGGATGACACTTGTGGGGATCAGTGGATAACATTTAGGGGGATCTGTGGGGATGACACTTGTGGGGATCTGTGGATGACATTTGGGGGATCTGTGGATGACATTTAGGGGGATCTGTGGATGACATGGTATGTAGCTGGAGGGAGAAAACGTGGCCTTACCACAATAAAGGGTACAGTCTGTATAAATAGGTGGCCGACAAAAAAGGGGCGGGTTAAAGGGCGTGGTCAATAGGCGGAGTCATGGGGGCAGCAAAATTAGCTTTTGCTTAGGGTGGCAAAAATCCTTGCACCAGTCCTGGGCACATCACACAAAAAGTAACACAATACAAAACAAACGCCTGCCCGGCTGGGCTCTCACTAAACTGAGGTATTCCCTAACTCTCCTCTACAGCGCCGTTCACACCTGGCACCAGTTGCAGCTTTCTCAGCCACTCGCCCAGCAGCCTCCTGGCTGTAACAAAGGGTTTTATTGACCAGGTTTGTCACCTCCGCAAAATGACGCATGAGCCTACAGCCATTGCGCACGAGCAAAAAATACCCAACTCCACAGAGGCTGTCCTCTTTTTTTTAAATTAAAACAATGTCCCTCCAAATGTTGTGGATAGCACCTAGCCCCATGACCCCTCAGCCCTTCTCAGCTGAGACCACACTCAGAGCCTCAGCAGGACTTTACTACATCAACCACTCCCCCCCCCCCCCCGACACACAGAGAGGGTCGATTTATCCCTCCCCGTTTAACCCCGCTGACCTCACCTGGGGCCAGGGAACCTGTAATGGATTAGCGGTGTGGACTGAGAGACTCCCACTACCAACCTAACTCCCAGTCCAAAAAAATCCAGCCCATACAACTTTAACCAAACAATCTCCAGCAAGCTATGCTTTGAAGCAGCACTTTTGGATTTCAGCTATCTCACCCAGAAACTGAACCACCAGGTGAGAGGACCCCCCACCATATGTCTACTGTGCACTTTACTGTTCACATCATCACTATATATCTCTTGTATCTATGAAAATGAATTTCTGTCTAGATGTCTATCTAGATGTTCTTTATGAGCGACCAAACGACTGGACCGATCTTCACCAAATATGGCACACGGGTACATTAGGTGTCCAGGAAGGTTTTAGACCGGGTCTCAGCTCTCTAAGACTTACCGTTCCTGAGATATTCCCAAAAAATGGCCTGCATTATAGCCAATACAAGCCTGCAAGCCTTTCACTTAAATCCAAACTGTCATTTACTGCTCCCTGTCAGTCCGTCTCCACATACACAGTTTTACTCCTTGTCCTCACTGACGTCATTGAAGGTCTCTTCCTCCACCCAGCCACGTACAACACCAAGGGTCTCTGAAAGGTGACAAAAATGCCCCTGGGACGCCTGCTGTGGTTGTTCTTCCACCTCCTCAAAGCCACCTTCCTCCTCTGACTCCTCTTCTTCAGACTCCTCTCTGCCTTGCCGCAGGTTCAGCAATCGACGACGACAAGGCTGCTTCTGGTGGTGATGGTGACCACAACTCTTCTTCTTCATGCTCATCTACGGCCTGATCCAGCACTCTTCGCAGGGCACGCTTCAGAAAAAAAACATATGGGATGAGGTCGATGATGTTGCCTTGGGTTTGACTGACCAGGTTTGTCACCTCCGCAAAATGACGCATGAGCCTACAGCGATTGTGCACGAGCAAAAAATACCCAACTCCGCAGAGGCTGTCCTCTTTTTTTAAATTAAAAATCAGTTCTTACCATTTCAATCTCTGTTTTGTCCCCTATCAGGGGCTGGTGTATGGAATAGATTTTAGGAACCGGAAGATGGAAAAAGATGGTTTGTCGGTCCTCTTCCTTCCAATTTGGGGCACTGCGTGTGCGCCATGCAATGTACTGTGCCACCCTATATGAGTGGTGTGTTACTTAGTACTATTCTTTTCAGTTTAATCCCTGTTACGTCCCCTATCAGCACTGGCAGTGGGCACACTACAGTCAGTGGAAGTGGGCCTGACACACACTGGCAGGCAACTAACCTTAGATTAAAGGGTTAAAATTAAAGGCTTTTTTATGCAAAGTCCTGTGCCACCTGGTATGAGTGGTGGGCACTGGCAGTGGGCACACTACAGTCAGCGGAAGTGGGCCTGACACACACTGGCAACTGAAATTAGATTAAAGTGCCTTATTTATCGGCAAGCTACTGTGCCACACGGTATGAGTGGTGGGCACTGGCAGTGGGCACATTACAGTCAGTGGAAGTGGGCCTGACACACACTGGCAGGCAACTAACCTTAGATTAAAGGGTGAAAATTTAATGCCTTATTAATCGGCAAGCTACTGTGCCACGGTATGAGTGGTGGGCACTGGCAGTGGGCACACTACAGTCAGTGGAAGCGGGCCTGACACACACTGGCAGCAGGCAGGCAACTGAAATTAGATTAAAGTGTAAACATTAAATGCCTTTTTTTAATGCAAAGTCCTTTGCCACACGGTATGAGTGGTGGTCACTGACAGTGGGCACACTACAGTCAGTGGAAGTGGACCTGACATACACTAGCAACAGCAGGCAACTGAAATTAGATTAAAGGGTAAACATTAAATGCCTTTTTTATGCAAAGTCCTGTGCCACCCGGTATGAGTGGTGGGCACTGGCAGTGGGCACACTACAGTCAGTGGAAGTCAGCCTGACACACACTGGCAGGCAACTAATCTTAGATTAAAGGGAAAAAATGAAATGCCTTTTTTTATGCAAAGGCCTGTGCCACCCGGTATGAGTGGTGGGCACTGGCAGTGGGCACACTACAGTCAGTGGAAGTCGGCCTGACACACACTGGCAGGCAACTAACCTTAGATTAAAGGGTAAAAATTAAATGCCTTATTTATCGGCAAGCTACTGTGCCACACGGTATGAGTGGTGGGCACTGGCAGTGGACACACTACAGTCAGTGAAAGTCGGCCTGACACACACTGGCAGGCAACTAACCTTAGATTAAAGGGTAAAAATGAAATGCCTTTTTTGATGCAAAGTCCTGTGCCACCCGGTATGAGTGGTGGGCACTGGCAGTGGGCACACTACAGTCAGTGGAAGTGGACCTGACATACACTAGCAACAGCAGGCAACTGAAATTAGATTAAAGGGTAAAAATGAAATGCCTTTTTTATGCAAAGTCCTGTGCCACCCGGTTTGATGCAAAGTGACACACACTGGCAGGCAACTAACCTTAGATTAAAGGGTAAAAATAAATGCCTTTTTTTGATGCAAAGTCCTGTGCCACACAGTATGAGTCGTGGGCACTGGCAGTGGGCACACTACAGTCTGTGGAAGTCGGCCTGAAACACACTAGCAGGCAACTAACCTTAGATTAAAGGGTAAAAATGAAATGCCTTTTTTTATGCAAAGGCCTGTGCCACCCAGTATGATAGGTGGGCACTGGCAGTGGGCACACTACAGTCAGTGGAAGTCGGCCTGACAAACACTGGCAGGCAACTAACCTTAGATTAAAGGGTAAAAATGAAATGCCTTTTTTTATGCAAAGGCCTGTGCCACCCAGTATGAGTGGTGGGCACTGGCAGTGGGCACACTACAGTCAGTGGAAGTCGGCCTGACACACACTGGCAGGCAACTAACCTTAGATTAAAGGGTAAAAATTAAATGCCTTATTTATCGGCAAGCTACTGTGCCACACGGTATGAGTGGTGGGCACTGGCAGTGGGCACACTACAGTCAGTGGAAGTCAGCCTGACAAACACTGGCAGGCAACTAACCTTAGATTAAAGGGTAAAAATTAAATGCCTTTTTTGATGCAAAGTCCTGTGCCACACGGTATGAGTGGTGGGCACTGGCAGTGGGCACACTACAGTCAGTGGAAGTCGGCCTGACAGCACAATGGCAGGCAACTAACCTTAGATTAAAGGGTAAAAATTAAATGCCTTTTTATGCAAAGTCCTGTGCCACCCGGTATGAGTGGTGGGCACTGGCAGTGGGCACACTACAGTCAGTGGAAGTCGGCCTGACACACACTGGCAGGCAACTAACCTTAGATTAAAGGGTAAAAATTAAATGCCTTTTTTGATGCAAAGTCCTGTGCCACCCGGTATGAGTGGTGGGCACTGGCAGTGGGCACACTACAGTCAGTGGAAGTCGGCCTGACACACACTGGCAGGCAACTAACCTTAGATTAAAGGGTAAAAATGAAATGCCTTTTTTATGCAAAGTCCTGTGCCACCCGGTATGAGTGGTGGGCACTGGCAGTGGGCACACTACAGTCAGTGGAAGTCGGCCTGACACACACTGGCAGGCAACTAACCTTAGATTAAAGGGTAAAAATTAAATGCCTTTTTGATGCAAAGTCCTGTGCCACCCGGTATGAGTGGTGGGCACTGGCAGTGGGCACACTACAGTCAGTGGAAGTCGGCCTGACACACACTGGCAGGCAACTAACCTTAGATTAAAGGGTAAAAATGAAATGCCTTTTTTATGCAAAGTCCTGTGCCACCCGGTATGAGTGGTGGGCACTGGCAGTGGGCACACTACAGTCAGTGGAAGTCGGCCTGACATACACTGGCAGGCAACTAACCTTAGATTAAAGGGTAAACATTAAATGCCTTTTTTTGATGCAAAGTCCTGTGCCACCCGGTATCAGTGGTCTGCACTGGCAGTGGGCACATTACAGTCAGTGGAAGTCGGCCTGACACACACTGGCAGGCAACTAACCTTAGATTAAAGGGTAAAAATTAAATGCCTTTTTTTGATGCAAAGTCCTGTGCCACACAGTATGAGTGGTGGGCACTGGCAGTGGGCACACTACAGTCTGTGGGCCTGCAGCTCCACAAACACGGGCAGGCCAGGCAACTGCAATATATATATATTGAGGGAAAAAAATAAAAGCAGACTAATGTAGCAGCCCTAAAAAGGGCATTTTGGGGTGCTGTGACGCTGTCCTTACAGCAGATGAGTCTGTGGACACAGAACACTGGCCTATCTAACGCTTTCCCTATGAATTCAGAATCATCAGCACAGCAGCAGCTGCAGTCTCCCTGCTCTCACTAACATGCAGCTTCAGACTGAATCTTAACTGGCTGCCCTTTTTTTAGGAGGTGTTAAGGTGTTGGAGGGAGGGTACTGATTGGCTGGAATGTGTCTGCTGACTGTGAGGTACAGGGTCAAAGTTTGCTCAATGATGATGTATAGGGGGCGGACCTAACATCGCATATGTTCGCCCGCCGAGATGAACGCGAACAAGCTATGTTCGCCGGCGAATAGTTCGGGACATCTCTAACAAGGAAATATTTCTACTTCTTGTTTGCCCTTGTGCGGGGCAGTTATATGTTCTAAAGCCCTTTTTGTTGTGTATTAGGGACAAAAAATATATATTTGCCGTTCACCGGTGCAGTTATATGTAGAGATGTCGCGAACATAAAATTTTCCGTTCGCGAACTTCCGCATATGTTCGTGAACGGGCGAACCGCCATAGACTACAATAAGCAGGCAAATTTTAAAACACACAGGGACTCTTTCTGGCCACAATAGTGATGGAAAAGTTGTTTCAAGGGGACTAACACCTGGATAGTGGCATGCCGGAGGGGGATCCATGGCAAAACTCCCATGGAAAATTAAGTAGTTGACGCAGAGTAGGGTTTTAATCCATAAAGGGCATAAATCATGTAACATTCCTAAATTGTTTGGAATAACGTGCTTTGAAAAAAACTGTGTGTGTATACGATCAGGTATGCTGTTGTATCGATCAGGTAGTGTAAGGGTTACGCCCTCTTCACAGTGACAGACCAAACTCTGACAGACCAAACTTCCCGTTTAACGCACTGCAAACAACCACAAACAGTCCATTTGCACAACCGCAAACTCCCCATTTGCACAAGGTTGGATACCAAGCTAGCCATGTCCCATTCCTTGTCCTCACTGACGCCATTGAAGGTCTCTTCCTCCACCCAGCCACGTACAACACCAAGGGTCCCTGAAAGGTGACAACAAGCCCCCTGGGACGCCTGCTGTGGTTGTTCTTCCACCTCCTCAAAGCCACCTTCCTCCTCTGACTCCTCTTCTTCAGACTCCTCTCTCTGCATTGCCGCAGGTCCAGCAATCGACGACGACAAGGCTGCTTCTGGTGGTGATGGTGACCACAATTCTTCCTCTTCATGCTCATCTACGGCCTGATCCAGCACTCTTCGCAGGGCATGCTTCAGAAAAAAAACATATGGGATGAGGTCGATGATGTTGCCTTGGGTTTGACTGACCAGGTTTGTCACCTCTGCAAAATGACGCATGAGCCTACAGCCATTGTGCATGAGCAAAAAATACCCAACTCCGCAGAAGCTGTCCTCTTTTTTTTAAATTAAAGAAAATCTGTTCTTACCAGTTTAATCTCTGTTTTGTCCCCTATCAGGGGCCAGTGTATGGAATAGATTTTAGGAACCGGGAGATGGAAAAAGATGGTTTGTCGGTCCTCTTCCTTCCAATTTGGGGCACTGAGCTTGCTCCATGCAATGTACTGTGCTACCCTATGTGAGTGGTGTGTTAAGTAGTACTATACCTATCAGTTTAATCTCTGTTACATCCCCTATCAGGGGACGTGTATCGAATAGATTTTACGAACCGCGAGATGGAAAAAGATGATTGCTCGGTCCTCTTACTTCCAATTTGGGGCACGGTGCGTGCGCCGTGCAATGTACTGTGCCACCAATACAAATAGTGTGAACTACTATTCTTACCATTTTAATATTTGTTAAGTCCCCTATCAGGGGACGTGTATTGAATTGAATCCATGCATGGGGAGATAGAGAAAAAAGCTTGCTCTGTCTGCTTCCTTCTAATTTTGGGCACTTGCAATAGAATTTGCCACCAATGCATCTAGTGTTAACTAAGTACTATTCCTATCAGTTTAATCTCTGTTTTGTCCCTTATCAGGTCCAGGGCCGGTGTAGTGAATAGATTTTTGGAATCGGGAGATGGAAAAAGACCCATGCTCGGTCCACTTCGCTTGAATTTTAGGTCACTGCGCGTGCGCCGTGCAATGTACTGTGACACCCTATATGAGTGGTGGGCAGTGGGCACAGTACAGTCTGTGGGCCTGACACACACTGGCAGGCAACTGCAATTATATTAAAGGGTAAAAATCAAATGACTTTTTTTATCTGCAAGGTCCTGTGCCACCCGATATGAGTGGTGGGCAGTGGGCACAGTAAAGTCAGTGGGCCTGACACACACTGGCAGGCAACTGCAATTATATTAAAGGGTAAAAATTAAATGACTTTTTTATCTGCAAGGTACTGTGCCACCCGATATGAGTGGTGTGCACACAGTACAGTCTGTATAGTCTCACACACGGGCAGGCAACTGCAATATATATATATAGAAAAAATAAATAAAAGCAGACTGATGTACCATCCCTAAAAAGGGCTTTTTGGGGTGCTGTCAGGACGCTGTCCTTACAGCAGATGGCCCCTTTCACACGAGCGAGTTTTCCGCGCGTGTGCAATGCGTGAAGTGAACGCATGGCATCCGCACTGAATCCTGACCCATTCATTTCAATAGGTCTGTGTACATGAGCGTTTCTTTTTCACGCATCACTTGTGCGTTGCGTGAAAATCGCAGCATGTTCTATATTCTGCGTTTTTCAGGCAGCCCTAGAAGTGAATGGGGCTGCGTTAAAAACGCATTGCATCCGCAAGCAAGTGCTGGTGCGTTGCGTTTTTCAATAATTGTTGCTAGGAGATGTTGTTTATGAACCATCAGTTTTTTATCACGCTGCGTGAAAAGCGCATCATTGCACCCGCGGAAAAACTGAACAACTGAACGCAATCGCAGGCAAAACTGAAAGGATTTGCCTGTGAAATCTCACAGATTTCACTGAACGCATCCGCAACGCATCCGGACCTGAGGCCCCATTCACACATCCGTAATTTTGTCCGCATCCATTCCGCAATTCTGCGGAATGGATGCAGACCCATTCCTTGTGAATGGGGCCGGAAGTGATGAGGAGAGAACACTATGTGCTCTCCGCTTCCGCATTTGAGGAGCCGCGCCCCGAACTTCCGGCTCCGCAAAGATACAGCATGTTCTATTCTTGTCCGCAGCCTGCAGACAAGAATAGGCATCTCTATGGGGAGTGCCGGCAATTTGCTGGATCTGCAACACACTATGGACGTGTGAATGGGGCCTTATCCGGACACGCTTGTGTAAAAGAGGCCGATGAGTCTTTGAGGACTGGAATGGACACAGAACACTGGCCTAGCTAATGCTTTCCCTATTAATTCAGCAGCAGCAGCACTCTCCCTGCTCTAACTAACACTGCAGCTTCAGAATGAATCTAAGATGGATGCTGTCCTTGCTTTTTGATAGGAGGTGGGAGGGTCTGGGAGGGAGGGAATGCTGATTGGCTGGAATGTGTCTGCTGACTGTGAGGTACAGGGTTAAAGTTTGCTCAATAATAAAGTATAGGGAGAATCGAACATCGCATATGTTCGCTCTGACGCGGCGAACGCAAACATGCGATGTTCGCCAGGAACTGTTCGCCGGCGAATATTTCGGGACATCTCTAGTTAAATGTTCTAAAGCCCTTTTTGGCATGTATTAGTGGCAAAAAAATATATATTATTTGACGTTCAGCGGTGCAGTTATATGTTCTAAAGCCCTTTTTGGCGTGTATTAGTGGCAAAAAAAATATATATTTGCCGTTGATCGGTGCAGTTTTATGTTCTAAATCCCTTTTCTGCGTGTATTAGTGGCACAAAAACAGTATTTGCCTTTAGGTGCTGAAGTCAGAAAAGTACAGCCCTTTTTGGCATGTATTAGTGGCAAAAAAATATATATTTGCCATCCACTGGTGCAGTTATATTTTCTAAAGCCCTTTTTGGCATGTATTAGTAGCAAAAAAATATATACGTACCCGGGGTAGATCACCCGCTTCGCAGAAGCCTATCTGCCCAGAAAGTAGTGGTGCAGGGGTTCACGAAGGCAGCGGCGGTAGCAGTCAGTCAGTGCAGAGTGTTGGGGATAAAATCACCTACTCAGCGGTGTGGCATTTTTTGTTAGACCGCCGGAGGAAGTGAACATGGCCATTTGTAGAATCTATGGGCAGAAGGTGAGGAGTGGCCAGGGTGCCAATGTTAGCATCACGGCCCTGCATCAACATATACAGCGTCACCATAAAGTGGCGTGGGAAAACCATGGCTATGATGTGGTGGTCCAGCCTGCCTCAGCAACCTCTGCATCACCTAGTGGCACGCACCCAATTTCAGGCAGTCAAGGCTCCACCACTCCAGCCGAAAGGAGCTGTCTGTCCTTCCCATTGCTGGTCCTGATGCTCCTGCTCCTCCTCCTTGTCAGTCATTCCATCAGTAATCAATCACCGAAGCCATTGCCAAGAGATAGCAGTATAAGTGCACTCATCCAACAGCGCAGAAGCTGAATGTGCTCCTGTCCAAGTTGCTGGTGTTGCAGTCCCTTCCTTTCCAAGTGGTGGACTCTGCACCCTTCAGAGAACTGATGGGTTGTGCCAAGCCAAGGTGGAGAGTCCCAAGATGTCATTTCTTTGCCAAAAAGGCAGTACCAGCCCTGCACACTTATGTAGAACAGAAGGTGGGCCAGTCCTTGAGCCTGTCGCTGTCTGCCAAAGTGCACGGCAGCGCTGACGTGTGGAGCTGTAACTACAGACAAGGACAATACATGTCATTTATGGCCCACTGGGTGAATGTGGTTCCTACACAGCCACACCAGCAACTTGCCAGTTGACGCCGCTTCCACCTCCACGTTCTCACGCTGTTGGTCCTGCGACAATGTCCGCCTCTGCCTCCTGATCTTCCACTGTGTCCTCAGCCTCCTCTGCAGGGACAATTCACAGTGCCCCATCAGCCTACCACATGTGCAGGGCACGGCGGTGTCACGCTGTTCTGCACTTCGTTTGCCTGAGCGAACTGAGTGACACAGGGGAGGAACTTCTCTGTGTCCTTCATCAAGAAATCGAATTCTGGCTTTCTCTGTGACAACTCAAAACTGGAACCATGGTGACTGACAACAGGAAGAACATGGTGTCGGCGCTGTGTCATGGAGGGCTGAGCCATGTTCCCTGCATGGCACACGTATTCAATCTGGTTGTCAAGCAGTTCCTGAAGTCTTCCACCCATCTGCAAGATATCCTAAAAATGGCCAGGAAACTTTGCATGTACTTCAGCCACACGTACACTGCAAAGAAAACCCTCCTTGAGCTGCAGCGGTAGAACGGCATCCTCCAACATAGGCTGATATGCAACGTTTCCACCCGTTGGAATTCCACCCTCGATATGTTGGACCGACTATATGAACAGAGAAAGGCTATAAATGATTTCATGATGATCCAAGCGGACAGGAGTACTCCCCTGTGTAACTTCGATGTCAACCAGTGGCAATTCATGCGTGACATCTGCTGTTTGCTCAGGCCCTTTGAGGAGGCCACGATATTTGTCAGTCGCAAGAACTATGGGATGAACAAGAACATTCCAGGACAACAACATGTCCTGGAACAGATACTGGTAAATCTGGCTGGTCAGGGGACTGGAGACGTGGCGCCTACATCTTACGGCCACATGAGCCCTGTATGGGCTGAACTGGAAGAGGAGGAGGACATTGGAGCACAAGCAATGTGTAGCTAAATGGGTGGCTTTTCCACACAAGTGACAGGAGAGGAGGAACAGCCAAAGGAGCTACAGGGCGATGAGGAAGATGAGGCAGAGGAGCCAGACACACCGTGGCAGTATGCAGTGGAGATGGAGGCAGGAGTCCCTCCAAGTCACTTGCACAAATGGTCCGATGCATGCTCACTTGCTTGCGTTGTGACAGCCGAATTGTCACCATTCGGCAGAGGGATGTCTTCTGGCTCTCCATCTTGTTGGACACTCGCTACCGGTCCTTTTACACCTGAGAGGAAGGACAAACTGAACTACTATAGAGACATCCTATGTAGTCAGTTGGCCGCAGCCTTCCTGCGCCATCGTCCATCCTTGCTCTCACATTCCTCTGCCATGGCTGTTGTGGCAGGCTAGGGGGTAGAAGCAGTTCCAGCTCCATCAGCAGCAACTTGAGTCTAGAGTCGCTGATGAGCAGCTTTCTTCACCCGCCTAATGAAGAAACTACTCAACAGCAGCAGCAGCAGCTAGACCTAGATCAGGACCTGAACAAGCAGGTGGTGGCATACTTGGACAGCACTATGCTACCCCACATTGAAGATCGGCTGGACTACTGGGCAGCCAAACTGGATTTGTGACCGCAACTGGCAGAGTTTGCTATGGAAAAGCTGTCCTGCCCGGCCAGTAGTGTGGCATTAGAGCGGATGTTAAATTCGGGCGAGGCCATAGTTACCTCAAGAAGAACTCGCCTGTCCACCCAAAATTTGGAGAGACTGACTCTTGTCAAGATGAATCAGGCATGGATCAGCCAGGATTTACACCCACCAATGCCTGATGCATAAGACTAGATCATCCATGGTGCCACACTAACACTTTGACAAAAGAGACCGGTTTCTTCTGACTACCTGCCTTAGCTACTATTCTGATGTTGCCACCCGCCTGATGCCACACATCTGATGCCAAATGTTACTTCTTTCACCCACCATCTTCAGCTGGTACTGGTATTGCCACCCACCTCCCCACTCTGTCACTGGGTCACTCTGTGGTTTCCTGATGCTGCTGCCACCTCCACACTATGTCACCTTGACCCTCTGTGGTCTGCTGAGGCTGCTGCCACCTCCACACCATGTCACCTTGCGACTCTGTGGTCTCCTGATGCTGCTGCCACCTCCACACTATGTGACCTTGCCACTCTGTGGTCTCCTGATGCTGCTGCCACCTCCACACTATTTTACCTTGCCACTTTGTCATCTCTGGATGATGCTGCCACCTCCACACTTTGTTACCTTGCCACTCTGTGGTCTCCTGATGCTGCTGCTTCCTCAACGCTATGTCACCTTGCCACTCTGTGGCCTCCTGATGATGCTGCTGCCACCTCCACACTCTGTCATTTTGGCACTCTGTGGTCTCCCATGCTGCTGCTGCCACCTCCACACTGTCATTATGCCACCCTGTGGCCCACTTATGCTGCTGCCACCTTCACACTGTCATTGTGCCACCCTGTGGCCTCCTCCTGATTCTGCTGCCACCTCCGAACTCTGTCTTTGTGCCACTCTGTGGCCTACTGATGCTGCTGCCATTTCCACACTGTCATTGTGCCACCCTGTGGCCTCCTCCTGATGTTGCCGCCACCTCCACACTGTCATTGTGCCACTCTTTGGTCTCCCTATTCTGCTGTTCCCACCTCCACACTGTCATTGTGCCACCCTGTGGCCTCCTCCAGATGCTGCTGCCGCCACCTGTGCACTCTGTCATTGTGCCACTCTGTGGCCTCCTGATGATGCTGCTGCCACCTCCACACTCTGTCATTGAGCCACTCTGTGGTCTCCTCATGCTGCTGCCCCTCCCACTGTCATTGTGCTACCCTGTGGCCTCCTCCTAAAGCTGCTGCTGCCGCCACCTCCACACTCTGTCATTGTGCCACTCTGTGGTCTCCTGATTCTGCTGCTGCCATCGCCACACTGTCATTGGGCCACTCTGTGGTCTCCTCAAGCTGCTACCACCTCACTACTATGTCATGACTGGGCCACTCTTAAGCTGATATCTTTTGCCTTTTGGCCTGGCTGACATCATCATTTATTTGACCCTTCTTCTGATCTGTCAGAAGGAAGGAAAAATGAGATGCACAACGGATCCTGTCTTTGTAACAGCTGTAAGGCCTGCATGACATGGTCCCTATTTTGTATAAGAATTGGCTTATGATTTGGTAGCCAAAAGAAGGAGTGGGTACAAAACAAAGAAGACGTGCAAATATTCCATTCACATGTCATCTCTGTTTTAGATCCACTCCTGTTTTTTTTTTGGCTTTAGCAATACTGATGGATTAATGACCAAATGCTGACCGAGTGAAGGCCGATGCTCCACAGACAAGAACTGTTTTATGGGGGTTATTGTTCTGACAGATCAAAGGAAGCGCAAAATAATCTGTGACGTCAACACAAACTTACTGCTGGCACCCTCTCCACTCTGTCGGGGGGCTTTACTTGTATAAGCGTTTAATAGAACAGGTTCTGTAGACATCTATGTGGAATCAGCTGCCGACGGTGTAAAAATAGTGCGCTTCTTCTTGACGCTAACATTGTCTTGTAAGGCTGAGTTAACATTTGAGTTATTTGGTCACTTTTGGCCCCGTAACTGCCCAAATAAGTGAAGTGTGGCAGAGCGATGCCTGTCATCTGCATGTCATACTGACTCTCAGTATTGTTTCATACCACAGCAGACTCTGTATCCGTCTTACTGCAAGGCAAAGTATTCTACACCACTATAAAGGCTCTCTGCAGCCAGGAAATAGTCTTTTTTCAACGCAATTTGCCGAGAATAAATTGTATTAAAACAAATTTTTTTAAAACATTTGGCGCACCTGACGAATCGAATCTTTGAGAAATCCCCTCATCTCTACTGTTAACCCTTGCTTTGTTACTGTAAAATGGATTAAAATGGAAAATCTGCCATAAAAGTGAAATTCTGAAATTTTATTTCCATTTTCCTTTAATTATTGTGGAACACCTAAAGGGTTAACAAAGTTTGTAAAATCAGTTTTAAATACCTTGAGGATGTAGTTTCTAAAATGAGGCCATTTATGGGTGGTTTCTATTATGTAAGCCCCACAGTGACTTCATTACTGAACTGGTCCTTAAAATTGGGTTTTGGAAATTTTCTTAAAATTTTAAGATTGGGGCGTGGCTAGGCTGCCGTCTGGAATGGACGCTGAAGCAGGAGCTCCCGCCTATAGCGACTGATCTGAAGCATTGCCCTCACTAGTGGCCCTTGATCTCATTCGGACGCGACTCCTGTGACCTCGGGACGAATGGGGAAAACTGAAGGCCGTTGGCTAAGCTTGGAGGAGAGGGTCTGGAGAGATATTTTGAAAAGAACAAGCTCCAAGATTGCGCCCGGAGCGCCCGACAGCGAGGCCCTCACTCCTTCGGCCCAGACTTCTCACCTCCCGGCTGACAACTTCGGAAGATGCGATACCCCCAGCGTTGCCTTTCATGGACTATTCACCAGTCGGAGGAGCCCTCCTTGCCTTCTACCCCGGAGGGAGGTAAGACTGCAAATGCTCCCATGTAGTCAAGCCTAAGATGGCGCTGGGCGCGGCATGTAACGGCGAGTGATATGCAGTGCACTCTGGAGTGGCCCGATGTGCTGACAGAACCTACTCTGAGGTTTCCATAACAACCCTCGCCATTCTCATCACTGCAGGTCAGCTTTAAAGAGGCAGAACGCTGTGGATGACACTGTTAAAGGAGCGGAGTGCTATGGAGGTCACAGTTCAGTTCAGGAAAGTAGCTGGCCATTCAAGTCACCCTTAAAACCCCACCCCCAGGTCCAGATAAGCCACACCTCTTGATCTGGGTTAGGCCTACGCCCCTCCCTCTCTAAGGTGGGAGGGATGGTGATTTCTCCTGCAGCTCACATTCAGACAGAACAGTGCTGCTAGTCTTAGAGAGTGCTGCTTAAAAGGACAAGCCCCCCAATCCCACCTGGGCCACGCCCCTCCGACTCAAGCGAGACAGGGATTAAAAAATAAAGTTAAAAATCAACTTTTAGAGTCAGCTAAGCCCCACACCCTATGCATTTAGGACACACCCTCCCCTCTGCAGCCAAGAGTAGTGACAAAATGAAGTTCAAAAATCAGCTTCTGTCAGCTGCAGAGGTGGGAGGGACGGTGACTTTCTCTTTTGCAGCTCACACTCAAAGTGGACAGTACTGCTGTCTTAGATTGAGATGTTCAAAGGACACACCCCAATCCAGTTAGCCACAGACCTGTTCCTCACCATTTAGCCAGCCGAGATTGAAAAATAAAGTTAAAATCAACTACTAGGTACACAGCTCAAAGCAGACAGGATATGATTAGATACACAGCTCAGCAGACAGTATCACACAGGATAGAATATTAGATACACGCCAGCAGACAGTATCACAACAGGATAGGAATATTAGATACACGCCAGCAGACAGTATCAACACAGGATAGGAGGATTAGATACACAGCCTCAGCAGATAGTATCACACAGGATAGAATATTAGATGCACGCTAAGCAGACAGTATCACACAGAATAGCATTAGATACACAGTTTAGCAGTAGTGATGTTAACCACTACAGGACCGCCCTTAACGCACGGATGCGTCTGGCGGGCGGTCCTGTAGCTCTGAGTGGACTCATCGGCGCGTCATCTCGCGAGACGCAAGATTTCCTGATGAACGCGCAGCACTTATTAACCCCTTGTTAACCCCTTGATCACCCCATCTAGATTCCTGATCACCCTCCCTGTCACTGATCACCCCCTGTCATTGATCACACCTCTTGTAAGGCTCCATTCAGACGTCCATATGTGTTTTTGCGGATCCGTGGATTCACGGATCCGCGGATCCGCAGATCCTCAAAACACGGACACCGGCAATGTACTTTTCGCATTTTGCAGATCCGCACATTGCCAGAACTATATAGAAAATGCTTTTTCTTGTCCGCACTGCGGACAAGAATAGACATGTTCTATATTTTTTGCGAACGGAAGTGCAGATCCGCAATCGATCCGAGGGCAAAGTCTGTCCCCATAGAAATGTATGGGTCCGCAATTCCGCTCCGCAAACAGAATTGCGGACGTGTGAATGGAGCATAAGGGTCCCTTATCACCACCAGTTAGTTAGCTACTTGTTAGGTAGCTAGCGCCCAGCCGCACCGCACCGCAGTCACTGATTTTGGCAGAGATTTTTCATCCACCGAGTCGACTGATGTTTGGCAGAGATTTGTTGACGCATTTTGGATTCTCACGCTTTAGTACCCCTCAAATGCCAGGGCAGTACAAACACCTCACATGTGACCCCATTTTTAGAAAGAAGACACCCCAAGGTATTCCGTGAGGGGTATGGTGAGTTCATGTAAAATTTTATTTTTGTCACAAGTTAGTGGAATATGAGACTTTGTAAAAAAAATAATATAATATATCAATTTCCGCTAACTTGTGCCAAAATATTTTTTTCTGTGAACTCGCCATGCCCCTCACGGAATACCTTGGGGTGTCTTCTTTCCAAAATGGGGTCACATGTGGGGTATTTATACTGCCCTGGCATTTTAGGGGTCCTAAAGCGTGAGAATCCAAATGCGTAAAATGCCCTGTGAAACTTAAAGGTACTCATTGGAATTTAGGGCCCCTTTGCGCATCTTGGCTGCAAAAAGTGTCACACATGTGGTATCGCCGCACTCAGGAGAAGTAGGGCAATGTGTTTGGGGTGTATTTTACATATACCCATACTGTGGTGAGAAATATCTGCTGTAAACGACAACTTTTAAAATTTTTTATACAAAGTTGTCAATTTACAGAGATATTTCTCTCACCCAGCATGGGTATATGTAAAATACACCTCAAAACACATTGTCCTACTTCTCCTGAGTACGGCGATACCACATGTGTGATCACTTTTTGCAGCCTAGATGCGCAAAGGACCCTAAGACAACGAGTACCTTTAGGTTTTACATGGCTGCTCACGATTTAGCCCCACCCAAAATGTCAGGGCAGTACAAACACCCCATAAATGACCCCATTTTGGAAAGAAGACACCCCAAGGGTTTTCCCTGAGGGGCATAACGAGTCCATGAAAAATTAAACTTTTGGTCACAAGTTAGCGGAAAGGTAGACTTTTGTGAGAAAATTCAATAAAAGTCTCATTTCCGCTAACTTGTGCCAAAAAATACAATCTTCTATGAACTCACCATGCCCCTCACGGAATACCTTGGGGTGTCTTCTTTCCAAAATGGGGTCACATGTGGGGTATTTATACTGTCCTGGCATTTTAGGGGCCCCTAAAGCGTGAGAAGAAAATGCGTAAAAATGCCCTCTGAAAGGTACTCATTGGAATTTAGGCCCCTTGCATCTTGGCTGCAAAAAGTGTCACTCATGTGGTATCGCATGTACTCAGGAGAAGTAGGGCAATGTGTTTGGGGTGTATTTTACATATACCCATGCTGGGTGAGAGAAATATCTCTGTAAATTGACAACTTTGTATAAAAATTTTATAAAGTTGTCGTTTACAGCGATATTTCTCACACACAGCATGGGTATATGTAAAAATACACCTCAAACACATTGCCCTACTTCTGCCTGAGTACGGCGATACCACATGAGTGACACTTTTGCAGCCAAGATGCTAAGCAAGCCCTAAAACCAATGAGTACCTTTAGGATTTCACAGGGCATTTTTACGCATTTGGATTCTCACGCTTAGGGCCCTAAATGCCAGGGCAGTATAATACCCCACAAGTGACCCTATTTTGGAAAGAAGACATCCCAAGGTATTCCGTGAGGGGCATGGCGAGTTCACAGAATTTTTTTTGGCACAAGTTAGCGGAAATTGATATTTATTTTATTTTGTTTTTACAAGTCTCATATTCCACTAACTTGTGACAAAAATAAAATTTTACATGAACTCACCATACCCCTCACGGAATACCTTGGGGTGTCTTCTTTCTAAAATGGGGTCACATGTGGGGTATTTATACTGTCCTTGGCATTTTAGGGGCCCCTAAAGCGTGAGAAGAGAGTCTGGAATCCAAATGCGTAAAAATGCCCTGTGAAATCCTAAAGGTACTCATTGGAATTTGGGCCCCTTTGCAGCATCTTGGCTGCAAAAAGTGTCACTCATGTGGTATCGCCGTACTCTAGGAGAAGTAGGGCAATGTGTTTTGGGGTGTATTTTTATATATACCCATACTTTGTGTGAGAAATATCTCTGTAAACGACAACTTTTAAAAATTTTTATACAAAGTTGTCAATTTACAGAGATATTTCTCTACCCAGCATGGGTATATGTAAAAATACACCCAAAACACATTGCCTACTTCTGTCTGGCAATACACATAAGTGACATTTTTGCAGCCTAGGTGTGCAAAGGGACCTAAATTCCAACGATACCTTTAGGTTTTACATGGCTGCTCACAATTTAGCCCCGCCCAAAATGCCAGAACAGTAAACACACCCCACAAATGACCCCATTTCGGAAAGTAGACACCCCAAGGTATTCACTGAGGGGCATAGTGAGTCCGTCTGAGATTTTTATTTTTTTTGCCAGAAGTTAGCAGAAATGGAAACTTTATTTATTTTTATTTTTCCTCAGAAAGTGTCATTTTCCACTAACTTGTGAAAAAAATTAAATGATACATGAACTCACCATGCCCCTCCGCGAATCGCAAGTAGGCCCTTATTTTTCTCCATTTATATTTGCCACAAAAGGCTTTAGAAACATATAACTACACCGCTGAGCTGGCAAATAATAAATCTTTATTGTCACTAATACACGCCAAAAAGGGCTTTAGAACATACAACTGCACACACTGAACGGCAAAAATATATAACTCTTTGCCACTAATACACACACCAAAAGGCTTTAGAACATATAACTGCACTCGCTAAAAATTAGACCCTACATAAAACAATCGGGCTGAAAATAAAAAGACTGTGGCTAAAATAGTTGCCAATCAAACCATCATCTCATACCGAAAAAACTAAGCCCGTACATAAGACAGTGGCCCAAAAAATAAAAAACTATGGCTTTCAGAATATGGAGACACTAAAAAAATGCTTTATCAAGTAAACTGAAACAAACAACAAAAAAGTAGTCATCTTTGGTATTGTCGCGTCCGTAACAACCTTATCTATAAAAATAGCACATAATCTAACCTGTCAGATGAACATTGAAAAAACAAAAAATAAAAAAGTGTAATATAGAGCAACAAAAAATCATATGTACCCTAACATTGGCACCAACAAAACTGCCACCCTATCCGTAGTTTACCAAAATTGGGTCACTTTTTTGGAGTTTCTACTCTTAGAGGGTGCATCTGGGGGTCTTCAAATGTGATAGGCAACTTAAAATTATCCCAGTGAAATCTGCCCTCCAAAAACCATATGGCGTTTCTTTCCTTCTGCACCCTGCCATGTGACTCTACAGCAGTTTAGAACCACATATGGGGTGTTTCTGTAAACTACAGAATCAGGGTAATAAATATTGAGTTTAGTTTGGCTGTTAACTAGAGATCGAAGCTGACGGTGGAATTTGATCCAAATTTCAGGAAAATTCGATTTGCACCAAATCCGAATTTCCTCACGCTTTGTGTTAAAGAATCGCATTTTTTCCTAAAATGGCTGCTGCACATGTTAGGACATGGAGCAAGGAACTCTGGGAGCAGAGGAATCACCCACAATGCCATGCATGCAGTCAATCAGCAGCCAGCCCTGTGATGTCACAGCCCTATAAATAGCCTTAGCCATCTTGGATTCAGCCATTTTCCAGTGTACTTAGTGCAGGGAGAGATGTCAGCAGGCGCTAGGGACAGTGGTAGAAAATACTTAAAACTTTATTTTGCTGTTTAGAAGTTCAGAGAAAGGATAGGGAGAAATCATTCCATAATATTGAAGCAGAACAGGGTTCAGTAGGGAAGTTTACAGCCTGGGTAATAGTGACAATCCTATTACATTTTGCTGCACTGGCTGCGGATCCAAATTGCCATTATACAGCTTTGTAATTCTAGCAAACTGTTCTTGTTATTGGGGTGCAAGTGCTGTTTGATACAGCCATTAACAGGGTTTTATACAAGGAATAGTGATGTCGCGAACATAAAATGTTCCATTCGCGGAACGGGAACTTTGCGCAAATGTTCGCGAACATGCGAACAGGTCGAACCGCCAGAGACTTCAATAGGCAGGCGAATTTTAAAACCCACAGGGACTCTTTCTGGCCACAATAGTGATGGAAAGAGTTGTTTCAAGGGGACTAACACCTGGACTGTGGCATGCCGGAGGGAGATCCATGGCAAAACTCCCATGGATGAAATTATGTAGTTGACGCAGAGTGTGGTAAGTTAAATTCGCAATGCGATTAATATAACCTGCATTAGTCGCATTGCGAATTCAACTTAGAGCTGGGTTCCTAATGGTTTGTATTGCTAGAATATAACGAAGATTGAGAATATGGCGCTATATTCTCAATCTTCGTTATATTCTAACAATACAACCATTAGGAACTCAACTCTAAGTTGAATCATAATGCGATTAATACAGGTTATATTAATCGCATTGCGATTACAACTACTAACACTGCAGCTTCAGAATGAATCTAAGATGGATGCTGTCCTTGCTTTTTGATAGGAGGTGGGAGGTCTGGGAGGGAGACTGATGTACTAGCCCTAAAAAGGAGCTTTTTGGGGTGCTGTCAGGGCGCTGTCCTTACAGCAGAGATCTGATGAGTCTTTCAGGACTGGAGTGGACACTGAATACACTAGCCTAGCTATCGATTTCCCTATTAAATCAGCAGCAGCTACACTGTTCCTCCTCTCACTAAGACTGCAGCTTCCAGAATGAATCTAAAATGGATGCTGTCCAGGAGATGGGAGGGTCTGGGGGTAGGGTATGCTGCTGATTGGCTGGAATGTGTCTGCTGACTGTGAAGTACAGGGTCAAAGTTTACTCAATGATAGGGAGTGGACCGAACATCGCATATGTTCGCCCGCCACAATGAGCGCGCACAAGCTATGTTCGCGGGAATTCTCAGTCTTCGTTATATTCTAGCAATACAACCATTAGGAACTCAGCTCTAAGATGTAATCGCAATGCGAATAATACTTACAATTATTAATCGACTTGCGAATCCATTTGATGCCTCTATTTGATTGTATATGACGGTTGACTATGACTACCACCAACATTCTGCTGCCTCCGAGGCAAGATATCTGAACCCCCAGGGGCCATTTGGCGTTTTTGATAGAAAACGCATCAAAACGCATCAAACGCATCTGCGTTTTATAATCTTTTCATTTTGTATTTTTATTTTTTGTGCTATTTTGCCACATTGTTATTCAGCATTGCGATTACAGCTTTGAGCTGAGTTCCTAATGGTTGTTGTATTGCTACAATATAACGAAGATTGAAAATATAGCACTATATTCTCAATCTTCGTTATATTCTAACAATACAACCATTAGAAACCCAGCTCTAAGTTGAATTCGCAATGCGATTAATGCAGGTTATATTAATGCATTGCTTGAATTAAACTTAGATCTGAGTTCCTAATGGTTTGTTGTATTTCTAGAATATAACGAAGATTGAGAATATAGCGCTATATTCGTTATCTTTGTTATATTCTAGCAATACAACCATTAAGAACTCAGATCTAAGATTGTCACTCGTAATGCGAATAATACAGGTTATATTGATCGCATTGCGATTTACAATTACTAACACTGCAGCTTCAGAATGAATCTAAGATGGATGCTGTCCTTGCATTTAGATAGGAGGTGGGAGGGTGTGGGAGGGAGGGTATGCTGATTGGCTGGAATGTGTCTGCTGACTGTGACTGAGGTACAGGGTCAAAGTTTGCTCAATGATAAAGTATAGGGGCGAACACGAAACATCAAATATGTTCGCCCGCCCGCGACAGACGCTGAACAAGCTATGTTCGCGGCGAATAGTTCGGGCCATCTCTACCTGTCAATCATCATATGTAATCTATATGATTGAATGCCAGTGCGGACTGCAATATGTAGGACGCACCACCCAACCATTACACTGCCGTTTATATCAACACCGTCACAATATACAGAAACTGTACACCAAACACAATCTATCTAGACACTGCATGAGTACCCCTGAAAAAGAAAAACACCAGATATGTATCACCCCAATAGATTTCATACCACCAAATCCCTGCAACAGATTCGACCTCCTCCAAAAAAGAGAAGTGGATTGGATTTATCCATTGAATACCCGCACTCCAAATGGCCTGACTGAAATACATGAAATGATATTATAAATGCAACAATAAATACCCCAAAAACCCCACTAACTACACCCCGAATATACCTATGAGTCAGGTACCTAAAATACGCATCTGGATATATTCTGCCTCCTGAGGGACAAGAACCGGCGCCCCAACACAGATCTACGACGACACAGCAGCAATAGCGCACTCTCTACCTAACACACCACTCGAGAGTCCGGATCTGAGCCATATGAGCAGACGATCAGGAACATACCCTCAGAACCATTCCCCACAGACAGCAGAACAACTCCCGCTCACACGGCGCCACCCTGCACCCCCAGAGGAAGAAACATGCATCCTGACAGATGGACTGCACATATGCGATCTACATTATGCTGTATTTTAAATCTATTTTACATCTATATATGTAACCAATGTCCTGTATATGCTATATATGTTTATCTCATTTACTTATGGTTGATGTCCGATGACATCACCGTGAACACTCCCCCAGACACGCCCCAAAAAAAAAAAACAAGGCCTGCCAAAAACGGGCTTTTAAACCTTGTGTACCCTGTCATACTGTAAATAGTCCTGACGAAGGAGGTAATCCTGCCCCAGAAACGCGTTGACTATACTGTATAATAAAGATCTCTTAAAGGGTTTCTGTCACCAGATTTTACCCTATTAAAGGGAACCTGTCACCTCCAAAGCCGTGCCAAACTGCCAGCAGTACCTTCAAGTAGCCGGCAGTGATTTTCTAATGATGTATTTCTTACTGAATTCAGATAAGGCAGTAGTATGAAAACGATCTTTTATCCTCCGTCCGTGCTATTTTCCAGTCAGGCTTGAAGTCATGGGGGCAGCGGCCTCCTTGCTTCAAGTCACGATAGCACGCCCCCTTCCCTGTCCCTTCGCTGTGACTGACAGCCGGCTGTTCAGTAAAGCTAGCTCGACTGCCGGGCATAAGTGCTGTCAGTCACAGTGATGGGGGATAAAAGATCGTTTTTCATACTACTGCCTCATCTGAATTCAGTAAGAAATACATCATTAGAAACTCACTGCCGGCTACTTGAAGGTATTGCTGGCAGTTTGGGACGGCTTTTGGAGGTGACAGGTTCCCTTTAAGCTAGGTGACATTAGCGATGCACTAATGTCAGCAGACCCTAACTAGCCTATTCCTACTTTTGCAGTGTCCCACTAGGATATGTGAGTACTGCAAAATTATTATAAAACTGTCATGTGGTATTGCGTGTCTTTTGCCATTATATTACCTGTTGTATCCCTGTTCACAGGCTGGTTAGGTGCAGTGCACATATTCACCACTAGATGGGGATAGCACCACTTTCTATATATAGACCAGTTCAGGCCTAGACAAAGTGCTGAGTTGAAGAGTTTGGAGTGAGGAGAAGGAAGATACGGAATATACAAAGGGTAACAGGCAATTATTTAGGCTTCAAGGACCTTTGTGCAGTAGGTGAAGGGTTTAGCAGCCTCCGGCAACCTCACCGAGTTTGTACTGGAAGAAGGGGGATAAGGAAATAGAGACTCTAACCAGTAAGGATACCACATAATCACAGCCTGAGTCAGGATCACATACAACCTGTCTACAGTGGATCCACAGAGTTCCTCTTTATGCTTAAAGACTGTGTTTCATCTGGATTTACATGTGACCAATGGAACCTATGCTTAGAAAAAGTTGTGAGTTGGATCCAACAATTGCCTCCATCATTATTCATCATTCCACAACTACTACACTCATCATTTGGACCTAACGGTGCTGGTGTCACGAACCAGGGGCCCAGCTGCACAAGCACCCTAAACACCTCCACCATCAAGGGCACCTCAACTTCCATATGGCTGGTGTTCCCTGCAAGTAAGGGTGCCCCGCAGCATTTAGTGCTGTCTTCCAAATCACTGCACTGCCGACCCAGGGAGGCATCTGCCAACTGTGAGTTCCCAAGGAACAACTACCCCCATCGGCCCACCGTCACCTCTCGTGTTGCACTATGCGGTCTGGCACGCTGCACTTTTATCTATCTATCCCGTTATGCCAGAAAACATCGACTCTTTATAATGTGCTAATTAGCCTCTAGGAGCGCTGGGCAGCGGCTTGTTCCTGCACCTAGAGGCTCTGTTTACCCACCTTGTTGCCTCCATCCAGTCTCTGATTGGCAGGGCCAGGCAGCGCCAGCATCTGTCTGCCAGCCTCTGTGCTCTGGGGATATCTCATGCGGTTCAGAATTCTGTGGAGGCGCGGCGAGGAAGCTGGCAGCCGGCGAGCATCTTTCTCTCACCGCGCCTGTGCAGAATACTGAACCGCGAGATTTCCCTGAGCACTGGGCTGGCAGAGCGGATGTGAGCGCTGCCATGGCCCTGTCAATCAGGACTTCGAGGGAGGCAACAAAGGTGGGTAAACTGAGCCTCTAGGTGCAGGAACAACGCCCCCTGCTCCTATAGACTAATTACCATATTATAAAAGTAAGTTTTCTGGCGTAACGGGGCATAGATAAAAGTAGGAATAGGCTAGTTAGGGTCTGCTGGACATTAGCTCATCGCTAATGTCACCTAGCTTAATAGGGTAAAATCTGGTGACAGAAACCCTTTAATACCAGACACTTCAATTCTGAAGTTCATTCAATCAAGGTCTAGGCAGCGCCTAAAGGGGTCCGCAGCTACGTTTTTACAGGTTATTTTTCTAGAGGCTATAACATAGAACAACACAGCGGTACTTAGGGGAGAAGGGAAGGGGAGAATTATTTTATTTTTTTAGAGGGAAGGGGGTTATGAGGTAAAAGAAGAGGAAAGTTTTGGGGAATTTCTTTCGATGCTGACAGTTCTGTGGCTTCGTGCTTGTCATTTCGCCGGTATACTGGCTCTTTGTCCAGAGGACCTTTTGAGTGGATTTTTTCCTCCAGAATATGCAGATGCTGAAAGAAAGAAAGATCAGAGATTTGATATCAATCCTTATTATTTAGGGGCAGATTTACTATTCCTCCACTATTCCATGGGCGCCACATTACTCATGGCTTTAGATGCTTTCCTGCTCCTCCCAAGACACTTTGTAAAGAGTCTAGAGAAGGGGCCGAGGCTCGGTAGATGTATTAAAGACCCCAGAGATAAGAATGGAGTGCGACAGGTTTTGTGTGCAAAATAATGCCAAAAAGTAAGTTAACCTTGAGCTGGTGTAAAGTAGAGAAACGAACCTAATGTCACGCAAGATGGCCACAGCGTGCACCACTGGGATAAATTTGGCGCATCTTGTGACTGTCTGGACTACGTTTACGCTGTGTAAATATTAAGCAGCATTAATAGATGTGGTCCATAGAGTAACTTATAAATGTTACCTACCATAGGCCAGCAGTCATCATGATGGTGACGGAGCCGGCCACAGATGTTCCTGTGAGGGGGCTATTGCTCTTACGTAGTCCCTCAAGAAGCGGCGGCTCAGGCGCTGTGATGTCAAGCACGTCAGGAAGTACAGGGCGAGGCTGGTGTTTTTCTGTCGCCTGGTTCCCATCCTTTCAGAACTAAATGAGAAAGAATGAGATGAATAGTTCATACCATGAAGACAGTGACCATGACATGGTGGAGTATCTAAAAGAGAGGAAATCACATTCTACATAGAATTTATCAGAATCATCTCTTTCATGGCTCATAATTACTTCCCGCCACGATCAGTAAGATCAGTGCGTGCGCCAAATGTATACCTACTGTACGGAGCAATGGAGAGGCTGCAGAGCTGACAGGAGCACCACGGTCTCTATATACAGCTGATCAGCAGGGGTGCCCACCCCCACCACTCCTAATACTGATGGCCTATCCTACAGAAAACCATCAATATTACTATTCCGGACAAACTCTTCAATTATATTGAAATACTTACATTCACCTTAGACTCATATGGTGCGAATCTACTACTGGTCTATAGAGACTACAGTGTGAATGGGGGCCACCCTCATTTATAAGGAACCCGTCACAGTGAAGAAGCAGTGCAGGTTATAGAGCAGGAGGAGCTGAGCAGACTGGTCTATAGTTTTATGGGAATAGGTTCAGTAGAACTTGTACTTAACCATTTCTAGCCCTGCTCTTCCTATATGTAGAAGTCCGGTGGGTGGTCTTACCAGCGATTGATAGCCTTCCATACATACTGTAAGTGTACATAAAGAGGTAACTTCCAGTCACTGATAGGACCGCCCACTGGACTCCTAAGTGTAGAAAGATTAGGAATGTAAATGGATCAATTACAAGCACCGCTTATCAATCTGCTCAGCTCCTCCTGCTCTATAACAGGCTGCCTGCAGATTACCCTGAATTGTCATGCTGACAGGTTCCTTCAAGACTCCAACCAAACCCTCATCCCCACATTGATATAGAAGAGCATAGATCAGAAAATGTGATGTACTAGTAAAATGTCATTTACCATGTCTTAGATCGCTAGGATTTCTGCATTGGGTCCTCTGTGCCCCTCGTCACCAGAAGAATCCTGGGCGTGGTGGAAGAGATTAGCTGTGGGGTGCACTAGATGACCCAGCCACGGGCGGTGAAAAGGCGCGGGAGTCATTGGGACATCTTCTTCAGATGTTATTTTCTCGCCCACTAGCCCATACAGTTGGAGATGACAGGGCTGGAAGATGGTTCTGGACTAAAAGAAAAAAAGCACAAAAAATGATTATTAGGAAGAAGACGACAATGTATTCTCCTCTACAGCGTTAGATTTCCAGATTAGTTATATTACCGCCAGATGTTATCTCCGCGCCAACCACCAGAATATTCATTTCCACGTAGATCTATGATCTCAAATGATCCCTCCGTTTCACGGACATCGGGTCCTTTTATCCATTCCATGATTGTAATGAGATTGGCAAGAAAGCCGGCGGCACCAACTATAAATGACACCAAATCTCCAAGGAAGGAAAGGAGCCTGGACCAATCGATGTTTATCTGCAACAAGAAAGGGAATCGTTGTTAAAGTGATGTTGAGGATCTTATAAGGGGTAACATTATTGGGGATATTGGGGGTAATAGTATAAGGGGATATTGGGGGTAATAGTATTTACAGTTCATAATAACAATCAGGTCCCCTGTGCAGGAAAAGTGTGTGTACCCCTATATATGTCATAGCCAGTTCTTTCCACCTGATCACCATAGATCTCCTCCGTAGCAAGTCCTTTAGGGGCAGAGCTACAGGGAAGAGCACATGGTGACGTAGGTCTGGGCCTGTACACAGTCTCTATTAGGCCTCTGGAGCCTAAATGTCCATATCATGTCTGATATCGGCATAACCCTTGTAAGCAGCAGGGACTGAATTGTCAGGGACTGTTTCTAATTTTTATAGACAATCCTTCCAAATATTGGTGGTCCCAGGTGGAGAATGGCTCATACGTATATAAGCCACCCCCATACCCCCGTTTATTTTTGAGCCATGGGTTTAAATGCCCAAAATGTATCAAAATGAATGTTGGTAACTATGCAATAGTGTGAATATTAGGAATATGTAACATGTGGATTCAGAAGGATAAATCCCCCCATAACAAGAATGATTCTTCTCTGAATATCACACTCACAAAGGAGGTTTTCTTTTAAGGAGGTGTATGAAAGCCACACAAGGTGACTCGGGTGGATCAGGTGGTAATGGAGCAATCTGAAAGAAAATAGAAGGAAATGATGAGTCTGAGGAAGGTGGATTTAAGGTGGTGGTGACGCTGTATTCGCAAATCCTCCATATGGACATTCCCAGGGGTCACAATGGCCAAGAATGTTAAGGTGATTGGATTCTGAAAGGGAAAACTCTAGGAAAACCATTCACTTAAGGATACATTGAGTTATGAAAGACAATAACCAAAGGTTTTATTTCTATCTGTTTTCTTAATTTTACATTTGGGATCTTTTTAATCATTACATGGTGATTGCGTTTGTCCTAATTCTCTTCATTCCTGTAAGATTCTTGGCTTTGGGTGGGAAATTATATGTCATAAATTCAGTCTAGTATAAAGTAAAATACTCCAGAAGTGTCTACTTACTCCGAAGATATTCTCCTCGACCCACCCAAGGATCTTCTCGACCCGAGACGGTTCCTCCTTTGCTGGGACAGGTCTTTCTATAAAAATCTGAAAAAGAAGATTGTGAATGAGCCTTAACAATCTGCTCGCCCCTCATCCTCTCATTAACTCTTGGATGGAGCCACGACTACAGATGTGACCACCGGGGAAATGGGAGAGTTATGGAGAGAAGTTACAGAACTTAGGGAACATGTCTGTGTAATATTGGTAGTAAATAGTTACTCACCCCAATCACCGTCTCCTGTATGTCTGCACAGCAGTCCCAAAACAGGGCAAAGCCTTCTTTGGGGGCGGAACAGCCGGTGGAACGACCTACAATAAAAAGTGAAACAATTAAAAGAAAAGCAGATTTCAGAATAAGAAGTGACTTATCATGGGGGCAGTAATGGGTGTCAGTGGTCACTGCTTTCCTGAAGTAGTGATGGATTTGACCATTATGCAGATAACACAATTGTATGGGGCCCCAGAGATGGGGAGGTGGGGGTGCTTCCCCTGGCAGCTGGCACCGCCATCTATTATAACTACATCTATGTCGTTAGGCCATGGATTCAGTTGAATACAGCGGTGAAACAGGACGCTGTGATTTCCACCATTCACCCTGCGAATGACAGTCTGGTGCTGGCAGGTACGATAAAGTGACTTCATCTCAACTTCTGCGTCTGGCCACCAGACAGACCAGAGCAGATCGCCAGTGACTGATCGGTCCCATTCGTCCTGGGGAACTGGGTTAAAGAGGACCTTTCACCACTCCTGACATTCCTGGTTTAATAGCTTCATGCATTCCCCATGTAATAACTATTCTGGAGCCTCTATTCTTATGGCTCTATGTTGTGCCATTCCTTTATTATTTCTACTAGAAGTTAAGAATAAATTGCCATTAGCCTTCAGTAAGGGTACAGAGGGGGGTAACCAGTTGGGGGGGGGGAACCTGCACAGTCTGAACATGGCAGCACTGATTGGATAGAGTAAGTCTGTGCAGGTACCCCCCCTCTGTACCCTTACTGAAGACTAATAGCAATTCAATTATAACTTCTGGTAGAAAGAATAGAGGAATGGCGCAACATACAGACATTAGAATAGCTGCTCCAGAGCTGTTATCACATGGGGGATTCATGAAGCTATTAAACCAGGCATGTCAGGAGCAGTGAAAGGTCCTCTTTAGGTGAGTGTTCACCCACAGGCAGAATATTTAGCTGCGGGGGCACATAAAGGGGGCATTATTCTGGGTTGGGGGCACATAAGAAGACATGATGCAGTGTGAGGGGTACGTAGGGGGCATTATACTGTGTGGGGAGAAGGTAAGAGATCATTGTGTTAGCAGTGTGATGGGCAGGGGCGGGCTGGTACGGGGGCAGGAGGCAATTGCCCCCCAGGCCGCCCTAATGCATGTTAAAAAAGGCCGCTAGGAGGTCTTTAACACAGGACAATTGGCAGCTACAGTGGCGCACCGACAGTTGTGGTCCATCGGTTCTGGACCCCCCCCTAGAACACCATTTTACAGTTTGGGTTCAACCCTAGTCTACTTGTCCCAATGTTGGTATGTACTTAGATGAGGCTCCACTGTGGATATAACATGGACCTATCTACAGAAGAGAGCGCTGATATATAATAGAACTGATAGATGTGGGATAATGATGTCATTATCTGACTCACCCCAAATACAGATTTCTTCATCCATCTGTAGAAGTCCAGTAATTTGGACGGCTCTGCACCCGGGGCGCTGCTTGTGCATTATCCTAGAGGAAAAGTGAGACCGTATTGTAATTCCCAGAGCATTCTAAGTGAGAAATGGATATTGTATATTCTATGTCCCTTCCCTATAGATTATATATATATATGACCGCCACATGGATACTCACCAGCAGTATATTAAAATGAACTGGATAGATCACGCTGAAGCACAGAAACAATAGGGTAAACCGCATTGTCTCCACGGGAGTCTTTCAGCACCATAGAATGGCCAATGAAATACAGGCAGCCGGGAGGCAGAGCCCCCTTATATAACCTCACTCAGCAGTGACATCACAATGCCCTCTGTGACATCATCACCGAGCCAACCAATCACAGCGCAGCTTTAATGATTCTAAAGAAGGCTGTTCTGTGATTAGTTGCTATGGGCAACAAAGCCAGTTTTTCTGTTTTGTTACATGATCATCTTTGGACATTTTCTGAGCAGGAAAATCAGAAATGTCCTCTTAACTCTAGGGTCACGCTATGGTTGACACACAGAAATATCAAAGTGGCCCTTATCTCTTTGTGTGGCCCCTATAAAACCAGAGGCCTCTTCACTTTTCAGTGTATATATATTGTAAGGGATCGCTTGACTTTTGGGGGTCATTCTCACAGACTTCTTTCCAGACAACAGTTTTAATGTCCCAACGGTGCATTTATTAGTGGCACATCCAGGGCCGGCACCACCCATAAGCAAGGTACTCCACCGCGCAGAGCGCACTCTTGGAGGAGGCGTCGGTGCCGCTCCTTATACGGCCCCCGGCCCCGCCTCCTAGCTGATTTATTCACTTCACTTGTTTCTGTGTAATTACAGAGAAGTGCCTTAATCTCGCACAGGTGCACTCGCAGAGGCATCGTCAAGCGAAGTGCGCATGCACTTCGCCTGTGGGAGATTAAAGCGATTCTCTGCAATTACACCGAGGCAAGTGAAGTAAATAAATTAGCTAAGAGGCGGCGTTGGGCGGGGAGGGGAACTGTAGATGACATTTAGGGGGATATGTGGGGATGACACTTGTGGGGATCTGTGGATGACATTTAGGGGGATCTGTGGGGGATGACACTTGTGGGGATCTGTGGATGACATTTAGGGGGATCTGTGGATGACATTTAGGGGGATCTGTGGATGACATGGTATGTAGCTGGAGGGAGAAAACGTGGCCTTACCACAATAAAGGGTACAGTCTGTATAAATAGGTGGCCGACAAAAAAGGGGCGGGTGAAAGGGCGTGGTCAATAGGCGGAGTCATGGGGGCGGCAAAATTAGCTTTTGCTTAGGGTGGCAAAAATCCTTGCACCAGTCCTGGGCACATCACACAAAAAGTAACACAATACAAAACAAACGCCTGCCCGGCTGGGCTCTCACTAAACTGAGGTATTCCCTAACTCTCCTCTACAGCGCCGTTCACACCTGGCACCAGTTGCAGCTTTCTCAGCCACTCGCCCAGCAGCCTCCTGGCTGTAACAAAGGGTTTTATTGACCAGGTTTGTCACCTCCGCAAAATGACGCATGAGCCTACAGCCATTGCGCACGAGCAAAAATACCCAACTCCACAGAGGCTGTCCTCTTTTTTTAAATTAAAACAATGTCCCTCCAAATGTTGTGGATAGCACCTAGCCCCATGACCCCTCAGCCCTTCTCAGCTGAGACCACACTCAGAGCCTCAGCAGGACTTTACTACATCAACCACTCCCCCGACACACAGAGAGGGTCGATTTATCCCTCCCCGTTTAACCCCGCTGACCTCACCTGGGGCCAGGAACCTGTAATGGATTAGCGGTGTGGACTGAGAGACTCCCACTACCAACCTAACTCCCAGTCCAAAAAAATCCAGCCCATACAACTTTAACCAAACAATCTCCAGCAAGCTATGCTTTACTGAAGCAGCACTTTTTTGGATTTCAGCTATCTCACCCAGAAACTGAACCACCAGGTGAGAGGACCCCCCCCCCCCCACCATATGTCTACTGCGCACTTTACTGTTTACATCATCACTATATATCTCTTGTATCTATGAAAATGAATTTCTGTCTAGATGTCTATCTAGATGTTCTTTATGAGCGACCAAACGACTGGACCGATCTTCACCAAATATGGCACACGGGTACATTAGGTGTCCAGGAAGGTTTTAGACCGGGTCTCAGCTCTCTAAGACTTACCGTTCCTGAGATATTCCCAAAAAATGGCCTGCATTATAGCCAATACAAGCCTGCAAGCCTTTCACTTAAATCCAAACTGTCATTTACTGCTCCCTGTCAGTCCGTCTCCACATACACAGTTTTACTCCTTGTCCTCACTGACGTCATTGAAGGTCTCTTCCTCCACCCAGCCACGTACAACACCAAGGGTCTCTGAAAGGTGACAAAAATGCCCCTGGGACGCCTGCTGTGGTTGTTCTTCCACCTCCTCAAAGCCACCTTCCTCCTCTGACTCCTCTTCTTCAGACTCCCTCTCTGCCTTGCCGCAGGTTCAGCAATCGACGACGACAAGGCTGCTTCTGGTGGTGATGGTGACCACAACTCTTCTTCTTCATGCTCATCTACGGCCTGATCCAGCACTCTTCGCAGGGCACGCTTCAGAAAAAAAACATATGGGATGAGGTCGATGATGTTGCCTTGGGTTTGACTGACCAGGTTTGTCACCTCCGCAAAATGACGCATGAGCCTACAGCGATTGTGCACGAGCAAAAAATACCCAACTCCGCAGAGGCTGTCCTCTTTTTTTTAAATTAAAAAAATCAGTTCTTACCATTTCAATCTCTGTTTTGTCCCCTATCAGGGGCTGGTGTATGGAATAGATTTTAGGAACCGGAAGATGGAAAAAGATGGTTTGTCGGTCCTCTTCCTTCCAATTTGGGGCACTGCGTGTGCGCCATGCAATGTACTGTGCCACCCTATATGAGTGGTGTGTTACTTAGTACTATTCTTTTCAGTTTAATCCCTGTTACGTCCCCTATCAGCACTGGCAGTGGGCACACTACAGTCAGTGGAAGTGGACCTGACACACACTGGCAGGCAACTAACCTTAGATTAAAGGGTTAAAATTAAAGGCTTTTTTTATGCAAAGTCCTGTGCCACCTGGTATGAGTGGTGGGCACTGGCAGTGGGCACACTACAGTCAGCGGAAGTGGGCCTGACACACACTGGCAACTGAAATTAGATTAAAGTGCCTTATTTATCGGGAAGCTACTGTGCCACACGGTATGAGTGGTGGGCACTGGCAGTGGGCACATTACAGTCAGTGGAAGTGGGCCTGACACACACTGGCAGGCAACTAACCTTAGATTAAAGGGTGAAAATTTAATGCCTTATTAATCGGCAAGCTACTGTGCCACGGTATGAGTGGTGGGCACTGGCAGTGGGCACACTACAGTCAGTGGAAGCGGGCCTGACACACACTGGCAGCAGGCAGGCAACTGAAATTAGATTAAAGTGTAAACATTAAATGCCTTTTTTAATGCAAAGTCCTTTGCCACACGGTATGAGTGGTGGTCACTGACAGTGGGCACACTACAGTCAGTGGAAGTGGACCTGACATACACTAGCAACAGCAGGCAACTGAAATTAGATTAAAGGGTAAACATTAAATGCCTTTTTATGCAAAGTCCTGTGCCACCCGGTATGAGTGGTGGGCACTGGCAGTGGGCACACTACAGTCAGTGGAAGTCAGCCTGACACACACTGGCAGGCAACTAATCTTAGATTAAAGGGAAAAAATGAAATGCCTTTTTTATGCAAAGGCCTGTGCCACCCGGTATGAGTGGTGGGCACTGGCAGTGGGCACACTACAGTCAGTGGAAGTCGGCCTGACACACACTGGCAGGCAACTAACCTTAGATTAAAGGGTAAAATTAAATGCCTTATTTATCGGCAAAGCTACTGTGCCACACGGTATGAGTGGTGGGCACTGGCAGTGGACACACTACAGTCAGTGAAAGTCGGCCTGACACACACTGGCAGGCAACTAACCTTAGATTAAAGGGTAAAAATGAAATGCCTTTTTTGATGCAAAGTCCTGTGCCACCCGGTATGAGTGGTGGGCACTGGCAGTGGGCACACTACAGTCAGTGGAAGTCGGCCTGACATACACTGGCAGGCAACTGAACCTTAGATTAAAGGGTAAAAATTAAATGCCTTATTTATCGGCAAGCTACTGTGCCACACGGTATGAGTGGTGGGCACTGGCAGTGGGCACACTACAGTCAGTGGAAGTCAGCCTGACAAACACTGGCAGGCAACTAACCTTAGATTAAAGGGTAAAAATTAAATGCCTTTTTTGATGCAAAGTCCTGTGCCACATGGTATGAGTGGTGGGCACTGGCAGTGGGCACACTACAGTCAGTGGAAGTCGGCCTGACGCACAATGGCAGGCAACTAACCTTAGATTAAAGGGTAAAAATTAAATGCCTTTTTTTATGCAAAGACCTGTGCCACCCGGTATGAGTGGTGGGCACTGGCAGTGGGCTCACTACAGTCAGTGGAAGTCGGCCTGACACACACTGGCAGGCAACTAACCTTAAATTAAAGGGTAAAAATTAAATGCCTTTTTTTGATGCAAAGTCCTGTGCCACACGGTATGAGTGGTGGGCACTGGCAGTGGGCACACTACAGTCAGTGGAAGTCGGCCTGACACACAATGGCAGGCAACTAACCTTAGATTAAAGGGTAAAAATGAAATGCCTTTTTTATGCAAAGTCCTGTGCCACCCGGTATGAGTGGTGGGCACTGGCAGTGGGCACACTACAGTCAGTGGAAGTCGGCCTGACATACACTGGCAGGCAACTAACCTTAGATTAAAGGGTAAACATTAAATGCCTTTTTTGATGCAAAGTCCTGTGCCACACGGTATCAGTGGTGGCTGCACTGGCAGTGGGCACACTACAGTCAGTGGAAGTCGGACCTGACACACACTGGCAGGCAACTAACCTTAGATTAAAGGGTAAAATGAAATGCCTTTTTTATGCAAAGTCCTGTGCCACCCGGTATGAGTGGTGGGCACTGGCAGTGGGCACACTACAGTCAGTGGAAGTCGGCCTGACATACACTGGCAGGCAACTAACCTTAGATTAAAGGGTAAACATTAAATGCCTTTTTTGATGCAAAGTCCTGTGCCACCCGGTATCAGTGGTCTGGCACTGGCAGTGGGCACACTACAGTCAGTGGAAGTCGGCCTGACACACACTGGCAGGCAACTAACCTTAGATTAAAGGGTAAAAATTAAATGCCTTTTTTGATGCAAAGTCCTGTGCCACACAGTATGAGTGGTGGGCACTGGCAGTGGGCACACTACAGTCTGTGGGCCTGCAGCTCCACAAACACGGGCAGGCCAGGCAACTGCAATAATATATATTGAGGAAAAAAATAAAAGCAGACTAATGTAGCAGCCCTAAAAGGGCATTTTGGGGTGCTGTGACGCTGTCCTTACAGCAGATGAGTCTGTGGACACAGAACACTGGCCTATCTAACGCTCTTCCCTATGAATTCAGAATCATCAGCACAGCAGCAGCTGCAGTCTCCCTGCTCTCACTAACATGCAGCTTCAGACTGAATCTTAACTGGCTGCCCTTTTTTAGGAGGTGTTAAGGTGTTGGAGGGAGGGTACTGATTGGCTGGAATGTGTCTGCTGACTGTGAGGTACAGGGTCAAAGTTTGCTCAATGATGATGTATAGGGGGCGGACCTAACATTGCATATGTTCGCCCGCCGAGATGAACGCGAACAAGCTATGTTCGCCGGCGAATAGTTTGGGACATCTCTAACAAGGAAATATTTCTACTTCTTGTTTGCCCTTGTGCGGGGCAGTTATATGTTCTAAAGCCCTTTTTGTTGTGTATTAGGGACAAAAAATATATATTTGCCGTTCACCGGTGCAGTTATATGTAGAGATGTCGCGAACATAAAATTTTCCGTTCGCGAACTTCCGCATATGTTCGTGAACGGGCGAACCGCCATAGACTACAATAAGCAGGCAAATTTTAAAACACACAGGGACTCTTTCTGGCCACAATAGTGATGGAAAAGTTGTTTCAAGGGGACTAACACCTGGATAGTGGCATGCCGGAGGGGGATCCATGGCAAAACTCCCATGGAAAATTAAGTACCGTATTTTTCGCCATATAAGACGCACTTTTTTCCCCCCAAAAGTGGGGGGGAAATGGCAGTGCGTCTTATATGGCGAATACTACCATTTTCCTATAGCTGAAGCCGATACATCGCACAGCCTGCGATGTATCAGCATGGAAGGAGGAGGGCGGAGCCTGGCAACACTGCGCGGCGGCCCGTCGCTACAGCGTGACTGCTTGTATAACATTTAAAATCTTTAATTATGTCCCTTATTTCCTAAAGCCTAGGACAGTAGCGCTCTGCTAACCTGCTATAACGATCCTCTAGCAGGCAGAGCGGTGCGGCGGCAGGCTGGTGTGTAACGCCCTCACTGACGCCATCTGCCTGCTCCTCCTGCTTCATTCATAAAGTGAAAGGAGCAGGCAGATGACGCCAGTGAGGACGTTACACACCAGCCTGCCGCCGCACCGCTCTGCCTGCTAGAGGATCGTTATAGCAGGTTAGCAGAGCGCTACTGTCCTAGGCTTTTAGGAAATAAGGGGACATAATTAAAGATTTTAAATGTTATACAAGCAGTCACGCTGTTAGCGGCGGGCCGCCCGCCATGTGTGCCAGGCTCCGCCCTAAGCAGCCATGGGCCAGATGTTTTAGAAAAGGGGCACCTGTGGATGACACTGTAGTTGGGTGATCTGTGGATGACACATATAGCATAAGATGCTATATATGTGTCATCCACAGATCCAATCCATTACAGTGTCATTCATAAATGCCCCCATCACAGTGCTATCCACAGATCCCCCATCACAGTGCTATCCACAGATCCCCCATCACAGTGCTATCCACAGATCCCCCATCACAGTGCTATCCACAGATCCCCCATCACAGTGCTATCCACAGATCCCCCATCACAGTGCTATCCACAGATCCCCCATCACAGTGCTATCCACATCTCCCCCACATAACAGTGCCATCCACAGATCCCCCCCATAATACTGTCATGCACAGACCACCATTACTTCAAAAGCACACCTTTTGGTTAAAAATATTTTTTTTCTTATTTTTCTCCTCAAAAACCCAGGTGCGTCTTATAGGCCGGTGCGTCTTATAGGGCGAAAAATACGGTAGTTGACGCAGAGTAGGGTTTTAATCCATAAAGGGCATAAATCATGTAACATTCCTAAATTGTTTGGAATAACGTGCTTTGAAAAAAACTGTGTGTGTATACGATCAGGTATGCTATTGTATCGATCAGGTAGTGTAAGGGTTACGCCCTCTTCACAGTGACAGACCAAACTCTGACAGACCAAACTTCCCGTTTAACGCACTGCAAACAACCACAAACAGTCCATTTGCACAACCGCAAACTCCCCATTTGCACAAGGTTGGATACCAAGCTAGCCATGTCCCATTCCTTGTCCTCACTGACGTCATTGAAGGTCTCTTCCTCCACCCAGCCACGTACAACACCAAGGGTCCCTGAAAGGTGACAACAAGCCCCCTGGGACGCCTGCTGTGGTTGTTCTTCCACCTCCTCAAAGCCAGCTTCCTCCTCTGACTCCTCTTCTTCAGACTCCTCTCTCTGCATTGCCGCAGGTCCAGCAATCGACGACGACAAGGCTGCTTCTGGTGGTGATGGTGACCACAATTCTTCCTCTTCATGCTCATCTACGGCCTGATCCAGCACTCTTCGCAGGGCATGCTTCAGAAAAAAAACATATGGGATGAGGTCGATGATGTTGCCTTGGGTTTGACTGACCAGGTTTGTCACCTCTGCAAAATGACGCATGAGCCTACAGCCATTGTGCATGAGCAAAAAATACCCAACTCCACAGAAGCTGTCCTCTTTTTTTAAATTAAAGAAAATCTGTTCTTACCAGTTTAATCTCTGTTTTGTCCCCTATCAGGGGCCAGTGTATGGAATAGATTTTAGGAACCGGAAGATGGAAAAGATGGTTTGTCGGTCCTCTTCCTTCCAATTTGGGGCACTGAGCTTGCTCCATGCAATGTACTGTGCTACCCTATGTGAGTGGTGTGTTAAGTAGTACTATACCTATCAGTTTAATCCCTGTTACATCCCCTATCAGGGGACGTGTATCGAATAGATTTTACGAACCGCGAGATGGAAAAAGATGATTGGTCGGTCCTCTTACTTCCAATTTGGGGCACGGTGCGTGCGCCGTGCAATGTACTGTGCCACCAATACAAATAGTGTGAACTACTATTCTTACCATTTTAATATTTGTTAAGTCCCCTATCAGGGGACGTGTATTGAATTGAATCCATGCATGGGGAGATAGAGAAAAAAGCTTGCTCTGTCTGCTTCCTTCTAATTTTGGGCACTTGCAATAGAATTTGCCACCAATGCATCTAGTGTTAACTAAGTACTATTCCTATCAGTTTAATCTCTGTTTTGTCCCTTATCAGGTCCAGGGCCGGTGTAGTGAATAGATTTTTGGAATCGGGAGATGGAAAAAGACCCATGCTCGGTCCACTTCGCTTGAATTTTAGGTCACTGCGCGTGCGCCGTGCAATGTACTGTGACACCCTATATGAGTGGTGGGCAGTGGGCACAGTACAGTCTGTGGGCCTGACACACACTGGCAGGCAACTGCAATTATATTAAAGGGTAAAAATCAAATGACTTTTTTATCTGCAAGGTCCTGTGCCACCCGATATGAGTGGTGGGCAGTGGGCACAGTAAAGTCAGTGGGCCTGACACACACTGGCAGGCAACTGCAATTATATTAAAGGGTAAAATTAAATGACTTTTTTATCTGCAAGGTACTGTGCCACCCGATATGAGTGGTGTGCACACAGTACAGTCTGTATAGTCTCACACACGGGCAGGCAACTGCAATATATATATATAGAAAAATAAATAAAAGCAGACTGATGTACCATCCCTAAAAGGGCTTTTGGGGTGCTGTCAGGACGCTGTCCTTACAGCAGATGGCCCCTTTCACACGAGCGAAGTTTTCACGCGTGTGCAATGCGTGAAGTGAACGCATGGCATCCGCACTGAATCCTGACCCATTCATTTCAATAGGTCTGTGTACATGAGCGTTTCTTTTTCACGCATCACTTGTGCGTTGCGTGAAAATCGCAGCATGTTCTATATTCTGCGTTTTTCAGGCAGCCCTAGAAGTGAATGGGGCTGCGTTAAAAACGCATTGCATCCGCAAGCAAGTGCTGGTGCGTTGCGTTTTTCAATAATTGTTGCTAGGAGATGTTGTTTGTGAACCATCAGTTTTTTATCACGCGTGTGAAAAGCGCATCATTGCACCCGCGCGGAAAAAACTGAACAACTGAACGCAATCGCAGGCAAAACTGAAAGGATTTGCCTGTGAAATCTCACAGATTTCACTGAACGCATCCGCAACGCATCCGGACCTGAGGCCCCATTCACACATCCGTAATTTTTGTCCGCATCCATTCCGCAATTCTGCGGAATGGATGCAGACCCATTCCTTGTGAATGGGGCCGGAAGTGATGAGGAGAGAACACTATGTGCTCTCCGCTTCCGCATTTGAGGAGCCGCGGCCCCGAACTTCCGGCTCCGCAAAAGATACAGCATGTTCTATTCTTGTCCGCAGCCTGCAGACAAGAATAGGCATCTCTATGGGGAGTGCCGGCAATTTGCGGATCTGCAACACACTATGGACGTGTGAATGGGGCCTTATCCGGACACGCTTGTGTAAAAGAGGCCGATGAGTCTTTGAGGACTGGAATGGACACAGAACACTGGCCTAGCTAATGCTTTCCCTATTAATTCAGCAGCAGCAGCACTCTCCCTGCTCTAACTAACACTGCAGCTTCAGAATGAATCTAAGATGGATGCTGTCCTTGCTTTTTGATAGGAGGTGGGAGGGTCTGGGAGGGAGGGAATGCTGATTGGCTGGAATGTGTCTGCTGACTGTGAGGTACAGGGTTAAAGTTTGCTCAATAATAAAGTATAGGGGGAGAATCGAACATCGCATATGTTCGCCTGACGCGGCGAACGCAAACATGCGATGTTCGCCAGGAACTGTTCGCCGGCGAATATTTCGGGACATCTCTAGTTAAATGTTCTAAAGCCCTTTTTGGCATGTATTAGTGGCAAAAAAATATATATTATTTGACGTTCAGCGGTGCAGTTATATGTTCTAAAGCCCTTTTTGGCGTGTATTAGTGGCAAAAAAAATATATATTTGCCGTTGATCGGTGCAGTTTTATGTTCTAAATCCCTTTTCTGCGTGTATTAGTGGCACAAAAACAGTATTTGCCTTTAGGTGCTGAAGTCAGAAAAGTACAGCCCTTTTTGGCATGTATTAGTGGCAAAAAAATATATATTTGCCATCCACTGGTGCAGTTATATTTTCTAAAGCCCTTTTGGCATGTATTAGTAGCAAAAAATATATACGCACCTGGGTAGATCACCCGCTCGCAGAAGCCTATCTGCCCAGAAAGTAGTGGTGCAGGGGTTCACGAAGGCAGCGGCGGTAGCAGTCAGTCAGTGCAGAGTGTTGGGGATAAAATCACCTACTCAGCGGTGTGGCATTTTTTGTTAGACCGCCGGAGGAAGTGAACATGGCCATTTGTAGAATCTATGGGCAGAAGGTGAGGAGGGCCAGGGTGCCAATGTTAGCATCACGGCCCTGCATCAACATATACAGCGTCACCATAAAGTGGCGTGGGAAAACCATGGCTATGATGTGGTGGTCCAGCCTGCCTCAGCAACCTCTGCATCACCTAGTGGCACGCACCCAATTTCAGGCAGTCAAGGCTCCACCACTCCAGCCGAAAGGAGCTGTCTGTCCTTCCCATTGCTGGTCCTGATGCTCCTGCTCCTCCTCCTCGTCAGTCATTCCATCAGTAATCAATCACCGAAGCCATTGCCAAGAGATAGCAGTATAAGTGCACTCATCCAACAGCGCAGAAGCTGAATGTGCTCCTGTCCAAGTTGCTGGTGTTGCAGTCCCTTCCTTTCCAAGTGGTGGACTCTGCACCCTTCAGAGAACTGATGGGTTGTGCCAAGCCAAGGTGGAGAGTCCCAAGATGTCATTTCTTTGCCAAAAAGGCAGTACCAGCCCTGCACACTTATGTAGAACAGAAGGTGGGCCAGTCCTTGAGCCTGTCGCTGTCTGCCAAAGTGCACGGCAGCGCTGACGTGTGGAGCTGTAACTACAGACAAGGACAATACATGTCATTTATGGCCCACTGGGTGAATGTGGTTCCTACACAGCCACACCAGCAACTTGCCAGTTGACGCCGCTTCCACCTCCACGTTCTCACGCTGTTGGTCCTGCGACAATGTCCGCCTCTGCCTCCTGATCTTCCACCGTGTCCTCAGCCTCCTCTGCAGGGACAATTCACAGTGCCCCATCAGCCTACCACATGTGCAGGGCACGGCGGTGTCACGCTGTTCTGCACTTCGTTTGCCTGAGCGAACTGAGTGACACAGGGAGGAACTTCTCTGTGTCCTTCATCAAGAAATCGAATTCTGGCTTTCTCTGTGACAACTCAAAACTGGAACCATGGTGACTGACAACAGGAAGAACATGGTGTCGGCGCTGTGTCATGGAGGGCTGAGCCATGTGCCCTGCATGGCACACGTATTCAATCTGGTTGTCAAGCAGTTCCTGAAGTCTTCCACCCATCTGCAAGATATCCTAAAATGGCCAGGAAACTTTGCATGTACTTCAGCCACACGTACACTGCAAAGAAAACCCTCCTTGAGCTGCAGCGGTAGAACGGCATCCTCCAACATAGGCTGATATGCAACGTTTCCACCCGTTGGAATTCCACCCTCGATATGTTGGACCGACTATATGAACAGAGAAAGGCTATAAATGATTTCATGATGATCCAAGCGGACAGGAGTACTCCCCTGTGTAACTTCGATGTCAACCAGTGGCAATTCATGCGTGACATCTGCTGTTTGCTCAGGCCCTTTGAGGAGGCCACGATATTTGTCAGTCGCAAGAACTATGGGATGAACAAGAACATTCCAGGACAACAACATGTCCTGGAACAGATACTGGTAAATCTGGCTGGTCAGGGGACTGGAGACGTGGCGCCTACATCTTACGGCCACATGAGCCCTGTATGGGCTGAACTGGAAGAGGAGGAGGACATTGGAGCACAAGCAATGTGTAGCTAAATGGGTGGCTTTTCCACACAAGTGACAGGAGAGGAGGAACAGCCAAAGGAGCTACAGGGCGATGAGGAAGATGAGGCAGAGGAGCCAGACACACCGTGGCAGTATGCAGTGGAGATGGAGGCAGGGAGTCCCTCCAAGTCACTTGCACAAATGGTCCGATGCATGCTCACTTGCTTGCGTTGTGACAGCCGAATTGTCACCATTCGGCAGAGGGATGTCTTCTGGCTCTCCATCTTGTTGGACACTCGCTACCGGTCCTTTTTTACACCTGAGAGGAAGGACAAACTGAACTACTATAGAGACATCCTATGTAGTCAGTTGGCCGCAGCCTTCCTGCGCCATCGTCCATCCTTGCTCTCACATTCCTCTGCCATGGCTGTTGTGGCAGGCTAGGGGGGTAGAAGCAGTTCCAGCTCCATCAGCAGCAACTTGAGTCTAGAGTCGCTGATGAGCAGCTTTCTTCACCCGCCTAATGAAGAAACTACTCAACAGCAGCAGCAGCAGCTAGACCTAGATCAGGACCTGAACAAGCAGGTGGTGGCATACTTGGACAGCACTATGCTACCCCACATTGAAGATCGGCTGGACTACTGGGCAGCCAAACTGGATTTGTGACCGCAACTGGCAGAGTTTGCCATGGAAAAGCTGTCCTGCCCGGCCAGTAGTGTGGCATTAGAGCGGATGTTAAATTCGGCGGGGGCCATAGTTACCTCAAGAAGAACTCGCCTGTCCACCCAAAATTTGGAGAGACTGACTCTTGTCAAGATGAATCAGGCATGGATCAGCCAGGATTTACACCCACCAATGCCTGATGCATAAGACTAGATCATCCATGGTGCCACACTAACACTTTGACAAAAGAGACCGGTTTCTTCTGACTACCTGCCTTAGCTACTATTCTGATGTTGCCACCCGCCTGATGCCACACATCTGATGCCAAATGTTACTTCTTTCACCCACCATCTTCAGCTGGTACTGGTATTGCCACCCACCTCCCCACTCTGTCACTGGGTCACTCTGTGGTTTCCTGATGCTGCTGCCACCTCCACACTATGTCACCTTGACCCTCTGTGGTCTGCTGAGGCTGCTGCCACCTCCACACCATGTCACCTTGCGACTCTGTGGTCTCCTGATGCTGCTGCCACCTCCACACTATGTGACCTTGCCACTCTGTGGTCTCCTGATGCTGCTGCCACCTCCACACTATTTTACCTTGCCACTTTGTCATCTCTGGATGATGCTGCCACCTCCACACTTTGTTACCTTGCCACTCTGTGGTCTCCTGATGCTGCTGCTTCCTCAACGCTATGTCACCTTGCCACTCTGTGGCCTCCTGATGATGCTGCTGCCACCTCCACACTCTGTCATTTTGGCACTCTGTGGTCTCCCCATGCTGCTGCTGCCACCTCCACACTGTCATTATGCCACCCTGTGGCCCACTCATGCTGCTGCCACCTTCACACTGTCATTGTGCCACCCTGTGGCCTCCTCCTGATTCTGCTGCCACCTCCGAACTCTGTCTTTGTGCCACTCTGTGGCCTACTGATGCTGCTGCCATTTCCACACTGTCATTGTGCCACCCTGTGGCCTCCTCCTGATGTTGCCGCCACCTCCACACTGTCATTGTGCCACTCTTTGGTCTCCCTATTCTGCTGTTCCCACCTCCACACTGTCATTGTGCCACCCTGTGGCCTCCTCCAGATGCTGCTGCCGCCACCTGTGCACTCTGTCATTGTGCCACTCTGTGGCCTCCTGATGATGCTGCTGCCACCTCCACACTCTGTCATTGAGCCACTCTGTGGTCTCCTCATGCTGCTGCCCCTCCCACTGTCATTGTGCTACCCTGTGGCCTCCTCCTAAAGCTGCTGCTGCCGCCACCTCCACACTCTGTCATTGTGCCACTCTGTGGTCTCCTGATTCTGCTGCTGCCATCGCCACACTGTCATTGGGCCACTCTGTGGTCTCCTCAAGCTGCTACCACCTCACTACTATGTCATGACTGGGCCACTCTTAAGCTGATATCTTTTGCCTTTTGGCCTGGCTGACATCATCATTTATTTGACCCTTCTTCTGATCTGTCAGAAGGAAGGAAAAATGAGATGCACAACGGATCCTGTCTTTGTAACAGCTGTAAGGCCTGCATGACATGGTCCCTATTTTGTATAAGAATTGGCTTATGATTTGGTAGCCAAAAGAAGGAGTGGGTACAAAACAAAGAAGACGTGCAAATATTCCATTCACATGTCATCTCTGTTTTAGATCCACTCCTGTTTTTTTTGGCTTTAGCAATACTGATGGATTAATGACCAAATGCTGACCGAGTGAAGGCCGATGCTCCACAGACAAGAACTGTTTTATGGGGTTATTGTTCTGACAGATCAAAGGAAGCGCAAAATAATCTGTGACGTCAACACAAACTTACTGCTGGCACCCTCTCCACTCTGTCGGGGGGCTTTACTTGTATAAGCGTTTAATAGAACAGGTTCTGTAGACATCTATGTGGAATCAGCTGCCGACGGTGTAAAAATAGTGCGCTTCTTCTTGACGCTAACATTGTCTTGTAAGGCTGAGTTAACATTTGAGTTATTTGGTCACTTTTGGCCCCGTAACTGCCCAAATAAGTGAAGTGTGCAGAGCGATGCCTGTCATCTGCATGTCATACTGACTCTCAGTATTGTTTCATACCACAGCAGACTCTGTATCCGTCTTACTGCAAGGCAAAGTATTCTACACCACTATAAAGGCTCTCTGCAGCCAGGAAATAGTCTTTTTTCAACGCAATTTGCCGAGAATAAATTCGTATTAAAACAAATTTTTTTAAAAACATTTGGCGCACCTGACGAATCGAATCTTTGAGAAATCCCCTCATCTCTACTGTTAACCCTTGCTTTGTTACTGTAAAAATGGATTAAAATGGAAAATCTGCCATAAAAGTGAAATTCTGAAATTTTATTTCCATTTTCCTTTAATTATTGTGGAACACCTAAAGGGTTAACAAAGTTTGTAAAATCAGTTTTAAATACCTTGAGGGATGTAGTTTCTAAAATGAGGCCATTTATGGGTGGTTTCTATTATGTAAGCCCCACAGTGACTTCATTACTGAACTGGTCCTTAAAAATTGGGTTTTGGAAATTTTCTTAAAAATTTTAAGATTGGGGGCGTGGCTAGGCTGCCGTCTGGAATGGACGCTTGAAGCAGGAGCTCCCGCGCTATAGCGACTGATCTGAAGCATTGCCCTCACTAGTGGCCCTTGATCTCATTCGGACGCGACTCCTGTGACCTCGGGACGAATGGGGAAAACGAAAAGGCCGTTGGCTAAGCTTGGAGGAGAGGGTCTGGAGAGATATTTTGAAAAGAACAAGCTCCAAGATTGCGCCCGGAGCGCCGACAGCGAGGCCCTCACTCCTTCGGCCCAGACTTCTCACCTCCCGGCTGACAACTCGGAAGATGCGATACCCCCAGCGTTGCCTTTCATGGACTATTCACAGTCGGAGGAGCCCTCCTTGCCTTCTACCCCGGAGGAGGTAAGACTGCAAATGCTCCCATGTAGTCAAGCCTAAGATGGCGCTGGGCCGCGGCATGTAACGGCGGGAAGTGATATGCAGTGCACTCTGGAGTGGCCCGATATGCTGACAGATCCCAGCGTGTCCTCTGAGAGGTCTGCCCACCTGGCTCATTGCTTTACTGGGGATAGTTTTGCGAACTTTCCTACTACTTCGCATCCAGTATCAGAGGATACTCTGAAGCGCATGCTGCTGGTTCTCAAAACTTCTTTGCATCAGGATCTTTCTGGACTATTGAAACCGCTAGCCGCTAAGATACAGGCGGTGGATGAGAAGGTATGTCATGTAGAGACTAAGATGGCAGAATTTTCCGCCTCGCAAAACGCGGTGATAGATGCTCATAACGATCTTTCTGAGGAAGTAGAGGCGGTTAAACGCAAGTTGGCCGACCTCGAAGATCGATCGCGAAGGAACAACATTAAATTTCGGGGGATACCGGAGGATGTGAGTGGAGCGGAGTTGGGCCCCTACTTGCAAAAAATGTTTTCAACGCTGCTGCCGCAGTTAACACAACGTGACATGATGATTGACAGGGTCCATAGAGTCCCCAAGCCAAAACATCTGGGACCGGACATCCCGAGAGACACGCTGGCTAGAATTCACTTTTTCTCCACTAAAGAGTTGGTGATGGCCGCAGCTCGTAAGCAGAGCCAACTTCCTGCTCCGTACGCATCTCTTTACTGACTTGTCAGCGGCCACCCTTCGACAGAGGAGAATGCTACTACCGATTACAGTGGCTCTTCGTCACACTGGGATCCCTTATAAATGGGGCTATCCTTTAAAGCTCCTGGTTCATAAAGATGGACAACATTATGTGATCCACTCTTTGGAAGATGGGAAAAAGCGTCTTAAACAATGGCGCATTCCGCTGGGAGAAATAAACCGTTCCCAAGTTCCACCTGATCGGAGAAGCCCCGAGAACCGCTGATTCTACATGGAGTCTGATGGTTGTTATATTGCTACAGGTCTATCAGCCATGGTGAAGGTTTCGTTAGCTGTATTGTTATGTGCGGGACCCTCTTTGTTTTTCCTGTTTGGGACTTTGGTTTAGTTTATCGCCTGTTCTATTATTGTCGGCTTCTTGCTGGACTTTGCCCCTACTTCACAGTGGGATCTCCTGCTGTTGGGCACCCCTGCCCTTTCTACGTATAGATTACTTCAGTTATAGTTGTGATCATGTTGTTTTATTCTTTTCTCTTTCTTTCCCCGGAGCAGGGTGGTAGTCTTGTAGAGCACTCACTATTTACGCATGCCCTTCTATCATCATGGGGCTGAAGATTTATTCACTTAATGTCAAGGGTCTGAATAGCCCACAAAAGCGTGCCTTCCTGTGGAAGGAAGCGAAATTAAATAAAGCAGATATCTTATGTGTGCAGGAGTCGCACCTATTACAGAAGGATGCTTCTCGTGTACATCATAGATCATTTTCAACTATTATTCACTCACATCATGTGAAAAAATCTAGAGGTGTCTTTATTGCTGTGAATAATGCTGTTTGTTTCTCTATGTTAGCACAGAAAGTAGACCCGAGAGGACGATTTGTGGTTCTGGTGTGCACAGTGAACAATATCATTTATACCCTTGTAACGGTTTATGCACCTAATGAACGTCAACATTCTTTTCTCAACAAAGTTATGAAACATGTCAGGCAAGTTCAACGGGGCAAGTTGATAATATGCGGGGATTTCAATACTGTTTTGGATACATCTCTCGACCCCACTAATCCTTCCAGACGGAACCCCTCTAATCTAGCCAATTTCCTTACCTCTGAAGGTTTGGTTGACGTCTGGAGGGCTCAGCATAGTCAAGAGCGTGATTACACATTCTTTTCCCAGGTGCACTCCTCCTATTCTCGGATAGATATGTTTTTAGTGGATAACAATGTATTGTTTCACACTATGGATTCTACCATTGGACTGATTCAATGGTCAGACCACGCCCCAATTAGCATCCATATTGCAGAACAATATCAAGCAAATTTACCCCAGTTGTGGAGAAATAATACGTACTTCTTTACCCATCCGAAATATTCAGGGGAAATTGTACAACACATTAACGAATATTTTACCCATAATGTGGGTACGGTTTCTGATCCCTTCATTGTTTGGCAGGCTCATAAAGCCTTTATTAGAGGTGTCCTTATTAAAATTGGTCATGTTGATAGAAAGAGAAGGGAGGAGGAAATTAAGCTTACTCTTGCGACTATTGCCAACCTAGAAAAATCCAATAAAGTTTGCCCGACGGTGGATGGTTCCCAACGTCTCCGGTCCGAAAGAGACAAACTTATGAGCATCCTAAATAGGAATTTTAACAAATCCATCCTGTATTCTAAAGCTAGATATTATGCGCAAGGAGACAAGGCGGGTAAGCTACTGGCGAATAAACTTAAACAACAGAGAATTAGGGCGAAGATACCTTTCCTCAAACATCCTGACTCTGGGTCTAAATTGTATGACCCTCGCCAAATAGCTGACCAATTTAGTCTTTTCTATAACGACCTTTATAACTTGCAAGATAGGATCCCATTGCCAGATCGATACGAGACGTTAGTTGAGGACTTTTTGGACAAGGCCCATTTGCCGTCATTAACGCAAGCCCAATTGTTATCCCTTAATTCCCCTATTACGACTGCTGAATTGCAATCTACGATTAAGTCACTACCAGTAGGTAAATCACCTGGGATTGATGGCCTCTCAAATGATTACTATAGGGCCTTTGGGTCGCATTTTCTATCACCTCTGGCAGACATCTTTAATAGGGTAATGATGGGCACCCCCTTTCCTAACGAGATGCTTCAAGCGGTTATAGTAACATTGCCGAAGCCGGGAAAACCCCCGACTCCCCCCAGAATTTTCGACCCATTTCCTTACTCAATTCAGATTTAAAAATTTTTGCCAAGCTGATTGCCTCCAGGCTCTCAGTTATTCTCCCTACCTTAATTAAAGATGATCAGTCAGGTTTTGTCAGGGGTAGACAAACGTCGGATAACACGAGGAGACTGTTTAACATTGTTAATGCGGCGGAATTGCATGGAATCCCTATGGTGGCGGTCACCCTTGACGCCGAAAAGGCCTTTGACCGCCTTCGTTGGTCATATGCCTTTGCGGTCCTCTCTAAGATGGGTTTCTCTGGTCAGATCGAAAATGCCATCAGGGGGCTTTACTCAAAACCCTCAGCCCGTATTTTAGCTAATGGAGTGTTATCGAAGGGTTTTCAAATTACTAACGGCTCGCGTCAAGGGTGCCCGCTATCCCCCCTAATATTTATAATGGCTCTGGAACCCCTTGCTCAACATTTGCGTTTGGCGTCGGAGGTGGAGGGAGTAACATTTGGAGGAGAGACTCACGTCATTTCCTTATATGCAGATGACATAATATTAACTCTTACCAACCCTACTAGGTCCATAGGGAAAGCATTGGAAATCATCTCTCATTTTGGGAGTTTGTCATATTATAAGCTTAATAGTTCTAAGTCTCAAGCTCTGCCTATCAACATACCAGATTACGAATTAAGATACCTGAAGGGTCTGTATGCCCTTGACTGGCAGTCAGAATCTATCCAATATCTGGGTATCTCTTTATCATTCCCCTGCTCGCTTGCATATCAGAACAACTATGTCCCCTTATTATCGACCATGAAAAAAGACTTTGATAGTTTTAGGATGAAGGAAGTGTCGTGGAAGGGCCGTATAGCAGCCTTTCAAATGATGGTATTGCCAAAGTTGATATATGTATTCAGAGCTCTCCCTATAGCGATTCCGCAAACATTTTTTACCTCTGCCCAGAAGCTTGTCAATTCTTATATATGGAGATCGGGTAAACCGAGAATAGCATTCCATGTCATGACTAGGAGAAAGGGAGTAGGTGGCGTAGGCCTCCCATCAGTCAAAGATTATTTTCTATCTATAGGACTCTCCTTTCTGAGGGAGTGGTGGGCTGACATGTTGACGAAACCCTGGGTATGGACTGAAAAGCAATATTCTCCTAGACTAACGCTGAGAGACTTGCTATGTCAGTGCCTTTGGGGCCCTTTGCCTGTCGCCTCTCATAACACTCTATTGACCATATCGCATGCCTGTTCGATTTGGAAGCAATTTCACTGCACCCATGGTCTCGAATCAACCCCTGACCTTTCACTGGTGTCAATTTCTGCTCTTGAAGAGATGGTTGGTGACATTAATCTGTCTATATGGCGGGACCATGGAATTCAGTCGGCTACCCAGCTTTATGATAGTTCACATTTTGTGACTTTTGAACGGCTACATCTTAAATATAATCTACCCAATTCGGAATTCTTGTCCTTTCTTCGGATTAGGCATTGTTTAAATACATTGTACTCGCATAAAATGTCCTATCATGTGGAAATAGTGCGCCTTTTTCAAACCCCATTGGGAGTAAGAAGTAGCTGCACTAGACGTATATACAACTTCTTAGGCAATAAAGATAAATTTAGTAAATTACCTGCCATGAAACACTGGGAGAGGGATCTGAATCAGGATTTTCCAGAAGAAGCTTGGGCAGCAGCGGCTAGATTCTCTTCCTCAGCCTTTAAATGTGTGACACATTGCGAGGCTGCCGTAAAAACTCTCCTCAGGTGGTATTTCACTCCCAGAAAACTTAGTTTTATGTATCCTGGGACCTCGAGTAAATGCTGGAGGCATTGTGGCCAGGTGGGCACTTTGTACCACGTTTTATGGACGTGCCCAAAAATTGCTAGGTATTGGCTCCGAGTGTTCCGTATGATGTCTAGAGTCACACATATATTGATTTCCATGTCCCCTGAACTAGCATTGCTGTTTATTGGTATTGACTCTTATCCGCATTCCTTGCAACGCTTAATAGGGCTCATTTTTATACACGCTAAACTTGTGATCACAAGGCATTGGAAAGCATTGGAGCCCCCAGATGTGAGTGAAGTGGTAGATGCTCTGAATACTACATGCCGATATGAAAGGTTGCTCCCCCCATCGATGCTAAATGTGGCTTTGAGAAATGACACGTGGGATCCTTGGCATAATAGCACATATTATGTATCTTGACATGCGTTTATGAAGTGCTCTTCTCTCTACTCGAGTGACGCCCCCCCCCCCCCTTTTTCTTCTTCTTACTTTTCTTTTTTCTTATTGTACTTGTTTCACCTAAGATTTTCATTAAGGTGATATGTAATGATGTATGAGGACACAGACTAATAGTCAGACATGATGTTACTGTTTTTCTCTTATGCAATGGGACAAGGGTGTAATGTGTGATGCCAGGTTGGCAGCACCTGAGCAGGTGCCCTGGTGTCTATAGCGGTTTCGTATCTGCTTCTATGTCTTCTTCCCAGATACCCCATTCCATGTTGCCACAATCTGGGTTGGCAATGCTAATATTTAGGATTGTCTGATGGATATTATTGCTTATCGTTATCAGCGAATATTTTTTGCACTCTTATATTGTAATGTCAATGTCCAATTTCAACTGGTGACTGCGTTCACTTGCTTTTACTTGTTTCTTAGTCAATTTGTTATTGACTGTCTATTTCATATGTTAACTAATAAAAAACTGATTATACTAAAAATTTTAAGATTTGCTTCTAAACTTCTAAGACTTCTAATGTCCCAAAAATGTTACAAAATGATCCAACATGAAGTAGACATATGGGAAATGTAAAGTAATAACTATATTATTAGGCGGTATCACTATCTGTTTTAAAAGCAGAGAAATTAAAGTTTAGAAAATTGCTAATTTTTCCAAATCTTTGGTAAATGTGGTATTTTTTATAAATAAAAATGAAATATTTTAAATCAAATTTACCACTGTCATGAAGTACAATATGTGATGACGAGAAAACAATCTCAGAAAGGCTTGGATAAATAAAAGCATTTTAAAGTCATCACCACATAAAGTTACACATGTCAGATATGCAAAAAATAGCCTGGTTCTTAAGGTGAAAAATGTAGGGTCATGAAAGGGTAAATAGTTCAGGCATTTTGGGACACAGTATCAGTATGATCTTTATTAGGGTTAACGACGTTTGTAAAATCAGTTTTGAATACCTTGAGGGGTGTATTTTCTAGAATGGGGTCATTTTTGGGTGGTTTCTATTATGTTAGGCTCACAAAGTGACTTCAGACCTGAACTGGGCCCTAAAAAGTGGGTTTTTGAAAATCTCTGAAAAATTTCAAGATTTGCTTCTAAACTTCTAAGTCTTGTAATATCCCCAAAAAATTTAATGGCATTCCCAAAATGATCGATACATGAAGTAGACATATGGGGAATGTAAATCAATAACTTTGTTTGGCGGTATTACTATGTATTATAGAAGTAGAGAAACTGAAACTTGGAAAATTGCAAATTTTTCCAAATTTTTGGTAAATTTGGTATTTTTTTATAAAAAAAATGAAATTTTTGGACTCCATTTTACCACTGTCATGAAGTACGTTCAATATGTGATGAAAAAACGTTTAAAAGTTATCACCACATAAAGTGACACTGGTCAGATTTGCAAAAAATGGCCGAGTTCTTAAGGTTAAATGGGGCTGAGTCCTTAAGGGATAATAGGACAGTGGCCATTTGATTTTCCATGAGGATTGCTCCCTAGACAAAACAAACCATTATAATTAATGAAAGGTATTTGGGAATATATTTATAATAAAGTAATATTTAAGTATTTTCATTTTCTAAATTCCTGGAGAACCCCTTTAAGCTTCCACGCGCACATGTAACAGGTCAACCAGTTTAATATGTACAAATCTGCTGACAAATGCCCTTTAATAGATAGGACAGATTTCCTTAAGTAGACAAAACACTTCTTTTCACCTTTTGCACCCCCTAAAACACCATGCACAGCAGTCATACTTCATCAGCAATCTCTGCAATCCAGTATCTACAACAGTGGAATGACTCTTATCTGGACATTCGATATAGCAGAAGCTTAGGAGACAATAAATATAGTGTGTTGACCATACTCACAAACATAAATAAAAATAGGCTTTTTCCAGGCACCTTGCCATAGGAAGTAATTACAGAATCATTGTTAATGTAAAACTGCTCATGCTGAATTTACTATGATTTTCATAGTGATGATTTGTATGTTGTTTCAAGGTCAGCTCTTTCCACAACATGTCTATTTTAGTAAATACGTTTATCCCCAATTAAATAAGCATTCTTGAGCATCTTTTCATATAACATCATTCCTTTGCTTTTCTTCATAGAAATTTATGAATATGGCAGTTGCCATATTCCTTGTTAAAGGGATGTGTTACCATTGATTGGATAATATCAGACTGTGCACAGCCATACTGCCAACTATTAACAGTTGTCAGATCATTCACACATTTCCAGGAGAAAGAAACTAAGGAACGACACATGCAGAGTTCCAAGGAAAAAAGCTTCAGAATTCCAGAATACAATTCTTTATCAAAACAGGAGAGAATACAGGTCTATTTAATGGAGAGAGACAAGTGTTTCCACTTCTCTATGTAATCTACTAGAGAAAATGGCTGCTATTCTTCACCTATAAGACATTTATGGCATATCCCATTGATGCTTGTAAAGTGCTGCAGAATAAGCTGGCACTACATAAGTTTTGTTATTATTATTATTATTTTATGCCACAAGTGTGAATGATGGGCATACCCCTTTACATTTTTAGTGGTTAACTAAATAAAAGTCATCCACATAACACCTACAAGAGCTTAGTTCACTTTAAAACATTAAGGAGATTTAAGCAAACAGTCATCATTGCTACACTTAAGATATTTCTGCCATCAATTTTTTTATGACATTATAAAAGTCAGGAAGGAACCCTATTTGTCCTTCTATTAGTATGGAACATTAAGTGCAAGAGGCGAGTGAGATAACCACTAATGCTAGGATAAAAGATTAATTGTAATCAATCTGCTGTGTAGACATTTCTAATGCTATAAAGGTAAGTATTTATTATTCATTACATAATTCAATATCATACATCTTCAGAGGCTTTATGCACAAGTCAATGCTTTTCTAAAATGGCTTGAAATACAATTGGATCTGGAGCATCGTATAGTATTATTGTGAAACCTGGGGTGAAACTGGTCATGTTTCTTTTACAATATTATATACACTACTAGTCTACTTTGTGAGTACAGACTTTAGCGTTAAAGTCCACATGAAAATTTCATCTTTGCAAAAGAATACATCCTGAGAGTGAATATTTTTATTTGATACTTTATATATATATATTTAAATATGAAGTGTAGGCTTTGATGTCATATCAAAACAACACATGCATCTTTCAAATTGAAACCTTATATGGAGAAAAATAGGTAAAAAATGGTATGAAATCTAAAGGCTTTGAACACCTTTGGGGGCAATTTTTTTTTATTATTCCTTTTTACTCAGAGATAAGATTACACATGGAGCCATCACAGCAGCTTGCTGATGGATTATATGTAAAACCGAAAGCAAGACAATCTATAGATGCACTGAAACAATCTATAGGCCATACAACAAAAATGTTTAAATTTTTTCATAAAGACCAATTGAAAAAATGATTTTAAGTCCAAAATGAGCAAAATGCAATGATAAAAATTGCCAGTGAAAGTATTCATATGCTTTAAATGTTCTTATTTTTTACATTTGCAATTTGAATTTAATACACTTAATTAAATACCTTTATAAAAATCTCCAACTTGCCTATGTCTGTCTGTCTTTACGCTTAGAACTGGCGCTGGATGCGCAGAAGTTATAGAGAGGCCAGCACCAACTTAGGGCTATATTAAGACCGGCGTCTAAAATGATGGTCTTAATAAATGTGCCCCAAAGTTCCTCTTTTTTATTGTAGTGTATCTCCAGCCATTAGATGGTGTATGGGATCACATTGAGTGCTTTATTTAACACATTTTGGGACAGAGATGACCATTTTCACTCATGTCACTTCAGTAAGATCATGATGACATCTCCTTTAATATAAATCATAGAATCTATAACCGGAATTTGGCAGTTATGTCATATTATCTGCACAGTCATAAACAGGTACAGTATGTGCAAGATGTTATAAGTTGTAATATGGAGTACACTGTCTCCTACCGTATGTTCTGGCTATTTATTGCATTATTAGTACAGTATTATGAGATACTGTAACCTCCGTGTGTTAGATCTTCTTTATTTTAAACCATGATTTCACAAATAAGCCTCATTTCCTGCAGTTTTGATAAAATGTTTTTATTTCCTTGAGCAATCTAGTTAGTGTGCTCGATTAGATGGCAAACATTCAGATTAAGCAGTTCCTGGAACAATCCAATACTAAGGCCTCCTCAAATAATTATAAATGACAGAACAACAATAACTAATCAAATAAAAGCTGTGCTTGCTTAACATATTTTCTTCTATATACTTAGCTTGTTGTAGCCTAGTGCTTCAAACTGTGAAATTATTAAGATTGTTCATTAAACTTGGATGAGATATTTGAAAAAGGCCCAATAAACAACCACCCCCCCCAAAAAAAAAGAAAAAAAAAGAGAAGATCATATCACAATAACATGGTTGGATTTATTTAGAGAATAGTCTAACATATCTAGAGAAAATATAGCTGTTAGGGTCATATGCAGTGGCGTACATATAGGGGTGGCAGGGGTCGCACTTGCAACCGAGCCAGGACACTCCAGGGGGCCCGGCCGCCTGTGCACCCACCCCCCAGGCCGGCAGGCCATCCTAAAGCCTATTAAATACCGCTGTACTCACATGTAATGGAACACTCTGATGGGGCCCAGCATGAAGTACAGTCGCAATTTCAGGCCCCATCAGAGTGCTCCATTACATGTATAATATGGGGGGGGGGGGGGGGTTGAGCACGCACTCACTTACACCCGGCTGGTCGGCATTTTGCTTCCATAGTGAAGCAGGGAAACCTCTCTCCTCCCTGCTTCACTGATCTTCGCAGCTCAGGAGCTCCCCCTGCTGGCCCGAAAACCCGGAAATCTGCCTTCAGCACAGCCAGCAGCGTGATGTGATGAAGTATGTTTTTTTTTTCTAAGGCTGCAGACTGGGGGCAAAGGGCAGGAGGGGGGCCATAACTAATTTGAGGGGGCACATAAGCTGGCATAACTACTGTGAGGGGGCCAGGGGGCACATATGAAGGCATAACTATTGTGAGGGGGCAGGTAATCTGGGCATAACCACTGTGAGGGGCACATATGTGGGCATCTCTAATGTGAGGGACACATAATGTGGCATAACTACTGTGAGGGGGCACATATCTGGGCATAACTACTGTGAGGGGGCACATAACTGGGCATAAATATTTTGAAGGGGCACATATCTGGGCATATCTACTTTAAGGGGGCACATAACTGGGCATAAATACTGTGAATGGACACATAATCTGGCATAACTACTGTGAAGGGACACATATCTGGGCATATTACTGCGAGGGGACACATAATCTGGCATAACTACTGTGAGGGGGCACATAATCTGGCATTACTACTTTGAGGGGACACATATTCTGGTCATAAATACTGTGAGGGGGCACATATTTGGCATTACTACTGTGAGGGGACACATAATCTGTCATTACTACTGTGAGGGGGCACATATCTGAGTATAACTACTGTTAGGGGGCACATATTTGAGTATAACTACTGTGAGGGGGCACATAATCTGTCATTACTACTGTGAGGGGGCACATATCTGAGTATAACTACTGTGAGGGGGCACATATCTGAGTATAACTACTGTGAGGGGGCACATATCTGAGTATAACTACTGTGAGGGGGCACATAATCTGTCATTACTACTGTCAGGGGGCACATAACTGGGCATAACTACTGTAAGGGGGCACATATTTGGCATAACTACTGTGAGGGGGCACATATCTGAGTAAACTACTGTGAGGGGGCACATATCTGAGTATAACTACTGTTACAGGAACAAAGGTGGGCATTAGTACTGTGTGTTAGCACTAGATTACCCTGCTATATATTGGCATGGCTCAGTCTTACAGGCCAGCTGCTGGTGGTGATTTCACAGGGGCAGTTACCATCCCTTCCTGATGTGATTATTCTTTTTTTCTCACCACAGGGACCTTGTTCTGGATCCAGTGGACATCACGCCAACACCAGTGACATCCTGGATGAGGTAGAACCAGATTTTATTAGGACGGGGTGAATGTAGCCATTGGGCTTAGGGCTCTTTAACACAAGCGGATCCTGTGTGGGAAATCTGCTGCGTGAAAGGAGCCAAGCCCCGTTCTGGACAGCAGAGATATGGAGCAGTGACATGATAGATACTGCTCTGTGCCGCTCTGTGACCTTTTTACTACAAAATCCCAGCGAGATAAAGTTGCCACCGTGATTTTGTAGATAAAAGATCACAGTTAATCATGTTACTGCTCCGAGTCTCTGCTGTCCAGAATGGGGCTTGGCACACATTCACACAGCAGATTAGTCGCACTGAAAGAGCCCTTAGTAGCCCAAAGTGTAACTGCCATATACATTTTTTTTTTTTTTTTTTTTTTGATAAAGTGTAGGGCAAGTGATAGGTAACATTTTTGTAATATACTTTTTTTTAGCCAAAACGTTTAATTTTAGTAGTAAACTGGGGCTGAAATGGCCTTTAGCAGCGCTCTCAGAAATGGGGGGGCGATGGGAGGGCACCATGAATCAGTTTCGCACCGGGGCCCCATGGATAGTGTGTACGCCACTGGTCATATGTTATAATAAGAGGTAAGAGCACTGTTAATTTCACTCTGGTCCTTCAAATGCAAGTTTCCAATGTGCTCTGCATGCTTAGAAATTATTGCATATTACGTGACTGTACAGGAGAAGTTGTGAAAAGATAGCCCCTTATCTGTTCTGCACTGTACATATTTCCTGTTATTACCTTATACTGCATGAGCTCTGCACATAATACAATTAAAGGGGCACATAGAAGTAATGGAGGGACATCCCCCCCACTATGTTCTATATGCACATCCTTCCAAGGTGCCCCCAATCTGTCAGACTTTAGCCAAATTCACATGAATGGTAACCATATAATACTACATTTACCCTGGACATTTACCCTATTTTGTATATCCTACATCAGGGGCTTGGCTGTGCTTATTGTCACCCCTAGAAATTCAGTATAGACATTCCTATATTTTATTGAGGGGTTAAATTCAATTGCCAAAATAGCAATCCCCTAAATCTGGTATTCCAGCTGTGGCTAGCCAAGTGTAATACTGTCTGCTGTCTGGCAAAGGATAGATTTTTTTCTGTGGTGAAATTCAATTGCCAAAATAGCAATCCCCTAAATCTGGAGTCCCAGCAATGGCTGGCCAAGTTTAATAGTGTCCGGCAAAGGATAGATAATTTTCTGAGGTGAAATTCAATTGCCAAAATAGCAATCTCCTAAATCTGGTGTCCGAGCAGTGGCTGGCCAAATTTAAAAGTGTCCGGCAAACGATAGATTTTGTTCTGGGGTGAAATTTAATTGCCAAAATAGCAATACCGTAAATCAGTGGTTTCAGCTGTGGCTGGCCAAGTTTAATAGTGTCCGACAAAGGATATATTTTTTTCTGAGGTAAAATTCAATTGCCAAAATAGCAATACCATAGATCAGTGGTTTCAGCTGTGGCTGGCCAAGTTTAATAGTGTCCAGCAAAGGATATATTTTGTTCTGGCGTAAAATTCAATTGCCAAAATAGCAATACCGTAAATCTGGTGTCCCAGCTGTGGCTGGCCAAGTTTAATAGTGTCCGGGAAAGGATAGATAATTTTCTGGGGTGAAATTCAATTGCCAAAATAGCAATGCCGTCAATCAGTGTTTTCAGCTGTGGCTGGCCAAGTTTAATAGTGTCTGACAAAGGATATATTTTTTTCTGAGGTTAAATTCAATTGCCAAAATAGCAATACCATAGATCAGTGGTTTCAGCTGTGGCTGGCCAAGTTTAATAGTGTCCGGCAAAGGATATATTTTGTTCTGGCGTAAAATTCAATTGCCAAAATAGCAATACCGTAAATCTGGTGTCCCAGCTGTGGCTGGCCAAGTTTAATAGTGTCCGGCAAAGGATAGATAATTTTCTGGGGTAAAATTCAATTGCCAAAATAGCAATACTGTAAATCAGTGGTTTCAGCTGTGGCTGGCCAAGTTTAATAGTGTCCGGCAGAGGGTAGATTTTGTTCTGGGGTGAAATTATATTGCCAAAATAGCAATACCGTAAATCTGGTGTCCCAGCTGTGGCTGGCCAAGTTTAATACTGTCTGACAAAGGATATATTTTTTTCTGAGGTTAAATTCAATTGCCAAAATAGCAATACCATAGATCAGTGGTTTCAGCTGTGGCTGGCCAAGTTTAATAGTGTCCGGCAAAGGATATATTTTGTTCTGGCGTAAAATTCAATTGCCAAAATAGCAATACCGTAAATCTGGTGTCCCAGCTGTGGCTGGCCAAGTTTAATAGTGTCCGGCAAAGGATAGATAATTTTCTGGGGTGAAATTCAATTGCCAAAATAGCAATACCGTAAATCAGTGGTTTCAGCTGTGGCTGGCCAAGTTTAATAGTGTCCGGCAGAGGGTAGATTTTGTTCTGGGGTGAAATTATATTGCCAAAATAGCAATACCGTAAATCTGGTGTCCCAACAGTGGCTGGCCAAGTTTAATAGTGTCTGGCAAAGGATAGATAATTTTCTGGGGTGATATTCAATTGTCAAAATAGCAATCTCCTAAATCTGGTGTCCCAGCAGTGGCTGGCCAAGTTTAATAGTATCCGGCAAAGGATATATTTTGTTCTAGGGTGAAATTCAATAGCCAAAATAGCAATCCCCTAAATCTGGTGTCCCAGCAGTGGCTGGCCAAGTTTAATAGTGTCCGGCAAAGCATAGATTTTGTTCTGGGGGAAATTCAATTGCCAAAATAGCCATACCGTAAATCAGTGGTTTCAGCTGTGGCTAGCCAAGTTTAATAGTGTCCGACAAAGGATATATTTTTTTCTGAGGTAAAATTCAATTGCCAAAATAGCAATACCATAGATCAGTGGTTTTAGCTGTGGCTGGCCAAGTTTAATAGTGTCCGGCAAAGGATACTTTTTGTTCTGGGGTAAAATTCAATTGCCAAAATAGCAATACCGTAAATCTGGTGTTCCAGCTGTTGCTGGCCAAGTTTAATAGTGTCCGTCAAAGGATAGATAATTTTCTGGGGTGAAATTCAATTGCCAAAATAGCAATACCGTAAATCAGTGGTTTCAGCTGTGGCAGGCCAAGTTTAATAGTGTCCGGCAAAGGGTAGATTTTGTTCTGGGGGGCAATTATATTGCCAACATAGCAATACTGTAAATCTGGTGTCCCAGCAGTGTCTGGCCAAGTTTAATAGTGTCCGGCAAAGGATATATTTTGTTCTAGGGTGAAATTCAATTGCCAAAATAGCAATACCGTAAATCAGTGGTTTTAGCTGTGGCTGGCCAAGTTTAATAGTGTCCGGCAAAGGATATATTTTGTTCTGGGGTGAAATTCAATTGCCAAAATAGCAATACCGTAAATCTGGTGTCCCAGCTGTGGCTGGCCAAGTTTAATAGTGTCTGGCAAAGGATAGATAATTTTCTGGGGTGAAATTCAATTGCCAAAATAGCAATACCGTAAATCAGTGGTTTCAGGTGTGGCTGGCCAAGTTTATTAGTGTCCGGCAAAGGGTAGATTTTGTTCTGGGGTGAAATTCAATTGCCAACATAGCAATAAAGTAAATCTGGTGTCCCAGCTGTGGCTGGCCAAGTTTAATAGTGTCCTGCAAAGGATAGATAATTTTCTGGGGTGAAATTCAATTGCCAAAATAGCAATACCGTAAATCAGTGTTTTCAGCTGTGGCTGGCCAAGTTTTATAGTGTCTGACAAAGGATATATTTTGTTCTGGCGTAAAATTCAATTGCCAAAATAGCAATACCGTAAATCTGGTGTCCCAGCTGTGGCTGGCCAAGTTTAATAGTGTCCGGCAAAGGATATAATTTGTTCTGGGGTGAAATTCAATAGCCAAAATAGCAATACCGTAAATCTGGTGTCCCAGCAGTGGCTTGCCAAGTTTAATGGTGTCCGGAAAAGGATATTTTTTGTTCTGGGGTGAAATTCAATTGCCAAAATAGCAATGCCGTAAATCAGTGGTTTCAGCTTTGGCTGGCCAAGTTTAATAGTGTCTGGCAAAGGATATATTATTTTCTGGGGTGAAATTCCGTTGCCAAAATAGAAATACAGTAAAACTGGTGTTTCAGCTGTGACTGGACAAGTTTCATAGTGTCCGTCAAAGGATATATTATTTTCTGGGGTGAAATTCAGTTGCAAAAATAGAAATACCGTAAATTTGGTGTTCCAGCTGTGACTGGACAAGTTTCATAGTGTCCGTCAAAGGATATATTATTTTCTGGGGTGAAATTCAGTTGCAGAAATAGGAATACCGTAAATGTGGTGTCCCAGCAGTGGCTGGCCAAGTTTAATAGCGTCCGTCAAAGGATTTAATATTTTCTGGGGTGAAATTCAGTTGCCAAAATAGAAATACAGTAAATCTTGTGTTCCAGCTGTGACTGGACAAGTTTCATAGTGTCCGTCAAAGGATATATTATTTTCTTGGGTGAAATTCAATTGCCAAAATAGCAATACCATAAATCAGTGGTTTCGGCCGTGGCTGGCCAAGTTTAATAGTGTCCGGCAAAGGATAGATTTTGTTCTGGGGTGAAATTATATTGCCAAAATAGCAATCCCCTAAATCTGGTGTCCCAGCAGTGGCTGGCCAAGTTTAATAGTGTCCGGCAAAGGACAGATTTTGTTCTGGCGTGAAATTCAATTGCCAAAATAGCAATACCGTTAATCAGTGGTTCCAGCTGTGGCTGGCCAAGTTTAATACTGTCCGGCAAAGGATAGATTTTAAATTGTTGGGTGAAATATTACCATTTTTGCCAGGTACAAACCCCTGCACTGCATAACTGACAGTGAACTTACAATTGGCGGTTACATTCTTGCATGAAATAAAGCCTGTTTGGGCTGTAAAGCCAAAGGTAGTCGCCAATAACTTTTTTTTGATATTTTTTTAAATAAATTAGTGTAGACCCCAAAACATTGGGAAAATATAAAAAATAAAACAAAGTGTAAGTGCACGGTAGTATAACAGTGGTTGGGTGAGGCCGGTATACATGTCTATTCTGCATAAGGTACAAACAAATCCTGTGGGATCCATGCCTGGTTCTTTTTAATAAATGAAAGCTTGCCCACATTGTCTGCGGACAGGCGGCTGCGCATGTCTTTGATAATGCCACCAGCCATTCTAAACGTTCAGACAATACAGTGGCTGCAGGGTAGGCCAGCACCTCCAAGGCATAAAGGGCAACCTCAGGACATGTGCCCAATTTGATGAGCCAGAATTTGAATGAGGCAGACCCAGTGGCGTAGCTAGAAATGATTGGGCACCACAGCAAATTTTTGAATGGGGCCCCGCTCCCCCAGTAATTTTTGCGCAAACCCCTTCCTTTCATGCCGCTATGCCTGTGGCTACTAAAGATCGCTCTCTCAGACCAAGCTCAGCAGCTGTTCCATTGGCTTTCTACACTGTCTGTACTGCCACTGTATATAATTTCATTGTATAATACTGTTAGTCCTCCTCCTCCTCCTGGATTTTGCCCATGCTAACCCTGCCTTCTGAGGTGTTGCTGGTGACCCAGCTGCATTGCCAAATTCTTCCTCCTCCTCCTCTGCCTTTACCTTGTGCCTCCACTGAGTCCCCGGTGTCAGGTGTGAATGCCATCAACAGCGTGTCTACTAGCGGGCTCATCTTCCTATTACACTCCAGTGAGGGAATTAAGGATGGCACGTTGTCCTTGTAACGGGGATGCAGCAGGGTGGCCACCCAGTAATCAGCAAAAGTTAGAATGTGGCAGTAACTGGGCGGTGATTGCGCAGGCACTGCAGCATGTAGTCGCTCATGTCTGCCAGGCTGCCCAGAGGCAAGGACAAGCTATCCTCTTTGAGGGAGGTACATCATCTATGTCCTCTGTATCCCCCCAGCGTTCCTCCTACTCCTCTTCTTCATCCTCCAGAACTGTGCCCTGGCTGGACAATTGTGTTCCAGGCCAGGGCCTATGTTGGTGCAGATACCCACCCTCCGAGCCACTTGTATTTGGTTTGCCTTAAGTTAAGGATAAGGCGTGTATATTAGTTTGTTAATGGTTTCAGTGAAATGGGGCGGGGGGTGTTGAGTGTGTAGGCTGTTTGGATTAATTTTCCATCCGCTTTCTACACTGTCTATGCTGCCACTGTATCTAATTTAATTGTATAATACTGTTGAGGGGGCCCTGACAAAGTCTTTTAGTCCTCCTCCTGGATGGGCCCCTTCTAGGTCAGGGGCCCAAAACAGTAGCTTTTCATGCTTCCCTGTAGCTACGCCCCTGGGCAAACCCATCAGTCAGTACGTGTACTCCTCCATCATGTTGCTGAAATGCTGCCTCCTGCTAAGATGTTCCAGATCTGCTGGTGGTGCAGGTTGTTGTGGTGTGATAACAAAGCTTTCCTACATTTCACCAATGCTAACCCAGCCTTCTGAGGGGCTGATGGTGAACCAGCTGCCTGTGATCTGGCTTGGGTGCCACCCTGCTGAGAACACAGTTCCTCCTCCTCCTCCTCATCCTACTTATCCTCTTCATCCTCCAGAACTGTGCCCTGGCTGGACAATTGTGTTCCAGGCCAGGGACTATGTTGGTGCAGGAAACTACCCCTTGAGCCACTTGGATCTCACTGGCCTTAAGTTAAGGATAAGGCGTGTAGATAGTTTTGTTTGTTTATATAGTAATTTTAGCTGAATTATAGTTATTTTAATATGTTTTTAAGAAAATTTGTAAATAGTTTGTTAATGGCTTGAGTGAATGGGGGGGGGGGGGTGTTGTTTTAACTGTTCGATTAACTGAATTCATTTTCTCTGTCTGCTGTTTAGGAATTTCTGCACCCTAAAATTCAGCACATGTGGCAGGCAGGGGATGTGTGTCAAACTGGCTAGGCCCAGACCTGCTAGTATATTTCTATATTTCTATATTTAGCGCACAACACCAGGCCGGGCTGGAGGCTCAGTGGCACCAACCAATGGTCTGTCTTTTGTTCCATGCCTGTCCACAGCTCCTGCGCGGTGCGGGGTTTGTCCCACAAACACACAAATTTTAAAACAAGCTGCTGTCGTTTCCCCCTGGCTGTGCTGCTGTGGGTGGTGAAGGTTTTATGCTGAGTGGATGAGGAGGAGGTAGAGGAGGAGGAAGCCGAGTAGGAGGAGGAGGAGGAGGTAACAGGATACAAAGAGAAATGCCCAGCAATCCTCGGGGACGGAAGGGCATTAACAAAAATGCTTTCCGCCTTTGGGCCAGCGCTACATTTACCCACTGTGTTGTTGGTTATGTGGACATTGCCACAGATAGCGTTGCGCAGTGCACTTGGTTGTGCAGGGAAGGGATGGCTCGCCTGCAAAAGTATTTAGCCATAAGGTTTTTAAAACTGTCCACCAGACAGAATGACAGCATTTCAAAGGACCAGGAAGTTTGAAATAAGGCTTTCAGAGCCATGGGTAGGGGGGTACTTCCTCTTCCTATTTATTTTTCTCTCCAGTGTTTGGGAGATGGACAGCTGATAGCTGAACACTTCCATGGGATTTGGTGGAGATGCTTGGTGACAATTACAGATGTGGTGGCGTTGCTGAAATATCCTCTGTTGTGCCACTGTCACTCACTTGGGCTCAAGTTTAGAATGTTTATTTATTATTTTTCAGTATTTTATTTTATTTCTATTTTACATCCATTTAAGTGCCCAAAAGTTCGGGTCCCCATTGACTTCAATGGGGTTCGGGTTCGGGGTGAAGTTCAGGTCGAGTTCGGATCCCGAACCCAAACATTTACTACTCATAAGCATATCCAAATCATTCTTTGAAGCCCATCGACTTACAATTGCCTCGTGCCATAAGCGAACATACAGTTGTGTACAAAATTATTCAACCACCAGATCAACGCTATGTTTGGAGGAGGAAGAACAAGGTCTATGAAGAAAAGAACACCTTGCCTACTGTGAAGCATGGCGGGGGGGTCAATCATGCTTTGGGGCTGTTTTGCTTCTACAGGTACAGGGAAGTTCCAGCGTGTGCAAGGTACTATGAATTCTCTTCAGTACCAGGAGATATTGGATGAAAATGTGATGCAGTCCGCCACAAACCTGAGGCTTGGGAGACGTTTGACCTTTCAACAGGACAATGATCCCAAGCATACCTCCAAGTCCACTAGAGCATGGTTGCAGATTGAAGGCTGGAATATTTTGAAGTGGCCATCACAGTCACCAGACTTAAATCCGATTGAGAACCTCTGGTGGGACTTAAAGAAAGCAGTTGCAGCGCGCAAGCCTAAGAATGTGACTGAACTGGAGGCTTTTGCCCATGAAGAATGGGGGAAGATACCCGTATATTGCTGCAAGACACTTGTGTCACGCTATGCTTCACGTTTAAAAGCTGATATAACTGGAAAAGGATGTTGTACTAAGTACTAAGATTGAATGTCACTTGGGGGTTGAATAAAACTGATAATGATGTGAGCACAGAAAAGACATTCGTGTTTTTTTCATTATAAATGTTATGTTATATTTGTCTGACTTACAAGTGCCTCTGTGATTTAATTGTAAAGAAGATGAGTGAAATGATCAAAATCAATGTAAAACTGGCCAAAACACTCAATTTCAGTGGGGGTTGAATAATTTCGAACACAACTTTATATGAGGCTGGCAAAATGTTCAATCCGTTTCATTCCTTTCAATTCTCATTGAGGAATATTTAACTGTTTAAGTGCATATATTGCCTTTGCCATCCACCTTTCTTGATGCAGAGCCTCTGGGATGCTGAAACATAAGTTTTTAGACCAACCTCCTAGGTACAGGAGTGAGAGTTGTAATAAAAGTGATCAATGTGTACAACCCCTAAATGTTATCCAATCTTCTTAAAATTGGGCATATATATCTTTTACATCACTGAGACTCATGGAGTAAGCAAAGTCATATGAAAATCACATCTTTGGAAAAATGAAAAACCATAGGGCACAGGGACAGGCAGCATTAAAGGGGTTTTCCAAGATTCAAGAACTGATGACCTTTTCTCTCAAGAATCCATGCCTAATCTGCACCAAAAGTAGGTACTCTAAGGGTACAGCTATGCGGTCAGGTTTCTGCATAAAGTTTTGAAAGTCAAAATAAGAAGTGTAGCTGGCCAGCTAAGACCTTTCCTAGGTTTCTAATATGGCTTACATGTGTATACAACTAGACCTGCCAATAACCTTCATACAGTTCATATGTGTATATGTTAAAGACAAAAGCAGAGTTATTTACAGTGACTTCATGTTTTGGATGTGATATAACAGTTATATATTGTGTTCACAGAAGCAGAAAGATAATATGCCTTTAAGATTCATTATATGAATGTAAGTTAAGCTCAATTACAAAGCAGAATTAACAGAAAGCATAGAGTTAAGCTGTTGTTACTCAGCAGGAGTCTTGACCAATCACAGCCAGCCTCACACTGAGCCTGTGTGGGAAAATCCCCTAGCTGGAACCATTATTCACTAGATAAAGGAGCTGAAAAGACACACAGTTCCAGTCAGAGTTCAGTTTTATTAAAGCAAAGAGGCCAAAATAGGTACAGTATTGAGAACAGTTATGATAATGTTCCTATTGTTAATAGTGTGATTAGAGCTATATACTAAACTGGTTATATGTGTTTACTTACAGTTCCACCAAATTGCAAATTGCGACCAAATTGCCTAAAAGCATTCAATCTGAGAACTGCTAATACCAGATCATACTGAGCCATAAAAGTAAACTGCTCAAAGCAATTGTTTAGAGCAAACTGCAAACCAAGTAGAGAAGTAGAACTTTTGGTTAAACCTCAGATATACCTCTCAGAGAGATCATAAAGTGCTTAAATAACTTAGAGTGAGAGTATAGATACTGAAGAGAGAAATATATCCATCATTTTATGTTGGATTACAAGATTGAACAGTTGAACCACCATTTTGTGATACTTTATTCAATACTTGTTTTGTACATGGACTACCTGCTGCAGAGATGGCAGTGTTATATATGAAGAAAAGATGAAGTTAATAAAGAAGTTAATGTAAGCATTTGGTGTGCTCTTTAAGCCTATTATTTCCATATAGCAGCGCTAGAAGAATTAAAGCAGAGTAACAGACAGTCTGGTAGGAATAAAAGTTAGAGATATCAAAATTCATCTAATGCCACAGCGCAAAAGGCACTTCATAGTTCAGCGCCTGCCACAAGGAGTAGATCTTAGAAGGAAAAATAAAGGCCAGATATGATGTCTCTTTTTTTAATTCATTCTTGGTTTCAGATTCCAAAACTGCATAAAGAGGAGACATCATATCTGACCCTTATATTTTTCTCCTTTTAAGATTCATTCCTGATTTTGGCTTTCAAAACTTCATGCAGAAACCTGACCATTTGGTTTACCTAAAATACCCCATATTTTCACTTTGGGCTGGGTTCTCCACGACAGCATACATAATAATTGATTTTAATATGCTTATTCGCACAAACTTGTTTTTCCACTGACTGTGGGTTATGCACAACTGTGATCCATGATGTAGACAGTCCATACATGCCGACACCATTTTCACTGACCATTGGTAGGAGATGCTCAGAAAATGCATTTTTTCAGCAAAGCATTGAACATAGAATACAGATGATACAAAGAGAGCAAAAAATAGACACTTGACAGAGAAATCAGCACAGACATGGATTTGTGAATGAGTCATCATTCATGCAGTGCCACAAATCTGAAGATGACTCTTCCCGCAGAACTTTACTTCCCATGTGGAGGTACTCTAAGGCTAGGGCTACACAACCACATGTGTTGCGTGACAATAAGTTGCACGACACATAGGGCACAACTACACTGCAACCTGTGTTACGCATCATTGATGTTGCATCAATGTCACACGACAATTTTTTATATGATAGTCTATGGTGTCGCACAACGACATGCTGCGACATGCTGCAACTGCGGAGCGACAGTCGCAGAAAATCCATCTTGGATGGAGTTTTTACTACTATCGTGTCACAGTCCCAGCATGTTGCATCTTGCAGTGCGACACCATAGACTATCATTATAAAAATTGTTGCGCAACATTGGTGCGACATCAGTGACGCGTAACACAGGTCGTCGTGTAGTCCTAGCCTAAAGGGGAAAAGTTATTACTTTCAAGATGCTGACATGAAGAGGAATAGGTAATTTTAATAACACACATTACTACCATTTGATTCCTGACTTAAACAAAATGTCTTATAAATGATTATTTTTTGGATGCAAAAGTAAGAGCAATTAGAAATATCATAGTTATCAATTTGTTGACTGGAAATTAAATGTCAGTATGTAGTAATGGATCAAATGTACCTAACTTGCCAAAGGATGTATTTCATTCTGTTCTCAGTAATTGGTTGTTGATAGCAAATACAGAAAAATAGAAAAGCTGCCAGTGCTTGGTCAGACCAAATGGAACATTATGTCTACTGCCCTAACACAGAATTGAAGACATCCATATGTAGTTCTTTGTTGATCAAAATGAGTCTGCAATAATTTTAATGCTTTTCTCAAATAATTATAAATACTGGATGTGTCTGAAAGTGAATTATATGTTTATTTTTATACTGAACTGTATCAAGCAAAGTATGATATACAATACAATATAATATATAATTGTGACGAGACCAATCTCGCCACATTGCATTGGAGAAACCTGGTTGCTCGCCTGCTGCCTTTGGACTATGGCCCCCTGTTAAAAGACATCTTTTTTACCTGCAGAAAAGCTTAATTCGTGCTTTTCTGCCTGGGGTTCGGTAGTTTTGGTTGAATGTGTTATACCCCAGATAGGAATCCCATGGAGCCCATTCGTATGAAACTGACTGTAAAGACTTTGGCTCCATGGCGATTAAACTGTATTCGTGTGGTCTGAGCGCCATTCACTTAATAATGTGCGCTCAGACCTGAGCTATCTGGGGATATGTTAAATGTATAGTTTTAATGTAATGTGTCTTACCTGGTGTATTTTAACAGTAATGCTTGTTTTGTGTCCCCATGTGCATAATGGAGTCTTGTCTCTAAAATGTTTGTGTGTATTGTAAAGGGTGGGACATTGTATATTGAATAGTGATGTCTGTCCTACTGTCCCCACGTGTGTATTGGCGATTTCCCTTTGTCCTGAGAGATAATTGAATGACTCCTCAATTGTCTCCAGGACAGAAGACATTGTGTATTCTCCTGCCTGTGATGATTACATTACCCATGTAGGGTGATTGTATCACAGGCAGAGGGGAGGGATATGCTGGGGGTGTCTGTATTGTCCCAATGTGTGTGATTGGCTGCTGTATCCCGTGTCGCAGTCTTCCTTCTGGTCCCCTAGGGGAGTGTCCACCAGGTGGGAGACCTGGATAAATACCGGGCAGGTAGCCCTCAATAAACTGAGAATTCCTGTTTACCATCAATACGGAGCCTCTTCTCGTTCTTGGGGGGGGATTCACTGTATGCTGTTAGAGACTGATTGCCAGGAGTGTAAGCTGATTGTCTGCTTTTCCTGTTCGTCTGCTAGCAGCTATTTGGGAGGTTCCAGTACGGGAGTTGGAGTGCTATTTTGTATCCAGTTCGGGAGTTTGGTGTTCTGCAGTAGCTGTGCCTATATCTCTGTAAAGGGGGCCGATCGCCTAAACGGTTTTTACCCCTTGTCTGCAGAAACGGTCCGTTACAATAATAATCAAAAACTAAATTGGAACTCATTTCATTGGACATGTTTTATTATTCCCAACAGGCTTTTATTACAAATGTCTAACAGTTTGTCCTCAATATACAACATCTTTTTACATACAGTTTAGGAGTAGGACGCATTCACACGACCGCGCCGTGTTTTGCAGTCCGCAAATTGTGTATCAGCAAAACACACAATTTGCGGAGCACAACGGGCAGCCCATTATAGAAATGCCTATTCTTGTCCTCGATTGTGGACAAGAAAAGGACATGCTCTATATTTTTGCCGAATGTGAGAAGAACAGGTTGCCACCACTTGCTGTGCTGCCTAGGGGGATGTGGGGGCCTTGCTACACATTACACTTCTCTGCAATAAATGGTAATGATGCAATCCTGCCTATAATATGCTATCATGGCTGACCAGCCTGACACGAACACTCACTAATCTGTAGTATATGCAGGTGCCAGAGCAGTGTGTAGTGAGGCCCCCCCCCCCCATGCAACTCTGTAAATTGAGACAACCAGTCCTGCTCTTATTCTAGGAAAGGTCGCTGGCCACCATGTTAAATCATTTCCAGAGAACTCCTTTAAGCTGAATTTATATCAAACTGATAAGAATTCAGCACAAGTGTTGAGATTTTTCACCAAAGTCCTTGATCAAAACCCACTAGAGATGTCATAGCAGCTTACCTCATAGGAACACACCGGTTTTGGCACAATAGCTTACTTCACTGAAACACTTGTGATGTCCTAACAGCTTACCTAACATACGCAGGATTTTACAGAAGTTCACCTGACTTGAACGACTTGCAATATCTTACTTTTCTGAAGCAGTTGTGATATTTCAACTGTTATTTGATGAATCCACAGTTACGATGTCAGAGCAGCTTTTCTGACAGAAGCACTTTTAAGATGTCATACTTATCTACTAATTTGATATTTCTGATATCACAGTAGTTTGTGTGAGATGGACACTGTACAGTGCCACTGTACAGTGCCTTGAAAAAGTATTTATCCCCTTGACTTTTTTGGTATTTTGTTACATTACAGCCTTAAGTTCAATGTTTTGTTAATCTGAATTTTATGTAATGGATCAGAACACAATAGTCTAAGTTGGTGAAGAGAAATGGGGATCGTATAATGGAACGTCCGACAATCTAATGTCCAATATCAATCTGGATTAAAAGAACTCCAATATATATAATTCAAAATAGCACCAAATGTAAAGAACACAGTCACCATGTTCTAGTGCAGCTGTAATCCCAGCAAATGGTTTTGGAGATAACTCACTGCAACATACGAACAATAACTCCCCTTGTAATGTTCATTTTGGCTTATTAGAGCCAACAGTACTTGTGAATTAGCTCAGGCACTGGCGAATTTAAAGTCCAGCAACAGTGCCCTATGTGTGTGGCACTGGTGATTTATTCTCCCATCCAACACTTTTTTGTGGGTCTCATTTTAGATATTGGGTTTCTTCTCTCAACTCTTGAACTTAAGCCTTCATGCTGCTGATGAATAAATCTTTCATGTATTAAAACATAATCATTTAATTCACTCTGCTCAATAAATTTTATCCCATGCACATATTAAAAATCGCTAAAAACAAGACAAAGCAATCCCATAGTTTCAAAACCTGCCATACAATTGTACAGTGCTGGTTGCTGCTTATGTTAAAATAAAAAACGCATCGAGACCCATGCGGTATGCAGTTTTTCAAAAGAATTGTCAAATTGATTATCTAATAATATATTCTTCTCTGTAAAATATTAATGAACTACTCATAAACCAAATATTGCTGCAAAATAATATATTTATCAAAATGATCACAGTTTCGAAATATAGTAAAAAGTGCCAAAAAGGGGGGGGGGGGGGGTAATGACTGCTTATTATGGAGTTAAGAAAAATAGAAAAAAAAAGGAAAAAAAGTGAATAAAAAGTAAAAATAAAAAAATAAAAAATAAAAAGAGAAAAAAACATGAAAAAGAGGAAGAAGAAGGTTTTGCCATCAATTAAATTTTTTATCTGATTTTATATTGTCCCATAATTATTTTAATTTTAATGGTGATTTTTATTTACAGACTCAAGGGACAGCCATGGGCACCAGGTTCGCCCCTAGTTATGCCAATTTGTTTATGGCTAACTGGGAGGAACAAGTCATTGCCCCAGACTGGGGCCGGACCTGGGGCTCTGGCAAAGATATATCAATGATATATTTTTTATCTGGAAATCAGGAAAAGAAAATTTGGATGGCTTTTTAGAGGAGATTAATTTCAACAGTTTTAACCTCAAATTTTCAGTTGCTACAAGTTATGTTAGTCTAGAGTTTTTAGATTTGAAAATCTATGTGGAGGCCGACAAATTAAAGAGTTGCACATATATTAAACCTTCAACCAGAAATAGCTATATTTTATATAGCAGTTGCCATCTACCAAGTTGGCTCATAAATATACCTCAGGGCCAATTTCGGAGAATAAAACGAAATTGTACGTCTAATTAGCAATTTGAAGTAGAGACTGAGAGAATGAAAAATGCATTTTTAGAAAAGGAATACCCTATGGAACTTTTAGATGGAGCACTCAATAAAGTAAGAGACATGGAAAGAGCAGACGTTTTTATAGAAGGGGAGAGAGTAGATAGGGAATGGAAGGGAGATGAATTATGGATAATCTTACCTTTGAATAGCGAATATAACAGAATAAAAAAAATAATATGAAAACACTGGTATCTGATGAAAAAAAAAATAAGATATTAGGGTCTATTATACCTATAAATCCCCTTATTACATTCACCAAGGCACCAAGTTTAAATAATATATTGGCTCCAACGATCAAGTAAGAGGATAGACGTACTTGTTCAGTTCAAAGTTGGGCGAACATAAATGGGTTTTTCAGATGTGGCTAATGTGAGAATTGTAAAATTACCACTTTTCCATGAAGAACCAATAAAATCATTTCAACTACAAACAGACACAAACATATAACATAACATAAAAGCATTTTTATCTTGCAATTCCGAAAATGTGATGTACATTATAGATTGTACTTGGAAAAGACAGTATGTGGTGAGGACTAAAAGGCCTTTGAGGAAACGCATTTTGGAAGATGTGGCGAATATTAGAAATGGCTTAGAGACGCATTCATTAACATTCTAAACATTTTAAAATAGCACATAAGAATCCATCAGGCCTCGAATTTGCAACAATAGATAAGGTCAATAGAGAATGGAGGGGTGTGAATCGTATAAACAAGATGTTGAGATTAGAAACCCAACGGATATTTGAACTGAACACATTGTTCCCAGGGGGATTAAATGCAGAGTTTGAGCTTTTTGGCTTTCTGTAGATGGTGGATGCCCCCTGCCGATGGTCAACCTTGCCCAGTATTTCTAAACCTGGGGGAAGGGGGGGGGGGGTTCCCTAGACAAAGGCCTTCCACCTCTTCCTATTTCTTCCTTCCTCTTTCTCTTTTTCATGTTTTTTTATCTTTTTTTTTTTTTTTACTTTCTATTCCATTTTTTTCCTTTTTTTTCTATTTTTCTTAACTCCATAATAAGCAGTCATTACCCCCCCCCCCTTTTTTTTAGACGCTTTTTACTATATTTCAAAACAGTGATCAATTTGAGAAATATATTTTTTTGCAGCAATGTTTATTTTATAAGTAGTTCATTAATATTTCACAAAGAAGATTATATTATCAGATAATCAATTTGACATTTTTTTTCAAAAAACCGCATCGAAACCGCATGGATACCGCATGGGTCTCGATGTGTTTTTTATTTTAACATAAGCAGCAACCAGCACTGTACAATTGTATGGCAGGTTTTGCAACTATGGGATTGCTTTGTCTTGTTTTTAGCGATTTTTTTTAATATGTGCATGGGATGAAGTTTATTGAGCAGAGTGTGGGGTTTATGGGGGACTGGTAACCACTGAGGAAGGGGTCATTTGATACCCTGAAACGCGTTTGGTTGAGAACCCCCCTGATAATCATTTTTATCGCTTAAAAGTAAACTAAAAGAATGTGCCAAATGTCCATTGGAATCCCGTCTGCCGCGCGAGTGGTGGCTTGAATACCATTGCACTAAAGACTGCATACAACACCGAGAGTTGACACGTACACCGAGCTGCCAGCGTGGGAGGTTGGATGGAGACAGCTTGAAAGACACAGGTTATCCATAAACTGGGACCAGTATTTAGAGCAACATCGGGACATTATCAAAGGCGCATGGTAAGAATGTTCTAACTGTATGCTGGCAGGTTTATGTGAAGTTTAGATTCGTATTGCAAAGCAAGTCTGCGGGATGCCGCTAACACTATATTATAGCGGGACGCCGCTACAGTGTCGGATGGGAGAATAAATCACCAGTGCCACACACATAGGGCGCTGTTGCTGGACTTTAAATTCGCAAGTGCTGTTGGCTCTAATAAGCCGAAATGAACACTACAAGGGGAGTTTTTGTTCGTATGTTGCAGTGAGTTATCTCCAAAACCATTTGCTGGGATCACAGCTGCACTAGAACACAGTGACTGTGTTCTTTACATTTGGTGCTATTTTGAATTATACATATTGGAGTTCTTTTAATCCAGATTAATATTGGACATTAGATTGTCGGACGTTTCATTATACGATCCCCATTAATGCTGCTATTTATGTCTGTTATTTGCTGCTTTACAGCTTTACGATAGTTAGCTCCTATTCAGTGCACTTTAGTAATTGGGTTATATTCGCCACAGGATATTTGTATGTATTATTGATACATTTGTTTTTATTGAAAGGCTGCTCAATTTGTTATTAATTTAGGTTTTAATAAACTATAAGTTGGTCCTAAAATCCAAAGAGTTCCCAGTTTTTTTTGGATTGTACAGTTTTATCTCAAGTAGACAGGGTGAGTTCTCTTCACTGTGTGCACCTCATTTGGTCACAAGTTTTGAAAGGCCCCAGGGGCTGCAACACCTAAGCAAGAGGCGTCACTAACCAAACACTGCCATGAAGACCAAGGAACTCTCCAAACAAGTAAGGGACAATGTTGTTGAGAAGTCATGGTTAGGTTATAAAAAAATATCCCAATCTTTGATGATCCCCAGGAGCACCATCAAATCTATCATAACCAAATGGAAAGAACATGGCACAACAGCAAACCTGCCAAGAGACGGCCGTCCACCAAAACTCACAGACCAGGAGTTCAGTAATCAGAGAGGCAGCACACAGACCTAAAGTAAAGTGGAGGAGCTGCAGAGTTCCACAGCAGAGACTGGAGTATCTGTACATAGGACGACAATAAGCTGTACGCTCTATAGAGTTGGGCTTTATGGCAGAGTGGCCAGAAGAAAGATATTACTTTCAGCAAAAAACAAAAAGGCACATTGTGAGTTTGCGAAAAGGCATGTGGGAAACTCCCAAAATGTATGGAGGAAGGTGCTTTGGTCTTATCAGACTAAAATTGAACTTTTTGGCCATCAAAGAAAACGCTATGTCTGGTGCAAACCCAACACATCACATCACCCAAAGAACACCATCCCCACAGTGAAACAAATTGGTGGCAGCATCATGCTGTAGGAATGTTTTTCAGCAGCCGGGACTGGGAAATTGGACAGAGTTGAGGGAAAGATGGATGGTGCTAAATACAGGGATATTCTTGAGCAAAACCTTTACCACTTTATGCGTGATTTGAGGCTAGGTCGGAGGTTCACCTTCTAGAAGGACAATGACCCCAAACACACTGCTAAAGCAACACTTGAGTGGTTTAAGGGGAAACATGTAAATGCTGAAGCCTGGCAGAACACATTGATGCAGTTTATCCAACACTAATGTTTTATGGCAGAGGTTTCAGTGGAGGCCACAGGCAGGAGCATTGATATGTGCGCCTGTCAGTACATCAGGTAATACAGTGCATATTATATAAATCAAAATCTACACAATGCACTCATGGCTACAATGTACGTTCTGTATGGAAATGGACTACACTGAAGAGCACTTCATGAAGTCCCCAAATTTAGGGGCACCTTTGCTTGGAAAAAAATAAAAATAATAAATAAAGTATATTAGAAAAAATATTATTAGGGTATTTCTAACAGTTTAAAAAATATTTCTTGAAGGTTTTGGTACACTTCAAAGGAAGGTGTAACTAGATAGGGAAGGTGTTCATAAAATAACTTGAACTCACTGGTTTAAACCCGTCCACTCAAACACTACTTCATCAGTCCTCCTTGCCAGGCTTTGTTTACATGACCGAAGCAGTGATATGTTCATATACCAGAGGTGACCTCTGCAGCTAATCACTGGCCTTAGCGGTCTCGTACCATATACCACTGATGCCAGTGACTGGTTGCAGCAGTTGTTTGTGTTGCAGCCAAGAACATGACTTTATGGTTGCAGTGTAGAGAGGATTGGAGTGGTAGATCTAAAGTGGAGAGGCTTTAAAGTGACATCAGAGAGAGGGGAGGGAGCGTTGGATTTGAGTGTCAGGCTGAACTTGAGTGCTGGTTTTATGAATCTCGAGTAGGCAAGTGCCAAGGTACGTGTTTCTCTCAGAAGCCAAGAGCGTTCAACAACATGTGTGACAGGGGCATCGCTAGCACTGGGCATCTGGAGGATACGTCCTGGATTTTTTTCATGGTTCCTTAAGTTGAATATATGGGCAAGAAGCACCACAATAAACTGTATTGGCATTCGGACACTGATACCGTTTACGACCCCATTCACATGGCGGCTATAGACAGTGGAATTTGGCATGGATTGCATGACAAAAAGCTTCTGGCAGCTGCACAGAATCTGCGTGCACTCATGGCTATGCACCACAGCCACATGACTTGCAGCACAGTGACGGAGAGTCCATGCCAAATTCCACTTTCAAAAGACATCATGTGAATGGAGCCTAATATTGTTGCAGTTAGGCTCCCTACCCTGCCATACGGTAACATAAGCCACAGCACACATTAGACCAATAGCCTATAGGGAGGATCTGCATCTGACATCATCATGTCCACCTGTAATGGGCCCAAGGCTGGAGAAGGCTTGGGGCCCACAACCACACTGTAGGAGGAGCTTTGAAAGTTTATTTCGAGTGTGCTCCATGTACTATTTGGTACCTCTGGGACACCTACTGTACAGCGAGAATGGAGCAAAGAGAGTCATGGCTGGAGGATCCCGGATTTCCCGGGGTCCGTCTACCACCAAGCACTGCTCCCTGCTGCTCCCATACAAGTGAATGGGAGTGCACCGCGCATGAGCTGGCCCTGCTCCCATTCATTTCTATGGGGCAGACGGAAATAGCCGAACCAGCGCTTAGCTATTTTCGGCGGCCCCATAGAAATGAATGGAGGGCGGCTGCGCATGCGCAGGAATTTGTGATAGCTTGTAATTACCTACAATATTATTTAATTACAAAATATGTGCATAGTGTATAATTTACCCAAAAATTGCAGCGAGGTGCTAAAGTGTTCGGGTTTGGCTTGAAGAAAAGGTGGCAACCCTACGCCCTGCTTTAGTGCCTGTTCAGCTGAACGTCCCAGGAAGAAAACGGGCAGACAGCTGAATAGCTGCACTTTACAATACAGTGTAAGTTCTCCTCCCTCACATTTCAAAGAAATCGTTAGCACAGTGCTGACAGGACCTGCAGAGCTCAGCAGAGAAGAGGGGATGAAGGACCTGCAATGACCAGAACAGGAGGCAGAGCTCAGCAGTGCAGTAAAATAAAGAAGAAGACCAGTGATGCATGGGAAGAAGTATGGATTCAATGTAACTGCCAGGGAAATGCTGGGAGTTGTAGTCCTCTCCTGTTATACCCACTGTTATGCAACATCAGAGTACATTACAAAAGGAGCTATGAATGGGGGCTATCTTGGGAAGTATTATCACTATTGGGGGCATCATTACTAATTAGGGCAGTCTGAGTGTATAGTATATTGTTTGTGGACATGGGGGGGGGGGGCAGAACAGGCACAGTATTGGGTAGCTTCAAGAAGTTCTCTGGCTTTTTTCATATTGATGACCTATCCTTAGAATAGGTAATCGATATTAGATTGGCGGGGATCTGACACCCTGCACTCCCGACGATCAGCTGTTTAAGGAGATGGCGAGTGATGTGCGCACGTGCCGTCTCCCTTCTCTCTTCCTGCTCTGCTGCTGTATGTCTATGGGACAGCAGCAGTGAACAGCATGAGCCTTCTCTACAAACAGCTGATTGGCGGGGCTGTCAAACTGTGTTTTTAGCACATTATAACACGATGTGGGCCCCCTCTTTTGATTTTGTCCAGGGCCATATCTTGTCTAAAACCGGCACTGAATACAACACTCGCAAGGTCCCCCTGATGCTGTCAGGATGTTCTGAACAGAGGGAGCTATGTTTCACGCTCCTGTACTTTATGTGGACACTACTCCTCTGGCAAACAGCCCAGCTGGCTCCTGCAGGCAGACTACAACTTGACCTGGTGGCTATGGTAGTCAATCCAGTAGCTGAACTCTTACTTAGTGGCCATGGATAGGCATAGCATATAGCAAGGTGCATAATATTAATTGTCAAATATCCACTCCCGATGCACTCAGAAGCACTACAGATAGTGGCTGGTGACTGGCTCATGCAGACTTAGATCTATTCCACTATTGTGTTTTAAGATGGCAGGACACTGCACAAGTAAACCACTTGTTACCTTCTATTTCACCCTATCTCCTAATAGATTGTAAGCTCTTGCGAGCAGGGCCCTCATTCCTCGTTTTAATTGTTGACTTCTTTGTTGTTATTTATGACTTTGTAGGTACATGAACCCCCAGATTGTAAAGCGCTGCGGAAAATGTTGGTGCTATATAAATAAAGATTTTTGTATTATTATTATTACCATGGCTCCTTTTTCATCCCAGTCCGGCCCTGTTCCTAGCATGTTTCCTTTTTTATTGACATACATACATCATATGCATATCATCTTATATAAATAACCTCTTTAATAATAAACACATTTTTATACTTTAGAATCGTGTTGTATTCACTGTATGTCTAATAAGAGTGCTTACATACACACCTAGATTTGTTTCAGAAATGTTTGCTGTAGTAATTGTAGTAATGCCCTCTGTGCCGCCTTTATAGTAGTAATGTCCTCTGTGCCCCCTTTATAACAGCAATGTCCTCCGTGACCCTTTTATAATAATGCCCTCTGTGCCCTTTTTAAAGTCGTAATGCCCTCTGTGCCCCTTTAAATGTAGTTATGCACGTTGTGCCCCTTTCATAGTGATAATGCCTATTGTGCCCCTTCATAGCAAAAATGGCCATTGTGCCCCCTTCATAATAGTAACACCCTCTCTGTGCCCCCTTTGTAGTAGTTATGCCGATTGTGCCCCTTTCACAGTAGTAATGCCCATTGTGCCCCTTTTGCAGTACTAATGCCCATTGTGCCCCCTCCACAGTAGTAATGCCCATTGTGCCCTCTCCATAGTAGTAATGCCCATTCTGACTCCTTTATAGTAGTAGTGCTCTCTGTGCCCCCTTTATAACAGTAATGCCCTCTCTGCCCCCTTTATAACAGTAATGTCCTCTGTGCCCCCTTTATAATATTAATGGCCTCTGTGCTCCCTTTATACCAGTAATGCCCTCTATGCCCCCTTTATAGTAGTTATGCCCTCTGTGCCCCCTTTATAGTAGTAATGCCCTCTGTGCCCCCTTTATAGTAGTAATGCCCTCTGTGCCCCCTTTATAGTAGTAATGCCCTCTTTGACTCCTTTATAACAGTAATGCCCCCTGTGCCACCTCTGTGTTAAAAAAACAAACAAACACAGAGACTACTTACTTTTCCCCATTCCTGAAACTCACAGTCTTCTCTCCCCTGCAGACACAGATCGCTCTGCAGCACTATGTGGGCCGTGCTTAAGCAGATTACCGGGCTGCAGGCTCCTTCCACACAGGCCAGCAGCACTATCTATGTCTGCAGGCTGAATGGTGGAGCAGGGAGAAGTTATCCTGCTTCACCATTAAGTGCACCGGCCTGAAGAAAGGTAGCGCTGGAAGCTGAGCGGTGAGTGACAGGACCGCAGCTCCTGGCGCTCCAGCAATGAGCACTTTCATCTGTATTGATGGAAGCACTCATTGTTTTTCGCAAGATTTTGCTGACGATCGCAAGATTTTGCTGACGATTGCCAGCATATTTCACCCTTCACTTAGAAAGGCTTGGTGAATCCTCGGTGAAAATCCATGAACTAAATTAAAATTTTGAGAATTTTACAATCCATATGCAGTGTGCCCCTGAGGAGCCAGTGCAGAAGATGGGAGTGGTAGTGGCCCTGATAAGATGTTGTGTCACAGTGTACTCCCTCAGGCCATCGTTCCCTGGGGTTTGGTGTAATGAATATGTAGATTGAACAATTAGGCCAGAAGTGAACGTATAACAGTCTCCCTTTACACGGAGCAAATGCAACTTGAGGCACATCCAGCAGTACGACGTACAATTTCTGGCACCAGACAACGAAGTATGGTGGCAGGTTGGATGGCAATTGATTGGCACTAGCACTTGTGGCTATAGGTGTCCACTGTAGTACAGGCTTGATGTTAGTCTTGCCTAGTGATGGCTTAGCTAGGTGGTTATGCCTAGCTATAGTCCCTCTCCTTGCAGCAGTTTCCGTAAAGCTGTATTTTTCCAATAACCCTTCTCTGAAATGGAGTATGGGTGACTACGGGCACACAACAGATGAACAATCTGAGAGGCAATGAAAAAGAACACAATGAGGCACCATAACAACTATGTAACAGCAATATCTAGACACAAACATGACCATTTTTTAATTACTCTAATAGAACCGTGTAATGTTTGGTGAGATCTAACAGAAAAATGTATTCCCCAAGCAGCCCTTTTCATACCCAATGATTTGTGCACTCTGCGGCATTTAGATACAGCAACTGTTATTAAAGGAACAGTAAAGCAAGTGAACAGCCAACAAACAAGAAAAAAAAGGTCAATACTTACATCAATCAGCCATAACATTAAACATTATTTTTTTACTGTGTTCCCAGGTTCACTTTTGAGAAATGTAAAACAACGATTCTTCTGCATCTGCCTAACACATTATTTCTTTGTTCCTTAAGAAATTATTGTACGGCTAGTAGCTTCTCTGGTTCCCCTTTATTGATATAGACAATGATGCAAGATGCTCCACTAAGTATAGTAAATAGTATTCGGAGATAAAAATACATCACATATTCCTTCAATGCAGTGAATTGGGTATATTACAGCATTTTCTGCAGCATTATATGCAGTAATCAGTCCCTCTTGTTTGTGTTCTCCTGTGCCCACTCAGTCTCATAGTGAGGCTACTTCTATGGCAACTGCTCTAACAGCTCATTTAATAAACTATAAGTAGTTTTTTCATTTTTTTTTCCAGTTCAACTATAATAGCATGTGTACCTTGTCACCGGAATACTATCCACTAAAAGGCACTTACAAAAGCAAGTGCGGGAGCAAACTGTATAGAAAGTTATCAGTTTTTGGCAAGCAGGTTATCCTGTAATATTTTGTGTCATCAATTGTCACTTGAAAACAAAAAGGTTTACATCTACACCAGAGTCTATAAGAAAAATTCTGATAATTACAGCCTACATATTCAAGAGATACCACCATATGGCGACAAGGCAACACTGCCATATAAAACCACTTACATATCACATCCATCCATCCATCCAGCCTGTTATCCTGAAGTTGATTCAGAGCAGGGGCATAGCTATAGGCAGGGGCATAGCTAACGGCTCATGGGCCCTGGTGCAAGAGTTCAGCCTGGGCTCCCCTTCCCTCAGTGCTTTGTGTGTCTTCTTATGTGGCACAACGGTCTTTGGTCCCTCTCAGGCTCCTGGGCCCGGTAGCGACTGCCCCCTTACAGTAGTTATGTCCAGAATATGTGCCCCCTCACAGTAGTTATGCCAGATTATGTGCCCCCTCACAGTAGTTATGTGCAGATTATGTGCCCCCTCACTGTGGTTATACCAGATTATGTGCCCACTGCCACCTCACAGTAGTTATGCTCATGAATGTGCCCCCTCAGTAAAAATGCCCACTTTTGTGCCCCCTCATGCTTGTTGTGCCCCCCCTTACCTTCCCTGATGTCACGCACCCACACTGACATCCTGCAGGCTGGCTATGCTGGAGGTTCCTCCCACAGCTAGCAGCTCATTGTTCAGCCAGCAGGGGGAGAGCCGGAGCTCTCTGGGAGCAGAGAGCACTCCTTGCTTCACCCTGGAGAAGACAGTCTGGCAGTTACAACTGCTGAGTGAGAATGCGAACCCCCCCCACCGCACGCACACGCGCCGCTGCCCCCTCCTCTTCTATGTGCACAAGGGAAGGGACGCATAACATACAGTCTTGAGAGCGCTCTGATGGGGCCTGGCATTGTCACTGTACTTCATGCCGGGACCTGTCAGGCCCCCCACCGGGCACGCAACGCGAGTGTTACGCCCCTTCCTGAAACGAGATTAATAGCACAATCATATGGTCTGTGCGGTGGCAGCTTCTCAACATCAGATGAGGAAAAAACATTAATGAAGTCACTAATGTACGGAGGGAGGTTTTTAGATTCAATCTTGATTCCAACCTGCATAACCGGTAAACAATAGGAAAAACATTTAGGACTCCACTTCTCAACTTCGCCAGTCGCACAATTAATGACAGGGTTATGAAGTTGAAGCCATGGCATGCCCAAAACCACTTCTACAGGTAAGTTCTCTAATATTCTCTAAGAAAAGAACAAACTTCGGTGTGACAAGCCCCCACAGTCAAAGTAACCTCAGGAGTACAAAATTTGACTGTCCCACCCACCAAAGTAGTAAAGTCAATGGCAACTATGTGGATAGGGTTAGGAAGAGCCAACATGGGTATTCCCATAGAGAGAATAAATTTATAATCAACAAAACTAGAGGCGGAACCCGAGTCAATAAAGGCGTCACCAGTACCCTGACTGGAACCAAAAGAAATAATCACTGGTACTAATAGTTTATTCTTTACCACTTTTGGAAGAACCTTATGCTTGGAAACATCTGGTTTGGGTGACCTTCCGAAAGGAAGGACCTTGGGGCAATGTCGTACCCAATGCTCAGAGTCGCCACAATAGAAACATGTACCGCGCTGGCGACGTTGGACTCTCCTCGTCATGCCAAGTTGCATGGGCTCATCCAAAAGAGTTTTCGCCTTGAATCCCACAGGAAAGGAGTCAGGTTTGGTTGTATCCTGTGGAAAGAACAGATGCTCCCGCTGATGTTCCCTAATGCGTCTGTCCAGTCTCACAGCAAGAGTCATAGTTTGTTCCAAAGTGTCAGCACAGGGGTAGCTAACTAGCATGTCTTTAAGACTTTCGGAGAGTCCTGACCTGAACTGACATTTCAGAGCGGGCTCTGAAATTGAGTGCAATATTCCTCTACTGGTCAGTTTCCTTGGGTTAGGGATTTTCAACTGGGACTCAGCCACGGTCATCTTATTTATTATAGAGAATACCCAGAGCCTGAAAAAATGCTTTAACAGACATAATACACGGGCAGGCAGTGGGCAGTGAGAATGCCCATTCCTGTTGGTCACCTTATAACAGAGAGATAACAATCCCCACTTTTTGCTGTTCGGATCCAGATGAATAGGGGCATAAACGGAAATAAAACGTACAGCTCTCCCTAAATGCAAGGAAGCATCTGCGGTCCCCCGAAAACCGATCTGGCAACTTAACGTGGGGTTCCATGTGCTCTACGGAGGCACCCGATACAGGTAGGGTCTGAGCAGATTCCTGTTGCTGTAATCTGTCCCCTAACTCTTGTACAATTTGCGCAAGGTAACGGACCTGATCAGTGAGTACTCGCATTGGGTCCATAATGTAGGTAGGCCTGTTATTCTGTCACGGACGGGGGTAAGGAAGCGTGCCACCTAACTGCCACCCACGCCTCTGTGCCTACCTACTTGTATGATCCGCCCTAGGTAATGGGGCATAACTGGACGGCAGTCCCTAACTTAAGTATGTGCAGGCGAACAAAAGACAGGACACACAGAGCACAAAGCAAGTCAAACTAGCTGAAGTCAGTACCAGAAAGTCAAGTCAGAACCAGGGAGAAAACAAGAGCGAGTCAAAACACAAGCTGGAAGTCAGTACCAGGAGATCACAACAAGCAACAGGGGAGGAGCAGGAGAGAGGTCAAACAAGCAGAGCCGAGGTCAGGATACAGGAAAACAATGCCAGGAATACAGGAGCGTATAAAGACCTTGATCACAAGCAACCTGTGGTCAGCAAGATGCCTGTTTAAATAGGCCTGGCTGGGGAGTCACATGAAGTGGCCAGCGTCAAGTGACTCACAGCAGCCAAACTCAGCCGAGCACCGATCATCATTTTCGGCTACGTCCTTGTCCCTCTCCTTGCTTAGGGTGCTGCAAAGGATCGTGATCGTGGGCACAGCAAATTATTTTATTATGTTTTATTGCCATATATTATGTCTGAATGTCATACTTCATCTCATGTCATTCTCCCATGTCACTATGTGATTCTGTGTAAGATCCTTTCATTTAGGCCAATTAGATTGCACTACACTAGTCTTACCACTAGATGGGGCAGTGTGCCAGTATATATATATATATATATATATATATATATATATAGCTTAGCTCAGGCCTAGTAGGCAGAGAGTGTATCTGAAGTTTAGTCAGTGTGCAGTCATGTAGCTGCCTGCTAGAGGAAGGCCTCCTGCCTCTCTGCTCTCTCCCTGATGTCTCCACAGTCCAGGGTTAAAGCCTATAAGATTCAGCCTAGAGGTGAGAAATCTACTTCTACAGCTTGCCCTTCGGGGGTGACCAGTGACAAGCTGCAATCAGCAAGTTTCAAGGGGACTAATATATATTTACAAGTATTTAAGTCAAAGGATAGCATAACAGCCATACTCAAAGGCTTCGCAGCACCTTTGCAATTAGGTGCTTCCAGCATCCACACCTCCAGTTTAAATCCTGAGGACAATCTAGCCAACTGTCAGTAAAGCACTGGAAATAGAGGTTTAAGGATTCTGAAAACCACCTTTAATCAAGGTTAGAATAAGGCGAGAGTTGTTACCAGCCTAAGATTTTTTGTACTTCAGGAGCCTAGTCTGAAGCAGTAGCTTTCATATATATATAAAAGACAAAGCGCCTGCTTTACCTGAGGTCTTTCATTTTCCCTAACTTTGTATGCATTAGAGACTGTATTTCATATCTGAATGTACTAGAGACTGTTTTATACTTGGATGTAACTGTTAGTAGGAGCAACGTTCAGTAAAAGTTATAAATTGGATTGCACCATCCTTGTATCAGTTTCCAATTCCTCAATTACTACTACTATAAATGGTTGTACCACAACAAAAGCTACTGGCGTCACGACAATTAGGGACCTTGCCATACGCACATTAATACAGACCACCAAGGGCACCTCGAACAACCATCTGGCCTGTGTCCCTTATCAGAACGTGCCCCCAGAGAATCGTTGTGCCATTCTCATCACTTATGCAAGCCTTCCCAGGGATGACATAACCATGAGTAACCTGAACTGTATTTACCTTGGCCTACTTAATTGCTGAAACCGTGGCCTCACATATAATTCCCCTGTCGGTCCGGTCTCCAATATAACAAATAATAACCTTGAACCGGAAGGTGGAGATCCAAGTAGAGGAGGTGGACAAGGCGGTGTAGGTGACAGAAGTGGAGTTTTTTTTTTTTTTTTTATGTCAATTTTGTGTGTGACCTTTAGCAATTTTTTGGTGTGCAGCCGGTATACTTCTCTACTCTGCCAATAGAGGACATAATAATCTTGAGCCAGGAGGTGGATGTACGAGTGGAGGAGGAGGCGAACGTGGCAATGTAAGCGGATGAGGCAGAAGTGGCGGTATAGGAGGAAGAGATAGCCAACACATTTTTTTACATTTTTTTAATTAGATTTTTTATTTATTTTTTATAACATTTTTTGGTTTTTGGTTTCTGGAGGCCCCAAAATATTGGGAAATAGCAAAGAGAATGCACAAATTCCTCGGGAGTATAACAATGGCTGGGTGCGGCCAGTATACCTCTCTACTCTGGTCAAGGTACGGACAAGTCCTGTGGGATCCATGCCTGGTTCGTTTTAATGAATGTTAGCTTGTCCACATTGCCTGTGGATAGGCGGACACGCCTGTCCGTGATCAACCACCCTGCCATGCTAAACACACATTCGGACAATACATTTGCCGTTGGGAAGGCCAGCACCTCCAAGGCGTAAAGGGCAAGCTCAGGCCATGTGCCCTACTTGGAGACACAGAAGTTAAATAGGGCAGACCCATCAGTCAGTACGTGCAGACCTGTGCACACGTACTCTTCCACCATGTTGCTGAAACGCTGCCTCCTGCTAAGATGGTCCGTATCAAATGATGGTGCTGGATGTTGTGGCATGCTGACAAAGTTTTTCCACATTTCGGCCATGCTAACCCTCCCTTCTGAGGTGGTGGCGGTGCCCCAGCTGCGTTGGCGACTTCCTCCTCCTCCGCCTTGTGCTTCCACTGAGCCCCTGTTGTCAGGTGGGAATACCATCATTAGAGCATCTACCAGCGTGCGCATCATCCGATCACGCTCCAGGTACAGATAGTATTTAGTGTTAGGTTCCCGTCTTACAGAGATCGCCTTGACGTTTGGCAGACGGGCCCAAATAATTTTGTACAGAATGTATTTGCCCAGAATCCCAAATTTACAAAATAAGCATAGCATTAGCACTAGTGATGAGCAAGCATGCTCGGCCGAGTATTGGTTTGGCTCGAGCATCACTATGCTCGGCGCTCGGCTTTACTCAGCCAAGCACCACGTGTATTCGTCGCATTGCTCCAGTCTCCTCCCCGCACGTTTGGCGCCTTCTAAGCAGCCAATGAAGGTCCAGGTAAGTAATTCCCCTCAGTGTAAGGCCATAGCCATGTTAACTGTAAGCCTTACACTGGCTGGCCGGAACAAGTGATACCATTTTATATAGGAGCTGAGGTCCGGTGCTCAGCTCATTCAGTGTCAGGGAGAGCAGACAGTAGGCAGGGACAGATAGTGTTTTGCTCTAAACTTACTGATTTCACTCCAAAAACCTTATTGAAAGACCTAACAGTCCTTTTAAGGACTAGAGTGTGTGTTTGACAGCAGTGCATCACCCTTTTTTTTTTTTTTTAAGAAGGGGGTTGCTTTAATACTATCAGGGACAGGCGTCACCAAGAAGGGACAGATAGTGCAGGGCTTCAAAAATCGCTTTTCTAAAAGACAGAAAGATTTCAGATTAGTGACATCTACAATACGCCATCATTAAGCAGTGTGTTGGGCAGATATTATAAAAAAGGGCTTATTCACTACAGTGTGCCTGGTACTGAGATATACACTGCACCATCATAAAGCAGTGTGTTGGGCAGACATTATAAAAAAGGGCTTACTCACTACAGTGTGCCTGCTACTGAGATATACACTGCACCATCAGAGAAATTATTTGTTCTGGGGAAATTAACCTAACTTGTGCCACATCTGTGTGGGCATTCAATCCATAACCGTTATATTAATTACTCCAGCAGAGAATGATTTATATTTTGGCCATAGTTAACTAGTTTTGGGCACATCTGTGTGTGCGTTTAGGCCGCAACCATATGTACAGTATTCCCGCAGAGAATACATTTTATTTGGGACAAATTTGTATCCAATGTAGAACTACCTCCGAATACAGTGTGTATTGTCAAATTTCATTATCTCTGGGCTAGTGTAGTGCCAAAAATCTGCATTTTTCTGTATCCAGTACCTTACTGGAAGCCAATACAGTGTGTATTGTAAAAATTACATTATCTCTGGGCTAGTGTAGTGCCGAAAATCTTTATTTCTCTGAATCTAGTACATTATAGCAAGCCAATACAGTGTGTATTGTAAAAGTTACATTATCTCTACGCTAGTGTACTGCTGAAAATCTTTATTTTTCTGTATCAAGTACATTACAGCAAGCCAATACAGTGTGTATTGTAGAAATTACATTATCTCTGGGCTAGTGTAGTCTCAAAAATCTGTATTTCTCTGTGTCTAGTACATTACAGCAAGCCAATACAGTGTGTATTGTAAACATTACATTATCTCTGGGCTAGTGTAGTGCCAAAAATCTGTATTTTTCTGTATCCGGCACCCTACTGGAAGCCAATAGAGTGTGTATTGTCAAAATTACATTACCTCTGGCCTAGTATAGTGCTGAAAATCTGTATTTTCCTGTATCCAGTAACTTACTGGAAGCCAATACAGTGTGTATTGTAAAAATTAAATTATCTCTGGGCTAGTGTCGTGCCGAAAATGTTTATTTCTCTGAATCTAGTACAATATAGCAAGCCAATACAGTGTGTATTGTAAAAATTACATTATCTCTGGGCTAGTGTACTGCTGAAAATCTTTATTTTTCTGTATCCAGTACATTACAGCAAGCCAATACAGTGTGTATTGTAAAAATTACATTATTGCTGGGCTAGTGTACTGCTGAAAATCTTTATTTTCCTGTATTCACTACATTACAGCAAGCCAATACAGTGTGTATTATAAAAAAAATTCATTATCTGTGGCCTAGTGTAGTGCCGGAAATTTGTATTTTTCTGTCTCCAGTACATTACAGCAAGCCAATACAGTGTGTATTGTAAAAATGTCATTATCTGTGGCCTAGTGTAGTGCTGAAAATCTTTATTTTTCTGTATCCAGTACATTACAGCAAGCCAATACAGTGTGTATTGTAAAAATTACATTATCTCTGGGCTAGTGTACTGCTGAAAATCTTTATTTTTCTGTATCCAGTACATTACAGCAAGCCAATACAGTGTGTATTGTAAAAATTACATTATTGCTGGGCTAGTGTACTGCTGAAAATCTTTATTTTCCTGTATTCACTACATTACAGCAAGCCAATACAGTGTGTATTATAAAAAAAATTCATTATCTGTGGCCTAGTGTAGTGCCGGAAATTTGTATTTTTCTGTCTCCAGTACATTACAGCAAGCCAATACAGTGTGTATTGTAAAAATGTCATTATCTGTGGCCTAGTGTAGTGCCGAAAATCTGTATTTTTCTGTATCCAGTACATTACAGTAGCCTGCATCAGAAAACTGTGTCTTTAGCAAACAGTAAAACAATCTGTGCCACATCTACAGAGAAAAACCATTAATATTAAGAAGGCGAGCACAAAGGGAGGGGGAAGTGGGCGTGATGCTAATGGTGCAAGCAGAGGCCGTGGCCCTGGGCGTGATGCTGATGGTGCTAGCAGAGGCTGTGTCCCTGGGGGTGATGCTGATGGAGCAAGCAGAGGCCGTGGCCTTGGGTGTGATGCTGATGGTGCAAGCAGAGGCCATGGCCCTGGGCGCAATGAAACTGTGCCTGCTGCCAGTGCACCAGAAAAAACTATAAAATCCACCTTACCCAGCTTCATGTCCAACTAAGCTGGGCAGCGCAGGACAACACTGTCCAAGTCGGACCAGTGCGAACAGGTGGTCGGTTGGATTGCAGAAGATAATGCTTCCAGTCAGTTAAGCACCATCCTCTCTTCCACGAAGTCCAGTCTCTGTAGCCAAGAGTCTGGTCAACAGAATCCTCACTCTGATCCTCCTTCCTACCACCATGTTGCATCTGGCCAAACAAGTGATCCCACACTCGGATATTGACATGACCTCTTTTCATCGCCAGTACTTGGTTTGGCTCTCTCGCCAAGCACGCTTGAAGGGGTACCTAAGATATTGGGCCCTGATTCCAAACCTCTTGAACCTTCACATTCTCAAGAAGATGGACTGTGGTGAACTGCAATCATTCGTTCACGAGGTAGATGATGATGAGACACAGTTGCCAATCACTTAGGTGGTGGTTAGGTCAAGTCAGGAGGATGAGCAGAGTGAGGAAGTGGAAGAGTAGGACGATGAGCCTAACGGTCAGCACCGCAACAGTCTGGAAGAGGCAATGGGGTTGCAAAAGGGAGACGTCGGCCCACAACAAACAGGCCCGCAACTGTTACACCAAGCACCCCCATGCGTAAATCCGGGTCCCACCACTGCCTCCACTTTCCCTGTGTTACGCACTGCTGGCCAATCCCCTGTCGAAGGTGCAGGCCCGGATGTCCCTCGCCTTGCACCTGGACCTTCGCATGAACCATCACCAACAACATCCACTTCCCAGTCCCAGCGCAGCGTCAAAATGTCGATAACACAGGCATTTGACCGCAAGCGCAAATACCCACCCACAAGCCATAGCACTGAATGCACAACTACTGGCCCTTGAAATGTTGCCATTTAGGCTTGTGGACACCGAAGCCTTCTGCAGCCTGATGTCAGCGGCCGTCTCTAGATATGAGCTAACTAACTATCTAATGTAATTGGATAGGGAATAGGATCCAGATGAAAGCACAGAGCACAGCAATGTCACTGCTCTCTCTTTCAGAACTGCAAAAAAACTGCAGAAAATGGCTGCTGGGGAGTTTGCTGGGGATAATTGTCTATACAATGATGGTCTTCTTACGTTCGAAGCTGTAGTGGGTGGTGACCGTGGTGAGATATGGAGCTTGAAAGTGGCATTGCCATCACCTGGCCAAATTTCTGGTGTGCCTGAGCAAGAACCACATTTACCCAGTGGGCCATAAAGGACATCCACTGACAAGTGTATGTCCTTTATTGCCCACTGGGTAAATGTGGTTCCTGCCCAGGCTCACCAGCAATTTGGCCAGGTGATGGAAATGCCGCCTTAGTGTTTTCTTGCTGTGATGCACTTCAGCCACTCTTATCATGCAAAACACGCACTTCTTGAGCAAAGGTATAATAGTGTTCCCAAACATCGACTCATATGCGACATTAACACACGTTGGAACTCCACCTTCAAAATGTTGGTCCGACTATATGAGCAGAGGAAGACCGTAAGCAATTTCTTGATGATGCAGGTGGACAGGGTGTATGTGTAACTTCGACGTTAGCCAGTGGCAGCTCAGGCGTGACACCTGCCATTTGCTCAGGCCCTTGGAGGAGGCCACTTTATTTGACAGTTGCCAGGACTACGGGATAAATGATGTCATTCCACTCATTCGTGTCCTTGAGCAGATGCTGATAAATCTGGCTGGCCAGGGGACAGGAGACATGGTGCCTATTTCTTGCGAGGGGCTGAACTGGCAGAGGAGGATGAGGAGGAGGAGGCCTTTAACGCCCAGGAAATGTACTGCATACAGAAATAGGTGTTTTATCTGCACAAGCAACATAAGGAGCTGGAGGGCGATGAGGAAGACCAGGCAGGTGACCCCAACAGACTGTGGCAGTATGCAGTGGAGATGGAGGCAGGGAGTTCCTCCGAGTCCCTTGCGCAAATGGTCAGATGCATGCTTATCACCATTCGGCAGAGGGATGACTACTGGCTGACCACGATGTTAGACTCTCATTACCGGGCCCAAATAGGGACCTTTTTTACACCTATTGAGAGGGATGATAAACTCAATTACTATAAGGACATCCTATGTAGTCAGTTGGTGACTGCCTATGTGTGCCTTTACCCTTCCATACTAAGCTCTGATCGGGGGGGCCCTCTGCTCTCATGGTCCAGTGACATGACTGCTGGAGGGGTTGGCAGGAGCAGCACCAGCTCTGTCAACTCTGTAACTTAAGTCTTCAGTATCTGATGAGCATGTTTCTTGAACTGCCTACTGAAGAAACCAGCCAGCAGCAGCAGGAAATGGAGCAGAACCTAAACCAGCAGGTGGTGGCATACTTTTACTGCACCGTGTCACCCCAGATCCAAGATCCCCTGGACTACTGGGCAGCTAAACTTGATTTGTGGCTGCAACTGGCCGAGTTTGCCCTGGACAAGCTTTCCTGCTCGGCCAGTACCGTGGCATTAGAACAGGTGTTTAGTTCGGCGGAGGGAATAGTTACCTCAAAGAGAACTCTGCTTTTAAACACAAAATGTTGAGAGATTAACCTTTATAAAGATGAATCGGGCGTGGATTAGCCAGGATTTTCCACACACCCGTGCATGATGCATAAGAATAGATCATTCTGCCAGTGATGTTCTTACTGCAGTGTGCTGCCACACCAGAACATTGTGAAAAATTACCCGTTACTTCTGGCCGCATACTTCAGCCACTATTCTAATTCTGCCACTGCAAGATGCCACACACCTTCTGCCTCTGCTGCCATATTTTCCTACTGCCACCATCTTGTGCTGTTACTGCCACTGCTGTTGCCCCCGACCTCCCGCACTCTATGACTGGGTCATTATGTTAAATCTTTATGCTGTTGCCACCCTCACCGCTCTGTGACTGGGCCACTGAATTGACTCCTCATGCTGTTGCCACCCTTCCTACTATGTGACTGGGCCAATGTTGACTCCTCATGCTGTTGCCACCCTCACTAGTCTACTCTGGGGACACAAGTGTCTGTGTTTGGCCTTGTTGACATCACAGTGTAATTTACCGTTCTCCTAAATCGTCAGAAGAACTCAAAAATGAAAAGCACAACGGATCCTGTCTTTGGAGCATCTATAAGGCCTCTATCCTACAGTCAATATTTTGCATCAGGATTTGATCATGATTTAGAAGCAAAAAGCAAGAGTGGGTCCAAAACACAGAAGATATCCAAATATTTCCTTCACATGTGATCTCTGGTTAGGACCCACTCTTGTTTTTGCCTTTTTAATACTGAACAATTACTGACCAATTACTGACTGTGTGAAGGCGGATACTAAAAAGTCAGGATTGTTTTTTTGTTCTACTGACGGATCAGAAGAACGGAAAAATAAACATTGACGTCAACACAAACTTACTGCTGACACCCTGCCTATCTCTGTCCTGGGGCCACAACTTTTATTAATAAGTTACAGAATAGGTTCTCTAGCAATCTATGTTGAAACAGCAGACTGTATAAAATGAGACCGCTCTTTCACTCATTAGTAGAATGAGTAGTCTACATTATCTATCAATCAAAGTGGACATCCCACAAGCAGTAAAATGAGACCGCTCTTTCACAATTTAATAGAATCAGTGGCTAACAGGTTGACTGGCAATCTATGTGGAAACAGCAGACGGTGTAAAATGAGACTGCTCTTTCACTCTATAGTAGAATCTTGGGCCACTGCACGGTTAAGTACATTATACCTGATGCAAACAGTTTTTGGTTATTTAGTCAGTTAATCTAGCAGTTACTGTATGGTGAGCCAAAATCAGGAGCCAATCCTACTCGCAGATAGTGTTGAGCGAACAGTTCGGGCATAGTTCGGGTTTGTACCGAATTTTGGGGTGTTCGGGACACGGACCCGAACATTTTCAAAAAAGTTTGGGTTCCGGTCCGTTGTTCGGCGATTTTTTTCCCGCTTTCTGAAGGGCTGCACAGCAGCCAATCAGCTAGCGTTTTACTTCTTGCGCTAAGAGCCCATCAGAGCCATGCCTACTAATGGCATGGCTGTGATTGGCCAAGTGCAGCATGTGACCCAGCCTCTATTTAAGCTGGAGTCATGTTGCGCCGCACGTCACACTGCTCTGATTAGTGTAGGGAGAGGATGCAGCTTCTGTGAGGGCGAGATTAGGCAGGGAAAAGTCAGCATTAGCACCTAATGAAGTGATCGATCTACAGCTGTGAATGATTCAACTTCTGCTAGTTAATTGCTCACTGGTTTTTAGGCTGCACAGAGCGTTTTTCTGTAACTTTTTTTCTGGGGTGATCGGCGGCCATTTTGTGACTTGTGGTGCACCAGAACAAGCTGCCACCAAGTCCATCAATCCATCAATACTAGTTTTTTTTTTTTCTATATGCTACATCAGGGGCTTGGCTGTGCTTATTGTCACCCCTAGAAACTCAGGATAGCAATTTCTATATTTTATTAAGGGGTTAAATACAATTGCCAAAATAGCAATCCCCTAAATCTGGTGTTCCAGCTTTGGATAGCCAAGTATAATACTGTCTGCTGTCTGGCAAAAGATAGATTATTTTCTGTGGTGAAATTCATTCAATTGCCAATATAGCAATACCCTGAATCTGGTGTTCAAGTAGTGGCTTGCAAAGTATAATAGTGTCCACCAAAACATATATTTTGTTCTTGGGTGAAATTCAATTGCCAAAATAGCAATACCCTGAATCTGGTGTCCCAGCTGTTGCAGGCCAAGTGTTAATCTGTCCGTAAAAGGGTATATTTTGTTCTTGGGTGAAATTCAATTGCCAAAATAGCAATACCCTGAATCTGGTGTCCCAGCTGTTGCAGGCCAAGTGTTAATCTGTCCGTAAAAGGGTATATTTTGTTCTGGGGTGAAATTCAATTGCTAAAATAGCAATAAACTGAATCTGGTGTTCCAGTAGTGGCTTGCAAAGTATAATAGTGTCCGCCAAAACATATATTTTATTCTGGGGTGAAATTTAATTGCCAAAATAGAAATACCCTGAATCTGGTGTTCCAGTAGTGGCTTGCAAAGTATAATAGTGTCCGCCAAAACATATATTTTGTTCTGGGGTGAAATTCAATTGCCAAAATAGCAATACCCTGAATCTGATGTTCCAGTAGTGGCTTGCAAAGTATAATAGTGTCCGCCAAAACATATATTTTGTTCTGGGGTAAAATTATATTGCCAATATAGTAATACCCTGAATCTAGTGTTTCAGTAGTGGCTTGCAAAGTATAATAGTGTCCGCCAAAACATATATTTTGTTCTGGGGTTAAATTCAATTGTCAAAATGGCAATACCCTGAATCTGGTGCTCCAGCTGTTGCAGGCCAAGTGTTAATCTGTCCGTAAAAGGGTATATTGTGTTCTGGGGTGAAATTCAATTGCCAAAATAGCAATACCCTGAATCTGGTGTTCCAGTAGTGGCTTGCAAAGTATAATAGTGTCCGCAAAAACATATATTTTGTTCTGGGGTGAAATTCAATTGCCAAAATAGCAATACCCTGAATCTGGTGTTCCAGCAGTTGCAGGCCAAGTGTTAATCTGTCCGTAAAAGGGTATATTTTGTTCTGGGGTGAAATTCTATTGCCAATATAGCAATACCCTGAATCTGGTGTTCCAGTAGTGGTTTGCAAAGTATAATAGTGTCCGCCAAAACATATATTTTGTTCTGGGGTGAAATTCAATTGCCAAAATAGCAATACCCTGAATCTGGTGTCCCAGCTGTTGGCAGGCCAAGTGTTAATCATGTCCGTCAAAGGATATATTTTGTTCTGGGGTGAAATTCAATTGCCAAAATAGCAATACCCTGAATCTGGTGTTCCAGTAGTGGCTTGCAAAGTATAATAGTGTCCGCCAAAACATATATTTTGTTCTGGGGTGAAATTCAATTGCCAAAATAGCAATACCCTGAATCTAGTGTTCCAGTAGTGGCTTGCAAAGTATAATAGTGTCCGCCAAAACATATATTTTGTTCTGGGGTTGAATTCAATTGTCAAAATAGCAATACCCTGAATCTGGTGTTCCAGCTGTTGCAGGCCAAGTGTTAATCTGTCCGTAAAAGGGTATATTGTGTTCTGGGGTGAAATTCAATTGCCAAAATAGCAATACCCTGAATCTGGTGTTCCAGTAGTGGCTTGCAAAGTATAATAGTGTCCGCCAAAACATATATTTTGTTCTGGGGTGAAATTCAATTGCCAAAATAGCAATACCCTGAATCTGGTGTTCCAGCAGTTGAAGGCCAAGTGTTAATCTGTCTGTAAAAGGGTATGTTTTGTTCCGGGGTGAAATTCTATTGCCAATATAGCAATACCCTGAATCTGGTGTTCCAGTAGTGGCTTGCAAAGTATAATAGTGTCCGCCAAAACATATATTTTGTTCTGGAGTGAAATTCAATTGCCAAAATAGCAATACCCTGAATCTGGTGTCCCAGCTGTTGCAGGCCAAGTGTTAATCTGTCCGTAAAAGGGTATATTGTGTTCTGGGGTGAAATTCAATTGCCAAAATAGCAATACCCTGAATCTGGTGTTCCAGTAGTGGCTTGCAAAGTATAATAGTGTCCGCCAAAACATATATTTTATTCTGGGCTGAAATTCAATTGCTAAAATAGCAATACCCTTAATCTGGTGTTCCAGTAGTGGCTTTCAAAGTATAATAATGTGCGCCAAAACATATATTTTGTTCTGGGGTGAAATTCAATTGCCACTATAGCAATACCCTGAATCTGGTATTCCAGTAGTGGCTTGCAAAGTATGATAGTGTCCGCCAAAACATATATTTTGTTCTGGGCTGAAATGCAATTGCCAAAATAGCAATAACCTGAATCTGGTGTTCCAGTAGTGGCTTGCAAAGTATAATAGTGTCCGCTAAAACATATATTTTTTTCTGGGGTGAAATTCTATTGCCAGTATAGCAATACCCTGAATCTGGTGTTCCAGTAGTGGCTTGCAAAGTATAATAGTGTCCGCCAAAACATATATTTTGTTCTGGGGTGAAATTCAATTGCCAAAATAGAAATACCCTGAATTTGCTGTTCCAGCAGTTGCAGGCCAAGTATTAATCTGTCCATAAAAGGGTATATTTTGTTCTGGGGTGAAATTCACTTGCCAGTATAGCAATAACATGAATCTGGTGTTCCAGTAGTGGCTTGCAAAGTATAATAGTGTCCGCCAAAACATATATTTTGTTCTGGGCTGAAATTCAATTGCCAAAATAGCAATACCCTGAATCTGGTGTTCCAGTAGTGGCTTTCAAAGTATAATAGTGTGCGCCAAAACATATATTTTGTTCTGGGGTGAAATTCTATTGCCAAAATAGCAATACCCTGATTCTGGTATCCCAGCACTGGCTGGCAAAGTATATTAGTGTCCGCCAAAACATATATTTTATTCTGGGTTGAAACTCAATTGCCAAAATAGCAATACCCTGAATCTGGTGTCCCAGCTGTTGCAGGACAAGTGTTAATTTGTCCGTAAAAGGGTATATTTTGTTCTGGGGTGAAATTCAATTGCCAAATAGCAATACCCTGAATCTGGTGTTCCAGTAGTGGCTTGCAAAGTATAATAGTGTCCGCCAAAACATATATTTTGTTCTGGGGTGAAATTCAATTGCCAATATAGCTATACACTGAATCTGGAGTTCCAGTGGTGGCTTGCAAAGTATAATAGTGTCCGCCAAAACATATATTTTGTTCTGGGGTGAAATTCAATTGCCAAAATAGCAATACCCTGAATCTGCTGTTCCAGCAGTTGCAGGCCAAGTATTAATCTGTCCATAAAAGGGTATATTTTGTTCTGGGGTGAAATTCACTTGCCAGTATAGCAATAACCTGAATCTGGTGTTCCAATAGTGGCTTGCAAAGTATAATAATGTGCGCCAAAACATATATTTTGTTCTGGGGTGAAATTCTATTGCCAATATAGCAATACCCTGAATCTGGTGTTCTAGTAGTGGCTTGCAAAGTATAATAGTGTCCGCCAAAACATATATTTTGATCTGGGGTGAAATTCAATTGCCAAAATAGCAATACCCTGAATCTGGTGTTCCAGTAGTGGCTTGCAAAGTATAATAGTGTCCGCCAAAACATATATTTTGTTCTGGGGTGAAATTCAATTGCCAATATAGCAATACCCTGAATCTGGTGTTCTAGTAGTGGCTTGCAAAGTATAATAGTGTCCGCCAAAACATATATTTTGTTCTGGGGTGAAATTCAATTGCCAAAATAGCAATACCCTGAATCTGGTGTCCCAGCTGTTGCAGGCCAAGTGTTAATCTGTCTGTAAAAGGGTATATTTTGTTCTGGGGTGAAATTCAATTGGCAAAATAGCAATTCCCTGAATCTGGTGTTCTAGTAGTGGCTTGCAAAGTCTAATAGTGTCCGCCAAAACATATATTTTGTTCTGGGGTGAAATTCAATTGCCAAAATAGCAATACCCTGAATCTGGTGTCCCAGCTGTTGCAGGCCAAGTGTTAATCTGTCCGTAAAAGGGTATATTTTGTTCTGGGGTGAAATTCAATTGCCAAAATAGCAATATCCTGAATCTGGTGTTCCAGTTGTGCATTGCAAAGTATAATAGTGTCCGCCAAAACATATATTTTGTTCTGGGGTGAAATTCAATTGCCAATATAGCAATACCCTGAATCTGGTGTTCCAGCAGTTGCAGGCCAAGTGTTAATCTGTCCGTAAAAGGGTATATTACACTCAAGGTGTACATACAAGTGCTTGAGAGGGTCATCCTAATTAACTACACATGCTACCGTGCATCTCCCATTGTATTTCTGTCCGTTAAAGGGTATATTACACAAAGTGTTAAAATACAATTGCTGAAGGCATAATCCTACATATTTTTTCTCACGCTACTGTGCATCTCTAAGTGCAAATCTGCCCATAAAAGGATACCTTTCATCAAGGGCCTAAATACTAGGCCTACAATTGATATTCCCCTAAATCTGAGGTTACTGCTGTGCCTGGATTAGTGTAATACGCTACATAAATAAATAGGCAGATAGTGTTAGGTGCCTGTAAAAAAAGGCCTGAATTTGAAATAAATACATTGGTCCAAATATTTTTTTTACTTATTGTGGTGCTTGGTGAACGGTAACAATGAGGAAAACATTTAGTAAGGGACGCGCACGTGGTGGTGTTAGTGTACCCTCTGGTGCTGGGAGAGTACGAGGCTATTCTGCCACAGCCACACGTCCTAGTGAACCAACTACCTCAGGTTCCAGTACCCGCCCGAATTTACAGCGATATTTGGTGGGGCCCAATACTGTTCTAAGGATGGTAAGGCCTGAGCAGGTACAGGCGCTAGTCAATTGGGTGGCCGACAGTGGATCCAGCACGTTCACAACATTATCTCCCACTACTCACCACTACTTCTCCAAGACAGCCGTGCCTTCTCTGCACAACCAAGTATCCGATAAAATCAAGTGTGCACTGCGCAACACCATCTGTGGCAAGGTCCACCTAACCACAGATACGTGGACCAGTAAGCACGGCCAGGGACGCTATATCTCCCTAACTGCACACTGGGTAAATGTAGTGGCGGCTGGGCCCCAGGCAGAGAGTTCCTTGGCGCACGTCCTTCCGCCGCCAAGGATTGCAGGGCATCATTCTTTGCCTCCTGTAGCCTCCTCTTCCTACTCGGCTTCCTCTTCCTCTGCTTCCACCAGCTCATCCAGTCAGCCACACACCTTCACCACCAACTTCAGCACAGCCCGGGGTAAACGTCAGCAGATCATTCTGAAACTCATATGTTTGGGGGACAGGCCCCACACCGCGCAGGAGTTGGGGCGGGGTATTAAACAACAGACCGACGAGTGGTTTCTGCCGGTGGGCCTCAAGCCCGGCCTGGTGGTGTTTAATAATGGGCGAAATCTCGTTGCAGCTCTGGGACTAGCCGGTTTGACGCACATCCCTTGCCTGGCGCTGAATTTGGTGGTGCAGAAGTTCATTCACAACTACCCCGACATGTCAGAGCTGCTGCATAAAGTGCGGGCCGTCTGTGCGTGCTTCCGGCGTTCACATCCTGCCGTTGCTCGCCTGTCTGCGCTAAAGCGGAAATTTGGCCTTCCCGTTCAACGCCTCATATGCGACATGCCCACCAGGTGGAACTCCAACTTGCACATGAGAGACTGTGCAAGCAGAAGCAGGCCATAGTGGAGTCTCAGCTGCAGCACGCACGCGTCAGTCGCACTGCGGAACAGCACCACTTCACCACCAATGATTGGGCCTCCATGCGAGACCTGTGTGCCCTGTTGCGCCATTTCGAGTACTCCACCAACATGGCCAATGGCGATGACACCGTTATCAGCGTTACAATACCACTTCTATGTCTCCTTGAGAAAACGCTTAGAGCGATGATGGAAGAAGAGGTGGCCCAGGAGGAGGAGGAGGATGAGGGGTCCTTTTTAGCACTTTCAGGTCAGTCTGTTAGAAGTGGCTCAGAGGGAGGTTTTTTGCAACAGCAGAGGCCAGGTACAAATGTGGCCAGCCAGGGCCCACTACTGGAGGACGAGGAGGATGAGGAGGAGGTGAAGAAGGATGAGTATGAAGCAGGTTCACAGCGGGGTGGCACCCGACACAGCTCAGGCCCATCACTGGTGCGTGGCTGGGGGGATACGGTGGACGATGACAATATGCCTCCCACAGAGGACAGCTTGTCCTTACCTCTGGGGAGCCTGGCACACATGAGCGACTACATGCTGCAGTGCCTGCGCAATGACAGCAGAGTAGCCCACATTTTAACATGTGCGGACTACTGGGTTGCCACCCTGCTGGATCCCCGGTACAAAGACAATGTGCCCACCTTACTTCCTGCACTGGAGCGTGATAGGAAGATGCGCGAGTACAAGCGCACGCTGGTAGACGCGCTCCAGAGAGCATTCCCAAATGTCACAGGGGAACAGGTGGAAGCCCAAGGCGAAGGCAGAGGAGGAGCAAGAGGTCACCAACGCAGCTGTGTCTCAGACAGGTCCTCTGAGGGCAGGGTTAGCATGGCAGAAATGTGGAAAAGTTTTGTCTCCACGCCACAGCTAACTGCACCACCACCTGATACGGAACGTGTTAGCTGGAGGCAGCATTTGACTAACATGGTTGAACAGTACGTCTGCACACCCCTCCACGTACTGACTGATGTTTCTTCGGCCCCATTCAACTTCTGGGTCTTCAAATTGTCCACATGGCCAGAATTAGCATTTTGTGCCTTGGAGGTGCTGGCCTGCTCGGCCAGGCATGAATCCCACAGGACCTGTCCCTCCCTTGTGCAGAATAGACATTTATAACTGCCTCCCCCTCAACCATGTATTCTTGTACTCCATGGCACTCCTTTATTGAATCCTCATTTTTTTAACTTTACCATGATCTTGCGGTGCAGCCCAAAGTTGAATGAACCTCTCCTCAATCTGGGCGCCGGGGCCTAAATAACTCAAAGTGGCCTTCTCCAGTGGTGGGTGATATGACGCCTTATTCCTTGTTGTGGGACCTCTCTCCTCTGTCTGGGTGCTGGGCCTGAAATAACTGAAAGTGGCCTTCTCCAGTGGTGGGTGATATGACACCTTATTCCTTGCTGTGGGACCTCTCTCCTTTGTCTGGGTGCTGGGGCCTAAATAACTGAAAATGGCCTTCACCAGTGGTGGGTGATATGGCGCCTTATTTCTTGCTGTGGGACCTCTCTCCTCTGGGTGCTGGGGCCTAAATAACTGAAAGTGGCCTTCTCCAGTGGTGGGTGATATGACGCCTTATTTCTTGCTGTGGGACCTCTCTACTCTGTCTGGGTGCTGGGGCCTAAATAACTGAAAGTGGCCTTCTCCAGTGGTGGGTGATATGACACCTTATTCCTTGCTGTGGGACCTCTCTCCTCTGTCTGGGTGCTGGGGCCTAAATAACTGAAAATGGCCTTCACCAGTGGTGGGTGATATGGCGCCTTATTTCTTGCTGTGGGACCTCTCTCCTCTGGGTGCTGGGGCCTAAATAACTGAAAGTGGCCTTCTCCAGTGGTGGGTGATATGACGCCTTATTCCTTGCTGTGGGACCTCTCTCCTCTGTCTGGGTGCTGGGGCCTAAATAACTGAAAGTGGCCTTCTCCAGTGGTGGGTGATATGACGCCTTATTCCTTGCTGTGGGAACTCTCTCCTCTGTCTTGGTGCTGGGGCCGAAATAACTGAAAGTGGCCTTCTCCAGTGGTGGGTGATATGACGCATGATTCTGTGCTATGGGACCTCTCTCCAATTGATATTGGTTAATTTTTATTTATTTTATTTTATTTTAATTAATTTCCCTATCCACATTTGTTTTCAGGGCATTTACCTACATTTTGCTGCCTTTTGCAGCCCTCTAACCCTTTCCTGGACTATTTTACAGCCTTTTTAGTGCCTAAAAGTTCGGGTCCCCATTGACTTCAATGGGGTTCGGGTTCGGGATAAAGTTCGGTTCGAGTTCGGATTCCGAACCCGAACATTTTCGGGAAGTTCGGCCGAACTTCTCGAACCCGAACATACAGGTGTTCACTCATCTCTACTCGCAGATAAGAAAAGATCTGCATCTGTTCTGTGTTTTGGACCCGTAACTGACCAAATAAGTGAAGTGTGAACTGAGCCTAATAGTGACGTATGCTGATACACACATTCATATGCTGTATGTGACCTGCCTGTCATACTGATGCACAGTAACTGTTTCACTACCAGAAAGCTATGCAAGCTGCTGCAATGCACAGTGAAATGTACACCGAGATACACTCTCCCTTCAGGCTGGGATATAGCTGATTTATTGTGCTTTGTGGTGAATTAATTCGGAACAATTCGTTGTTTGTTGTTTTTTGGCAAAGTGTCTAAATCGAATTTTTGAAAAATTGACTCATCTCTATCTGTTACTAAAGATGTACCCTATGTCTGTGTGTGTTGGGAGCATTTTATCTTGCTAGGAGGTTCCTATGAGAAGATAGGACCAGATTGGTGGGTTAAGAAGGTCTGGCTGAGACCCCTTAAAACACTGTATCAATATGCAGACATTATCAGCAGATGCATCCTACCTTTGCAGATCTGTCCAAACCTACAGCACCTCTCCCCTGCACATCTTAGAGGTTTGTTATTCTTCTATTTTATCTTTTCTTCTGTTTTATCTTTTTATTAAAAAGTGTTTTGCCTTGTGTGTGTCATTGTTATTTCATCATTTTGTAACCTTTGTTTCCTTGTTGCTGTAATATACATCTCAAAGAGGTTAGGACTACTATTCTATTCAAACTACTCCAAGCCACAGTTGTTCAGTTGGAGGAAACATGGAATGGTCACCTATTTCTTGCAGTCTGTACATATATATATGGTGCAGAGGAGAAGGTCTTCTTGCATAACTGTAGTACTGTACGTGTGCAGCACTGGGTTGTGGTGGGCACAGGAGTTGAGCCACATCATGGAGTGCAGATGAACACTATGGCTAGCAGTTGGGGACCTAGCAATGGCTCTACTGGTCCTCAGTAGAGTCGAGCGAACACCTAGAAGTTCGGGTTCGCCGGGTTCGGCTGAACTTTGCCGAAAAGTTCGAGTTTGGGACCCGAACTTGACCCCGAACCCCATTGAAGTCAATGGGGACCCGAACTTTGGGGCACCAAAATGGCTCTAAAAATAATGTAAATGGCTAGAGGGCTGCAAAAGGAAGCAAAATGGGGGTAAGAGCTGGATAATTGCCCTGTAAATAAATGTGGATTGGCAAGTTACTTAAAATAACATAAAATACATCAAAATTAAAAATAATAATGTTGAACTAGGAGGAGGAGGTCCATATGGAGTAGGAGGTTGAGGAGGCGGTGGACGTGGTGGTGTAGATGGAAGCGGTGGTGGAGGAGGTAGTCTCCAAAAACACAGTTTTTTGTTTACGCTGGTGTATAGCAATGGCTGGGTGAGGCCGGTATACATGTCTATTCTGCATAAGGTACGAACAAGTCCTGTGGGATCCATGCCTGGTTCATTTTAATGAACGTGAGCTTGTCCACAGGGGGCTGCGCTTGTCTGTGATAATGCCCCCTGCCGTGCTAAACACACGTTCAGACAATACACTGGCTGCAGGGCAGGCCAACACCTCCAAGGGCGCCATGTGCCCAATTTGGAGAGCCAGAAGTTGAATGGGGCAGACCCATCAGTACGTGTAGGCGCGTGCACACATACTGTTCCACCATGTTGCTGAAATGCTGCCTCCTGCTAAGACGTTCCATATCAGCTGGTGGTGCTGGTTCTTGTGGTGTGCTGACAAAGCTTTTCCACATTTCGGCCATGCTAACCCTGCCTTCTGAGGTGCTGGCGGTGCCCCAGCTGCATTAGCGATTTGTTTCTCCTCCTCTGCCTTCGCCTTGTGCTTCCACTGAGGCCCTGGTGTCAGGTGGGAGTGCCATCAGCAGCGCGTCTACCAGCGTGCGCTTGTACTAGCGCATCTTCCGATCAGTGAGGGAATTAAGGACGACACATTGTCCTTGTAACAGGGATCTAGCAGGGTAGCCACCCAGTAATCAGCACTGGTTAGAATGTGGGCAATTCAGCGGGCACTGCAGCATGTAGTCGCTCATGTGTTCCAGGCTGCCCAGAGGCAACTACAAGTTGTCCTTTGTGGGAGGTGTAACGTTTGTGTCCTCCATATCCCCCCAACCACGCTGCAGTGATGGCCCAAAGCTGCTTTGGGTGCCACCCTGCTGTGAACACGGTTCCTCTTCCTCATCCCCCTCCTCCTCATCATCCTCCAGAACTGTGCCCTGGCTGGGCAATTGTGTACCTGGCTTACGTTGGTGCAGGAACCCACCCTCCAAGCCACTTGTGAATGACTGGCCTGATAACCGTGGAAATGATCCCTCTTCCTCATCCACATCCTCTTCCATCATCGCCCGAAGCGTTTTTTTCAAGGAGACATAGAAGTGGGATAGTAACGCTGAGAACAGCATCATCGGCACTTGCCATGTTGGTGGAGTACTTGAAACAGAGCAACATGGCACACAGGTCTCGCATGGAGGCCCTCTCATTGGTGGTGAAGTGATGCTGTTCCACAAAGCGACTCACCCGTGCGTGCTGCAGCTGAAACTCCACTATCGCCTGCTGCTGCTAGCACAGTCTCTTCAGCATGCGCAGCTTGTGGGCACGTCGCATATGGGGTGGTGAGCGGGAAGGCCGAATTTATGCTGCAGTGCAGACAGGCGAGCAGCAGCAGGGTGAGAACGCCGAAAGCGTGCACAGACGGCCCACACTTTCTGCAGCAGCTCTGACATATCGGGGTAGTTTTTCAGGAATTTCTGCACCACCAAATTCAGCACATGTGCCAGGCAAGGGATGTGTGTCAAAACGAGACTTCGCCCATTATCGCACACCACCAGGCCAGGCTTGAGGCTCAGTGGCACCAACCACTCATCGGTCTGTTGTTCCATGCCCGTCCACAGCTCCTGCGCGGTGTGGGGTTTTTCCCCCAAACAGATGAGTTTTAAAGCAGCCTGCTGTCGTTTCCCCCTGGCTGTGCTCAAGTTAGTGGTGAAGGTGTTATGCTGACCGGATGAAGAGATGGTAGAGGAGGAGGAAGCAGAGTAGGAGGAGGAGGCAACAGGAGGCAAAGAGAAATGCCCTGCAATCCTCGGTGGCAGAAGGACATGCGGCAAACTGCATTTCACCCCAGGCCCAGCCGCCACTGCATCTACCCAGTGTGCTGTTAGGGAGATATAATGTCCTTGCCCGTGCTTAGTGGTCCACATATCGGTTGTTATGTGGACCTTGCCACAGATGGCGTTGCACAGTGCACACCCGATTTTGTCCACCACTTGGTTGTGCAGGGAAGGGATGGCTCACCTGGAAAAGTAGTGGTGGCTGGGAACCACATACTGTGGGATAGCCACCGCCATAAGGTTTTTAAAAGTGTCCTTCTCCACCAGACAGAATGACTGCAGGGATCGTGGGTGGGTAGGGGGCTATTTCCTCTTTCTCTCAATTGATTGGGAGATAGACAGCTGAAAGCTGCCATGGGACATTGTGGAGATGCTTGGTGACGGTGCTGGTGGCGTTGCTGCCACATCCTCTGTTTGCGGGGGGGGGGCAGGTGCCACTATTACTACGAAGGTGGCAGAAGAGGCTGAGACTGCAGCAGAAGAGGGAGCAGCAGGAGCCTGAGACCTTTCTTGGTGTTTGAGGTGTTTACTCCACTGCAGTTCGTGCTTTGCATTTAGATGCCTGGTCCAGCAGGTTGTGTTCAGGTTTAGAACGTTTATGCCTTGCTTCAGGCTCTGATTGCACAGCATGCAAACCCCTAGTGTCTTGTCATCAGCACATTGTTTGAAGAACTGCCACGCCAGGGAACTCCTTGGAGCTGGTTTTGGTAAGCTCGATCCCTGGGTGCGGTGAGCAGTAGCAAGCGTACTGTCTAGTGGACGGCCGCTCTGCTTTTGCACCCTGCTCCCTCTTTTGCTGTGCTGGTGGCTCTGTGCGACCACCACCTTCCTCCAAACTGCACATGTCACTCGCATGACCTTGATTCCATGTGGGGTCTAGGACCTCATCATCCTCCACATCATCTTCCACCCACTCTTCACCCCTGCCCTCCTAGTCAGTCTGCACACTGCAGAAAGCCGCAGCAGTTGGCACCTGTGTTTCGTCATCATCAGAGACGTGCTGCGGTGGTCATCCCATGTCCACATCCTAAAACATAAGTGGTTAGGCATCGGTGCACTCAGTCTCTTCTACTTATGGGGCAGGGCTATGTGGATGGCCCACGGAAACCCCGCCAGCAGAGTCATCAAAAAGCATAAGAGACTGCTGCATGACTTGGGACTCAGACTTCTTGGCTGATTTGCAAGGGGGTGAGGTGCTGAAAGACAGATGCCCATGGGCTGCAGGTGCCAACTCTGAGCTTTCAGCAGGGGACCGGGTTGGAGACAATGTGAAGGAACTGGAGGCAACGTCAGCGACCCAATCTACTATCGCCTGTACTTGTTCTGGCCTCACCATTTGTAGAGCGGCATTCGGGCCTACAAAATACTGCTGAACGCGTTACACGCACCTGAGGAAGGTGCTAGCACTTAGGGGTGTAGCTAGCACAGATCGACCACGTCCTCTCCCTGCAACAGGAGCTCCACCACAACCAGTAGCACCACGACCAGGGCCACGTCCCTTATTTGACGCTCTCCTCATTCTTTGCGTTCACCCACCAAACTAACAGACGGATTTACAAAATTTATTTTCCAGTCAGGTATGCAGTGGAGGGGTAGTTTGAAAGAAAAATGGGGTACAGATCACCCAACAATGTAAACTCGAATTTACAGAATATATTTCCCTGTCAGGTATGCAGTGCAGCAGGAACACACCCTCCAAGCCACTTATGAATTACTGGCCTGATAACCGTTGAAATGTCCACCCACAATGTAAGAGCTGGATTTACTGATTATATTTCACTCTCAGAAATGCAGTGCAGGCCGCAAATGTACTTTATGGCAAAAAATAAGTGATTTTTTTTCACCAACAATGTCACAGTTGTATTTACTGGTTATATTTCCCTCTCAGAAATACAGTGCAGGCTGCAAATGTACTTTATGGCAAAAAATAAGTGATTTTTTTTCACCAAGAATGTCACAGTTGTATTTACTGGTTATATTTCACTCTCAGAAATACAGTTTAGGCCGCAAATGTACATTATGGCAAAAAATAATTTTTTTTTTTCACCAACAATGTCACAGTTGTATTTACTGGTTATATTTCACTCCCAGAAATGTAGTGCAGGCCGCAAATGTACTTTATGGCAAAAAATAAGCGATTTTTTTCACCAACAATGCACAGTAGTATACTATTTACTGGTTATATTTCACTCTCAGAAATACAGTGCAGGCTGCAAATGTACTTTATGGCAAAAAATAAGTATTTGATGTTTTTCACCAACAATGTCACAGTTGTATTTGCTAGTTATATTTCACTCTCAGAAATGCAGTGGATGCCGCAAATGTACTTTATGGCAAAAAATAAGTATTTTTTTTTTTCACCAACAATGTCACAGTTGTATTTGCTAGTTATATTTCACTCTCAGAAATGCAGTGGAGGCCGCAAATGTACTTTATGACGAAAAATAAATGATTTTTTTTCACCAACAATGTCACAGTTGTATTTGCTGGTTATATTTCACTCTCAGATATACAGTGCAGGCCGAAAATGTACTTTTTAGCAAAAAAATATGTAAATTTGTCCCCCAGAATCTAACAGATGGATTTACTGAATTGCTTACACTGTCACATATGCAGCACAGGGGTCATTTACAGAAAATATTATTTTCCCTTCCCCTGGCACATATGCAATGCAAGTGCACTCAAAAAATGGTTATATGTCGCCTACTGAACTGCAAGAACAGGATTAAAGTATTGTCCCTGGCACATATGCAGATGCAAGTGCCATGCACTTGCACAAAATGGCCACCGACACCCACCTAACTAACAGATGGATTTAAACTTATTTTTCTGTGTCACTGGGCTAAGGGCAGGGTACAAAAATGTTGCGTTGCACCCACAAAAACAATTGCTGTAGATCCCAGACTTGATATCAGATTCTTTCCTAATCTCTCCCTCTCAGCAGCAGCATCCTATCCCTACACTAGTAAGAGCTGACGTGACATGCGGTGCTACGTGACTCCAGCTTATATAGAGGCTTGGTCACATGCTGCACTGGCCAATCACAGCCATGCCATTAGTAGGCATGGCTGTGATGGCTTCTAAGGGTACACATCTTAGACACTTGTTTATTGGCTGCCTTGCAGCCTTTCAACAAGCTTTATTAAACGGGCGAACAACGAACTCGAACCCAAACTTTTACGGAAATGTTCGGGTTCAGGTCCGGGTAGTAAAAACCCTAAAGTCCGGTACGAAACCGAACTTTACAGTTCGGGTTCGCTCAACACTAGTCCTCAGTCTTGGTACAGCTATTAGACCCTGACTCACCCTTATTTAAAAAAAATTGAAAATCCCAGAAAATTGGTATGGCAGCATCAAAGAGAACTATAAAGATCATAAATTGAGTTTGTTAATCTGGCAAATGCCATAAAAGAAGAAAGTGCCAAGATTGTTGTTTTTTTTAATTCATTCTTCCTCCCCAAAAATTAAAGAATCAGTGATCAAAAAGTCCTATGAACCCTTAATTGATACCAATAAAAACAAGCTGTTACATAGCTTGGACCACCATAACTAGTGACATTAAACTATCCCTGCCCTTACTGTATATCAACAAGGTGGGCTCTAAGGGTCCCAATGGTTGCTATGGCAGCCATAGGCCTTACAAAATATATAGGGGCAGGGTCTGATAGGCTAAGTGTCAGTATAAAATTGATAGGTTCAATACACTGCAATAGATGGCTATCAGACCATTTGCAGTGAACCTAGCAAAGTGAAGAAGAGGAAAATAGGATAAGAGTGATAGTAGCAAAAATGGTAGTTGTTGCTCCCCTGGGCTGTGTAGTGATGAGAAGGGTGCACCTGTTCTTTCCCTTGGGGCACCCCATAGTTCTCGGGCACTCCTGCCTAGTATAGGGTGGGTTGCCCCTGGTGTTGGTGGTTTGAGATGCAAAGCAGGGTCCCCTGGTGCAGATGTCGATACAGTGTATCAATACATGGAATAATGAGGCCAGGTTAAAAGCAGAATGATTATTTACTGAAAAATGAATTAGGAGCAAATCAGTTACAGTTCTCAGCATGCAATCGACTGGCAGGTGTTCACAAATGCACTTTTTCAGAGTCCTTTAAAGGGGACATGATTACACAGTTAATTTATAGGCCAAGACATTCCTTTATAGCAATTCTCACATTGCACTTCTCTAGCTAAGTTTGTCTTAAGCATCCAGGAATGAGGGTGAATACTTTCTCTGGTATGACGCCACCACAGGGCGGACCCTAACGTCAGACTATGCTCTGCACCTTTTTTGAACGTATGTTTCAATGTGGTTCTAGAGTCTACAAGCTTCTTGCAATGCAATTCACCTCTATAGAAATTCTACTCTGCACCTCTCTGTCTCTCTTTTTCATCTGGCCTGTTTTTCCTGAGGATAGGTCATAAATATGTTCACAGTGTACAATTCTTAAAGGGACCACAGCACTCAGTCACACTTTTGACCAATATTGGGTGCAAGTCACGTTGGGTTCCTACTCCACCGGTTGGAACTATTTAAACTTTAGAATAGATGAGACTGCACTCCAATGATAAATGCTTGTTATGTTTTATTTAGCTGGACATGGTGGTGCAAATAAAGCAACGTTTCGGGCAAACAATGTGCCCTTCATCAGGCTGTTGTACAAAATAAACAGAGGGCAAATAGATTACATAGTTGCCAGTTATCAAAGCATATGTACATTCATTTTCATATACATAAATACAAATATGTCCATATAGTGGGCATAAAAACACGTATTGTACAGCAGGTTACCACCATGTGGTTCAAGAGGGAGATGAGGGGAGGGAGGGGAGACGGGAAGGGGGAAGAGAGAGGGGGGGGGAAGGGGGAAGGGGGGGGGAGAGGGTTGGAAGGACAGTGGGATATCAATGAATGATAGATACTGATACTGATATTGATAGTGGTGATAGGTGTGGATAACGAACGAGGCTGAAGGATCAGGAGCTGAATCCATGGGGTATGGTGTGGCTGAAGTCGATATCAGTAGGGTAAATTATAACTAGAAACGATATGACCCACAATGGGGTCAGGAATAAACATGTGTATGGCATAAGGGCATGTATAATGGGTAGGACAGGAGGTACCCCAACATGGAAGGAAGGAAGGGACAGGGTCCAGCAAAATAGTAGGGTGGAGCAGCAGTGTAGGTAAACTTATAAAGAAGTCCAGCTAAAGGGCGGTATGTCCCAAGGCAAGGGTGCTACATCGCGACATGGTGCAGTTTACAAGAATGAAGGACTGCACTTGAAGTGCACATAACTCCAAATCATGGAGCTACAATGTAAGTGGCACAAAACCGGCAATGGTGGAGGACTTACCGAGTAGTTTGCACGTGTAAGAAGTGTAAGGCCGGCGTGTATGATGCGCATCGGCGCCATGTTTAAATAGGAGACGCCGGAGTATGTGGATGGGTGGCGACACCCGTGATCTTATCATCGAATCGGATAAATGCTTTTTAGTGACAATGGACGTATCCAGCCTCTACACCAATATTCCCACAGAGGCTGGCATTTATTGTATCCAAAAAAATATGTATGAAACAGCAGAATACTCTCCTGCTGAACAGGACTTCATTCTAGCCCTCCTTTCCTTTGTATTGAAACGTAATTATTTCCTATTTGAAGAACAGTTTTATCTTCAGGTATCTGGGACAGCCATGGGCTGTAATGTGGCGCCGACTTTTGCTATCTTATATATGAACGAGTTTGAAGATCTTTTCGTATACCCTCATTCAATGTATCATCAATTCGTCAAATGCTGGTTCAGATATATCGATGATATATTTTGTATTTGGCAGGGTACCAAGGAGGATCTACTGTCTTTCCATCAAACGATCACTACAGCCACGGAATCCATCTCTCTCTCTCTGGAGTATGATGACAAAGAAATCTCTTTCCTAGATGTCCTCATCAAGGTAAGAGGGAACAACATTACCACTGACTTATATACCAAACCAACGGACAAAAACAGTCTTCTCAAATTCAACTCCTTTCACCCACCAGGACTCATTCGATCACTTCCACGCTCTCAACTTATGCGTGTTAAGCGCATAGTCTCGGACCCCAACGTAATTCCCCCGAGATTATCTGAGATGTCACAGAAATTTCTTAACTGGGGATACCCCAAACCACTTGTACAGGAACATACTCAGAAAATATTCAACCTTCCAAGGACAAAACTTCTTGCACCCAGACCCTCCAAAACACAGGGTTCCAGCAATCGTATCCCTTGTGTAACTACCTTTTCCCACTTAAGCCAAGAGGTCAAAAAAATAGTTTACAAACACTGGCCCACCCTCTCCAATAACTTCCCTAAAATCTTTAGGGACAGACCCATGATGTCATACAAGAGAGCACCCAATCTTAAGGACAAACTAGTCCAGTCGGACATCGGCTCAAATATCCTACAGAACGTTCAGCAAACCATCACAGGCTCCCCCATCAAAGGTACATATCCTTGCCTTTCCTGTGCCCAATGCGGCAATGTTTCTAAAGGACCCAGCTTTACCCACCCGTCCACTGGAATAATTTTTCACATAAAGGGCCATTTTTCTTGCCAATCCAGCTACATAATATATCTAATCAAGTGCCCCTGTGGGCTGGGCTATGTTGGTGAGACCACCCAGAAAATCAAGGATCGGATCTCCCAACATAAATCCAACATACGCACCTTTAAAAAAGAATCTCCTCTAGTCGAACATTTTAATACCTCACATCATGCTGTCAGTCAACTCAGATTTCAAGTCATTGACTGGATACCACCCCCCAGACGTGGTGGTAATCGGGAAGCTATACTACAGGAGAGAGAGATGGAATGGATCCGTCGCTTAAATACCTTGCATCCTAACGGACTCAACAGAGAATATGTTTTTGACTAATGTTTTGTTGTATGTGAATCCTAACCCTTATTCTTGAATGTAAGTATGCCGCTCCCCCGCTCCCCCTACTCTTTACTATGGCAACCAGGACTTTAGCGTCCTGGCTGCCATAGTAACCATTGACGAAAAGCTAAACGTCGGATCCGGCGATGCGCCGAAACGACGTTTAGCTTAAGGCCGGATCCGGATTAATGCACTTCAATGGGCATTAACTCCGGATCCGGCGTTACGGCATGTCTTCCGGATTTTTGGACGGAGACAAATCCGCAGCATGCTGCTCTTTTGTCAATGTCCAAAAAACGTTGACATACTGAACGGAAGACATCCTGATGCATCCTGAACGGATTTCTCTCCATTCAGGATGCATGGGGATAATCCTGATCAGTAGCTTTCCGTCCTAGAGACCCGAGGACGGATCTCTAGGACGGAAAGCTAAAACGCTAGTGTGAAAGGCCTAAGAGTTGTGTATTGCATACTTTTGAGTTAGGGAGGAGGGAATTTTGTCTGACATCTGATGGAGTTTTGGATGAGGGAGGAGGGCGTTTTGGCTGAGGTCTGAGGGAGGAGGCAGTTTTGGATGAGGGAGGAGGGCATTTTGGCTGATGTCTGAGGGAGGAGGCAGTTTTGGATAAGGAAGAAAGTAGTTTTGGCTGACAGAGGATGGGGTTTTGCCTGAGGGAAGAGGACTGATGGAGTTTGGGCTGACGAAGGAGGGAGTTTTGCCTGACGGAGGATGGAGTTGTGGATGATGTTTGACGATGTCCTAATATGGACACAGTACATTAGCTCCCCAATGCTATTATCAAGGGATGCAGTAAGAACCCAGAGCGGTCTTGCGAGGTAAGGTTTATCTCAAAAGATCATGCTGCACTTGCCACTCTGACATGGTACACCCTAAATAGACAGCATCAAAGAGATTAATATCATTCCCCCTTTGGAGTAGACCCCAGGTAGCTGCTACTTTGGCTAACCACTGTAGCATTTACATATCGGGTAGCAGAAGTAACAGGCCCCCTTTCTCTGGAATGGGAGGGGATCTGGAAAGAATAAATGCAAAAACTCAGGGGGGAGCAGAACAAATTCAGACTGGTAAACAGTTTTAAAAATTTACAATGGTGACAGGTTTTCTTCAACACAACTCTACTATGTTAGCAGAGTGTGGTTGAGAAATAGAGAGGGTGAACTATACAGGAACCTGAAGAAGAATGTAACAGATATAAGTTTTAGGCTACATGCACACGACCGTTGGTGTTTTGCGTTCCGCAAACCGCGGATCCGCAAAACACGGAAGCTGCTCCGTCTTCAGCTCAGACGCGGACCACAACAATGGCCGTGTGCATGAGGCCTTAATATGCTTGCTTTTATCTGGTCTCTTTGATTGTGCTCTATGAAACTATTATTACACATGTCCATACAGCACATTCTGTTCATGTAGGGGGCAGGGCGTTATAATGGGGTATTTTCTTTAAATTATTTGTTTTTCCACTTAATGCATCTAGCACTGTTTGACTATATGGGTAAAAAGTACACTCGAATTAATCACCCATGCTAGTATCATTCTTATGAAAGATGTCTTGAACCCAGTCCACAAGGTATATATCAGGTCTGACTCTGATATGGCAGGTAACAGATGTGTGGCGCATAGGGGAGGGAAGTAGAGTACCCTTTCACTATGGAGAGGAAGGAGTGGTGACCCCTAACTCACAAGGTCTTATTTTTGGAGATATAGGGGCACGTTTATTAAGACCGGTCTTAAAATGTCCGATACTTGACGGTGGATCTGCCTGCACCTCTTAATAACCTTAGTGGATCCACCTCCACTTCTAGATGTAAGACAGCCTAGCAGTCTTACATTTATACAATTTTCTACTCCTAAAACAGGCATAGAAAATGGTAAATTTGGTAAATGATACATTTTTTAGATGTGGCGTGGGGGGGGGGGGGGAGAGTTGCAGATTGCGGTGCAAAGGACTTAATTTAGGCAAATTTTTGTTTAATAAATGACCCCCATAGTGTATTTCACATTGGCTAGATACACATATTGACAGGTCTGAGAGCTCATTCTGATCACTCAATTACTTTCTAGCATTAGAGAAATTCTGTGCATAATAGAAGTCTATGGGCTGCAAAACGGATCTGTCCCGTTTCCGTTATGCAGGAGAGGACTCCTCTGCATAACGGAAATGGAACGGATCCGTTTTGCAGCCCATAGACTTCTATTCTGATGGAATGAATAACGGAATGCCTTTATGCATTCCGTCATAGAATTGCGTTATGGTCCTCGGAACCAGAATCCATAACGCAATTCACCTTTTTACCAGTAAACAAAGCGTGAATGAATTTCAAAATATTAAATTTGCTCATCTCTAGTCTTAACATTTTTGGAGGGAAAATATCAGAATTTTACAAACTAATGGGAGAGATTTATTAAACCTAGTGTAAAATAAAACTGGCTTAGTTGCCCAGAACAACTGATCATATTCCACCTTTCATTTTTCAGAGATCCTTTGGTAAATGAAAGGTGTAATTTAGCAGCAATGAAAATGCAATACAGCCATTAAAAACAGACACATAGCCATAAAATGGGTGCACACATGGATGCAGAATGGCTATGAAAAAAACTGATAGTGTGTCCATTTTTAATGGCCGTTTTCTTTTCACTGTCATGTGAATGTAGCCGTAGGGCATTTATGATGCATTTTTACATATAGACATACTTTCTGGTAATCCTGCTTTTTTTGCTTATTTTATCTTATATTTCAGTAGGATGCCCTACGGGTGGCTTGATATAGGCTTGCATACTTTTAAGGGATTCTTCTTTGGTATTTTTCTGTAAGCATACAGTTGTTCATTAAGAATTTTACACTTTACTTAAGCCCGGAGAATCACTAATGAGCATTGAAGTCTGAGTCAGTGAACAGTCCTGTACTGATGAGTGCTAATTGAAATATCAATTCCCTTGATTTCTCACAAGGTTAATGTTTTTGCTTGCAATCAATTTTCCTAAGGTTAGGAAGCAAGGGATTCATCTTTGTGTATGTGGTTTTATCCCTCCAGAAACTAACACAGGGCATGAATATGCAATGATTTAAAGTATTTACTACAAAGTGTAATATGTTTTCCTATCAGCAAATGTTGACAGCAATTTTTTTTTTGCTAAGGTTCTCAATTAGAGATAAGTGAATCTAAGTTGACGATGTGGAATTCGATCCGAATTTCAAGAATTATTCGTTTTGCACCGAATGCGAATTTCCTCGCGCTTCGTGGTAACGAATCGCATTTTTTACTAAAATGTCTGCTACACGTGTGAGGACATGGAGCAAGAAACTCTGGGAAGGCAGGATCACCCATAATGCCATGCATGCAGCCAATCAGCAGCCAGCCAGCCCTGTGATGTCACAGCCCTATAAATAACCTCAGCCATCTTGGATTCTGCCATTTTCCAGTGTACTTATTGCAGGGAGAGACGTCAGCAGGCGCTAGGGACAGTGCTAGAAAAAATCTTCATTGTGCTAAAAAAACGATTTACAAGTGCAGGGAAAGATTATTCAAGGAGTAGGGAAAGGATAGGGAGGAATCATTTATGTTGAACAGAGTTCAGTAGGGGAGGTTACAGCCTGGGTAATAGGAACAATAATATTACACCTTGCTGCACTGACTGGGCACCCAAATTGCCATTATACTACTCTGTAATTTTAGCAAACCATTCTTGTTATTGGGGTGCAAGTGCTGTTTGATACAGCCATTAATAGGGTTTATTACAAGGAAATATTTCTACATCTTATTTTCCCTTGTGTGGTGCAGTTATATTTTCTAAAGCATTTGTTGGCTTCTATTAGTGGGAAAAAAATGGCTTATTAGCTGTTGTGTGGGGAAGTGCGAAAATTACAGCCCTTTTTGTCGTGTATTAGTGGCAAAAGAAAAATATATTTGCCGTTCAGCGGTGCAGTTATATGTTCTAAAGCCTTTTGTGGTGTGTATTAGTGGGAGAAAAAGGACTTATTAGCCGGTGAAGTGAGACAATTGCAGACTTTTTTGAGGTGTTTTAATTTCCTTTTTATTTATTTATTTGATCTAACAGTATGTCAGACAGAGAAGTGCTAGGCCCTGCACAGGGGAGTGGCAGATGCATAAATATTTCTGGCGCAGGCAGAGGTCGCACCAGAGTAAGGGGCCATGGCAGTAGGGGTCACTTCGAGAGGCCTGAGCTTCCAGTGTCAGCTAGCGGTCGTGTCTTGACCAGCAACTCAGCGGTTCTTGAAACATCATGACTAAGGGTCCGCACTTATAGTGATCCGAAACCGGTCGATTTTTTGCATTGCTGTATGTTGGTTTTTATCTGCACGGGATTTAATAAAGCCTCAAGTATTTTTTCAGTGAAGCTGGACCGTTTTTCTCTTCATTCTGGGATTTGTTGTGCGCCAAGGTTCAGGGCGAGGTCCAGGCTCCTGGGTTCCTGTGGATGAGCGCGACACCCTTCAGCGTTGTTTTAAAGCGGTTCTTGAATGGTTGACTCTATCTTCGTCGCAAGTGACATCAGACACTCCCAGCCAAGAGTCAGTGGGTTCGTCAGACATAACCCTTAGTTGGCATCGCCCGGGAGCAGGCCCTGTGTCCTCACCTGTCCTCAACCTGCCTCTGTCCTTTTCTGTTCTCTCAGCCAGAGAAGTATTGTATGCTGTGGGCTCAGCTCCACTATACAGCGAGGACGAGCTACTCGAAGACAGTCAGCAGCTATTGGCAAGCCAAGATGTGGAGGAGACATTCGCCGCTTCCTAGGCGGGCAAGTAGTGATGAGGAGAGTGGCGTGGGAGCTGGTGTTGCAAGCGGTCAGGCTCCTGACCCAGAGACAGTTGAGGAGGACATTAGTGACGTGCAGACAGTACTTGACGATGATGATGTAGCTGATACTTGGCAGCCCGGTGATGAAGGTGCGTCATCATCATCGGGAGAAGAGGGTGGCAGCTTGCCAGTGAGGCAGCGGTGGAGCCAGCAAGTCGCTAGCGTGGCTGGGAGTCAGCAGGGTGGCAGCAGTGGGAGGTCGGGAGCCAAACGTGCCCGGGGTAGACCACCCGCTTTACAGGAGACTACCTGCCTGGGAAGTAACAGTGCACGAGTTCACGGAGGCAGCGGCGGTAGCAATCAGTGCTGAATTAGTGTTGGGGGTAAAATCACCTACTCGGCGGTGTGGAAGTTTTTTGTTAAGTTGCCGGAGGAGGTGAATGTGGCCATATGTAGAATATGTGGGCAGAAGGTAAAGTGTGGCCAGGGTGCAATTGTTGGCACCATGGCCCTGCGTCAACATATGCAGCATCACCATAAAGTGGCCTGGGAGAACCGTGGCACGCAGCCGATTTCAGGCAGTCAAGGTTCCACCACCTCAGCCAAAGGGATCTGTCTGTCCTTCCCTTTATCTGCTGGCCCTCATGCTCCTGCTCCTCGCCCTCCTACTCCTTATCAGTCATTCCGTCAGCAATCGATCACCGAAGCGATTGCAAAGACCCAACAGTAAGCATGCACTTATCCAAGGGCGCAGAAGCTGAACTTGCTCCTGTCCAAGTTGCTGGTGCTGCAGTCCCTACCTTTCCAAGTGGTGGACTCTGCACCTTTCAGAGAACTGATGGCTTGTGCCGAGCCAAGGTGGAGAGTCCCAAGCCGTCATTTCTTTGACAAAAAGGCAGTACCAGCCCTGAACACACATGTAGAACAGAAGGTGGGCCAGTCCTTGAGCCTGTCGGTATCTGCCAAAGTGCACGGTATCGCCGACGTGTGGAGCTGAATCTTCGGTCAGGGACAATACATGTTGTTTATGGCCCACTGGGTAAATGTGGTTCCTTCACAGCCACACCAGCAACTTGGCCAGGTGATGCCGCTTCCGCTTCCACGTTCTCATGCCATTAGTCCTGCGACAATGTCCACTTCTGCCTCCTCATCCTCCACCGTATCCTCGCCTACACTGCAGGGACAATTCACAGTGCCCCTCCAGCATAACACATGTGCAGGGCACATCAAATCCAGGCACATCAAATCCTGACTTTCTTCACGACAACTAAAAATCGGAACCATGGTGACTGACAACAAGAAGAACATGATGTCGGCACTGGGTCAAGGAGGGCTGATCCATGCGCCCTGCATGGCACACGTGTTCAAACTGGTTGTCAAGCGGTTCCTGAAGTCTTCCACCCATCTGCAAGACATCCTAAAAATGGCCATGAAACTTTACATGCACTTCAGCCACTCGTACACCACAACGCCACTTGAGCTGCAGCGGCAGAACGGCATCCCCCAACATAGGCTAATATGCGATGTTTCCACCTGTTGGAATTCCACCCTCTATATGTTGGACCGACTATACGAACAGAGAAAGGCCATGAATGATTTCTTGATGATCCAAGCAGACAGGAGTACTCCCCTGTGTAATTTCGATGTCAGCCAGTGGCAGCTCATGCGTGACACCCGCCGTTTGCTCAAGCCCTTTGAGGAGGCCACGTTATTTGTCAGTCGCCAGGACTACGGGATGAACAACGTCATTCCACTGCTTCATGTCCTGGAATATATGCTGGTAAATCTGGCTGGTCAGGGGACTGGAGATGTGGCACCTACATCTATTGGCCACATGAGCCCTGTGGGGGCTGAACTGGAGGAGGAGGAGGAGGACATTGGAGCACAAGCAATGTGTAGCGAAAAGGGTGGTTTTTCTACACAGGTGACAGGAGAGGAGGAGCAGGAGCAGCCAGAGGAGCTACAGGGTGATGAGGAAGACGAGGCAGAGGACCCTGACAGACTATGGCAGTATGCAGTGGAGATGGAGGCAAGGAGTCCCTCCGAGCCACATACACATATGGCCCGATGCATTGTCACTTGCACCCGCTGAGAGGGAGGACAAACTGAACTACTATAGAGACAGTCTATGCAGTCAGTTGGCTGCTGCCTATGTGCGCCATCGTCCATCCTCTTGCAGGTCTGACTGGGGGGTCCCTCTGCGTTTATGCTCCTCTGCCATGGCTGCTGTGGCAGGGTGGGGGGGTAGGAGTAGTCGCTGATGAGCAGCTTTCTTTACCGCCTAGGGAAGAAATTACTCACTAGCAGCAGCAGCTAGACCTGGAGCAGAACCTGAACCAACAGGTGGTGGC